>OY725338.1:9123711-10350497 GCA_963243735.1 Neocrepidodera transversa
GATTAGAAATGTTTTAAATATTGACGGCAACGTACCTATTATTAGTGAAATATTCTAGTAAAATACCACTCTGTTCTGATTATTGTCTCAACACAATTGAGTAAGCAATAAGAGACAGAATTTTCTCGAATATTCAGAACATCATGGTATTACTTATGATTATTCAACACTATAATACATCAACCCATGACAATCCTCACACGCGAATCATCGATCACGATTGTATTTGAAAACTTCAATTTATTACCCAAAGTAACTTATCAATTGATTCTGCGAAACATCAAAAGGGTGACAAGAAATGGACAAAAATCGTTTTGATTGTTTAAATATTAACTCAATAATTCAAAGTGTGCCGACAAACACGATAAAATATAAAGCATATATGTGAAAATAATTTACATTGTTGAAAAATCTTTCACAATACTACGCGAGATAAGAGTTTTTTGAAAACATTTGGTTGTTTTATCACAAATCTCATTCAATTCAATTTAATTTAGACGCATAATATCCAAGAAAATAAAATTTTCCAAATTTTTTTACCTATTGTGATATATCCCCTAATAATTTCTTTAAAGATGCATAATATATATTTCTTTAATTTTACTTTCCGGCCCACCTCTGAGAAGGGAAAGTATTGTGAACGAGCTAAAAAAAAATTCGAGGAAAAGAGGGAAATATCCATTTTGAGGTCCCCTGGAGATGATTAAGACCATTTCCCGATGGAAGTCTGTCTGTTTGTGTGTGTGTGTGTGTCCACGATAGATGCAACACGTTTAATCCGATTGATCTAAAATTTGGTATATGCGTTTAGGTTATCCGTCGGAAGAACCCATTAGTTTTTGTACAACATCTATCAAAAGGAAGTGTCACTATCAAAAAATGACAGAAGCAATATGTCACGGAATTTGACTTACAATATGTCACTTGAAAGCCATTGAAAAACTCTATTCAGAATAGTAAAAATTATTTCTCCAACTGTCACCTGTCAAAAATAAAAAATGTCCAAGTTTGAAATTTTAACATTAACTATCTGAAAAAGTACTTCACGGATTTGAACCAATTTCGATAAAATGGATTTCGGTTAATCATTGGAAGAACCACTTAGTTTTTGTCCGAGATCTGTCAAACGGAAGTGTGACTGTCAAAAAACGACAGAAGTAATGTGTCACGGAATTTGACTTGTAATATGAAAGCCCTTGAAAATCTGTATTCAGAACAGTCAAAATTATTTCTCCAAATGTCACCTGTCAAAAATAAAAAAATGTCAAAGTTTGAAACTTTAACATTAAATATCTGAAAAAATATTCATCTCTGGATACTCGTCGGGAAAGTTTTGGGGCGACACAACCGATTTTTGGACCACTTCGTGTACTAAAATCGATTTCATTCTCTCCACCACATACTTTACATCCAGCTCTTTCCATAAATTCATAAATATTTTTATAAATATATATAAAACTTAAATACTTTTAATTAAACTGTAAAGTTTCCGGGTTAAAACCTTTAGGCACAGCATTGACAATTACCCCTGCAAGAAGAAGGCCGTACCGTGTCCCGCAAAACGAAAAAACACAATGCCCATTATAATTAATATCAAACAATAACTTCAAACCATTGTATAAGGCTTGTTGCCGACAATACACGGAATTGTTGCTACTCTTTTATTAAATGGTGGGTTGTCCTACTTTTTAACAAAAAAACCCGGAAGATTGATTTTTCTTTTTAAAAGAAACAGGAATCGTTTCAATTAGATTTAGAACAATTGAAAATACAGGATGATTAAGAGTAGGTACCTACTTTGTAGTCAAATTTCTTTAGCGTATAAAATTTGTATTAACATGCTGTTAAAAATCTAATCAAAACCTTCTATTACATAATGACACGTTTAATTATTACTTCATATTTAAATCAGATTTTCTTTATCCAGTGATAACCTGTGTTTTTTTATCTTTTTTTCTAAATTATAAGTTACTCAGTTCTTTTTGTAATCGACGTATTTTATTGTTTTTAATTTTTTTAATTAGAGAAATATTTAGATAATTCCAAATATGAGAATTCTTTATCTAATACAAAATTTCCATGCAGATTTTTGTAAAGTGAATTCGTTTCTTTTTTACTGGTAGCTTTATTCTTAATTTATACTAATCTCCAAATTCTTCACACTTTTTTCTAATTATTAGCAATAAATCATTTTTTAAACAATTTGACTATAAAAAGATTGTAGAGAATAAAATTGACTAAAAGTTGAAGTAGTAAAACTCTAAATCTAGTACCACATGTATATATTGCAAAAATGCAAAAAAAAATTAAAACTGATGTTACATTGAAGGAGGGAGGAACAGCGACTAGTTCCGGCAACTAGGCCATCATCAGGCCTATAATACATAGTGTTAGGAAGAACAATTTTAAGAATATGCAAACTTACCAAATTAATTATAAAGAGTAACTAAGAGTATATACCAAAGAAAAATTTAATAACATGGTTAAACGAAAAAATAAAGTTCATGACACTTGTGCGCACTGATAAAATGTGAAAAACAGTTATTGAAAAAGAAAAATTGGAAAAGGGCATGAGTGGTACTAGGTATAAATGAGGAGTTTATAGTAAAGGAAAATTTTTAGAAACATTTGTAGAAATGGCATTATTAGGGGGTGATCACAACAGTTTCAATCCCATGGTTGTCACAGAATACCAAGTAGGGAGGATGAACCGGATAAAGTTAAAGAAAAGGTTAAAATTAAGGAGAGCGTACCCGATTAATACCGGCAGGAGTGCAAGACCCACATCGGAGTACTATATAGGAAGGTGACATTTTGGGTGGAATTAAAATTATCTCAAACTTTAATAATAACCTACAGGTTGTAAAATTATTTCTTAAGTAAATTTTCTGACTTTGTCTATAACAAACCTGTAACGGCAGCGCTACTGTCACCACTCTCCTAGGAGAAAAAGGTTAAGGCTTTAAGCGTTAGCCAAGGCTCTTGTCATGCTGAAATCTCTGTTGGCGTAACGGCCACTTTTCAGACAAAAAGGGTAGTTCGTGATCTCGCGATGTTAGAGAGTCGTACCCTTACAGAGAGGATTAGGAGATGAGGAAGGTTTTCTTTTATAATGTGAATATCATTTATTCAAAAATATTATTGATTCTTTTAGCTGGATTCTGAGCCCTTACGTTCCCCCTTGGGTGGAAGAAATTAAAATACGCTAATGAAATTTTAGGCGTGATAAAACAAATAAAATATTAGAAGGAAAAAATTGAATAATCTAACAAAAAACTGAGATTAAAGAATATGACTATGACTAATCAAAAATAAATAAAATTATTGACATTCGAATTTTGACACCTAAGCTATAAAAAAAAACAAGGATATTTGTTCAGAAGGGACTTAACACATAAAGTTCACTATTTCTTCAAAGCCACGAAATTTTAATTTCACCTATAAAATATATATTCGCCTAATGGCACCCTAAAGACGAAAGTCTCAACATATATCCGGCTTAAACTCAGCCCTATAATTTAACCCAAAAATAATATTTCTTATTTAAGGTAAAGAAACTAATTATTTATATAAAAAAAAACAGAATTTCTGTCTAGTACTTTATTTTATCGATACTTTATTTTCTTGGTAATAAATAATTAATGTGATTAAGCTCAAATATTTTTAATATGGGTTCATTCCACGAATGGAATTTTAAATATATCAGAAGTAGAATATTAAATAAAGAAAATTTTTGGACGCCAGTCTAATAGATTTCTTGATGTAATTAGAAACAATTAACAAAAAAACTATGACATATTTCAAAATCCGTCCTTTCTTTCTTTTTGCGGGTTTAAGGAAATTAAACTTAAATTAAACGTTATATTTGTGTTATTTAACGATAAACGACAGTTCCAGAGATTTTTTCTTTTTAAAAAAGCTTTTCTTGAGGTTTTTCTTATGGTCCTTCTCCAAAAGAAACTCGATAGCTTGGTCCGAAAACGTAGTCCAAGAAAACGTAGTCCAGGAAAAATGTAGTCAAAGGAACGCAAGCTTGGTCCAAAAGAATGCAGTCCCAAAGAAAAAATGTCGACCGAGGGAAAAAAAACTTGGTCCAGAGGAAAAAAACTTCTTTGTCCAAAGGAAAAAAAACTTGGTCCAAAGGAAAAAAACTTGTTGGTCCAAAGGAAAAAAAAACTTGATTCAAAGGAAAAAACCTATATAAAATGAGGGGGGAAAAATAAATCTTCAGTAAGCGACACGAACGATATAAAAGTCAATTATTTTGATTGAATAGGCAAAGAAAAGGACATTATTAACATGGGAAAGACATTATATAGTAATACCAAGACAAGAGAGGGATATGTCGCGAATGAATAAGGGAATATCAAGCGAGTACGAAATTAAAATATATTGAGTAGAGGAATAATCAAAATACAGGGTGGTAAAAAAACGTAACAATAAATCCAAAATAGGCGTGCAAATCGACAAAAACACAAAAGCATCTACTCCTCTGAGGACATCTACTAACTGCGTCAAAAAATTGTAAATCTAGAATGGTAGGGTTGTAAGTGACCATAAAGATAACGGGACACTTATCATTATCTTCTATTAAACCATTAATATCTCCAAATTGACCACGAATATCACGACAATCTTGTTAGTTCTTTACGAAACTCGAATCAGAAAGATCATAATAAACATTCCACATTTATGAATACAAGAGAAGGTAATTTGGAAATCAGTAACCAAAGCAAACAATTTATAACAATTGTTTATTTAATAACTGTTTAATCAAATAATTTAATTGTATCAATAAACACTTTATTTTACTATTAAAAAAATTTTCATCCGTATTTTTGCTGGAAAAACTGACACTTTGTCATGTCAGTTTTCACGTTAACTTAACTGGTTGGCAAAATGATTTCGTTACAAAGAAAAATTTATCCGATAAAATAATAACTTTTGTGTTTTAGTATTGAATAAGAAATATTTAAAAAACTTCCATCTCTACGTGATGGCACCATAACTTTTTTCATTGTTTACTTCCAACAATAAACAGTACTTGGATGAGCATTTCATAAATTTCATATCACGACAATATGGTCGTTCTATGACGGTTTCATGTTCCGTCGACATGAATCGTTGCAAAAACATCATCCAATCTACTAAAAAATGCAAAGTAATTCGCACGCCAAAAAGGCGAAAACCATTATTCATTCAAAAATACCTGACATAGTTTGTATTAACAATTTATTCTGAAGCGTACATATACCACCTAGACGTTCACACGATTCGACGCTGTGAAAAGTCAAAAAGTTTTTAATAAAATTTAAACAGATGTGACGGGCATACGTGTAGTCCGTGTATATGCGGACACGCTGATTTTGTTAGGTATTTTGGCGCGTCGGAATAGCGCCATCGGTATAAGGTCCATGATAAAGTTTCGTTGTTTTTTGTTAAAAGGTACCGCCCGCATATGGTAAAATACGTAAATTACTTGTTTAAAAAAATTCTGCATTTTATTTTGCAACTAGAACAACCAGATTGCTCTTGTAGTGTGTTACAAATTTCATGCCACAAATGTATGTTTACTACATAAACCTGGAAATTGGATATCTGCAGTCGTTACAAATGTGCATAGTATTTTAATTTTATTTACTCATATCAATTACTAACAAAAATAAATTGGAAAAAAATTAGAAACGAAATAATAAAAAAAGTGAAAAACGGCAATATTTTTACCGTAAGTTCGAGTTTTCGAAAATTAAAAGTTACCAAAATAAATCTCTATATAAATATTTACCTTATAAACTACAGTATATATGGTATAAGTAGCGGGAAAGTAAAAATAGGTCAAATATTAATATCATTTCCGGGGTTTTGACGATTCTGAATCGATTGCCGTGGTTCGTTTGTCTCTATCTCTAACCGTTCTTGTGTTGAATCAGGCTAACAGACGGACGGACGGACGGACGAACAAAACCGGGGGTCGCCCCGACTAGAAATATAAGATCACACGCATTTTAAATAGCCAAATCAACACTGATCATTTCTATTGGAAATTACTCTCAGATTTTACATCTTCTAGTTTATAGTAAAATTACATCGAAAAATTACTAAGCACAATGCCGAGCTAATTCAGTGAATATGGAATGAGTTCAGTAATTTTTTTGTACAGATTTCAAAGTCTATGTGAGCATCAACAAGCTATTATCGACACCCGACATTACCTTGTGTAACGAAGTTACTTAATTGCCGATATTCATTCATCATCAAAAAACAAAGCATACTGAAAAGTATATTTTAATTTCATTTTATTTTCGCCGAGACTATATAGAAATCACCTGAGAGGCTTGGAAAGTTATTTCTTATTTATTGGGATGTACTTTTTCCACAAATAGGTAGGATCAATTCCATTATTTATATTATCTTTGTTATTTATGTTAATAAAAATACATTTCATATTATTATTTCCTTATACACATTGAACTAATCTTATTTTTTTAGGCATATTCGCATAATTAAAAATATATTTTTGTTTTCTTGCTTTTCTCACCTTAAGTTTGTAAATTGTGTTAATATTTATTTCTTAAATTGTAAATTTATAAAAATTTCGCTGGTTATGGGTACTTTTGTTGTCTTTTTTGTTTATATATGTATTGTATCTTTTACTTATTCTTTTTTATAAACTTAAAATTCATAAATTGTCAAATAATATATGAGCAGCCACGTTAATATTTATTACCTAAATCGTAAATTTATAAAGGTTTTCCTGGTTATGGGTATTTTTTGTTTTTTTTTTTTATATCTAATATTACTGTATCTTTTACTTCTTTTTATAATCTTAATTTTTATAAATTGTGAAATAATATATGAGCATCCCGCGCACAAGTTATTCTGACTTCAGCGGCCACGTTAATTATTTCCTAAATCGTTACTTATAACCGTTTATAATATATTGTATACCTAAAGGAAATTAGTATATTGTTTAACGAGCAAGGAATGATAGTTATTTCCCACGAGTATGAAGTTTGCAGCATGAGCCGCAGGCGAATGCTGCAAATCATACGAGTGGGAAATTAGCATTCCATGCGAGTTAAACACTATACTTTTTCTACGGCTGTAATAGATAATAGCGAAATGATTTAACAAATAACATGAATTTCAAATTTAACGTCATTCAAAATTTCTATTTAGGTACAATTAAAATATCAATTACACTTTAGTATAAATGAGAAGTTTTGAAAAATGATTTGTAGGACTTTTCATATTTTTCCTTAGATAATTCTGGAATTAAACTTAAACATACCTGATTTGCGGCACAGCTATATAAATATACGAAAATAGAACTGTCAATACTTGAAATAGACATTCCATGAAGGACCTGATTTATTGAAATAATTACACAATAAATTATTGTGTTATCAGATACGGAAATGAAATTGGAGACATACAATGTACCTCATTGATCTATCAAGAACAGTTAAGAAAGAGCAGTTTTGTATTATAGCCGTAGAAAAAAATATTTGTATTATTATTATTATTACATTTTTTAATATTTGATAATTTAAATATATTCTACCGCGTCCGGTGACGGATTGTATAAATAGAAATTCAAATTATGGCGAATGCGCAGACCCTCCTTCAAATATAAGACCAAACGCGATCGTTCGTGCCAGTTAAACCTCCGCCCGACAGATGGAAACACGTTTACTCCTTTCTCGTCGAAGTTTATTATTTGGTATTAATAAAACTTAGTGAATTTTAGTTTACTTTTGCTAGAGACATAGTTGATACTATATCGACTCCTGGAATATGTTATCTCCACTGACGCTGAGGAGCAAGTGGTCTTCACACTATAAATCGAAAGTGGCATTGGAGGCAATCCAAAACCTGAACCAAAGCGCCAAAAGACCGCCTGACGACGTAAAGAGGGTTACAGTAGTAGCATGTAAACATGTTTATAATAAATTATCTTATATATTTTAAAATGTGGTTAGTGCGTTTACTATGTGAATTTTCAAAAACTGTAAAAAAAACAGGTACACAAACATCTGGAAATGGTCTTAATCGTCTCAGGGGACCTCAAAATAGATATTTCAGTTTTCGCCTCGAAAAATTTTTTTAGTTCGTTCACAATACTTTCCCTCCTCGTTTGGTGTTGGGTCGGGAAAGCAAAAAGAACGTTTTAGAAAGTTTTTCCCTTAAGGAAAAAAACCACTAATGATACGGCTCTGTCCGTCTATCCGCATCTATTCTCAGGAACTATATAGATAGCGAAAAACTGTAAACGGCTATAAATTCGGCACATCTTGAATATGTGCATAAGCGAAATTCAGATTTCTACCACTTCCGGTTTCAAAACCGGTTTAACAAACCTGTACCGGAAGAGATACTTCCGGTTTTAAAAATAGCCATTTCGGCGTTAAATTGAACGCTGAATTCATAGACGTATTCAGATTTGCGCTATAACTTATAGTTTTTGAGATAATCGTAAATGTTATGGGTCAAAAGTTGCCCATAACAACACTACTTTTGATCGGGGTGTCTGCATGGGAGTAAGTGAGCAAACAGCTGATTAATGGAAAAAACTACACCATACTTTCTTTTGTTTCTCATAAACAACTCCAGGATATATAAGTATAAATCGAAGAGGTTATCCATATCTCAAATGTGGTCCAAGTATTTTTTCAAATAAATAAAAAATTGTTCGGTAAGTTCTACACTTTTAATTTTATGACATTTGTTAAATAATCATTGTTCTGAACCTTGTAGGCCTGATGATGGCTATTTAGCCGAAACTAGTCGCCTGTTATCACCCTCTGAATATATTACTTTGTGGTACTGACTTTGTGTTTTATTTATTTGAAAAAATGTATAAGTATCACCAGTGTCTGCTCTTGAGAGGATTTCATTTACTTGACGAACATGTTAGAGATCAATGCCGCCTTGAAACTTAGGATCAACAATTTTTTTTGTGTATTGGCAGAGAATATAAGCAGTGGTGGGTGCTATTCTAAAAATCTCATGTGTTGATTCAAAGATGTTTATTTGAAAAAATAATGCGAATATGCCACTTGTATAAAATCAATTTCTATTTAAAATTGCTTACTATTTCTCGTCTACAAGGTAAAACTAATGTAAATTATTGATCCGTTTATTATTTAGTTTTTAATCATAATATATATATCAAAATTTATTTATTATTTATTTTAAATACAGGGTGGCTACTTTTTAATAGGGACAGTATTGCTATCTCGTAAACGGTAGACGCTAGAAAGACGGTTAAATGGGGAAAAATGTGCGAAATATAAAAATAGACAAAACGATTTTTTGAAACCTAAAATATTCCTATTGGTTCCGGAGTTAAACGACAAAATCCGAATTTGTCGAAAATCGTTTTTTTGTCAAAGCTCGGTTATTATACAAAATTTGGAATAACTTTATTAAAAGTTTTTGTTGTATTCTAACATCGTTATAAATTGCCATAGTTAAATTTTAAATCTGACGTTTCGTCTCTTCGGGGCCACCATCAACTTTATCTTTTTAAATACGGACCTGTCTATTTTATATCATATTATTAAATCGCTGCGAATACTAAATTCAACGGTATATATCACACTTGATTATTCCGCGACGTTTTGTCTCTTCGGGGCCACCATCAACTTTATTTTTTAAATACGGACCTGTCTATTTTATTTAATAGTACTAAATCGCTTTGACTACTACATTCAACGATAATAACACTTGATTATTCTGTGACGTTTTGCCCGATCAACGACATACGTGGTTTTACGTATTTTCTGAGGGGAAGACAACAATACACCTGCTAGTGATTCTGGACCTAGAGCATTACTAAGATACAATAGCATTTGTTATTGTAATATTTAATAAATAAATAATTAAATAGAATTTCCTGATATCTAAATGAAGTATACTTCGAATCACAGCAATCAATTTAAATAAAATAGACAGGTCCGTATTTAAAAAATAAAGTTCATTATGGCCCCGAAGAGCACGAAATAATCAAGTTTTCGTTGAATTTGGTATTCGAATCGATTTAATAATATTACTCAAAATGAGCAGGTCCGTATTTAAAAAGATAAAGTTGATAGTGGCCCCGAAGAGACAAAACGTCACGGAATAATCAAGTTATATCGTTAAATTTAGTATTCGAAGCGATTTAATAATATTAAATAAAATAGACAGGTCCGTATTTGAAAAGATAAAGTTGATGATGGTCCTGAAGAGATAAAACATCACGGAATAATCAAGTTATATCGTTGAATTTAGCATTCGAAGCGATTTAATGATTTTAAATAAAATAGACAGGTCCGTATTTAAAAAATAAAGTTGATGGTGGCCCCGAAGAGACAAAACGTCACGGAATAATCAAGTGTGATATATCGTTGAATTTAGTATTGGAAGCGATTTAATAATATGAAATAAAATAGACAGGTCCGTATTTAAAAAGATAAAGTTGATGGTGGCCCCGAAGAGACGAAATGTCAGATTCAAAATTTAACTATGGCAATTTATAACGATGTTAGAATACAACAAAAACTTTTCATAAAGTTATCCCAAATTTTGTATAATAACCGAGCTTTGGCAAAAAAACGATTTTCGACAAATTCGGATTTTGTCTTTTAACTCCGGAACCAATTGGAATATTTTAGGTTTCAAAAAATTGTTTTGTCTATTTTTATATTTCGCATATTTTTCCCCATTTAACCGTCTTTCTAGCGTCTACCGTTTACGAGATAGCAATACTGTCCCTATTAAAAAGTAGCCACCCTGTATATGGTGAGAGAATATTTTTTAGATGTAAAATTTAAATGATATTTATTGATTTCGCATTTTATTTTAAATAAAGTAGTAGCCAAATTTGGTTTTTTTGTTTGTTTTTCGGGACTCAATTATTAATGACGTATCCTCACTAAGGTGTAATAAAAAAAAATAGATATTAAAGTCCTGAAAATCCTCCCTAAGTACAATTCTATTATAGTCAATTTATTTTTTTAATTTAACAAGAAATCGTTATAAAAGCAGCAGTTTATGGCAACAAACTAAAATTAATTTAGAGACATGGTTACTAAATTTAAATATCCGAAAATATAGAAGTTGTGAGGGCGGTACCTCACCAAAAGTGCACCATAAATCAAGAAACCAAGTCGATATAGTAGTTGTGCATTCAAATAATTTGTTTCGGAAAGCAAAACGTTCAAACTTTTGCCGGCAAATAAAAGTTTATGAATGACGCTTGGGTTCAGCCCATCCCCTTGCATTTCGCAAATTAAACTGGTGAACATACCATCAATTCAACTACTTGTGTCATGATTTTGTTAACCTAGTCTTTAACGAATGTTATTTATGCAATAGTCGGATTTCGTTAGTCATTTCTGTTATATGGCACACATAAACGAAGCAGAAAAATTTTTAAAACAAAATTGTAATCACCAGATATTTATTGTTGACTCGATTTTTTCGAAACGTCCCACGTAAACATATGTTTACCGGATTTAAATGGTTATTACTTTCATCATATTGTCCAATAAATTATTAACGTTGTTTATTAAAATTGAATTTCTAGGTAAAGCATCTCGGTAAAATTAAAAAACAATCTAAACAAATAGGTTTAATAAAACTAGACTGTTATTTAATTATAAATTTAATTTTTCCCGAGAACACAACCTTTTTACATAATATATGTGTGCGAGGCTTAACACCCTTGATGAGCTTTCTACATCCATTTTAATGGAATGCATCAATCTCCTCTTTACAGTTTATCCTGTTTTATTACTTATTTTTCTTCTAAATTGCGAATTTCTGCTTTAAGTTTAAATTCTTGTCACCATTTTGGTCTTGGCCTGTCTTCTTAATGTCGGTTCCCATTTCATACTATTTATGATTGATTCCTAGTTAGTTCGGGAGCTCTATGATTCTGTTTCGAAATAGAGGTAGAAGAAAATGGAAAGTTGAATTCAATAAATGTTGATGCGCTGAATTCGAATATATAATTATTTTGTGTGAAAAGTGTGTAGTAACCCACATGTTTATTTTTTATTTTTGTCGTGCACAATTATTTATTTTCGTTGTTAAACTTTAATAATAACATACAGGTTGTTTGTTAATTAAATTTTCTGACTTTACCTAAACCTGTAACGGCAGCGCTACCATCACCACTCTCCTAGGAGAGAAAAAGGTTACGGCTTTGAGCGTTAGCCACGACCACTTTTCAGACGAAAGGGCAGTTCGTGCTCTCACGGTGTTTAAGAGTCTTCACCTTACAGACAGGATTAGGAGATAAGGAAGGTTTTCTTTTATAACGTGAATATCAGTTACTTATTCAAAAATATTATTGATTATTTTAGCTGCCTTTTTATCTCTTACGTTCCTTCTTTCTGTTCTTGGGTGGAAGAAATTAAAATACGCCAACGAAATTTTTAACGTGATTTATTTAAAAAAAAATGTTAAATGGAAAAAATTGAACAATCTAACAAAAATGAGATTAAAGAATTTGACTATGACTCAAAATTAAAAAAAAAATAATTGACATTCGAATTTTGACACCTACATAAAAATAAGGATACTGACTTTGACATTTGCTCAGAAGGAACTTCAACACATTAAGTTGACTATTTCTTTAGAGCCACGAAATTTTATTTTCACCTATAAAATATACATTCGCATAATGGCACCCAAAAGACTAAAGTCTCAATATATATCTGGCTTGAACTCAGCCCTATAATTTAACCAAAAAATAATATTTCTTATAACACAAATTTACGTTAAAGAAACTCGAGACTTTTCCCTTTTGTTATTTATACAAAAAAAAACCAAAATTTCTGTCTAGTAAAATGTTAGTAAAACAAATGGATAAGTTAGTCAACTTACCATGCGACAATCTTGGCGCTGAGGCTTGAAAATTGCACTTTTAATTTAAATAAATTCTGCTTCGACAGAATCTAACCGAAACTCTTTGTTTTTTTTCACAAAAAAAAATACTGCCACGATGGGAGAATCTTCCTTTGTTTTTGGTTCTTGACCAACGGAGCACGAATACCGACTAAAGAATTTTTTTCGTGTCAAAAAAAAGATGCGCCGTGTTTATTCGTACTATTGTTGATTCAACATTTTTTTTTGTTGATTTGCATTACGTTACGTGACAGTGCCAAAAACTGGATCACTATATTGTTATTAATTTCGACACCGTTAAGGTTGCAGAAATGTGTTTATACCATAGTTATTTTTCCTTGGCCTACATTATAGAGTTGCATGCAAACTATTTTTTTGTATACTGATGGTATGAAAATAATTTATACCGGGTGGTTGGTTGTTTTATTCTACAAAAATTATATTTGTATCTAGTTTATTTTTTCCTTATTTTCTATTTATGAAGTTTTTAAATATGACTTTAGTCTTATTACAAGTGGTCCACAATTTTTTTATAAACCATTACGTTAAATGAATAAAATCCGAGTTGGTATAACTTTTTACTGAAAGATAAAATAAAATTGCATTGAAAAGATCTCTATATAGTTTGTTGTACGATCAATAGATTTTGATGGATAATTTTTTCAAAAAATTGAAAAATACTAAAAATTCTACAAGTGCCAAGTCGGAATAACTCCTAAACTATAGAACGTACGAATTCATACCAAAGAATCTTTTAATGCAAAATCACATGATTAAAAGATAACTTATATCAAGGCATAAAATTGTTTTGTATAAACCATAAGAATTCGCAAATCGAAAAAAAATTATTGTATATGTTTAACCAAAAAAACAAAAAAAAAACCGGCGCGGTCGAAAATAATTTTGGAGAAAAAAATTACTGAAAATCATAAATTTTGTACCTACCACTAACCTAATATTTTACACTGTTGTCGCATTTTGTCTTACAAATATGAAAACAAAACACAATATCCAGTTAAAAATTGGTATATTGACAGAAATCGCCAACTTTTATTGGTAAAATCGAAAGTTCATGGTATTTTATTTTTGTGTATGTAAAATCGATAGTTCCAATAAGTTTTTAGATTTAAACTTTTTGTTTAGTAGCGATAGCAATATTACGTTGAGAGCGATATATAATAAATACTCTTTGATCTGTGTCAGTTGGTCGTGAAGAGGATTTTTCATACTTGCTATTTCAGGCGTTATGCTAAAGCGGCTGGAAGAAAAGAATTTCTCGGAGGCTATTTGGCTAGATACAATATTGCCTTAAAAAATGTGTTGAGATTAAGCAAGATCCTTTTGTAATTTTTTTTTAATGTTGGTGAGATATCTTTATGATCCTGATAATACGGCGTTAGAAGAAAGTGAAACACCAGAGGAACAAGAAGATAGTGAAGATGATGAAAGCAATGATTACGATTTTTTTATGTAGAACATTTTTTTTATTTCTTTCAAATAAAATATTTAAATATAACTAAAGGCGGATATGATTTTGATAGGAAAATTAGGGCGGTTCCTGAAAAAAAATCTTTTAAATGGTTTAAAATGTGTAGCAGTAGTACATTTTTTTTTTAATTTTAAATACGTTTTCTTATATACTAAGTTCTTCAATTTCTGCCAAAAAATGCGAAGTTGCAACATTGCCTTTTAATTATTTAAATGACTAATTGTCACAATGTATATTCTTTTTTTTTGTTGATAACAAAAAAGTGTACAACATTGTTTTCTTTTTAATTCGTTTATGAGATTTAATTAGTTAGCATATCTTTTTATTTTAACACTTTTTGTATCTATTTGTTAATATTGCATGACCCCAATAGTGTTTTGGGAGCGAAAAGTACTACAAAAGCGGCTATCATGAAACATACCGGAAGTACATCAAAACTCAAGATACGCACATAAGCTGTGTTGCCAAAATGTCTGTTTTATCATTTTTGCTTTCAAAACTCTGCCATAAAATAACTTATTTGAAGATATTCCGGATTGGTTTGAAAGACAATATTTTGTGAAAATGTTTCTTTTTTGAGTGTGCAAAATCTCATGACAGAAAAACGTACCGTTTGTTGTGTTTCATGAAAATATCTTAAATTTGTTAAAAAGCAGTACCATCTGGCAACCATGTGATGATATCAACTTTTTACATTCTATGGATTGCTAATATTGCTAATCACACTTACACTGGTAAGTTGTTAAAAATAGTGTGAAAAGTTAGATTATGTATATCAAAATTGAATTATTTTTTTTGAGAATTACTGGCTACCGCCGGGTTTTTTTTTTGTTTTTTGGTTAATCTTATTCGTTCTGCGTCCTACACAATAGTTTTTTTTATATTTGCGAATTCTTCCTAAACTGCATTTTTTCCTACAAAATTCTTTTGCAAATTTTTCTTCGTACGACACTTAAATGGCAAACGGCTGAGCAAGATTGATTCATGGTCACTGATAAACAATTATTTTAGTTATCCACAATTTTCCAATAAATAATGAATAAATTAACTCTTTACTAAATTTCACATATGTCCAAACTGTACTTAAGGAATTATAAAAGATCAAATAAAGAATAAAACAAATCGAAGTCATACCCAAATATATTATTTAATAAACGACATAACGTCACAATAGCGATATGTTTCGGTCTACAACGACCAGCATCAGGCTTATAAGAAAATGGACAATGTAAAAACTTCAACACTAACTTTTTTTTTTTTAATTGATTCTCAATATTGCATCATAAATTTATTTTTCATACCAAAAAACTTTTTTTAAAATCCTACTCTTTTGATCCAATTTGTTAATCATTAAGTTATTTAACTTTGTTATTACTATTGATGTCTTTACAATGTCTATTTTCTTATAGGCCTGATGATGGTCGTTGTAGACCGAAACATGTCGCCATTGTGACGTTATGTCGCTTATTAAATAATTTATTGTGGTATGATTTCGAGTTGTTTTATTCTTTATTGAATAATTTACCACATTTGAGTATGGATAATATTTTAAAAAATATCTTGAACAAGGGGGAGGACAATTTGAGCAATTCTTACAAAATTAAAATAATTCACAATGAATATAGTTTAATACATTGTAATTTCTAGTTATCTGTTATCATTCAATAATTGAAGTTTAAATATATTTTATTTATTTTCTGATTGTGGTTATTTAATAAAATTTATTTCAAATATTTAATAGAAAATAAGTATACTTAGAAAAGGCATATCCTTAGTATACATTAATACGACCAAATTAATCACGGTGCCTCTCATAATAATGACCGAACTAAATACAAATTATACTCAGCTTTTAAAAGTATTTTATAAGGGTTTAAAGCCAAATAATTTCGTAATGTTCAAATCTTAAATTATAAATTTAAAGTTTGTCATCAACTATAAATATTTAAATTGCTTATGTAATTTTGTTATGCTCTAAACAATTAATGTATCTGATCGCATTAATCCATTCACTTAAGTGTCATCTACAAAAGCATGTTTAATTAATCCTGAAACGCTCTCAATAATTTATAATAATGGTAATTTTTCCGCA
This sequence comes from Neocrepidodera transversa, assembly GCA_963243735.1. Classification (NCBI taxonomy): domain Eukaryota; kingdom Metazoa; phylum Arthropoda; class Insecta; order Coleoptera; family Chrysomelidae; genus Neocrepidodera; species Neocrepidodera transversa. The sequence goes on from OY725338.1 coordinate 9,140,190, forward strand.
TCTAATTCTCTTCAGAAACTCATGTCATGTTCTCAAATAAAAATTCTATTAGGATCTAATCGGATTTTTTTAATTTTCTATTTATAGACCTCACAGCCATTCTAAATTTTATGCCCTTTTCGTTAATACGTTTTAATGCAATTCCCAAATCGTTCACGTTTCGCCAACACCGCGTTTTATGACAGTCAATTTTTCGAGAACGAGCATCAGGAGCGCTGGGATCATAGGGGCCAGGTGCGACGTTGCTTTTTCAATTGCAATCGGAAACAAGTGCCGAACTACATCAGCAGTTTACATGCGGGACCGAACGTGTATCTTTTGTAAAAAAAATGAATCTCTACGATTTTCTCTCCGGGATTTAAGATGTAGTTTACCAACACGTTTTTTTTTAAATAGCATAAATCTAGCGGCAATTTTGTGATGCCACATCAAAAGATATAAATTTGTCACTCAAAAACTAACTTAACTATTAATAATTGTCCATAGTGTAACTGAAGAATCCTTAACACAAAATATGACGATTGAAACTAAAACGCTTAGATAAAATATTCCCAACTAAGATAAATTTCACTGAAAAATTATCCAGAATTTACCAAACAAATTTATATTTCCTATAAATTTAATAAGAGTCATTTTTCAATTTATATTTTTGGCCAGCACAGTATATTTTACCATTCCATAAACTACAAATAGATTTAAACTTAAATTTATATCATTATTCCAAAACAGAAGATTATCCATTCTCAAATGTTGTAAAATTATTCAAAGAATAATAATAATAAACTCAAAGTCATACCCCATAAAATATATTGTAAACTAGTTGATTAAGCGGGGAAGGGCCACATGTTTCGGCCAAGCAATGGCCATTATCATGCCTACAATACAAATTATAAATTTTTTAACATAAGATATGAAATCACATAAAGATTAGTTACTTACAGAAGATTAAGCTCGTACAAATGAGTTACAAATTGGTATGATTAATAAGTGAAAATATCAAAACATTTTATAAAAAGGGGAAAGCCCATCAAAAAAGGCCAAATGAACATAAATAAATTGAAAACAAAGTAACTACTTAAAGAAAACAACAAATAAAAACAATAACAATTTAAACAGCTCTTTTTTTTACTTTTTGGCAATCGTAATTTATCTACGGCCTTAATTTTATTACCATTAGATAACAATTTTATTTCTAACAAATTTCATTGGACTTAAATGTAAAGGCAATAGCAAACAAAGATAAAAAATCAAAACAAACTTACCCCCATATTAACAGGTCACTGTATCTTCCCCCACCTCTTCGATCACAAAAAATGGGTTTTAGACTCAACACATGCCCCAAACACCCCCTCAAAATTTCAGTTATTAAGTATGTCGAAATAATGCCAAAAGTTATCCATATCAACGTCAGGTAAAAAATTAAACAGTATGGCTGAGAACTAAAGGGCCTAAATATTTTTACATGAAAATGTCTTTTACATGGTTTTAGAAGTAATATTTTTACTTCCTCCAAACTGTTTATTAGTGGTGAAGACAGAGGCGTAGATCAGTGGGTAATAGATAACACAGAATAACCTTAAATAATAATATATCGTAGTTCTTTAAACTAGTTATAATGTAAACAATATAAAGTTTGAGACGTGAGTTATACGTAACGTGATATAGCAAGGTAACGCCGATAGGTTGAATGCCGGTCGTTGCCCATAGGTCAGGAAATATTTGTTGTTGTATTTGCATATATAGGTTATTATCTCTTTAAGAGGGGTCATTCTTGATTCTTGGTTCGTTATTCATTCTCGATTCTTGATTCATTATCGATTTATTATATTGTAGTAAACATGTACCAGAGAATAAATTTGTTGTTGAAAGTATCTACTGTTTATCTTTCCAACATTAAGATATTCTACATGGCTACCTTACTAACCAACATCACACTCGGTGTAATTTACAGTTACTACTTTCTTTATTATTAATTGACAATAAATAATTTCTGTATTATTAATTGAAAATAAATAATTTATTATTATATCCAAAAAGTGTCTTATTCAAAAGCAAAATAATATTTTTTTCGATATATGTGTTAATTACAAGTCAGACCTGTATTTAAATAAATCAACAAAATCTAGAAGTTTTTTTGTTATTAGTCAATTAAACTCAATTAAGTCCGGTAATACTAGTGGGTTGGTTTGATGTTAACGTTTAAAGGCAAAAGCCGAATGCCTCGTCGAACAAAACTTTTTGTTCGACGTAAAAACGTCCAATTGGCCGTTGCTTTGATTGATAATTATTGACGTACTTGCCGATAAGTGCATGTATGTATATGTTTATCCGGTTAAGTTGAGCTTTTGTGTAGTTGCAATAGAGTCGATCAATTATACTGTCAGTTCGTTTGAAGCACATTTAAAAAGCTTCGACTAGCATTAGTTCACTTTCAAAGTAGAAAAGTTCGCGCTAATAACTTTTGATATTTTTCACCCTGCCTGCCGTTCGTCTTTTCACTTATGTCGCTCAATACTGATAAAGTCGCAATTTAAGAAGATGTATGAGTACAAGTACAAGAGAATGGCTTTTCTTGTTGAAAATGTTTACCGGGTAGATCCAAAGTTAAAAAGACGACAAGGACCTAATTTAAACCTCGCCTGTTTATTATGTCTCTATTTTGTCTTTTTTCTTTAACGCAATCTATTACCTAACAATTCCTTTGTAAAAACTTAGGAACGGAACGGGCTAAAAATAATGATAGTACTTCATATAACTTTTTTTATTATTAGAGGAGAAGGTGGTAATATGGCATCTGCAGGTAAATTGGGCCTCCAATTAAAATAACAATTATGAACCACACCCCGTATATGAAATGTATTTATTTGTATTATAATGATTCATTTCGCTTAGAAAGATTATATAATAAAAATTTAGATATGAATTAGTGTTAGTCTGTTGAAGAGTGTGTTTATCCACTATATTTTTAAAAAGGAAAAGTGAAAATATATTTTTAGTACCTGATCTTCTCTGGTAAGTTAAAACTTAATAATTAACTTCTATTATTATTTTTTTGGTTAAAAAAAGTGGGGGAAATATTTTTATTTAATTATTAAAATTAAAAGTACGGAAAAACCCCATAATAAGTTGACTAAAACAATACAGTGCTAAAGGTTAGGGGAAATTATTGTAATATACTATTATTGTTTAAAAAAGATAAAAACATTATTAAATTATATTTAAAAAAAAATACTAAGAACTAAATATTCTAATTAATAAAATGAATATTTTGTAGGATACAAAAAGATATCTATACATTTTGTTCGTAATTAGTTTAGTAATTTTTACTACTAATTATTACTAATTATTACTTAGTAAAATTGTTTTAAAAAAAATAAAAATATTGTTAAATTATATTTAAAAAAATACAAAGACCAAAATATTCTAATTAATAAAAAGAATGTTTTGTTCGTAATTAGTTTAGAAATTTTTACTAATAATAGTAATATTAGTCATCATTTATCAAATTCCTTCGATAATATTAAAAATCGTTTGGAATAAAAAGTTAAGTCGAAAGAAATACAGAATGGAATTTTTCGATGCTATAAAATGAAAGTATATGGTAAATATAATAAAATCTACCAGTGTCCAACAATATGTACAAAGTTTTTCATTAATAATGGGCCATGCAGAAAACTTATCATATATGATTAACGTTTTTTCATATAAAATAAAAGAAAACTACCCTGGCTATTCTGCCGTATTTTCCAATGCAAATATCCTGTAATTATGATTATGAAAAAATGACGAAAATATTGGAAAATTGAAAACTAATTATAAAATGATGATTCCACCAATGGCGAAGAATTTAGAAAAAATGTATTAAGTACTTTTGTAAAATTTTGCAAACATTTAATTTTTAATTAAAACATTGTACATTTTAGGTCTAATTATTCTATGACCTGTTATTAGTGAAACGCCATTTTTGTATATACAGTATGACCCAAATATTTATGAATAATTTTTGTAAGTATTAATTTTAAGGTAAACTCAAATAATTTATAATTATAAACATAAGAGAGCAAGTGTATTGCATAGTTAAATTGGTATTATTAAAGGACCGTAATTTGTTTGTAGACACCCTATATACAGTGTGTCTACTTAAGTTGGACTCATATGGGAAACTTTTTTATTATCATGTTTAGGAAAAAAGTTATTCTTGATAAAAAGTTTTTTACCCGTATACGAGGGGCGTCAAAAAATATAATTTTTGCTCAAAAATATAGAAAAATGTTAATTAGAAAATTTGTTTAGAAATAATATGTACGTACCAATATGAAATCACAGCCTCCTATCTCAAAAAAGTTTTTTTTCCAATTTTTTTCTTGGAGCAAAGTTTCCGCACATTATTTTAAGCCAAAGGAGTTAACTGGGCTTAGAAAAATTGTGGAAACTAATTTTTTTATGTAACAGTTTACTTTGAACTTTAATTCAAGAAAAAAAATTAGACAAAATATTGTTTTGAGATAGGAGGTTGTGATTTAATAATTGTTCGTACATATTGTTTCTAAACAAGTATTCCAAATAACATTTTTCTATATTTTTTTAAATAAGGGTACTTTACTCTTGAGCAAAATTTATATATTTTGACGCCCTTCGTATACGGGTAAAAAAATGTATTATCTGATAGTTGCATTTTAAGTTTTGGACCATGCACAACTTTTTATGAACAATGACTTTTTTCCTAAAACCAATAATAACAAAGTTTCCCATATGAGCCCAACTTAAGTAAACATACTGTATAATCATTAAAAATAATTGCAAATACAAAATAGAGAATACAAAATAGAGAATACAAAATAGAGGCTATAGTTTCGAACCACCCCTCGTATGTGAAATCGGTTTATTTCATTTTAATATTTTCCTTATACAGGATAGAGTGAGTACAAGTCAAAAATATAAAAAATATATACAGGGTGGTTCAAAATTCATGAAGAAAGAAAGGATGACATACGGAGAGTTTTTAGAATCCATTTGGTGTCCCTTATGCACAGTTAAATTTTGACATTACCCAATAAAACACTCTGTACTATAAGATTTTCAAGCAAGTATGAATAGGTATGGACATATTTTATTTATTTGGAGTTGTTTAGTCGGTATGCTTTTGACAATAAATGTGCAAAACTATATTTTTATTACAAATTAACTATTAATATAGTTTGGTTGTAAAAAATGATATTTTTAATTATATTGTTAAAAATATAACGAAAAATCTACAATTTTCTATAAATTATTAATGCCCCAAAATATTAAGTTGATTAAAAAAAATACAATATTAGAAATTAGGGGTAATTATTTTAAATCCTCAAAATATTAAATTTAATAATTAGTAATATTAGTCAAAAATCGAATCTCAATACTAAATTGAATTTTTCTACACTATAAAATCGAAGTTTATTTGATTCGTCATAATTATTTAGTCGTATATACAGTGCTATTTTTTGTATAAATTATAAAGGGTGTCCCAAGATAATGTAACATATAATATTTGATATTCAATAAAGACTTTCAAGTAAAATTGGGATTGACAAATCATTCCCGATATAAATTTCTTGCTTGATTAGATTTTTCACATGCAGCACCATACACCAGAACCATATCAGTTAATTCAGTGTAAGAAAACATTTTATCAGATAGTAAAATCGCACTTCAAAAAAGCTTTACAATTAACAATCTCACAATACCGCTCAACTGATTGATGTAAATTTATAACCGATTCTTCAAAAAAAACTCAAACGTAAAAACTCACATTCCGAGATAAGACATTCACTTGATTCGGATCAAATCTAATACAGTGACGTACTTCAAGGAACTTTCAAAACATTATTGTTTGTTTAATAAGGCGAATAAAAAAAATTCATATGCTTGTTGCATCTTAAAATACTACTCTGCAGCGGGATAAAGTATGGATTTAATCGGACGTGACGACATTTTACGCTAGAATCTGTCACCATATAATGGTAATCCATGGCAATAACGAGTCTATTTTATTTATGAAATGTCCAAAAATTTCAACAGTTTGGCCTCCAATATTTAATAAACAATCAGCATGTCCAAACCAACCTTCGGAATATCCAGTGACGCAACTTTGTTTAGGCATTTTGTTTTTATATATCATTTTAGTGACAGATAAAAATGACAACATTTGTAATCATATGTTGACGCCGAAAAATATAAATCTCGTTAGACTGCGTAAAATGACGCCATAGTCAATGACAGAAGTTGTGACGGATATAAAAGTTACCCAATTTAGAACGTTTGTTAAATAATTAATCAATTAAAAGAAATACCTTTTTTTAACCTGCTATATCGTCCTATATTACTTTTAGAACATTCTTAACTGAGTTCCATAAAAAATATTCATTTTAAGATTGATGTAAGTTCCCTATTGAGGCGTTTATTTTCAAAACCCAAACTAGATCGATTTTTTCCTAAATTGAATTAAGTATTGTTTTTTTAATCAATATCGGTGATTGAAACTTTGTGCAAAAAAACTTTTTTAAATAAAAATAAAAAATCGGGTTGATATCACAATTGAGAGAGACATTATATTTTTAAAATCCATTATTTTCATAATATTTGCATAATAAATGTCACTTATTTCAAAATATATTTCTATTAATTTTTTTCCAAAAATATTACTAAACAAGAATGCAAAACGCTATTTGAACACTCTTGAGATTTCGTAACCCATTATAAATACAAAGGTGGTTAAATGGGAATAAAGCTGCGGTTTTCCAGACGAATTGATTGGTTTTTCAGGTCCGGTTTTTGAGATATTTAGATTTTGAAATTTATTTAGCTTTATGAGATTAGCTGATTTTATATAAATTAAAACGTATTACTTCGATATAGCATACTTGTTTTGTTAATTTAATTTTTTGGCTTTTACATTGAATGGCAAAGAATTAATAAATATTAAACGAGCAAGTATATTAATAAAAGACCTGTAATGATTGAAATTATTATTCATTTTTTAATATAATCTAATTAGTGAGAACATTTTCCCTGGACTGTATTTTTAATAAAATGGAGATGTCAATATGAATATCAATTGGTTTGGTTTGTTTATTATTAGAAAAATCATTCATTATTAAATGTCATTAATAAACGATTAATTTAGACAATTGACGGACAAAATATAAAGTATAAAAAATGTATTTATGTGTAAGACACTGTATAATATAAAACGATTTTAATTATGGCGATGATGAATAAATATACATTATAATCTACATTAAATTAAACGTTTAATTTTAAGGTAATTTGTATACGGACATTAATGAAAGTAATAAAATGCATTTATTAAAAATACATTCACTAAATTCAAATAAAGCTATTAAAATATTTAAATCAACCATTTATATGGACAGCAATATGCCACTATAAAATGATGTAATTAGAGTTATTTCCACAAATTAACTTTTCCATTTTATTTTATTTCATAATTTATTGTTTTAAAACAACAATGGATATAACAATATACATAATATTTTTCGGAACCATGAGAAGAGCCATATGTTAAAAGAAGTTAAAATGGCGGATTTACTAAAATAAAAAAATTCAAATTTTCTTATATGATAATAAAAGTTTAAAAATTTTATGCTGGATTACTATTAAAGAAAAAAGTACGAAAAGGAAACATTTTTTGCACAAAACAAATCTTTACATGTCATAGATATATTTTCTCACACATTTACTTTCCGGCTACATCATATACAAGGGTGATTATTTTTTAAAATTTTAATAATCTTGGAAACCATAATTACAGCTTGTTAAATGGGACAGAAGTTATAGTTAAACCATTTTTTTAATAGTTTTCGCAAAAACCAATTAGACAGGCTATTTTTTCCAGGATAGTTACTTACTGTCAATGCCAGTTTCAGTAATCTCTTAGTTCATTAATATTTGAAAACTCATTTATTTTTTAATAATCACCAAACAAAATAGTCCAATGGATCTTCTTGCCTTCCAAGTTTTCACAATTATGTTGCATATACACCAATTATTTTTCTTCGAAGTATTGAAGTATTTTTTTTTATAAACTTATAACCAATTGCCAATACTTCCACACCACAAATTTATTAAAAATCGTAACAGAGGACGTCACTATGCATAATCACCGATTCGCGCTTATTTTTTTATTAAATATTCCACAATCCGTGAATGTAGTTTCAATTTTTTGTAAAAATATTTAATACTATATATTTAACTTACGACTTAACCAGTTACATAATGTTTAAATTTCAGAACCGTAACAAAATATTTCTTTGATGATGACCCTTACATCCAATAAAGCGCGTTTAAACAATATTTTTAAAACTACATACTGAAGCAAATTTTCACATTTATATTTATTTTTTTATTTAAAAATTTCTATATATTCATATTTGCCCTTTTAAATTTTTTTATTTCTTTTCATTCTTAATAATTACAAACTATTAACACAAACTATTCATATAACTTTCATTTTTCTCGGTTTTCGTGCATATATGCCTTTCTTTTCTATTTGGAACCATTAAATTTCTAATAATTACCAAATCCTTTTTTTTTAGACGAACTCTTTTCCTAATTCTTCTACTGTAATTTCTTCATATTTTCACATAACTCTGAACTATTTCTTCTAATTTCTTTAATCCTTTCCTCCATATAATTTACTTACACTAATATTATAATTATAACTCATTACTTTATTTATTTTACATTTTTACATTCCTATCATTTTCGTTTAAAATTATAATTTTAATTCTGTTACTGAACTATCTATTTCATTTCAGTCACCTGTTCTACTAATCATTAAACTTTAATTTTACTTGTCTGTTTATATTAAATGTTGTGTACCATTTGCTTTTTCTGTTTTCTATTTATTTTCTCCTTTAAACCTTTAATAAATTCATTGTGTTTTTGTTCTTCGATTTTTTTCTATTATTTTGTATTCTATATTGTGTTTAAATTCTTAAGAAATTCTCTTAAATTCTTCTTGCTCATTAATTGTTCCCAGTCCTTCTGTGTTCAAATTATTTTTCTTTTACTCTGTAAACTTTTTCTTCTTGTAAATTTTCTACTTGAGTCATTTTGGCAATCATTACTCTTATATTTGTGTTTTTATCTTCTATTTTCTAATCTGTTTTCACTTTCCATTCTTCTATTGTCTAAATGTTTCCTTCATTATCTTTTCAAGCTCGAATTCATTCTTCTTTTATGTTTCCCATATTCTTATATTTTCATGTTTTTTCTAGAATTTTACTACTTATATTCTATTTATTTTTCCAGATTCCTACTAATCTTGTCCTCCAGATTCTTACTATTTTCATTCATTTCTTTTCTATTATTTTACTTATATTTTTCATAATTCTTAGTGTTCTTATCCATTTTTTTATCCTTTATCCTTTTGTTTTTCAACCTCTTCTTATATTATATTTTTTCCTTCTTTTTTACCACAATCGTATCGTCTATATTTTGTTCCCCAATTTCATCTAGATCTCTTTGCCCTATTTGTTCTAAATCTCTATCTTGTTGTTCTTCCACTGATCATACCTTTCTCCCTATAAATCCATCTATTCTATCACCTCTAGAGACAAATAAAAACCTTAACGTCACTGTCAAAACTAGGTAATTCATGTTAATTTCATTTAATTAATTATATTATTTTAATTGATTATTTCCTACTTATTTTCCAATTTTGTACTAGAAATTTATTGTTTTATTACTTACTTTAAACAATATTCCAAATTTTAGTTTAATTACATACGTTATGAAAACCGTTTGATGTGAAAAGACCCTGTATGGCAATTGCCAAACCAAAAATATTCTCAATCTGGGCTGGGTTCACTCTCTTGGGTACACTTCTGTCCCTTTTCTCCTGATGCTCTTTTGGCCAATAAAAACATGATAATGTTCAAATAAAAGGATTTGATTTCTCTACAATAACAATATTTTTAGTTCAGGCAAATAACATTCTATATGTTTATAAAAAGATCCCTTAAAATTATAGGAAAAACCTTAAATAGCGTGCGACAATTTAATTTCGGAGAAAGAAGATTTTTTATGTCATGTATGTACAAAAATGGTTGAAATTATTGTCATTATCGATGCATAATATACTAATTATGTTCCTTAGCACTTAAATAAGTTTTAAAGAATAAGAAAAAAAATAATTATAACTTAAAAGCATATGTTCCTTAGCACTTAAATAAGTTTTAAAGAATAAGAAAAAAAATAATTATAACTTAAAAGCATATTAAAATTTTTTATTTCAATTTAATTGAAATTTTTAGATTTTCCTTTAAAAGAAAGAAAACAATAAAGTTGGTAAGATATGTCAAAGTTCCAGATTACTTTTCCAGATTAAAGCTCCAGCGTCCAACTAGTTCTCGCCGTACAAACACAATGCAGGAAATTGAAACTGTGAGATTTTAATTAGATATGAAAACATACTGTACGCCGTTATTGTTCCGAGTTTCGCTAACGACGCCATAACTCAAATGGCTCAAATCGAACTTGCCGCACGGCAATTAAAACATTTTCATTATCATTTATATTGAAACAAGTTTTTATCTCTTGTTTTCGCGAGTTGGTCGCACCGCGACGCGGCGCTACGGTCGGGTGTCGCGACACCAAAACTCATAAATCATCAGGTACACACTTCATTGAAATAAATTTTAGAGTAATTAAAAGTCAAGGTAAAAGCTTAAGAGAGAAAAAACAATAAGACCGACAAAAATCAAAACTATATTTAATCGTAATGCAGTTATAGATCATAACGATTCTGAAAAGATCAAATGCCGAGAAAAATAAATCCACTATTTTCGACGAACTCGTCAAGTCTGCCTCTGTTATACCATGAAATTTTAAAATTCTGTATTCAGTACGATTTTTTGTTAATTTGGATGAGTTGTTTTTATTTTCACAACATAATGGTATAATATCGCTATTATTAGCATCAGAAGAGCATCAGTTTAGAGGGCGCTTTAATATTTTGGAAATAGAGAGAATTAACGTACTTGCTAAATATTTATCTTATTTTTTCCGAAATTTCTCCTATTTTTTTTCCTATTACTTATTCTTAAATTTCCTATTTTTTTTATTTTTCTCTTCTTTTCTTATTTATTCCTATTTTTCCTTTTGTTTCCTATTTTTTCTTGTTTTGTACCATTTTTTTCTATTTTTCTTAGTTTTTATGTTTTGACCATTTTTTCTGCTTTTCCGATCTTTTAATATTTCTTTCCCATTTTCCCTATTTTTCTGTATTTTTTTCTATTTTTCCCTATTTTTTACTATTTTTTTCTGTTTTTTATTTTCCCCATTTTGCCTATTTCTCCATATATTTCCGTGTTTTTTCCTATTTTGTCTATTTGTTCCCATTTTTCCTATTTTTCTTTATTTCCCTTATTTTTTTACGTTTTCCTATTTTCTTATTTTTTCTTTTTTTCTATTTTTTGTCTATTATTTCCTATTTTTTTCTAATTTTGTCTATTTCTACCTTCCCATTTTTCATTATTTTTTCCTATTTTTTAACATTATTTCTTTTTTTTATTTTTCCCCATTTTGCCCATTTCTCCCTATATTTCCATATTTTTTCCATTTTTCTTAATTTCTCCCTATTTTTCTTTACGTTTTTCTATTTTCATATTTTTTTTTCTTTTTTCCTATTTTTTCATATATTTTTCGACTCTTTTCGATTTTTACCAATTTTTTTCTATTTTTCTCTATTTGTTCTATTTGTTTTCTATTATTTCCTCATCTGTGTAAATTTTTCCGTTTTTTACAATTTTTTTGTATTTCTATTTTACCCCATTTTGACTATTTTTCCCTATATTTCCCTATTTTTTCCTGGGTTTTCCTATTTTTGTCTATTTTTTCCCATTTTTTTTTATTTATCTCTATTTCTCCCTTTTTTACGTTGTGTATTTTTCTCTATCTTTCCCTATTTGTTTTCCTATTTTTTTTTCTACTTTTGCCCATTTTTTCCATTTTTCCTATTTTCCTCTATTTGTTCTATTTTTCTTATTATTTCCAATGTTTTTTCTATTTTTTTTCTGTTTTTTACTATTTTTTTCAATTTGTTCTATTTTTCCCCATTTTGATTATTTTTGCCTATATTTCCCTATTTTTTTCTGGTTTTTTATTTTAGCCTGTTTTCCCATTGTTCCTATTTTTCTATATTTCTCTCTGTTTTACGTTGCGTATTTTTTTATTCTTTCCGATTTTCTCTAATTTTTTACCTATTTTTTTTCTACTTTGCTTATTTTTACCCATTTTTCCTATTTGGCTCTATTTTTTTTTACGTTTTTTCCTATTTTTCTTATTATTTCCAATATAATTTTTTCTGTTTATTTACTATTTTGTTTCTATTTTTCGCCATTTTGACTTTTTTCCCCTTTATTTCCCTACTTATTCCTATTTGTGCCTATTTTTTTCCCATTTTTTCTATTTTTCTGTCTTTTTTACGTTGTGTATTTTTTTATTTTTTCCGATTTTTCTTATTATTTCCAATATAATTTTTTCTGTTTATTTACTATTTTGTTTCTATTTTTCGCCATTTTGACTTTTTTCCCCTTTATTTCCCTACTTATTCCTATTTGTGCCTATTTTTTTCCCATTTTTTCTATTTTTCTGTCTTTTTTACGTTGTGTATTTTTTTATTTTTTCCGATTTTTCTCAATTTTTCCCTGTTTTTTTTGTCTATTTTTCTCTATTTCTCCCATTTTTACGTTTTGTATTTTTTTATTTTTTCCTATTTTCCCCATTTTTGTCCTGGTTTTTTTATTACTTTTGTCTATTTTTACCCATTTTTCCTATTTTTTTTTCCTATTTTTCTTATTATTGTTATTAATGTTATTAATGTTATTAATGTTATTAATGTTATTAATGTTATTAATGTTATTAATGTTATTAATGTTATTAATGTTATTAATGTTATTAATGTTATTAATGTTATTAATGTTATTAATGTTTTTCCTCATTTCCATATTTTTCTCATTTCATTTTATTTCCAATTTTTTTCCTATTTTTCTTACTTTCTGTTTTAACTACATTTACTATGTTATGTCTCTTGTTTTTCCTATTTATCCCTAGGTTTGAATATTTTTCTCTTTTTTTTACTTTCATCATTCTATTTTTTCCTACTTTTTACCTACCTAAAAATCGTCCAATACATCTATAAAAGTTTTCACTATAAAAGTTTTCACCTTCAAAAATAAAATTACAATAAAGAAACGTAAAAACTTGTTTCTAAAAAAAAAAAAAATATCAGCCCCTTTAACCCAAATCATCGTACCTATAACAAAAAGTATTCTAATGTTTGAGATAAATAATGAATGTTATATTTAATTTAATATTTAATTTAATATTTTGAATTAATTTGTAACACATATTATATATTAGGTTTAGCTTTCTGCACAGCTTCTGTATATAAACTTTAACTATGCAAAATCTCACAAATTATGTGGGAATTTAGTCAGACAAATTTAATATAAACAATATTTCTTTTATTAAAAATTTAAAAGTCTAATTCTCAAAAAATAGAGTATTTTTTAAGAATATTTTCTGAATCTAAAAAACAAGGGAACAGAAAAATACAAAAAAAAAATATTAACTATAATAAGGACATACCGTATACGAAAGTCATTAGAATATATAATCATCAAAAAGTTACCGAAATTGCCCATAACCGGCAAGTCTGCTCGTTACGAAGATTAACCGTCTAAAACGAGTCCTGTTAGTATTTAATTCGTTTTTTATCATCTGGATGAAATAAAAGTGCAATTTTAATGGGGCTTTATTTCACTAGACTTGGATATTAAAAAAGGGCACTCATAACACTAAATTTAAGACTAATTAGCCTTTCTGGTATACCAAGTTTGATATATTAAAACTTTTATTCTCGACGTTTCTTTCGTTCTTTTTTTTTGGTTTGTACAAAATTCCAAACATTAATCCTTTTAGACTTGAATCCTAAGATTAATTATTAAACAAGTTAGAAACGAGCGAGTTTCTTTTTAGCAATGGACAACTTAAATAATATGTATTGTGAATGTCTTCAAAAAATGGATATGAATTTTTTGCTTTTGTTATTTATATTCATTTTTAAATACATTTTTTTTAATAGTCCGAATTATTTGGAATCTTTCCAACAATAAATAAATCTGATAAAATTTTAAAACAACTGCAGCGAATTAACTAAGAATTATATTGCAGTCAATATTTGTTTTGATATGAACTGAAGAAAGTACATCAAAGGCTAATAGAAAGATAATCGACATCTATCCGAAAAATATCAAAGAATTAATAAATAAAAAAACCCAGGATAAAGTGGTGAACTACTGATCTAAACAAATGTTTGGTAAAAAAAAATTATTAAAAGTCGGAATTATAAACTCATTAATAACTTTTAAATTAGTACATACATCTTTTATCTAAATTATATTTTATTGTAAATAAACACTTATTGAATAAGTAATGAAACACACAAAGTTTAGTACCACAGAAATATATTTATTGAAATTGGCAACTAGTTTCGGTTTACGCCATCATCAGGCATACAGTAACGCTTGTTAGTAAATCAACAGGTACAATTTAAAAGATTTTTAAAGAGGAGCTTACCATAAACATCATGTGAGATAAATTTTGGTTTAGGGATAAAGTAAGTTGTATTAAAATTTAAATTTGTTAACATGGTACTGACAAATATTAAACTTGTTACAGTATTAAATTAACACACAACATGTGTCTCATTGATAATGCCTGATTAAACAGGAATATAGGAATGGGATCAGGAAAAACCTGACCCAAAACTGGCCAAAAGTGGCATTCAAATTTTAATGCCCGGGGGCCTGTCAAGAATACCACGTAGGAGTAGGAGAGAACCCCTACAATGGGGGAGCGTACCCACAAGGGCACATCGAAAGTTAATGAGAAATAATTTTTATCCAAAATGTCCCAATTAAGGGCAAAAACGAAAATGAAATTGAGACAGGTAGTGACAAACACATTTATAACGTGTCAACTTAGTCAAATACATAAAGTGTAGCTGTGTGACAACTGACAGCCGGAAAATAGCCTTGATATGAATGGAGGGGAAGCCAACCTCAAAAACATAAATCTGTAGGGTACATTTTTTTACACTAAATACAAATAAAGTAACAAATAATAATACAAGTTAATTGAGGAAAAATTACTAATTTTTTTTTTTACGAAGAAGTGAAGAAGAGGAATGTCAATGTCAAAGTAAATGTCAATGTCAAAGTCAATGTCAATTTTCACGGGGGCGAAGGTTACGGTAGCAGAAGTAAACAACAAGTTATAAAAAAGGCATATAGAAAACAGTTAATTGGGAGAGGAAACAATTTAATATTAAATTAGACAGATAACAGCAAGAGGGGGTGGGAGGGATAGGATAACCTGATGAACTTTACTTATTGAATAATTCCCACGAAATATATTTTTTATGCTAATAAGATACTTGCACACAACCACTTCAACTTTTTTTCATTTCAGGTTCATTAATAGCATTATGGGTCTTAGAAATATAATTCATATAATTAAATAAAAGATTCTCTAGTTTTGTCTTTTTATTTATTTTTCGTTTCTTTATTGTGTTCGATTTATAAATTGGAAAATTGTTGTCTTTTTAAACTTTACTTGTCTGTTTTCAGTTTGCTTACTCTTTATTTTTAATAACCATTTTTCTCTCACTTTTAAACCCTCGTTTCGATTGAAAAGAATAATAATTAACTACGTCATAATTTGTACATACATCTTTTAACCAAATAAACACTTATTGAATAATTCTCAAGAAATATATTTTTATGCTTATAAGATACGTGCACACAGCCACTCCTCTTTTGGTTTATTTCAGTAACAGTTGGTATAAGATGAAAATAAAATTTTACACATATATTTTTTTATACGTTATAGTTTAATTTCGGATAAATTTTTAAATAATTTTTATCTTTATTAAATCATTTTGTTTTTTAGTTTTTTAATATTAAAAATTTTAAAAAATATATCATTAAATTTGTAATAAATAATTTTAAAATTGTGAATTTTTTTCAAAATGTTATTACAAAAATTGTGGAATCTAAAAAAAATTACGATTTTAAACTAATTTGAATAACTTTTAAAATATTAAAGATATGAAAATGAAAGATAATATAAAACTCTAAATTTGCAGTATATTTTAGCTCCTCCAAATTTAGAATTATAATTATTAGATCCAAAATAACGATTTTTTTTTATTTTAAGCCAAAATTATGGATTTTTCTGAAAAATTGCAAGAAATCAAAATTGTAGAACATAAAATTTTCTACAAATTTTGTTCTTATCTTTTAAAATTCCACATGGTATTGCCGCTAGAGAGCGTGAAATAAATATATATAGACCGCCGCGTCTATTTAAAAAAAAAAAAAAAAATTCCTGTCGGTAGGGTCGACAGGGGAGGTAGATTTCTATTGTCTAAATTTGAGCATCCTTCCCCACTCCACGATATGGTCAGATCGAAAAAAGTTTCAAACAAATAAATTTTATAATAATTAGGACATGAAAAAAGTCTAATGACCTGTTTCAATATTTTTAAAAATAGCGGAGATATGAATTTTTTTGAAATTTCAACCCCCTCCAGTTCCATCCTCTAAGGTCCGATTAAAAAAAGTTTCAGACAAATTAATTTTATAATAATTAGAACAAAAAAAGTTTTATGAACTGTTTCAATATTTTTAAAAATAGCGGAGATATTAATTTTGTTGCAAATTTCAATCCCCTTCAGTTCCATCCCCGTGGGTCGGATGAAAAAAAGTTTCAGACAAATTAGTTTTATAATAATTCGAACACAAAAAAAGTCTCGTAACCTGTTTCAATATTTTTGAAAATGACGGAGATATAAATTTTTTGAAATTTCAACCCCCTCCAGGTCCATCCCCGTGGGTCAGATGAAAAAAAGTTTCAGATAACTTAATTTCATAATAATCAGAGAATAGAAAAAGTCTAATGGTCTTTTTTAGTATTTTCAAAAATGGCGGAGATCTGAATTTTTTAAGATTTCAACCCCCTGAAATTCTCACCCCCTTAGAGGTAGAATGCCCATTTGCAATACGCAACGAATTACTACCCCAAAGAATTTTTGTACCAAATTTGGTGTCGATTGGACAAAAATTGCGACCTCTATCGTGCCGGAACGGAATGTCTACACATACATATATAGGTATATACCGATAAAAAATTTTTTTTTACTGATTCTTATTCAGAAGGTCATAAACGGCGTAGCGCCCCTATTCCCGGTTCTGGGTCCCGTCATTGAATCGATTACAATAGGTATATTCCATATATGGAAATCTACCTAAAAATACCATTTTAAAAAAGAAATAATATATGCTGTATTAGATAAAGAATTGATTAAACAATTATTCTACTAGGAGTGGTCCCTTTTTATTCTTTATTTTTCGTTTCTTCATTTTGCTCGATTTATAAGAATTGATAATTTGGAAAATTGTTATCTTTTTAAACTTTAGTTTGCTTATTGTCTGTAGATAGAACGTTCGTTAACTTTAAAGGTTCTGTAACTAATGACAATGACGTTTAGATTGTGACAATTATACAAGAAATCAACTTGTAAAGTTTTATTCTAAACGTCATCGCCTTTACTTATTGAGTCTTTAAAGTTAAAGGACGTTCTATCTACTGACAGTTAGTCTTTCTATTTTTACAACTATTTTTCTCTCACTTTTAAACCCTCGTTTCGATTGAAAAGAACAATAATTAACTACGTCATAAATTCATTAATAACTAATAAATTTGTACATAAATCTTTTAACAAAATAAACACTTATTGAATAATTCGCATGAAATAATTTTTTATGCTCATAAGATACGTGCACACAACCACATCCGCTTTTGGTTCATTTCACTTTCATTAATAACATTATGGGTCTTAGAAATATAATTCATCTAATTAAATAAAAGATTCTCTAGTTTTATCTTTTTCTTTAGTTTTCGTTTCTTCATTTTGCTCGATTTATAAGAATTGATAATTCGGAAAATTATTCTTTTTTAACTTTACTTGTCTATTTTCAGTTTCCTATTTTTCTCTCACTTTTAAATCCTCGTTTCAATTGAAAAGAACAATAATTAACTACGTCATAAAAGCTGCCAATAACATAACAGGTTCGGTCGGAATTACGAGCTGATATGTCGGTCACAAATCCGGTGGCATTTCAATTCAAAGCGGTGATGTTTTGTGTGTTGTGTTCTTTTTGTCTAACGAATTTGTCATGTTGTACTTGTTAAATTATTATAATTGAAATCGTGCTTGCGGAGCGATTTAGAAAATTGATGGTGAATATTTTATAAAACGGTGAATTCGAGACAAAGTAAAATATTGGCGAATGCTTTTTCCGATCTTTTTTTATTAAAAATAAATAAAACCGTTTTGAACATAATTGGATTGGTTTGTTTTTGTAGATAGATATATCGATTTTTAGATTTATTTTAGTTTCTAAAATTAAAATGAATGTTTATCCTAGTAAAAATCACCGAAAAATAGGTTATAAATATTTTACTTGTTCACATTTTTTTTATCGTAATGAGAAAGAAATGCAATTTATTACATGATTTATAAATTTATGATTTTTATAAAAATGACTTGTATGCTTACATTATATTTTAAAAACACTTATATGAAACTGATAAAAATAATTGGTTACTAAGCACTGTTCACTTCTACAAATGGCCTATTATATACAGTGTGTAAATGGGTCACAGATCACCCACCCCTAGAACTTTTATATGGGTTAATAGATTTATTACAAATTTTGGCCAATAATAACTATATTTTTTTTTACAAAAATCTAATATGAAAATTGGAACACCCAGTACATTTCTACATATTTGGATACGACTGTTAAATTTTACTTTCCAGGTGTCAAAATTTAATTTTTTGTTAAATTTTAACACCCTGTATCTCAGAAATACAGCGGTTGTGGAACTATATTCATATAAAGATTTTTTCTTAAAACCATCCAAAGAGTATCGCCCTTTAGGATCAGCATTAAATTATTAAACATCCTGTATATAATTTCATACAATAAACATATATTTTTATTCATGTAAAACTTAATAATTATCGAAAATTGTTAATTAATATTATTTTTAAAAACAAATTTTCAAACCAAAAACCACATTTCAGTAACAAGGATCAATCAACTTGTGACATTTAAATAAATATATATATACATTTATTTCATTTCACAATTTAACGCAAAAATGTCAAATTCAAATCAATTTTACTGCATTGCAGCTATTTAATCAGTAGGTAGTAGGGGAGACCTGGGCTATGAGCCCACCAGGGGCAATCGAGCCACCCTCATAATTTCAAAAGCCCCGCGTTAATATGCATTAATACTAGTGCTGCCGTCTTCAATAAGCCTGGATTGAACATTATTGTGTAGAATGTGGTTATGTTTACGCCAGTGACTTTTTTATGGACGAAATGTCAAAATATCAAGTTTCGATCTAATTTTTGCTGACATATTGCGTCTGTCATTTTTCGATAGTGACACGTCCGTTTGACAGATGTCGTACAAAAACTAATGGGTTCTTCCGACGTATAACCCAAACCTATATACCAAATTTCAGCTCAATCAGATTAAACGTGTGCCTCTATCGTGGAATAATACACACAGACAGACAGACAGACAGCCGGCAGACTTAAATCTTGAAATGGCCTTAATCATCTCAGGTGGCCTCAAACTGGATATTTCCATCTTTATCTCGAAAAAAATTTTTAGCCCGTTCTCGGAGATGAGTCGGGAAAGTCAAACCCCAAAAATAGCAAATAGGGGGAATTGGGGAAAATAGTAAAATTTGCGAAAAATTGTGACAAATTTGGAAAAATAGGAAAAAAATATAAAAAGATAGATAAAATAGGGAAATTAGAGATAAATACAGAAAAATCGATAAAAACAAGGAAATATATGAGAAAATACTGAAAAATGGGAGAAAATAAAGAAAAACAGTAAAAATAGGGAAAATAGATAATAATATTGACAAAACAGTAAAAAATAATGAAAAGCAGCAAGAATTGGGGGAAATGGGAATAACAGAGAAGTTAGAGAAAAATATTGAAAAATGTAAAAAAATATGGAAAAACAGGATAAAATATGGAAAAGCAAGAAAGAAAGAAATAAGATAAAATAGCGATTAATAGCGAAAAATATCAAAAAATAAGATGAGATGGTGAAAAATAGGTAAAATAAAGAAAATAGTAGAAAAGGAAAAAAATGGGAAAAAAACAGGAAAAGCAGGCAAAAATATGAAATAATAAAAAATAATAGGAATGGGGAAAAAATAATGAAAAACAGAAAAAATTTGAATAAACAGAAAAAATGGGGAAAATAAGGTAAAATAAGTACAAATAAGAACATTTAGAAAAAATTTGGAAAAATAAAGAAAATGGGATAAAATAATAGAAAACAGGAACAAATAGAAAAAAAATAGGAAAAATTAAAAAAATGGTGAAAGTAACGTAAAATAGAGAAAATAGGAGAAAATAGTGAAAATATGAGAAAAATTGTGGAAAATTGGGAAAAGTGGGAAAAAATTGGAAAAAAATTGGATAAATAGGGAAAAATATTGAAATTTGGGAAAAATAGTTAAAAATAGAGAAAAAACAGGGAAAACAGAACACAATACATAAAAATAGGGACAAATAGGAAAAAAAATGAAAAAGAGGAAAAATAGGAACAAATAGGAAGAAACAAGCTAGTCATTTATAAATTAACTATAGCTTAATGTGTCTGAAAGCATTCACCAACATTTTAATTTCTGGTGAATTATCCATTTCATAAAAATATTGAAACCAATTATAATAAAGATTTCACTGCTGTGTAAACAGTATCTAACTCTCTTGTGCCTACACACCGGAGATTAGCGTTAACTAATAGCGTTGCGTCTAATTATAGATTACAATTTAACGCGCACAATTTAGTTCATCATTCCTTAAATTTTACCTACAGCATAATTAGCATTACTGCAATGGCTGAGAGCATTCACCAATATTTTAATTTATAAATTCATCAATTTAATTTCACATTTGAACTAGTTTCAACAAATATATTTCTGTGGTACTGGACTTTGTGTGTTTCTTTACTAATTTTAATTTATGGTGAATTCTCCATTCCAAAAAAATTGAACCAATTATAATAATTTATCAATTCCAGTATGACAAATGGGTTAAACCAAAAGTCCACGACATACAACATAATATTGCTTTAAATTAAAAACGGCTGCAGATTTGTGACCGACATATCAACTTGTAATTCCGATTCAGCTTGTGATGTTATTGGCAGGTTTTAGAACGCAGTATGCAATCGACTCAGAGGTTTAATGTGAGAGAAGATTAGTTCCAAAAAGTCGGAAATAAGGACAATGAGATAAAACGTTTAGGAACAACAAACAAAAACAAAATTTATAAATATATATTTTAGTTCGAGATAAAACATCTTAGGAAAGGAAAAGAAACGGAAAACAAGAAATAATATGAAGATAGAAAATAATATAAAAAGAAAATAAATCATAATGAAATATAACCAATTTTTGTGATATTAACCTTAATGTATTTTTATGCCAATCAAAAAACTATATCATCATGAAAAATGTAGAATGATTAAATATGATTAAACCACCACAATAAATAAAAATTATTGATTTGAATTTGATATTGTTATCGTTTAATGGGGTGATTTTAGGTAAATGGGCCTTTAGAAACCTGACTAGTAAATATTTAACCCGTATTTTTTTATTTTTTTTAACTTGTATTCGCCCTATAATTCAAAAAAAAATTAAAATCTGTGACGACTTAAGGTAGATCAGTTAAAAAAATATGCGAAAAATGGCGCCACTCTGATTTATCAAAATTCAGGTTACAGCCGACAGTTTTCTGTGATGGGTCGGCAATAAACCATTAACTACATTCTCAGCTACTTAAGACGTCACACAAATATTTAATATTCAAAATTAAGGGCACTGAACGCCAAAAAATTTCCTAAATTCTGGTCTATGCTCCTCAATGGGGGTAATAAACATATTAAATTAAAAAAAAAATTATGCAAGCACCCCATTGGGAAATGAAGTAAATGTTAAATATTTCATAAAACATCATGAGTTGGATCATTCTCGTAAATTTCCAAACAACTATTTTTAAGAAAATAACATTATATTATTTGTATTAAAACACTACATACAATGCAGAGTAAATGTTTAATTGAATTTAATGTTTTTTGTACAATTAAATAATGTCAAAGTATATTTAGTAAAATCTTTGCTCATTCTCTAGATGAATAAATTATTAAAAAAACAACTCCAAAAATATTAATCAAAAATGATTACAAAAGCAAAACGGTGTGTTTTCTAAATTCCAATTTAAGTCGGCGATAAAAATATAAAGAAAGGAAAAACGAAAGGTAGAGGATAAAAAAATAAAAGACGTTTCAAATAAATACGTTATACCAATTTTTACTAATCAAAATAATTCAATTAAGAATGTGAAAGTTTACCATGATGAACAAGACACAATATTTTTAGACTTCTAAACCTAAAGTCTTATAGTACGACTCTGTCTGTCTGTCTGTCCATCTATCCAGATTTATAACTCAAAACCGAAAAGAGACAAACGGGCAACAGTAATAAACAAAGGATACCTTGAATAGCTTCCAAATATATTTTCAGATTTTTATGACTTCCGGTTTCAAAACTGGTTTTACAAACCAGAACCTGTGCTACCGGTTTCATAAACAGCATTCCGACGTGAAATTTAACGCTGAATCGATATTTGAAAACAGATTTGAGATATCTTTTATGGTCCATGGTCGCATTTTTGTTTAGAAGTCGTCACGTGTCTGATAACGCGCAGGCGCTTCTGACTTTTTTCTATTTTTTTTTGTTTTTTTTTATTCTCCCCTATTTTACTCGATTTTTCTGTTTTTCTATTATTACCCAATTTTTTCCTATTTTAAAACTATTTTTCCCAGTTTTTCTATTGTCCCTATTTTTTCTCTTTTTCCACTTTTCCCTCTATTTTGCTGTTTTTTATTATTTTTTTCCTATTTTTCCCTTTTTTTTCATATTTTTTCCATTTTTCTTCTTTAATTTTGGATTAAATTTTAGAAAAGCCCTTTATTAGCCTACCCATGTTGAAATATTTGGACACTTTGCCGCTTATGCCTGCTCATATATTATAGTCTTTTTTATCCCATTTTATGTTTAAAATTAAAAAATATACAAAATGTGAACTTTGAGCATTTAAAGTCGTTTTATGACTATTGACAACTTTGAATAATAACACAAAAAAAGAAAAATTATGTTTGAATTCGTTGTCGCTTTTAACAATTTTTTTGTATTTAAGACTCAGATTCAATGCAGGCATGATTCGAGGCAGTTTTGGATTGGGCGTTAAAATTTAGTTTTTCCACCATGAAAAAATAAAACGAAGCATGTCATTACGAAGAACAATTTCTGTTTCATTATGAAAAAATATTTAAAACTCAAAAAAGAAATCAGTTGAAAAAAATATATATCTCGGCTAAATGTATTCATGCGATAAAAGGTCTCGTATTACATTCAAACGTTTCTTTTTTGCACATTCATATATTGTTCAGGATTCGCTAGAAGACATAACGTACATAAAAGGATAAGATATTCGACGAAGACATATCTTGCTCTGCAGTAAAATTTAATTTTACGAAAGATATTACATACTTTGGTGGCGCGGCAGTAGCTATACTCTAAACAGATACAAAGCGAGTGTGATTCTGTAATATATTATTACAAAGACGAAAGGGAATTCGATATAAACAAGGGATGAAGGAAGTTCATATTTTTATATTTTCGAGCCATTTTATGATTTTGTTTGTTGGCCTGGGTACGTAAAGATGGTCGTAAGATTCATTTTATTTTAAATATATATTATACCAGGTAGCTCATATTTATTATAAAAAAAATATTTATTTTAATAAACACCCAGTATATTTTCACATATTTAAATTCTACGAACTAAATTACATAACAACAATGTCAAATGTCATTATTGCTGCGACTTGGTATAAAACTTCTCAAAAGGCGAATAAGATTTATATCATTTGTTTTTAGTTTATTGGTGATTAAAATTATAAGCCAGTCACAAAAATCTATAAATTGATGAAAATTTGTCATGAAATATGCATATCAAAAAATTAAGAAAAAATAGGAATTTTATCCAAAATTAGAGATCATGTACCAAAACAATTGCTAATTTCAATTTATTAAGCAATACTTACAGTACTTAATATTTCTTTGGGTACAATAAAAAAAACATTTACTACCGTTTTAAAAAATGAGATTAAATTATTTATTATTAAACCAAATAAATTTTATAAACTAAAAATACCTTCTATTTATTCATTTTATTTTAATAAGCAAAAAAATCTAATTTAAATTTTAAAACAATTAAAAATATTGAGTCGCAATTAATCAAACAATTTGGAATTAAAAATTCAAAGGATTTCCATGAATTCCCAGGGCACACAATTTACTCCTTAAAATGTAACGGTTTTTTTCATAGTAAATTCTACCCGTTATGTTATTTGATTTTGTTAGTTCCCGTCACTGTATTAAGATAACAGATAACCGATAATATAAATTGGGCACCTTAACCGCTTTTAGTTTTTTCGCTAAAAATTTCTTATGTAAAATAAAACATCCATTTGCCCTTTGCCGGTCGTGTTTTTGTCTCAAAAATTATTTGTAAGTCTTTGAAATTAACATTTCTTTTAAGCAGTGAATTCTTTTGTTAGATGTCCGAATGTAAACATTATAACTCTCGAATGAAAGCTCCGATCGAGTACCGGTTTTCACTTTGCTATTTAGTTTTCTCCAGGGAAGAACCCTATTGAATTTAAGAAGGATCGAACCGGCCCTTCCGTACTCGCCATACAAAGTATACTGTTTTGCATTGGAAAAAAATTTTCCAGTTCAAATTTTTAGAACTTTTTCCACGTCATATCATGTATAATATTGCACTATGGGTATGTGTGATCCAGGGTCGCACAAGCCATTCATGCTTCTTAGCATAAAAAGTGTTCGCTCGATGGGCCAAAGTCCCGAAACGGTGCACAAAATTCTTTTTAATTGGTATTAAATATGAATTTTGTTATTAAGTAATACTGTTCTTTTTTCAATGTTTTACTATTAACACTGGCTTGCGTTGCTTTTTTAAATAATTGAATAAAGAAAGGAAAGTATTATTTTTATCGACCTTTTGTTTAATCTGTTACCAGATGTCCTGAAATAAATAATTTGATAATTATAATTTGATAATGGATAATTTTGTACACATATTTTATCATTGCGAAAATAATGAAGTAAATTATAACCAAAAATAATCTTTTCCCGTTCGTAGACCTTTTTCTAGGTTGGCAACATTGTCTTTAGGTTTTGTTTTAGTTTGAGAGTAGGATTAGACCAGCCATTCTGGACCAATTTTAGGTTATACCTGTCAGGCTAAACCTATTTGACAGGCTTTCTCAACCCATTTTAAGGTTGGACAAGAAAATTGCGCTGAACCTGTCATTTAATTAATCGTCGGTTCAAACTCAGTGACTGTAATCTAGTTTTTTATTTTTTGTTAATGTTTTTTAATTTTTCCTTTAGTGGATTGTAGAAAAGATGTACTGTTTAACTAGTGTGGATTATCCATATCCACACTTGTTGCACAAACTACTATATTATATAAATCAAACCGAAGTTATTTATTTGGAGAAAAAAAAATTAAAAAAAATTGTTTACTATACGAATCAAACCGGGGTTATTTAGGTATATATTTAGATAAAAATATTGAAAAAATAATATTAAAAGATACCTAACCTTCACAGGCGAGTTTATAAAGTTTATAGGTTATAAAAATAACCGGAGGTTATTTTGAATTTTATATTCTGCATGGCATATTTCATTAAAATTGACATTTAGGTTAAAATTTTAAATGCATAATTATAAATAACTTTTAACTTAGCGGTTAAAATAAACTAAAACATTACAGAATAGATCCCTAAAGGTCTTCTACCTGATATCAATCAAATTCCAATATCACTTGTAACATCTGGCAACTAAGCAAATGTTATTGAAGGATAATAAACATTTGAATTTGTACGCAGAAAGTACATCTGATCGCCATCTATCGAACATTTAGTTAATTAATAGTTTTTGCTATGAAAATCATGGGGTGCTAATTCAGTCATAATAATACAATTAAGTTAAAAACTAAAAAACCACTGTTATTCCATAGTTTTAAGTTTTCACTTCTGTCGGCAGTCCCCATGACAGCTTATTTTTTTTAACGATGAATACTGAAGCACACAGCAATAGTGATTCATGTTTAAAAATGCAACAAATTTATGAAAACGAATAACTGAAACACAAAACCACGACGCTGCTATGTAAAGTAATAATTTAAACAAAAATAATGACCCTTAGACATTAGTAATCATTGCGACATCCAGCGTATGTATCGCTTAAGACAAGTTCCCTAATATTTATTCGCTAACTAGTGTTTTATTTTTATCTCGTTTTACTTTCAGAATTTTTTTGAATTATCACTTCTGTATTTTTTTAGTAACATTGCTAAGGAAAGTGTACGGCAAAAATGGAATGTTAAGCGATAATATTTGATAACCATCAAAACAAAATATGTATTTAAAATTGTAACTAATCTGAAAACGAAGATATATTTCTTCTTATCTAAATAAAAAAAATTCAACTTACCTGTAAACTAGGATGACACTGCAAATCCAGCAACATTTTCACTACACCGATATGTCCTTTATTAACACCGATATGCAAAGCAGTCTGTCTACGTTTATTACGCGCGTTCAAGTCAGCTCCCGCGTGTGCTAACAATTGTACGACGGCTGGTTCATCACCGAAAGCGGCATGATGGACGGCTCGGTCTCCATCTTTGTCTTCGATTTCAACATCTGCGTGGTACCGAAGCAGTACCGATATCACCTCCAAATGACCGTTTTGACTGGCAGCTTGCAAGGCTGTATGACCTGCGAAAACTCCGTTAACATCTGGACCTGAAAATAATATTAAGTAATAAAGTGCCTATTTGTAGGTTGGTTTATAAACTTTATTATGTTCATATTACTTTAATGAATATAGAAAGCCTGACATTCAAGCGATGTTTGATTACCAAATTGGAGAAGTAAGAATGAGGCAAATGAGTATAATTTACAAGTAAAAACAAACTATATTTATCAATTCAGTTCCAAATTTATTTATTTATAAAATATCCACTAATGTAAATTAATTACAAAAAAACCTACATTAATAATAACAGAAAAATGACGATGTTACAAAAGTAAAAATAGAGAAGTTATTGGTGAAAGGACAATTCTGGAAATGGAACAGGATCGAAAAACTGAAAGGGAAGAAAACAGTACAAAAAAACTATGCAGTATGTAAGTGATTTAAATATGGATTTGAACTAACAACCAAATATACTGAGAATAGAATTGAATAAGCATAATAAAAACAAAAACTGGAAACAACCAAATAGAGATTCCTGGTGGTTTTAAGAAGAGAAAAACTGTGGAAAAAAAAATCAAATGTCAAAAGACAAGAATAAAAATCGGGAGGGAAAATGAAAATGGGAAGTGGCTGAAAATGGCAACATGTAGGGGAAAAACAAGACAATAAATAAATAACACTAAAAATTTTAAATCTGTCAAAAAGCACATAATAGATATTGTGTTGTGGACTCCAAATACTTAATATAAAAAATCATTTATCTAAAACAAAGCATTATAGGGAAAAATTATAGCATTTCTTTGATAAAGCGATATTTTGGTAACAAAACATAAAGCTATTTCTGAAAACAAAACCTAAGCTATTTTTAGTAATAAAATCTGAAGATTTACTATTTTTATTTACTATTCACACAATTCATAAATCCCTACATGATTTATGATCATAAGTATATTTATATTAAGTAAATGTATTGTAGTTATATTTGTGGAGATATAGAAATATTCCATTTTAAACTCATACATGCTATTTATATCATTATAAATCTTCAAACAATCTGATATGCTATTTTTGTATCATGGAATTTTTTAGGTTATCTGCATACAAAAAAAATATGGAGCCTTGATGACGACGAAAAGTCAGATGATAATAACCATCTACTACTTTAAATAATTTAGTTATAGATTACCAAAAATTAAAAATCGATTTTTAAACGAGTTTGATTGAGAATAATTATATTTATAAACATATAAAACATGTATTAGTAATTTTCATATTTTTTATTTCACTTTCATATTTTCTTTCTGGTCTTTCTGGTGTTTAAATAAATATAACAATATAAAAATATATCTATTTAGTCTACTGACAAAAACCAAGTTCAATATCATGTCAGACAATTAGACCTTTATCATATGAATATCCATTCAATGAGGAACAAGCTGAACGCAATTGATTCCGTCTTAGTGAACACTGGATGGCCAATGAAGAAATAAACTTAATTCACATTAGGGGTTACCAAAAAACTGCATCATTTGGTAGAAACCAATGCATAGAAAGTGCTAATATAATACTAACTAAATATATTAAAGAATCGGGGATTTTAATTTATATGTTGTATGTGTTTTCAGAGCACCCTCGGCATGATTTGACACCTTGACATACGTGTAATTCTGTTTCCCAATATAAATCACAAAATAACTATATCGGGAGACTTTAGTGCATCATTTTATAACTGGTAGCAAACAATGCCTTGAATTGGATTGTTTAATGCAGTCCTATGAAGTAGTTTTAATGTTAATGGGGGTAATGGGACAGGAAAACTGTTTAGACAACATTTAACTTTAATCCTAACATGAGCATAATCAAATTAATTAATACTGTTTTCACCAATTTTTGAGATTCCAATGCCATATCAACTCCGTATACATGTGAACCAATAATTGAACAAGGTAAGCTAACTTTTTTCTCTGTGATGAGCAGATAAGCAAAGATAAAAAAGTTCAATACTTTTGAAATCAATAACCACTGCTCTTAAAAAAGGGTTTTTATTTAAAACTTATCATAAAAAAGAATACCAAGTACATACTAACAACTGGTTCAAATATAACTTGAAAAATATGAGGGAACCCCTAGTATTTGTTTATGAACTCTATAAACAATCACCTTGAATAAAGAAATCGGTATAAATGATTATATGGTGTGGAGACTAAAATAATTAAAATGATAATCTAATAAATAATGCAATCAACCCAATAAAGTTCATGCAAATTATAAATCAATCCAAGGGTAATACTAATAATAAAAACTAAAATATCTGGTGGTGTGGAAGAAGTTCAATAATTTGCCAGTACATAATGCAAGTAATTTCCATCGCAGCAATTCAATTGTCTGAGTGAAGTTACTTTTATGTCCGGTTTTATATTGTAGAGTTAAATATCTCGAGTTACCCCGACGGTCAAGACTCGGGTTAAAATGCAAAAATCACTGTAAAAATATATAAAGTAGAAGAAGTCGGGCCACAGAACAGTTTTTTGTTCTGTGAGTCGGGCACAATATAACCTTACATTTTTTAATATTTTGGGGATTAGTCGTTAGTCGCGTGGAAAATTTGAGCGAGTAAATATAATTTAAAAGTTACGAATTTCTCACTTCATCCATATCTAATTAACTTTTAAAACATTGTCACAATTATCAATACATACGGTACCGTATCACAGTTTGGGTTATATATTATATAATTTATTAATTTTTTAATTATCCGATAAAAAACAATGCAAAATAGAAAAAATATATTCATATTTTATGTTTTTGACGTAACCTTTCATCGCTTGACAGTTTTAGAATATTGGGCATGACAACCGCTAAACTCCTGAGTTAACTCGAGCCAAATGGTGGGGCAAGGTAAACTAATACCCTGGTTTATAAAACGCTATATCACTCTCCGGTCACCGAATTAACTCTTGGGACAGGAGTAACCTCAGCTTATAAAACCGGACATTAAAGTAACAGGTATAAAGCCGGGTCAAAATCAATAAATATTTACGTTGTGCGTTGTATTTGATCTAACTTGTGCTAATCATACAAATCACATTTGCAAAAATATAAGTTTAATTTAAAAACCTAGCTTACTGTACTTCTCTTTATGTTACTCCCACCTCTCATGCAAGTTGTTTTGGGGAAAATTCTACGAATAATATTTATTCCTGAAAGAATTTTAATTTTACCTTCTACATAGATATTAGAAAATATTCTATATCTTTATAAACATTTAATATAGTATCGAAACAATTTATCAGCAGGACACAAGATATAAGAACAACCTAAGATCCAATGTTTAACATCTAAGTGGGTATCAGGATACCTTTTAGTTCACTTTTATAATAAACTCTTTCTAAATGTAAGAAGTCTTCCTTTTAATAAACTTTGTAAATAAAAAAGCATATTACACCTATAAAGACTTTTTTGAGTTTACATTAACTGTGCTGTATATTTATTTCTCAATGTAACTACAATTTCTGATTTTATTACTAAATATAACTAAAGTTTTAGATGTAATTTTTTTACCTCAAAAGTATCTATATTTTATAGGATAATTTAACTGACTTGTATAAGAACCATTGGTTATTAATAAATTATTGATTAATTGATACTAATTAAGTGAGGTGAAAGGGTATTATTACAATTACCTATTCCGGCTCCTGCAGTATTGCTCTGTTTTAGTACTTCTTCGCATTTTTGCGAATCTCCATTGGCTGCAGATTTGACCAACTCCTCGTTAACATCACCAGAAACATGAGTCTCGAATAATTTTTTAAGCAGGGCACTTAGTCGCTCTCCAGATGTAGTTCCATGCATTGTACCATCTTTGCTTGCCAATTTTGTAACTGCCAATGGATTATAGGTCCAAGTTGTGTTGCATACCTCCACTTTCAGATCATTATCGTTGTAAATTTGTTGGACATGGCCAACCTTTCCTAAAGTCTATAAAAAAATAATTACATTTAAAAATTTTATTTGTAATGAAGTATTTTCTAAATTATTTTGATTTTGAAAATTTATACTTTTATTTTAAAAATGGTTTACAGTAATATTCGTTCAGAGTTTTATCGTTCTCATATATAAATTCATTTTACTTCTATGAATGAACGTATGTTATTAAACAGAAATATACGGACCTCTCATCAAACAATGGACGATTTATTGAGAAGTATGTATTTTCTGTTTGTTTCCGTCACGGTAACGTTAGGAACACGATATATGAAAAAATCCTTAATTTGTTGGAGTATTTTACCAAAGAGAAAGAAAATAACGGACCTTTGACACAATAGTCATCTGTGCATGAACGAGTTGCTTAAATAATAACGATGTACAATGTTACTATCAAAACACTAAATATAGAAATGAAGAACATACATATATACAATACTTCTGATACAGGTTTATGACGTCTTATGAAAGACTGTGGATTTTCATACAAAACTGAAAATAATAAGTGACTCCTTTGTGAAAAACCAAATGTTTAAACATCATTATTCTCCAAGACAATATATAAAAAAAAAATGTTGAAATTTGGGTCATATAAACGTACATGAAAGAATAAAATTTGTTGCACATGCTAGAACTAGTGATGGGTTTCTTGAAATGCGGAAATAATATGTTCCACAAAATCGAATAGAACAGACTACCACAATTCTACAGATAACAAGTATATTAAAATATGGCTTTATGGATAATACTTTCTACCACCACAGTTGTTTAACAGAAAAATTGCCCCAAGATTCCTAATCATAAGCCTTTTATACTTGGATACAAAATGTTAAGGTATGTAGTAAATGAATTGTATAAGGATTACTTTCCCAGCCTATTCATTAACTTTGACCAAAAATTCTCTGTTGCCAACTTAAATTACCGCAAATGAAATTTCTGCTTATGTAAATTTGGAAGAACTTCAGAAATAAACAATGCAGGATCTAATGAAAATTGTAAGTTTGGAGGTGGGTAAACTATTTCATAATATGCAAATGCGGATTCAACAGCAGTTTCCGCCATAGCCAGTATAAGCAAAAACTACAAACACACTGATGAATATTTATTTCTTATAAATATGTTGCCGTTAAAATTGTGAACAAAAAAAGACCTGAAGGTCAATCCACATTTTTTACTGCAAGCTTATATAATCAAAAAGAAACTCCAGACCAAGTACAGGATGATGAACAATAATTGGCCAACTTTAGACCAGTGAAATTGAAGTAAAAAACGACAGAACATGTAGAATGAATTTTAAAATGTTGTTTACACTGCTATATTTTATCTAACACAAATTCTACGTTCAAGTGTTTTATTTGCTGGGCTACTTTAAAAGAAATGAACACAGAAAACGTGGCAGACCATTCACCTGCTAACAAGCAACATCACTTCGATTTTTTAGCTACTGAATACCAATAAAAAAATGGCAAGATTGAAAAAATGCAATCAAAGAAATTATAGAGAACAATAAAAAAAATTCAATGTAAATTTAAAACTGAAATAGGTCTATTGGTTGACAAACCGAAGAAATATCTTAGCTCTGAACTTACAGGTGTAAGCAAGGAGCTGATAAATAATTTCTCCATTATTCTAAGAGTGTTGGCCAACAGATATCCCGTAAATGTGGATAGGTAAACTTTTAGAAGAAACTAGGATACAGCGATCAAGATGATAAAACATTACTTTAAAAGATCATACCATTGATTAAATGAAAAATTTCAAGAAAATAATAATAAAGAGTAAACGAAATGGTAGCCAATATAGTGAAGTCAGTAATAGAATCGATAATTACTATGGAAAAATTATTGTTAATAATTTTAATTGAATGTGTATTAAATTTAGAAAATAGCGTTAATAACTTGAAATTGTGATACATACTGCAGCCATTCCATCAGCCCAATCTCCATGACCTCGTTGTAACATCTTTACTCTTTCCATATCAGAACAGATTTGAACTACGTCACCAACAGCAAATTGTTGTTGAGGAGTTTCATTGAATCCTCCAGAATTTGTTGGCGTTGCGACTTTAGTTAGGACAGCTGGATTGAAAGTCCACCTAATATATAAATGAATTTTATAAACAATGATTTGTGTGTTATATTAAAACTTACCGATTGCCACTGTTATAAGCTACCACAATATCATGATCTTCATCAATTCCCACTACAGTTCCAATGCTATTTAAACATTCAAACATGCCATCTGTCCAGCCACCATGGCCATGCTGTAATGACTGTACTATTTCTAATTCTAAATCCACATTAACCTGAAATACAATTTCAATAAAACATTTTATTTTGTAGGTAACCAACTATATGTTGTATTTGTAATAAAAAATCTTATTTAGTTATAAAATATTCTGACACATTGTCTCAATTCAATAATTATATCATAACATCCAGTATTAAAAAAAAATCAGTCAATTTCTACAAGAAATTAAATTGGCTGCTGCAAGGGCACTTTTGAAATTTATATGTTAATTTACTTTCAACACTGGTGAAATAAAATGTCAGTTGTGACATTAGAATGGCATTTTAAAAAGCCTACTTTTAATAGTATTTGTATTTTGCATAATTTTTATTAAAATTTACACAAAAATACACACAAACATAGAATATCAGAATGTATAAACATTATGTATGTTTAGCAAAATTAAACTTAGGACCAAGATAACCGAAGTTTTAAATAAATTTTCAAATCTGTTAAATTCCAAAAGTATGTATACCTGATCTCCAATTTTTAAACCTGGTGGAGCATTTCGCCCTGGTCCATGTTCACCTAGACAAGGTAAATGATCCCTGTACACATTCTGACCTTTTGCGTCATTGACAACTTTCAAGTCTGCCATTCCTTCAAATCCAACTCGATATAAATTTTTAGATGCATTATCCCAGACAATGTAAGCTGCAGACCTAGGACTAGCTGCTGACCAATCTTGAACCTCTTGAACCTTAAATAAAATTATAAAATTAAAACAAAATAAAGCAATAAATTAAAACTTTTTAAGGGGCAAACTAATTGTACTAATGTAAACTTGAAATATTGATTATATATAATAAACATTTTCTTTTTTATGTATTTGTACATAATCATATTTTACATTGTTATTTTAAAAATAGTCAAACCTTGCCACGACGACCATTTCCTCCATCTTGGTCTTCCCACTGCCAATCAACACCTCGTACAACACGAGCACCAGGAAATATCCCCCGAATGGCTATTTTTTTTGTTTTTCGTCTAGTTTCCAAATAAACGCGTTCACTTCCTGGTGTAGTAATACGGTAGAATCGATGTCGCAACTGATGTTTGTCTCCATGATAGCAGACAGAGCATAAATCATAATTACCACATTCAGCACATTTCCAACGAATGCCAAATATGGGTTGTTGTCTACAAGTATCACACATGGTGCCTTCATGTTTAACACCGGTTGGAGCGCTATCTAAAATTCTTAAGTCATACTGGCCTGAACAACGATAGTTTGCTGCAGTTCCATTGTCCCAGACTACCACAACTTCGTCAGGTGATTCAAAATTTCTTACAGTGCCAACGTGCCCTTCACCACCATCCTGGAGAATATAAAAAATTATGTTACGTTATGTGTTTTATTGAGATTCTGTTACAATTTTTCAAAATAAAGATCTTTTGATAAAATTGCTAATAGGTAAGGTATAAAAAAAGTAATCCTACTACAATCTCGTAAAATGTGTATCTACACTTTGAAAATAGCATTGTAAATAGAAAAGACAGTAGTAATCAAATTGAATATAAACTTTCAACTTCAACCAGAAAGTGTTTAAAAAATTCATTTTTTATTTCATATTATGAAAAAAATTTGGACATATTTTTAATTATTTCAAAAAATTAAATATTTAAGTAAATGTACAGTAATTAAATAAATGTTTATTAAACGTTTTTATTAACCTTGTTTAAATGTGTTAAAATAGACTACTACTATATAAAGATAATAGATAGTGTCACAATGCATTTTTTTAAGAAAACTAAAAACTAATCTGTTTATATTATGTAATATTTTAAATATTAATAACTAATATTTTATATTTATAATGAGATACATAATGATATAAATATGAGATGTATGGAAATGCACTCTATAAGCTTTCAATTAAAATGAAGGGGGGGGGGGTAATCCCACCTAACTTTTTTAGTAAAGTAATTGTTTAATCAATTCTTCTTTTAATAAAAGAACTTTTTTATTAAGAACCACATATCAAAAATATTTCTTTGTTTAAATGATATTTTCAATTTCCTCAGTAACTAAATTTTGCATACAAGCAGGTATATTTATATTATAAAATATCAGCTTTTTCAACATAAATAATTTATTTAAAAAATAATAATTAAAGTTTCTGCTCTTTAGTGAATCTGGCAACAGTAATTGAGGTTTTTGAGACTGTAAAGGCTCTCCCAAATCAACGCACCACTTACAATTACATAAAATTTATTCCACTGCGTTAAATGTACAAGTTGAGAATCGCACGATTTTTTCCGTTTATTGTCTGCGTCTTAGTTCGCAATTGACTACGTTTTTTTAGATTCGTATAGTAGTTTCGAAGTGTATAATAAGAAAATGGAAAATATTATATTGGTTCGAAAGTATCCCAGTCTATATGACCTTTCTCATAAAGATTATAAGAATATTGGGAAAACGATAAAGTTTGGAGTAAAATAGGAGGTACTATTTATTGTACCTACCTATTTTAACATGTTTTGTTTAGTTATACCAACTAGATAAAAGATCAATTGTGTTTATTGTAAAAAAACGTTACTCTTTATAGGACTAAATTAAAAAGTTACAAATTTGTCTTATACAGAAAATTCCAGTTTTGGTGCTCTCCTGAGGTTATTCTCAAAATTTTGAAAAGCTCCAAGTTCAGGTTCTAATGGGTCTAAAAGTTCAATTAATCCATCATCACATTTTTTTGTTTGTGAGAAATTATCTAAGATTATGTAAGAAAAGAAAATAATAATAATAATTTTAGCTTAAGTAAATTGTCTTCTTCCATAGTGGAAGTAACATAAGTGCTTCTTCTTTATCTGATGATGAATACATTTTTTGTGTATGATAGAAGAACCATACAAAAAGAAAATATAAAATTGTGTGTAAAATGTTATCCATACAAACTTGTATGTAGACAATTCATTTATTAGGGGAATCGAGTATAGAAGATTTTTGTGTGTTTTTACGAGTATCTTTAGTATCCCAACAAAGTCAGTACCTGAAACGTATGATGTAATTCTGATAGTACTAGCTACATGTCAAATTAGTATGTCGTAAATCAAAACCAAAAAAAAAGAATAATAATTTTGGTATTAGTAGCTAAAACAATAATTTGAAATACTAATAATACTACATACGAATGATATTGATAATAATATCACGCGAATTTTAAAAAATGTCAAATCCGATTACCTATATCAAAATAAAACTCGCGATACTTTATTTTCAGGAATGTCAAAACTTACCTCAAAATAAAAATATCAAAACTTACATTCCTTCGATCTTAAAAAATAAAAATTAGTTTCACTTTTAAATTCATTTCTAATATGACAGGAATGTCAAAAATTACGTCGCAATAAAAAATCATAATATTACCATGACTTACTTAGTTTTAAATGACTGAAATTTATGAAAATTTTAATAATATAAATAAAACGTCAAAAGTATAAGTAATTCACTCATTGTTATTAAAGAACAAAGAAAAATAAGTAATTTTGTGAAAAATATTGAAATGAAATAATTTTTATGAGTTTTTGAATTTTATATACATAGTTTTATTGTTAAAAAAGTTTATATTTTAAAGAATTTATTTATAGTAATTGGTATATAAGATGTTCTAAATCTAAATCAACAATTGGTATTAGTAGCTAAAACAATAATTTGAAATTAAATATTACATACGAATCATATTTAATAACAAAATTAAAGCTTAGATACCTACATTCGATAATAATATAACGCGAACTTCAAAAAATGTAAAATCCGATTACCTATATCAAAATAAAAATCGGGATACTTTATTTTCAGGAATGTCAAAACTTACCTCAAAATAAAAATAACAAAACTAACATTCTCTCAATCTTAAAAAAATTTAAAATTAGATTATATCAAAATAAAAATTAGTTTCACTTTTAAATTAATTTCTAATATGACAGGAATGTCAAAAATTACGTCGAAATAAAAAATCACAAGATTACCATGACTTACTTAGTTTTAAATGACTGAAATTTATGAAAATTCTAATATAAATTAGAGGTCAAAATTATATAAAATTATTACAAGGAAAAATAAGTATTTTTGTGAAAAATATTGTAATGAAATAATTTTTAAGTTTTTGAATTTTATAAATATAGTTTTATTGTTAAAAAAAGTTTGATATTTTAAAGAATTTATTGATAATAATTGATATGTTTCAAATAAAAAATTGTGGAATATAAAGAATCTTATTCTTATTTTTGGCATATCATTATTATTATTATTATTATTATGAAAATAAAACTTTTTCAAATGAAATTAACAGAAAATTTAGGTAATAAGTAAATGGCAAGATTGGAAGAATTTTTTTTATTAATCAAGTAAGAAAAATTTTTATTTTGGGGAAAAAAATATGAAAAAAAAAAAATAAACAAGAGAGAAATGTCACAAGAATTTATCGAAAGTTATTAATTATAAAAAAAATTGGGTACCAATAAAAAAATATTGTTAATGTTAAAATAAAAGAAAAAAGTTTAAAAAATAAAAAAATGTCAAAAGTTTAAAAGAATTTTTTGTGGAAAGGGTAAACAAGGCTGAATTAATATGATGGGGATAATTTAAAATAAAGTAATGCCAAAATAAGCGATTTGGAAGAAATTTTGAAGAAGGAAGGTTGAGGAAATAAATAAAGAAGCTGGTTTGAAGAAGGAATAGTGAAGGTGAATTTGTCAGAGAAGTGGACAGAATTTAAAATTTATTTTTATTTGTGGTTTTTCTTTTATGTTTATTTTTTTTTATAGAACCCCGCCACCCCAAAAATTGAGATTTGTTTATTAGTATATCAATACAATATACTTAGTACTAATGAATAAATGTATAGCATAAAGTAAAATAGCTATTTTTATTATTTTTAAAATAAGATTTAATTACAAAGCGTGAATTAGTAATTTATGCTCCGTAGCAGAAATTTTTGTTTTGAATTATCCAATTACAAATTATCTATTTTCGGATTTTTCCTTTCCTTGTGCTGTGAGACCTTGCTTATTGGCATATTTCATGATTCTAGCTCAACTGACAGTACCCTATAGGTTTTGGTTTATTTGGGAATGCCAAAATATACAGCATAAATGGTCATATATTTTTATTGCGTTAACTTAGAGGCTTGATTTTTTTACAACTACAAGAGACAATAAACCCAAGTATTTAATAATAATTTCAACTTGATACTTTCACGCATTCCTGAGAAAAAGTGTCTTGACACAGACAGACAGACAACCAACTGATCCTATAAGGGTTCCTTTTTTTTTATTTAAGGTACGAAACCCTAAAGGTAAGTTTTATAAAAAAAAACATTGAAAATAGCTTTTTCCAACAAAACGTAATTAGAAATAAATTAAGTAATCCAAGTTGGATCGAGATGGTGATAAAGTATCAAAACAGTGATTCAAAATTCTAGATCTGTATTTGTAACATTTAATATGAAAAGGCTTATTTAATGTTTAATGAACTGGGTTATAAGCATGCTAAAAATGGATTCAGGGGACTACAAAACGTAAATCTTTATTAACACCGAATAGCTAAAAAAAAAAATCAGAATCACAATACTTTCCTTTCTATACAACTATGTTGTGCTCAGACAGTAAAAAGAGACCTTCTTTATACTATAGAAAAATTTGTCTGGCAGTGACAAAAATATCTCTATTCTAACTGAAGGCTAAAAGAGAAATGGTATTTGAAATTTCTAAAAAGATATCCTGAAAATGTGTTATGAGAACCTCAAGGAATAAATAAAGCAACAAGACTGATAACATGAATTAATAATCCACATTATTACTAATCTAATTTTCAATGGAAATGAGTCTGGTATGGTTACAACCTATTACAATTTCTTAGCTATCTTTCAGTTTAATTTTATCATAACACCCACACGATTTGGCAAAGATTTAGGTAAGCGAGGTGTCCAAAATGGGAAAAGATTTGGGACCTAGGAAAATTTAGAATTTGTACCAAATAGAAAATGATAAAGAAAACATCACAGGTTTTTGTGTTATACTTCAAGTGGTAAAATATTTAGTAATATTTTTCACTGTTAGACCATCAATCGAAGTTTCCTAAAATAAAAGTTTTGGGAAAATCTCCTATGTGATGACTAAAGGGCAATTAATAAATACATTGATAATAATTTTAACAATTGGATTAAAGAAAATCAAGTTTAAAAGTTTTCGATAATGGAGTTTTTAAAAAATATTGGCCAAAAACTGATATAATCTTAGTCGGTAATATATTGGCTCTATATGAAAACCAGCTAAATGTGACTGTTTCTCCCTTAATAACAATTTTGGTTCCGTTTCAAATGCAAAAGCTTGTACAATTTGGAAAAATCAGCTCATATTGTTCCTTACAGGACTATGTGTAACTCAAAATAAATATTACTCTTATTAAAAACTATTTGTAGTGAGTAGTCTACTTAACTATGAAAGAACAGAGGTATTCACCCTATGTTCATTTCAAGTTTGTGGCTAAAATAGAAAGCAGCAATAAAAATAACATGTTTACAAGGAATATTATTAATTATTTCAACAATAAAACAAGGTTTGTTGACATAACAAAGTGGCCATCAAATGATTTTTTTTATTTCCCATATAAGATAAAAGTGTGGTTATTTAAGTTTTATTTTATTTAGGTATGAATACTTTATCAAAATAATTGTGCTGATTGTGATAAAATAAATTTTAAAGCAATGAAGTACATTTTTATATTTAGTATTGCAACAATTTTTTGATAGATACAAAAACAAACAATAATATAAAAGTCTCAGAAAAATAAATACGATTATTGTATAAATAAAAATGGGTAGAATACGAAAAAATAAATCATTTTCTACAATTTTAATCTTCTAAAGATCATGTTACATTAACGAATTTATTTAAATTGTGAAGTAGGCTGTTGAATAAAATAATAAAAATTGTCTGACCATATAATAATCTACCTAAGCAATTTTTTATAAATCTGTATGATAGGACCAAAAATAAACAATATCAAAGGTAATTAAACTACAACTCTATTAATTAAAAATAATTTTTTAATATTTTCTTGGAATTCTAACCTGCTTTCCCCATTTCCAGTCTGGTCCTCGAATGACTCGAGCACCTACGCCTTCCATTATTCGCGGGTTACGTGCTACACCTGAGGTAGTCCCTACTGCATTCGCAATTTCCATTTTAAAATGAAAATTTTATAAAAAACCAAATTTCCCACAAAAACTCCAAAAAATTTCCCCACGCACTACACTGCACAACTAAATTGACATGGAAACATAGACTGGAAGAATTGTAAAATAAATAGCTTCTCTTTATTTGGTCTTTGCGTATGATGCTATCCTGACAAGGTCATTTACCACAAGTTATTTTTAATAACTTATTCATTATTTACAACGTATATAACAATATATGTAAAATACGATAAGTTTGTTAAAATTAACATAGATAAAATTATTCTTAATAAATGTTTCATATTTCGGAATTTTTACTTAACGTATGTGGAATATTAACCACAGAAATTAGTTTTCCGGCTTTGGGATAATATCAAGTACCTTGTTTATTTGTTACTTTTTGACAACTTGAGATTGACAAGAAGATGACATGACCGATGATTGATACTATTTTTTTACAGTTAGGTATATTGAGAATACAATGTTTTATATATCAAAATTTTGTCGAATATGTGTTCAACCCGAAAAAAAATTAATAGATCTAAATACTGAAGATTTTGATAAAGTAAAATTATGTGAAAAATTGGAAGTTTGTACGAAAATGGTAAATAAAATAATATTTTAAAGCTTCATATCTTATTGATTTTCTGTCTAGGTTGTCACCAGGGAAAGTGTTTCTACTGAAATATGCCTGGAATGTCTGTCCAAACTCCGCACATCGTATCATTTTCTTAATATGTGTAAAAAATCAACAAAAAAGTTACATGGGTACTACAAAGCCTTACTCTCTAAGGGTGAGGGAGAACAAGACTTTAAAAAATTTGTTACCACAGATTTACATGTAGAAGTCATTCCATTAAGGGTGGTAAATTTTTGCACAGCAAATAGTATATGTGAAGATGAGTCCCGTAGTGTTAGAGAGAAACGTAAAAGAATTACTAAAGAGCAACGTTGTTCTTTATTAAAAAGGCTACTTACACATCCCGAACAAAGTAAGAGAGAATGGGATACAATTTCAAAGAAAAGTAATGATCTGTCTAAAAAAAAATTGGAACCTTACCTAGGAGGGCTTAAAAGTATTATAAACTTTACCAGAAATTATGAATTTGGTGGTATTTTGGATAAAAATTCAAATTATGAGACTACCCCTTTAGATAAGTTAAAAGCCTTTTCTGTAGAATTTTTTAGAAAAGATTTTTCTGAATTTAAAAATACAATTTTGTACATTATAGAAAATAAAGATAATTTATGTGATAGTGGAGATAGTGAAGATGAAGAATTATTTAATGATAAAATTGAAGATAATTTGAAAGATATTGTTAAATTTGAAGAAGTAATTATTGAACCTGATATCAAAATAAAAACTGAGTTTGATTATGAAGAAGGAGAATGTTCCTTGGACAACAGTTATTCCACAGAATCTATTCAATGTAAGGAAGAAATTAAAGAAGAATGTGATAGTCCTAATTATCTAAATAACTCTACTGACTCAAGTTCTCTTAATTATAGTGAATATCCAATAGAACCTTCATTAACTATTGAAAAAGTTAGTTCAATGATGTCTCTAAATAATTTTGTTGGTAACTATCAACATAAACGGACATTTTCCCCATTTAATGTTAGATGTAGGACAAGGGAAAACCCTTACATTAATCCTCTTCTAAAACAACAATTTTTATATAAAAGTTTTAGATGTGAAAAATGTAACAGGTATTTTAAGAGTCCTGGGTATTTAAAAGCACATTACTCAAAGGTTCATTAAAGTGTCAATATAGAGTAAACATTTATTTATGTCCATTGCATTTAGTCTGGAGATGCAGCCAGGTTGCAATTTTTTATTCAAAGAAATATCTCGCCAAGTATTTTTTTAATTTTTTAAAAATTATCAACCAGTATTTAAAAATATTAATTTTAAAATCAGCCTGAAACATGTTTATTATAAAATATATACACATGCATCATAAGGGTAAATGTAATACATTTTTATATGTTTAATGATGGAGTAAATTGTTGACTCTTAAGTTAAAAACTTGATTTAATTATATATTGTTATTTATATTTACTATGTAAATGATTAAAAAAATCCATTTATTAAGAGGCATTGACATAATTTAATTATCTTTTATATTTATTTGGTCAATATAGACTGCATAATTTCCTTTTTTTCATTAAGTAACTATTACATTAAGTCATAAATTTTTATCCTTATCAAACTATTTCTGTCTACAATATTTGTTTAGTTTTAATATTCACAATTATACTGAAATAATATTAATTATTTTTCAAATTATAAGAAAATGATATGATGGAAATGCCTTTTATTAATGGAGTTCTATTTGTACAAAGAAACTTATTTTAAATGTTTACTTTTTATATAAAAAATAAACTAAAATATGTTCAACGTGATTTTTTAATAGATTTAAGATAGTTATTCAAACGCAATCTGATTTTGTTATTTTTTACCCATTTATTTATAATTTAAGGAACAAATATTCTAATGAATGTGTTTATTGTAACTGTATTATCAAAATTCTTATTGCAGCTGTGGAAAACTAAATATAATTACACAGAAGTTCACAGCTTATAACTTTAACAAATAATTTTAATTTCTCTTCTGTACAACATTTTTTAGGTATTAAAATTGGACAATTTGAATTTTTCACACTTAGCTTCTGTTAATGGAAGCATATAGGTATATTTTGTTAAATTTGTTATCGTTTTAGCTTAATAAATGGAAACCATTTAATGGTTTTTTTCTATTATATTTAAAAATCAAAACTTCTATTACAAAAGACAGTCCATGAAAATCTTAAATAATATAAATATGTTTACAAATTTTTCTTCACATATTTTAATAATAAAATAAATATTTTATGAAATACGTCTCATAACTGAAAGTTTATTGTAGTTTGCAAATGAAATTTAGAAAAACTTATATAAGACTGTCTTTGTTATGGATTATAATGGATTGTCGAATTCAAACACAACTTTATTTTTATTTAAATATATAGTTGTATCCTGAATAATTGTTTATTTAATAAAATCTTGTATCATTCGACACCTTATCAAATTGGGAGTTTACCTGACATTTTTTTTCTGTCCCAGTCATAAATATTCCTATACTCGAACTGGGTAGCAGTATTTGTTTTGCCACAAGCGTCTTTTATTTTCACGACACGAATCGTGAAAATTGATTATAATTTTTCTCATAAATATATCGGAATTTTTAGGGTAGGGAATTCAATTCAGTTTTGCTGTGTTCTGCAATTTTTCG
The DNA here is from genome assembly GCA_963243735.1 of Neocrepidodera transversa. Classification (NCBI taxonomy): domain Eukaryota; kingdom Metazoa; phylum Arthropoda; class Insecta; order Coleoptera; family Chrysomelidae; genus Neocrepidodera; species Neocrepidodera transversa. The sequence continues at coordinate 9,184,005 of OY725338.1, forward strand.
AATTTCCGGTGACGTACACATTTCATCACTCATTTATACCATATGGTTTTAAAAAGTTTAAAATACAAGAAATAAAAACTGTCCTGTTTCTCTAGATCAGGCTGCTATTTTTTCCGAAGACGTGAATTTGAGTTTCGTGCAAAAGTCTACTGCTGAATCGCCGCCGAGAGTAGCCGAGCTGACGCGAAGATTCGGTTGTTTTTAAAGGTGGCCGTCTATTCAGGGTTGCCAATTTGTGAGCAATTTCTCACATTTATGAGTAATTTCAAGAGTGGAAGGTCAGGGTTTATTTTTGGCGTTGTCTGTAAGACAACGTTTTTGGTAATGGTAGTTAAAAGAAATTGTGATCTACTCTCATAAATTTTTTAAAACCTTTTGATTCGTCTGTTTGATATAACTCACAACTTATATTTTTGCTTGTTTAGCATACCATGTCAGTGATTGGTCGTTTTTAAATTACGACATTGTTTGACCAATGAGAAATCAGTATAAACGTAGTTTGACCAATGACAAATCAGTATCCGACTCATAGTACACTGTAAACATTACCCCTCACCGACCCAACAAATACTACATGATGCCGCAATTTATATATGTTCCAAGGATACACCCCCATTTTGATTTTGAACGTTTTGGGTATGGAGCGTATAGAAGCAGGGCAATCTCTAATGGACAACACGTTTAAAATGTGGGCAACATTTTATACGCAACTAATGGTACATAAAATAACCGACGCGGCGCTGACGATCGTATGTTGAAAAACTGTTTGTAATGAATTAAAATTATTATTTGAAAAAAAGTCAAAGGAAATGTCAAAACTCGCTTAAACTGTCATCAACAGTCGATTAACAGCGCCACCAACTGGCTTCCAAAATTGGTTCCCTTTTTCTAACGTTGCCTCCTTCTATACCCTCCATAGTTTTGGGCTTGGAGACTTTCTACTTTTTCCCATGGCAACACGGTAATACTTAACCAAGCTAAGTAGTACCAACCTTGATCACTTTTCACAGTCACAGTTTTAAAATAAATTCTATCAAAGAAATTGTGATTAATAAAAATAATAAATACATAATTTGCTATAAAAAAAACTGCCTTGATATTGATATTTTGAAGTTGTGAGTAATTCGGAAAAGTTTTGAGAATAAATTTGCAAAATCTGGTTGGTAACCCTGAGTCTATTTTACATTAGTTGTTTGTTGACTTGGCAACGTTGCTATTAATATTTTTAGTAATGCTATGTTCACACAATAATGTTTTTAATCGCGTTTATTATCGATATAGATATTCAAATTTTAGAAAAAAAATGAATTTTATTTATCTGTCTTGTATTTCTTATGAATTTTGTTATCATATTAAAATTCATGATATATAAGGTTAAAAATAGTGGCATACATACATCTTGATTTGAATTGTTTAAAAACATTCTTGTGCAAACGTGGCCTAACGTTGATGTGTTAATCTGACGTATGCCTACGTGTAACGTGCTGTTTGATTCGTGTCAGATTTTGTGTAAGATTTCGTTAGTCTTTTGATTTTAGTTAGCGAAGAAAAACGTTTAGTTGTACATATCGAGTATTTTTTGTCTAGTATATACACAGTTTTGAAATATATATTTTTAGAAAATGGTAAGAGTTTTTTAATTCAGTAAATCGCAGTAGTTATTTACTTATTTTTATAGCCTGCTTCACCGAGTTCTACCAATGTGGGATCTGGTGGAAGATCTCCATCAAAAGCAGTTGCTCCTAGGTCTTCTATGGGAGGAAGTGTGAGACAACGAAAAACAACAACTACTACCACCACAGCTAAAAGGAATACAGGAGCAGGCGCTGGTGGCATGTGGCGTTTTTACACAGACGATTCTCCTGGTATTAAAGTGTAAGTAAAAATTATTTTTCATAGTTTCCATATGGTCAGCTGATTACATAGATATAATGAAAGACACTCGTTTGATCTGTGTATAGAGATTAAAAATATTGTTGCAAGTAGTTAAAAATTAACGTCAAAGATTCCAATGTGCCTTTGTATATAAATGGCCTTTTGCTACTTTATACTATCAAATTGCCAAATAGATATGATACTGACATCCAATAAGAACAGTAATAACTAAAAAGAGGTATGCATTGATACTGATTTTATAGCTAATACCAATGATAATAACTTCTACGCCATTTCACAAAATAATATATTTGAACTTGAGAATTCTAGAAGAATTTAAATCAATAACAATAATAGTATGTTTTTCCCAGGTCCAGTGCTAAGCTGGATTTACAAACTCTTGAACGGCAACCTCAACTTCAACTGCTGCAGATATTTTACAAATGCAAATATTGTTTTTGTACGATTGAACTTTGCAGTTGTGGTTGCAGTTGACATTCAAGAGTTTATAAATCCACCTTTGGCTGGATAATGGTGAGAAATTTAATTTCAAATTATGTGGCCCCTAAATTACTTAAAAGTTGTAGATAAAATAATTATTAAATTTAATATTTTCTCACCTTTTATTTTTAATATCAAGTGAAGCGTAGATATCACGAAAAATAATCGTTTTTCTAGAATGCACTATTTAAAAAATGAAAAATTCACCAATTATGTAGTATTATGGGGTGCAATAGTGAATACATTGTTATTTCTGTAGTTGTGTAGCTCCTATATCAGTAACATTGTTTCCCGAGTTTGTAAAGATCTATTTATTTGTTCCCCAAATTACAATTTTTTTACTAGATAAAAGTTGTCATATTCTTTCAGTTTGTTTTATACTTTATTCAACTTTATGAATTATATGTATGGAATCTAATTATTTTTTATTTCTTTTTCAGAGGTCCAGTTCCAGTTTTAGTGATGTCACTTTTATTTATTGCATCTGTATTTATGTTACACATCTGGGGAAAATACAGCAGAAGCAGTTCGTAGATGAAAATGACCATTTTTTCATTCCATCTTCCACTTATTTAACGCATTTTTGGATTGTACATGTTTTATATTGTTATAAGTATAAAAAGTGTTTTCGATTTATATTTAATATATTTACTTTAAATACATTCTTTTTGATAGTAATATTTTTTAATTTAAATATTAGATCAAAGACAAGTTTTAGGTTAAAATTTATTTATTGGTTCTTAATTAATTAAAAAAGTATAAACACAATTTTTCAATGTTATCTATGTATATATTTCCCTTATTTCCTTTTGGTAGAATTTTTGAATTTCTTTTCTCTTCAGTTTAAATGTTGCTGTTACTAATCCACTTTCAGGTGACCACAGTTCTTTGACCAACATTATCCTTTCCGGTATTTCAGACTTTTCCAATTTTACTGAAAGCAAAAAGTAATATTTAATAAATAGGTCAAAATAATCTGAAGATTAATCAAAAATTGTCAAAATAATCTGAAAATTGATCAAAAATTGTCAAAATCTATTTTTTAGCTTCAAAATCGTACTCTAAATTTTTATGAAATCGCTCAAGATTTATTGTTTACAATAAAATGTCTGGTTCAAAAGTACCTTTTCTTGCGTGCTCTGCTATATCCTTATGTGCAGTTTTTATGACAGTTGGATCATCACAAAGTTCCTCAAAGCTTTTGTTAGTAATATTCAGTCTCTCAGCTGCTAGTTTTTTCAAGTTTTCCTGATTAGCCACAATTAATGCAATACAGTATGATTTTGTTGATTCAGCATAAACACAAATTGTGTCTATTAGAGAGCAAGTTACTAGTAGTGCTTCAATTTTTCCTAAAGATATGTATTCTCCAGCTTGTAATTTCACCAAATCTTTTTTACGATCTAAAAATGCAATAGAAAAATCAATATAACTAATAATAAACCCAGCAAGCTAATAGTATCTAAGTAGCTCGAATAGGCGGACAGACAGGCGGTTGTAGTGTTGACTCTGGTCTCTGAAAATAGTTGGTAGGCGAGCTATTGATTTCTGAAAACAGACTTGAAAAATTTGAAACCGATATCGATACGACAGACGAACGGACATTGCAAAGTCAATAGAGAGTTTTTAAATCTCATCCGCTAACGGTAACGTTAGCGCTATTCCATAGTTCAGCTTATAGAATAGCGTTAGCGCGACCGTTAGCGGCTGAGATGCAAAAACTAATAAGTATTCCGCGTTGCTTCGCTACGTAATAATGTATAATTATCTTTGAGCATTTTTAACTAAATGAAATACCTTCTTCTATAAAGTGTAAAATATGTAATTTTGTAAGATAAAAGTAATTTCTACGTAAATTAAGGTGTTGGAACAATTTGAAATACTTTTTAGTTTTCGACAAATGAAATATGTGAGCGGAGCCCGATGGTAAGCAGGCAAATGAGACTTCTAAAAAATCATCCATCTTATAATTCTCCAGTTTTGAAACCGGAAGTCTCAGTGAGAAATTCGCTTGAGCACATATTCAAGGTATGCTGAGTCCATTGTCGTTGTCCGTTTGTCTCTATCTGTTGTGGTTCCTGAGTTATAGCGCGGACAGAACCGTATCATAGAACTTTTTTTAGAAGTCTAAAATTGGTCATGAATTCGCGAAGTCTATGTATGTGTCTGTTTGTAGATATATTTTAGTTTCTGACTATAATTTTCTAAAGCATTGAAAACTTAACATGGACCTGGTCAAAATGGAAGAAAAAAAATCTAAATTTAAATTAAAAAAATTGATTTTGAATTCTTATAAATCATCAAAAAGTAAAACTATATTTCTCAATATAGAAACATGATCAAAATGGCTGCTAAAATTAATATTTAGGAATAAAATCAAGTTTTCTCCTCATCTCTATTTTTTTTTGAATATGTGTAGTTGATCTTCAGGAGGTGCAATATGAATTGTAATACAGTTATTTTTCATCTTCTTTTTCATTCATCTAATTATAGAATAGTATTAAATAATTTCTTTCGTTTGAAAGTATTATAATTCAAAGTATTTACCAATAATTTTAATTGATCCATCATCATGAATCTCCCCAATATCTCCTGTTCTGAACCACCACACGCCTTTCTCCTCAAAAAAATCTTCCTTCGTTTTTTCATCATTTTTGTAATAACCAGGACTGACGATACCTCCGCCTATTACAATTTCTCCTCTTGGATGTGGTTTGTCAGTTATGTAATAGTTCCCTTCCTCCCAGTTTGTTATCCTCACTTGAGCCGTGGTCATGGGAGGTCCGACTCGTTCATACATCATATCAAAGTCTAAAGAAATTTTTTGTTATATTATCTGTTTCTACTTATGTGAAATATCTAAACTTATAAGTTGTAAATTTTTTTCTGATATTTAATAAATTTATTTTACATAGGAAAATAGTGGATTTTTAACAATACAAGAATTAAATCTATTTAACTCTTGTATATTATATAATGAAAGGAAAAAAATCATCCTTACTGTCCTGATTTGCTGCACAAGCACAAGTTTCCGTTAACCCATATCCTTGTAGAGCATCTATACATAAACATGTATTTATTAACTCATGTGTCTCGGAAGTCAAAGGAGCCCCACCCACAGCCATTAAGTGTAATTCACCCCCCATAATATTTCTTGTAGCTTTAAAAATTATTCTAAAAAAAAGCATAATAGTTTAGTAAAAAGTGTCATGGTTTAGTTTTGTAAAAAGTAAAAGTAAAAGACTAAATTATACTTAAATATTCTATAACAAGATAACTTTTGAATGGGTGCCTGGGCATGAGGGCATGCATAGACACAAATGAAGAGGCCTGGCTGGTAAAGGAGCCGAAAAACTTCTAATTGGATCAGAACATGTGGTATTTTGTACCAACATGTATAGGGTATGCCGAAGAGAAACAATTAAAAAGACAAACACAGGGAATACTAGATGGAACTTTCGGGACTAAGACAGTCCAAAGTACTCATAGAATGTCCACTGAAGAGAAGAGATAATCTGCAGTCACGCTTAAATAGATGGGAGCTTAAAACTGCACTATAGGTGTCCTAACAAGACTTTGCGGGCTCAGAAGACACATGAACCTCCACAGGGGTAGCCGAAGATTCCATGTACAGGAAATTTGAGGAAGAGGACGAAACTCCTCATCATATATTATACTATTGCCAGACAAGAACAGGTAAAGGGATTGGCACTTTGGGGTACAGTATCCTGAACCCGAAGAGATAGCGAAAGCTATAATATCAAAAATATTCTTAACTTTGTCAAGAGCACTAGTCTGATGTGAAAATTGACAGGGCACAATAGGCCTAGAGCCTCAGTGCAAGTGGGATCTTCCAAGCCCGATTCGGCAGAATAGAATATAGAATTAGATAATATAATCCATCCACATGATAATTAAGAATCGCCATGTAGATGACATTAGTTAAATTCAACTTATTTATGATTTCTAAACACGATCTAAAATGTAGAACAAATTTAAAAATTAAAAACAACGCTAGTTTAATTAACATGTTTTTATTTAGATAAACTTTGGTCATCGCTTACTCACAAGAAGGGGTTTTTGGAGTTAACTTGAAAGCTGTAGAGATTTTTTTGGGGACAGTGCTAATCGGAACTCAATTGCGAGTAAAAATGCTTCTCCAAGAAAAACGTGTGCCCTCAGTATTTTATTAATAAATATTGTTATGTTTGTTGTTGAACTAGTTAATTTTTTTTCGGGTAACCCCGTTTTTGAGATATACTGGAAGCTACATCCTGTGAATTTAAGTATTATATATCAAATTTTCCAGAGTTATCCAAAATACCTCGTAACATTAACTGACTGACAAATATTAACTCCTTTAAAATTTAATTTAATAAAATATAGAACTTTTATATTAAATTACAACATGAAAATTTCGTATTTTTAGTTTAGATAAAAAAGTTTTGTTTTTCTATTCGTTCTTACCTATCAGTTAAAGGAGTTTTAAATCCCAGTCCAGCCCATCGGTTTTTGTAGTTGTAACCAAATTGAAAGAGAACCTTTTTAAATCCACTACTCTTGTCTACTTTTTCTCGTATTGCTTTAGCTATTCGATCCAATATTAACTAAAAAGCATAATATATTTTGAATAAACTAAATTGATGCAATGATACGGTAAACAATAATAGTCATCATTTTAAACTTTTATTTCATAAAAATTGTGGAGATTTTCAAATAAATATGATTTTTAGGGTAAACTGGGTATAGGATTGAAAAAATTTAGTTTTCCATATAATTTTCATTAATAAACCGAGCGATGCGATGGAGATATGTTTTATAAAATAGCTTGTTTCTGTCTACTAATGAGAAGTACTCAGCATGATTTGTTTCAAAACCAGAGGCAATCGGTAAAAGATTTGTGCAAACTTGTTCAAGGTACAAAAATATTAAATTAACATATATAATAGAAAAACACAATAAGCCACTGGGTAACAATGCTATCACATCCATCAGTAAGAAGATTCCAGGAAAAATAGATCAATCCATCAGCTAACACCCCAAGCAAATGAAGATGTCAGATGACATAGGGGATTCCATGACTCTGACTTATAACCAAAAAATGTGATAAATTTTAAGGAGTTTACAGAAGTTTTATCTTATTAAAGACGGACTGGAGTTTTTTGATTTCTCTTAGAAGTAAATTGTACAACCATCTTACCGGAACACTACATGTAAATGTAGGCTTTAAAATCGAAGCATCTCCTTTTGTACCACGTTTTATTTTACTAGCAGTGTCAATCATAGTTAATGCACTGGAATAACCAATCTTCATCCCCATGAACATAATTCCGTTTTCTACCAAAAGCTCAAAAACATGAGCAAGCGGCAAGTAACCCATTAAGACTTCAACTTTGTACATTTTCGTGCAATCTGTAAATGCTTTGACAGATGCTATCAGGTTTCTGTGCAATAATTTGACGCCTTTAGGAACTCCAGTTGAACCACTAGTGTACATTATAATAGCTATATCATCTGGAGAAGGTCTGACTTCACCTAGAAAATATGCTTTTGTTTATTTATTTTAAATGAAAAAGATATACACTGTATTTTATTGGTAAATGGACGAACGGTAACTGTGGATAAGGGAAACCAACATCCAACATGGTTCTAAAAAAACCTTACTTATACAGCGTATTTTATCGATTTTGTTCTTTTCGATGGTCATTATGCTTTTTAAAACCATCTGGCATCCCCCATCCACAGTTACCGTTTACCAATGAAACACCTTGTATAAAAGAAGAAAGATGTTTTTATAATTAATTACAAAAATGTGTTTTATTAGGCACTGCAAAATTTTCTCTCAAAAAAATAGTTTTTAATTCAGACAACAAAAATATTTTTGTGTATTTCGATCTTATAAAAATAATTTTTTTTAGAATCGATCATGTAATTTGGTTCAAGAAAAATGAATTTTGTCAAAGAAGCCGTCAGGCAGAATTTATTTTTTGTTGTTTATTCTAGTACTTAGTACCATATTAGGTATACTTACCCAGTTTGTAAGCACGTTTATGGGATAGGGAGATATTATGAGGGTTACAGCAATTAGGACAATATTCTGCATGTGTAGGACAACGGTTGATTTGACAGGGTCCTGATAATAATATTTGAATATTAATATATGAAACAGATTAAGAAAGTACAAATTGACTTTTTGGACTTATGGCTTACGATTTTTGTTTTCTTTCCCCAAATTTGTAAGCCTAAACACTTTTGATTCCTTAATTAATTTTAATCAAAGGCGTTTATAGGATTTTAATTTCAATTTCCGTCAGAAACAGTATGTCACACTATGAAACAAATTTTAATTTGAAAAATAGAAATAACTGTTTTTTTTACTGTGGAGCTGGATAACGTCCATGATATTTAGGACCCGATGAATGTCGCTGTTTTGACAGTACCAAAGTGCATAATTAAATTAAGCTCCTTAGTGCTTTATTTTGGAATCATTAAATAACTTGATGTTGCTGCTCTTACTGGCACAATTTAAAAGTATGTCCATACATATTTTATTATCGATTTGTTATATTTAATTATGTCCTAGCACCAACTTAATTTTTTTATGAATATAGCACGTTCACAATAGGAATATGTAGTTTCAAGAGCAGTGCGATTGACAATGGATTTAAATCGCTAATAATTGTATTCACTGGAAAACACGGTTTCAGGAAGGTCATTCCGGAGTGATGACGTTCCCCCTAGATAAAGAAGTTCTTAAATACACTGATACTGGGAGTAGAAAGTTGGAATTCGTTCCTCGCACCCACGGCTCCAGGAGGAATTAAGCAATAAACAATCTCATCCAAATATTTTCCATGGAAGTATCTGTAAAAAGTGTCAAATCACCCATCTTTTTCCAATGTTCCAAACTTTCAATAATCCAAGTCAGTTCTGGGTCTCCAATAAAGCTAAGCAGAGCAGCTCCAGCTGTGGGAGCAGTATCCAGTATTCTTCACATTTCATGTTTAGTATGGACTTTCCAATGGGGAATAGCATTTAGATATTTGATTATTATTATTATATGATTTTATTGTTTATTCTGACTAGTAAATGTTGCTTTTTGTTTGTTGGTGAAGTTAACATGAACTAATTTGGCTTTATTTAACTTGATGCAGCTTCTTCATAATTTATTTCTACAACAATATTTGCAGTATCGTCGGCAAAAGCAGCCACTCTATTTTTGTTACTTGCATATAGCATAATTACTGGACCTATATAGCACACTACCTTGTGGCACCTACTCTAATTTCTTTCAGTTCAAAATAAAAAAACTTCTTGCCTAATTCTAAAATTGTTGTGGCACCTACTCTAATTTCTTTCAGTTCAAAATAAAAAAACTTCTTGCCTAATTCTAAAATTGTCGTTCTGCGAATACTGTCTTGGCAGAAACAAATTACAAAACCCTCACGACAAACTTTAGAAAATAGTGGAACAACTTTTTTTCTCTAGCGACTTTTCATTAATGTCTATGATCCTGTAGACTTGACCGATGGTTTAACTTTTTTTTTTGTAAACTAAAACCAAACTATGATTGGTTGGAATCAATTATTTTCATGTATCATAGCTTTGAACTATATCAAATATGTGCAAATGTAGATCATTCGAAATTATTTTCTCATGGAGCGTCGACACATAAAGTTTAGTTATTAATTATTTACCGTTAGGCAAGGGCGGATCTTTTGGGGGGGGGGTAATGGGGGTAATTACCCCTAGACTAATCCAAACGGATAAAAATTTAATCAAAAAAATAGCATAATAATTAAAAAAATATTGTTAAAAAAGTGGCTCAGATCAAACATGACCTTTTACACATCCACCGAGGTATTTTAATAGATATAGAGAAAGTGTTTTTTTACTTACCAATAGTAGCCCCCAACTGAATGACCTCGTTAAAACCAATAATAGTCACATCTTCTCTATAACCGTCTTTAGTTTTTAAAACCTCCAACTGATCTTCCATGTAAACAATAGTTTTCACGTTTGGTGTGATATGCAAAATTTTCTTAAACTTAGGTAAAAGTGCATAACTAGTTATAACAGTAAGAACTTCAGTTTCATTAATTGCGTGGGCTATAGCTTCTTCCCCGAGCGTAGCGTAAATTGTAACTAAAGGAAAACTATTTTTAAAAGCACCCTGAGCTGCAATCATCCATTTTGCTTGAGTTTCGGCCAAGATAACGATAGGTTGCCGGGGCTGGTTACCTAATTGTCGAAGACCTTTTCCAAATTTAGTCGCTAATATGTCAACGTCGTTAAATGATAGCCATTTGTAATCTCCTAGTATGTACTAAAATAATTAATGTTAAATTAGCATCCTTTATTTCCAATAAACTTTAACCTGTTTTTGCGAAACGAACGAAACTATTTTAGTATCGGAAACATATTTTTCCTATAATTTTTAAAATTGAATTCAACATTTTTTCGCTAATTATATATTTTTAAAATCCTGACATTTTTTTCCCAGAATATACAATTGGAGACAAAACAATTATCTTCACCTGATTTTAATGCTCATTCTATATTTATCCCTCACATTGGTAGAGAAAAAATATTTAATTAAATAATATTCACTCAATTAATCACAGTCTCATTCATTTTAAAAAACGACATTTGTTGGTCTTCATTTAAAATTAATTATTGGTATAATCCGGTCTCATTGTGGTAGAACAAACTCCCCAAACACGTAAATAAATATTTTAAAAGAATAAATACGTTACACATTTTTTGTTAAACAGCATCATTTACATCTTGTGCATTGTACTGTTAACTGCTGAGTGACAATTTAACAAAAAGTTACGAATTACAATTTATTAGCTACAAATTTTTATTTTATTTAAACAATACGAATAGATTTTTAATAGGATCAACAATTTTAGCGGTATTACTATGCTAAAGTGGTATCAAAATAATTTTACCTTTTTAAAGACTCTTCCGTTTGGTTGAACTTCATCTTCTTCTCCTAAAATTTGCCTTGTGCCCAAACAATTTCTTTCACTATACTTTTGGGTGGCGTGATCAAAAAGTTGTGCCATAGTCTGAATATTACTCTGCTCAATTTCTCTGTGAGATTCAAATGGTTTTTTGGTGGACTTATAAGTAATATAATTGTCACCTTGGTCAATTATAGTAGCCTAAAAATAAACAATATAAAATTTTAACTAATTTATTTTAATCCATTTTTTTTTATTTAAAATCCTATTATTTCAAGCAATTTGGGTATTTACGTTTTTTCCAAACTTAAAATTAAATTAGTACAAATCTGAGATACAAAGATGCCTGGAGAAAAAAAATATTTTGTAAAATTTTCTTAACAAGCTCAACTATATTTAAATATAAATAAAATGAAACTCGAAATTATGTACCACAAAAATTCTTTAAGAAACGGCAACTAGTTTCAACTATAAAGAGCCATCTTCAAGCCAAATATAAAAGTTTACAATAGTAAAAATTAATAGAAATAATAGGTAATGGAGAAATTTAAGGGGGAGAGGAGACTGAGAGTACATTATAAATTCAACAAAGTTGAAGCTTTTCTATCATATTAATTTAACCAGTATAATTAATTTTTTTTTAATTTAACTATTATAATTAAATAATTTTTTTATAATTAATTTCATATACCCTCAGTTTTATTCAATGTTTTCACCGACTTGGAAATTGACATAAAATCGGATACAAGCGTTTGATCACTCTGTATACATTTTTTATTTACGACTAATACTTGAAAAGATGAGTATATTTCGTTTTATCTGATTTTCAGTCATTATTGTGTACTTACCCTCTGCATTTTTGCCCTTTTAAGTTTTTTTATTGGATTTTGAGCAATCACATATACCGGTAATGTAACAACATCATAAACGGAGACCACAGCAAAAATAAGGCCATAGATAAAACTGTAGAAGTAGTTGTAGGTGATGCTGAAAAAAAAATGTTTTTTAAGAAACCGTAAAAAATATTTTCTTTAAATCAACAATTTTTTATGAAGTTGAGGTTACAGTAAATTTTAGCTAAAACGAAAGAAAATTCGTTATTTCAAATATAAATGTTCGTATTTATTAGACCCATTTTACAAATATAAAAATTGTCTAACTGTTATAAAAACAAAATATTGAAATTAAAACATTAAGAAAAACCAGTACATAGGCAATAAAGAGCAAAGAAAAGTAAAGTATTTTATATAAAAAAAAATCATCTACCATAATTGCATAACGAAATAAAGAAATAAAGACAATTTTTATCAAATTACTGATGAGTCTTGAAAGGACAAAATATTAGTGCTCGGTTCTTACTTCGCCGATGGAATGTTTCCCTAGAAAATAGCGACACCCGGTTCCATAATTATTGCTGGCGTTAATTTTTATCATTAATGACGAGCAACGGAAATTTCTTTTTAACGACCAAAGCTCTAAACTATAATCTTAACATATATAATTTGAATATTTTTACTGTTATGCAATTCAACTGAAAAAAATACAAAAAATAATTACGCCGCTTTTATCATTAAATTGACAACAATGAAATTCTTATTAAAATGATTTATTTATGTAATAAAAACTTAATACTTCGAACACAACTAGATTTAGCTTCAGCTTAAAGTTGTTCTCCGAAAATCCACCTTCTTGTCAATTTTTAATCTTGAACCATTAATCAATTAATCATTTAATATATTTAAAAATAATACTTCAAATACCTTATTATTTCACTATATTTTTATAATCTATTTTTAAAAGATATTCAGTATTTTTTATTTACTGAATAATCAGTAGTTTTAAAAATATGCTATAGCTATCTAATATTTTTACTAAAATAATTTAAAAATATTTTTCATGAAAATTAAAATATTTTATCTACCATAAATTTTCATCGGCTTCTTACCTATTAATTTATCACATAGCCCATTTTTATTTATAATTTTGTTTTCTAGAGTTTATTTTTCTTCCTTGACTGCTTATCATTTTTCTTCTCTTTCCTTTTGTTATTATTTTTTTATGCTTCCACTATCCATATTTAAGTTTTCTAATTTTTCAAACTTACTTCTTTTTATTTACTTTTATCTTCTATTCTTTTCCTTGAGAATTTTTATTATCTAATTTTTGACTTCATGTAGTCTTACTTCTCTGTAGTCTTAAATTCCTATTGACTTTTCTTATTTCTGTGTCCATTTTCTTGACTATTATTTTTCTTCTAATATTTTTTTTTCCATTTCTCTTTAAATTTAATCTTTCGCCTTTCATATCTCTTTCCCTCTCTTTTTTTAAGATTTCTTTCTATTGCTTATTATTAAATTTTTTTTAACTTATTGTTGAATTTTTATTTTTTTTATAATATTTTTTTACCCAGTTATTTATACCATAAATGAGTGGCTTAGTTTCAAAAATCGTTTATACTGATTTTACTTGTTTATGTCTTTTTTTGCCAATATGTTATCTTGCCTGAAATGGTTTTTGGACGGACGCTCTGTTAATATTATAGATAGGAAGCTGCGATTTTCACTAATCGATTCTGTATTTAATTCTGCGTCTGTGGCACTTTTTTTTCAATTATTTTTAGAAAAAGTGATACGACTATCAACTTTTTTCTCTACTAGATAAATTTAAAAATGTAGCACAAACGCGCTCTTCTAATAAATATTTTAAATATCATGAAAAAACCCGCATATTTTTAGTTGCTATATTATGCGAGATCTCGTCCAAAAACGAATAATTATGGTGTATTACTTTGCTAAGGGTAAATTTTATTATAACTGCTTTTGTAAAAATACGCTGATGATTTTTTAACCGATTCAGTATCGACGTTATATATAGTCTATTTTGTATAAACAAAATTAACGAAACAGATTGCGAAGATATAAACGCATTACAATCGATGTAACGACTAAAATGAGTTAAAATTCATAGTCTTAAAGTTAAAACTATATGATAATACAGTCGTAAGATATAAGATATAATTGTTAACAAAAAAAATATTCCAGTTCAGTTGCCACTCTGACTCAAATGATATAGATAGACTCTAGACTTTGTAAAGTAAATAAGAGACACGGAAGGCTTTATATTATTAACCTTTCGCTTAGATATCATGTCTCGTCGAGATAAATAATAATCGAACGATTTTCATATCTGTATTTCTTGATATATTATAAATAATTATAATCCCACGATTTGACTCATAGTCCAATGATATTAGACTTTTCTGATCTAAAAAATTAGACCATTTATTTTTTTATTTTAATCGGTTTATTTTGGTGTTAAAGAAAAAATAAAACCGGAGGGCAATTGAGGTTATTATAAGATTAAAAGATAATTTAATTTCCCCCAAAAATGATCTCTTTCATTTATTAAGTAGTACAATAAATGGTTTACGCAAAAATCGTTCGGACAAGGCGTATCCTTCATTTCGACTTGCCCATGCATAGTTTCATTTTAGTTTTTTAATGTAAATATCAAATTACTATTTTATATTCAAGCAATTAATGAATCTTTTACAATAGGTAAAAACGGGAAGACGGAAGTGTATCGTGGTCTAGTACTTATTTCCTATCTATTTAGATTTTGCTATAGATATCTTGTATCTGGTTATATCTTTCGCTGCTTTTGTCTAAGGATTCAAAATATATTCCTTTTAGAATTATTAAAATATTCATTGGCCAATCTAAATTAAAACATACACATGTAATTACTTTCTTGTTATTTAATAATACGCCAAACATGAGGCATACTTCATTTGGTGTTATTACTATCTCCATATAATTAAAAAACAGTTTAATTAGAGCAATTAAAGTATTGTACTCTTATAAAGTATTAATGTTGTTACGTTAATTAATTTTTTATGTACAGTGTTATTAAAAAAAGAGTTAAACAATAGGTATACAAATTAGTTACACTTTGTTTAGTCTATTAATTATGCATTACATATTTTGCAAATAGTTATTAAAGAACGTGATACAAATATGATTATAAATTAATTATATAAATCGGATGATCAGTTATTAAATTTATTAATAAATTTCTATAGGCTAAACCTAATTGCATGTTTGTTATATCCATAGGTCAATATATATCAAATTAAAATGGAAGGAATATAATTTTGCAGTGGCGTGCTCTATGTATATGTTTCCACCAATACAATTAGGTTTTATTCGATCCACTGAATGATACCGAAAGAATAAACAATTATTTTATCGCATCCCTGTTTAATTAAAACAATTATTTTTGTAATAGGGAAAATTTTTTGTTAGAAGAAAGATTTTTTAAATTAGTTAATTTTGGTGCATAAAAGAATTATCTCAATAAGAAACCTCCATATGCAAATTTTGTCATCGGACCCGATAAAATGTCCGTAGTACAAATTATTTCTTCCATTGAATCCGCTATTAAACATCTTCCAAAACATCAGGTAATTTTATATTAAGAATATAATATATTATAGTATATTTTTTTTAGAAATATTAACAGTGGTGATTTTTATCACACTTTCTACGTCAATGATTAAAATCCAAAGATTTTTATATTTTTAAATGTTAAATTTATTCCTAAATTTGTGTATAACCTTTGACTATGTTAAATTTTATCAATATAATTATTAACATAACATAAATTAAACCAGAAACAATTATATTTAGCTAATTCTAAATTCGTGTATCAAACTTAAACCAATAATACCTTTTACAAAATAATAATTAAAAGTTAAACAATCAAACAAGCCATTTTAAGAAACTTTAGGGACTAATTTATACCAATAGGAGACTATTTTTCATAAATTTTAGCAGTGGCGTTCGGTAGGATGTGGTCCACTCTTTTTCTACGCCATTGTACATAATTTAAAGACATGGAAATATCTTCATTTTGTACAATATAAGAAACACATGTTTTCTATTAGTCTAAATCAGTTCTTAATTTTTCTTTTTTAAATATATTGATTATTAACGATTCAACAAATATTTATGTTTAAGTTTGTCACACGAATTTAGAAGTAACTAAATAATGTTTCTGGTTTTAATAATGATATGTTAATAATAGTGATAAAATTTATCATAGTTAAAGGTTATACATAATTAAGAATAAATTTAAATATTTAAAAATATAAAAATCTTCGCATTTTGTTCAATAGGTTTAGAAAATGGTTTAAATAAGTTCCAAATTTTTCTTTTTAAATATTGACTATTATTAATGATTTTATAGTGCAAATTATTTTTTAATTAATTACAATTACAAAAAAATATCCATATTATCCAGATTCAGGAAATAAAACTCCAAGTCATCTGTTCCACATATAGAATATAAAAGTTAAAGGCAAACTAATTTCGGTTAACAAGCGATCTTCAGGACTAGAAGGAATACATTCCTTCAATATAAATACAAAATAGTAACAAATCTTAAACTGAGAATATACAAAATTTTAAAGCAAAGAAACGCGCGCAGACACGCATATAATTGGCACATTCGAAGCGTAGGAGGTTTCAGTTGATACGTCGCGAAGAGTATTAAGAGTACTTCGTCCACTCCACTGAAGATGGCTGAGGCAGTTAGTCGAAACTTTTGGAAGTAATAACCACGGCACAACAGCCGGGAAATAAATAATTTAATTGAGGCCGGCTGTGAAAAGCAAAATTTTAAAGAATTAAAAACAAATGAACGGGTACCGAGCGCATTTGCGCATCCCCACCCCATATCTTGGAGCCCGATAGTTCATTTTTCTCAGTGATCTAAGGGAAGTCTATGGGCCTTTCAAAAAAATATCTCATTTAGTTTTTGCACACACTACACGTAAAATTCAAGCATCAGATCCTGGCTTGTTGAAAATTGAGACCACCTCAGGAGTGTACTCTTTCAAACATTTTTTTTTAAATTTGTCCCAAATTGACGAAAATATCGGTGAACATATATACAAAAATACATACAAACGAACATAGAAATTCCTCCTTTTTTAAAGTTGGTTCAAAAGAGAGAAAACATCAGTACAAATATGGAAGATACATGAACATTATGATACCAATTTAAACAAGAAATAAGGAATTCAAAAATTGGAACATGTTAAATGTTTTGAGGTAAAAATTGGTGTGACGAGATATGGGAAAACATCACTTCCAACATACCAGACAAGTGAATAAACTTCTGGAAAAGTGATAAGGACCCTGCGTAAGGTTCAAAAGATCCCAATAAGGGTTCCGTTCTTTGTTTGGTGTCCAAAGGTTTCAAAATCCCATGATATAACATAGGCGGTAAAACAATTCTTAATAATCCACCAACAGATCGTGATAAGAAGTCAAATAACTAGTCTTCTAATCTTTTACGTAATTTTTTTCATACAATTCTATATTTTATTATGTGTGAATTGGGTATAAATGCCGAAAAACGTGAGCTTGGCAGTTTTTAATAGAAAATTCACAATTTTCAAAATGGGATTATCAATTTTTTAAACTAAAAGTGTGTTTTGGGGAATATCTAACAACACTAAAATATAAACAAAGAAACTCAATATGATGCAGAAGTTAAAAAATTATGCTATTCCGAAAATAAGCTAAGGGCGACGTTAAGACTGTTACTTAGACACGCTATGTATTATTAATTCCCACGCGGGGTTTACAAATCATTTATACCGGCGCGGGCATTAACCAGTCCATAAAATATCTCATAATATATAAGCTGTTAATACATAATAATGAACTAGGAAGATATAAAGGTAATATTGTTCTTAACGGATTTAATTTTCTGCCTTTCACCGAGTTATTCTCGAATTATTTAAAAAAAATGTATATCAACAAATGTATGTATTGCCTTTATATTAATAAAGAATTACCCACCATTTATCTCTTGGTGAGGTATAAAAACTTAACTTAGAACCCCTATGACATTAAACCATACTTATTTTATTAAATATAAATCTAAATATTTAAATTTACTAAATGTATACGTGTGTTTATTTTGTAATATTCTAAACGAATTAATAATCTACGAAACTGAGGAATAAACTCTGTTGATATTAAATAGATCGACAACAATGAATTTAATTAATTGCATAATCCTGTATAAAAATAATAAACCATTAGGGATAATATTTTTAAATATTTACCTTAGTTTGCTTGGCATATTTCACAAGTCGGGGAAAGATTCAAATATTTCGCACTTCTTACATTATCGTAAGATAACTGCAAAACTGTTGTTTTTGTATATTATATATGTTATCATTAATTCCACCATGTAAAGCACATCTAATCTGGGACTAGGTTAAAAATTGATGTTATGAATAAACTATCTTTTTTCAAAATATTGGTTTTATCGTATTTCATTGCTAAAATTTAAATTTATGTAAATTGCAATACAACTTCATTATTAAAAACTATAATTTTGATTTTAGTTTTTTTGTTGTTGAAAATTTTGACATTTGTACGATTTCTGGTGATCAAAATCATACTCATTAATGTACTATTAATTTTTTTCCCGTTAAATATTTTAATAGCATATTCTGTAACGTTTTAGTTAATTTTAACCGCTAGGTTATAAGCGGTTAAAATTTTAACCCAAATGTCAATTTCAACCAAAGACGCCATACAGAATATCAAATAGAAAATAACCTACGCTTACTTTTATAACCTAGGGTTAATTTTGACCAAATTATTACTGAATAGACCCCATATATCCACATTTTAAGGAATTTAAAGTGCATAATATATCCTTGTTCTGTCATCGAGGCGTACAACTTCTGCTTAATTATTATTTTTTAATTTGGCAATATTGCTTTACACGACGAATTCCACCCTCTAGTGGTATTATTTAAAACCATCGTTATGCTCGATTAACATTATACAATTTTTTATGAATAATTTCATCCACGAGCAAGAAATACAATTTTCGATAATATGAGTAACGTTTAATGTAATCAAAATGTTACATTTATTGTCTATGCAGGAAAAATAGAAATTTAATGCCAGACGCCGCGACGCCCTTCGACCTGACAATCAAGATTTGATAGCGCTTCTATCCATTGTCCATGAAAAAAACATTAAATATCAATCTGTCATCCGTTATCCTGTTATCTCAATCTTGGCCTAGTCAAACTGGATATTCAAAAATAAATTTGTATTTTAATCAGCAGGATCAGTAAAACCTCCCCGTTAATTTCAGAAAGTTTACCCTATAAGATCATGCGCAGTTTATTCGACCTGAGAATTATCGGATGTGATTAGCGAGTGAAATCCTAAAAATCTCTAATCTTTTGGCAACAGGTCCCATAAAAATATATCTATAAGGGAAACTTAAAATTTTATAGATATAAGATGCTTTTGAAAAGTATATACAACCGTTGCTGAAGGTCCTGAAATAAGTAAATATTTTGCCATATTGCCATATAATATCGTAGCACTAGAATATATTGAGTTTTTTTTTATCTTAATTTTTACTATAATAATAATAATATTCATATATTCTGGAATTTAGCATTTTCGATTTTTACATAAATTTTACATTGCAAATTAACAGCTCAAAAATTCAGATTAGTCGAGAACTAATGCTGGTAAATTATTTGATTAAATACTCATTTTTAAACTATTACGTGTTTAATAATAATAATAATACCCTCACTATATTTTACCCCTTACGAGTGAACACCAAAATCCAAGGTTTGTGTGAGGAAGGGACGGCTGTAACTATATTATTTTCGGTTATTAATTTGATCCAATTTAAAATACATTTTTGCAGATAAAAAAGTGAATGCTTACTGCCTGTGGATGGTAAAGTGACACTTTACTCTCGCAAAATGGACAAAATTTATCATCCAGTTAATACATGGTAAATTTGAAAACAAACACACAAAAAACTATGAAATCTTTGATCTATTTAAGCATATTCTGGCGGGGATATTTATAATTTACCTTACAAAATTCAATATCTTCCTTAGAACAAATGTAAGAGAACTTAAGACTCACATTTTAGATTTATTTTAAAATATACGAATCCCATATATATTATGCCCCAAAAAGTTTGCACCATTTTTTTCAGGAAATTTTATTCCCGGTAAAAGTTGATACATCGTCTAAAAGTTAAATTTCAATAATAAAATAATTTTTTATTTACTTTTTTTATGATAATCCCAATTATAATTGTAATTTTCTATGGGATACAGAAAGACCAGACATATTTATAGAATTTACTACTACATGGGACCATCAAAATGAAGAACAGATGATTTGGACTATTAACCCCAAGAGCAGATTCGTGAAACCAAAAGACTAATGAAATCCAAGACTAATGGAAGAACTAAATGGAAGAACCGTAGAAATGACGCCTAAGAGGGACCGAAGTCCGAGGCCCCAATCTTCGACAAAATCCACAATCGCTGAGTTGGAACAAACCAATAAACCGAGTCCAAATCCTCTCCCTTATATGCCGAGTCTAGATTTTTTTCCCCAGAAACTCGGATTTGCTCCGTGTCGCCTACATTTTTCAATAGCTTATAGGATTAAACATTTAATTATCGATTACGTCTATTCCAAGCCAGAAAAGTACAAGCGAAGGGGAATATTTCCAAAATATGGACATTTTGCCATAATTTCAGGGTTTATCCTCGAATCTCGCATTTTTTCCGCCGAATTCATAATCTACTCGTCAAGATAAATCGATCGGTATCTTCATTTGCTCGAAAAAATTTTTAGATTTGAAATAAATCCTCAAATAGACGAGAATCTAGGAAAAGTAATTTCCTTGATTTTGGCCCTTAATTTCTAACCCATTACTTTTTTCATTTGATGGCGTATTCCTACTCTACTTGTCAAACCGGTGTGTTAATCTGCTCAAAAGACTTAATCCTTGATTTTGGTCATATTTTGGACCTTAGTTTCTTTGACAAGCCATTATTTTTTTCATTTGATGGCGAATTCCTACTCTACTTGTCAAACCGGTGTGTTCATCTGTTCAAAAGACTTCATAGATCCTCGAGAAATCCGCAAAATGGGCAAAAATTCAGCCAGATTTGGGATTTTCCTCGATTTTAAAATGTAACTCCATGGACTATTTTCTTATTTGAAAGCGAATTCTTACTCTACTCGTCAAGCCGGATCAAATGGTGTATTTATATGCTCAATATCTTGATAGATTTTCGAAAAATCTGTGAAATAGGAGAAAATCCAGCAAAATTTGAGATTTTCCTCGATTTTGACCATATATTGGCCCGTAAGTCCTTTGACAACCCACTATTTTCTTTATTTGAAAGCGGATTTTTACTCTTCTCGTCAAGCCCAATCGAATGGTATCTTCTTCTGCTCGAGAGACCTCATAGATTTCCGAGAAATCACGATTTTCTAAAATAGGTCCTAATTTTGAGGTCATATTTTACCCTACTTTTGGTTTTTTTTTATTTGTTATACAGTTCAATTTTTTTATATGCTTTAGAGGGCACTACGGTTTTAGATTTTTCTAAAAATGCCCATATCTCGAGATTCCGGAGCTTCGGGGACGAAAATGCCAAAAGTTGAACTTGTTCAAGAATTTTTTGGCAGGTAGGGCATTTTCGGACTCCTTAGAATCTGTAGAACCCGATGGTATTTTTGTCTACTTGAGAGACCGCGAAGATCTAAAAATCAATCTCTTAGTTAGGGGTTATTTTAAATATTTTGTAGAACTGCAAAAATGTATTTGTATTTAAAAAGTTCGAACCCAATGTGATAAAAATTTGTGCCGCATGCAAATTTTCATATTTTTAAGGTCACACGTTTTACAAATAACTTTAAAATCAATTCAACAAAAATAAATTTGTTAAAAAGCTGAAAAAGAGAATGTGAATATGAAAATAATATCAAATTATCAATTAAAACAACTAAACGTCTACTCTGATTCAATCGGAGCAAATTTGTTCGGAATTTGAAAAAAAAATTAAGATTTTTCATGTATAGAGATATTTTGGCAACTAAAGCATGAGGGAGTGGGTTGAAAATCGAAATGTTATGAGTAGATGGATATTCTTTGTATTATTTTATTTAGAATGTTTATGTTTTTATTTAAGGTTTATTACACAAATTAAATTTTAGAGCTGCATATTTGAAATTTAGAACTGCACAAAAACGAACAACTGCACACTTAAAATCAATTAGTTATTTAACCACCTTCTTCATGTTTTTCACTTGGTTGCTATTGTCTCCATCTCCTTGATCGATTTTCCTCTTATCCATCTTATTTCCGCAATTTATTGTAACCACTTATTCCTAGTTCTGGTTCTGACTTTCTTTTTCTTCTTTTAATACCCCCTTATGTTTTTATTTGATTGTTTATCTAATTTTGTCTTTGCTGATATTTTTCTCAGCTACCTTTATCATGTATATTTCAATAAAAAATTTAACAAGTTTAATAAATATTTTTAGACAATATGTGAGAATCTATGTGGAAAAAAATTATAATTTATATAGTGTGTTTATTCACGAATGTAAATTTTATTACATAACAGACACTTTACACGCTAGCTGCATACAATATTTTTACTACTACTTCCACTATTGCGTAAAATTGAACTTTACACAATGCATAGCGTACGTAACGGTCGTACTTTACGCACGGTACTAAAAAAATATTTTTCTTCTTTTGTACTAAAATAACACTTATGTAAAGAGAATCAAATTTTGTGTGAAATTTTAGAAAAATAATATTTTAGACGTTGAATTTTAAAAAAAAACTGTACTCACCGTAAAGACATATTCGATAAAAAATATCGTCACTTACTTTCACTGACATATATTTTAGCAATGAAATAATTGATAATATCTCAAGTGTGTTCTGTAATAGAAAATAATCAAATATTTTTTTTTAAGATTACAGATAGACGAATAGCCAGCGACTTTTAAAAAATGTTTAAACTTTATATTGTATTATGTACTTTTATCCGATACGTAAATTACGTAACGATTTAATAGCATTGTTAGTTATTATTTTTTTTATTTATATCAACCTTTGATTCTCTCTGTGGTAGTGTTTAAAGAAAACGTATAATTTAAATTATACTTATAACAGGTTTTAGCAATCACTGCAGAAATGAGGATTCAAGATATTTTTGGAAAAACCTATAAAATTCAATTTTAGGTGCGACATAATTTGAGACTTAGACTACATGTATAGTGGTTGTCACAAAATGTATATAGTGTGTCTCATAATTTTTCTGCTCTTTTAGAATATCTAAATAAATTTAAAAAAATCTCATATAAACTCTAATATTCCAATCTAATTATGGAATTTAATTTCGAATTAAATGCGCACATACAGTATAGATTTTGTTTCAAATATATGTACTAATATTTAAAATGTATTTTTTTCCATAACTCTTTCTTAGGTTTTTAGGTTTCGCCTGTACATGGCAGGCTTTATCAAGTTCTAAAATTAAAGTATTAAAAGTTAAAACATGATCATTTAAAATAAAAGTCAATTACAAGTATTGGACGAAACATATACATTAAAAATTTAAAATTAAAACAATCTGAACCAGTATATTTTTAAAAAACATTTACGTACGTACCTTTACAATTGAGTGATAGTTCCAACACATGAATTTCTGCTCCCTATTAGAGATCTTTAGGTGCTGTTCTGATAGGGAATGGCAATTTTGCCATCATTTAATTAGTTTTTTTTTTTAGATTAAGATATACATGGTGGACGGACGTTAATTAGTTGTACATATTAGTCAGTTAATTTTAAAGCAACCTTTTGTTAATTAGTTGTACATATTAGTCAGTTAATTTTAAAGCAACCTTTTTTTAAGCCTTAGCAAAATCTATAACAATGTACTAGAGGTATAACATAAGAAAAATAAAAAAGGTTACTATATGTAAGATTTCTAATTGACAGCAGAAATTGGCCTGTTGGATCTCAATTGTAAAGGTACGTACGTAAATATTTTTAAAAAAATACTGGTTCAGATTGGTTTAATTTTACATTTTTAATGTGTATGTTTCGTCCAATACTTGTAATTGACTTTTATTTTAAATGATCATTATTTAACTTTTAATATTTTAATTTTAGAAATAAACTTGATAAAGCCTGCCATGTACAGGCGAAACGTTGAATGGATTGTTTAATTTTATTTTAAGTCAAATGAAAAACCTAAAAACCCAAAAAAGAGTTACGGAAAAAAATATACAGTTATAATGGTTTAACAAAAAATATATATACGAGTGTTCTGAGACTTTAAAATAATGTGTTAATATATTTAATGATGAAAATAATGTTTCCAATCAATGTTTGAGTTGAAGAAACGGTGTACGAAAATTATATTTCTTCAGTAACGAAATTGTTTGCAATTCAGATCTGGATTTTTTAAATAACTACTTTCAGCCCATTTTGTGAAACGCCACTACCTGTAGCGGTCCGATAAATACATTTGCACAGTACGAGTATGATGTTTTCGGACGGGGCGACTAGCCGAGTCTGGAATCAAAACGAGTACAGAAAAAAGTTTATCGTGACGTGCCAACATTTTATTTCATACTTTTTACAAATAACAAGAAATATAAGTAATTATAAAGAATAATTATTATATTTCAAACTGTATCTTAAAACACATTAATTTTACCTGTAAAATAATATTTTTTTCTGCAACCGTGATGAAAAGATAACTTTCACTATGGTTTATTAAAGCGAAAGTAATACAACTTTACCCAAACCGTAAAACTTTCGGTATGATTTTTTTTATTTTCGGAATAATTTTTTGTACTTTCGGAATGATTTTGTGTACTTTCGATACGATTTTTGTACTTTCGAGACCGTTTTTTGTACTTTCGAGACGATTTTTAATATCTACTTATACGATTTTTGAAAAAAAATTTTCTTGATATTTATTCTGACAACACTATAATAAACGACTGTAGAAAAAATATTGTACGTAACACGATCCAAAAGTGATTTTACCGGACTAATGCGGAACTTAAATAAGCATTATGTAACAAGTTCCGAACAAATAGGCACATTTTAAGACTTTTTATAGGCGAGTTCTGGAAGCATGCGAGTTCCGTAAAATTACGTTTGGATGTTACGTAAATATAACTATTACCCGACTAATACTGTAAAAAAAAATTGTTACGGAAGTCAATATCGTAAAAAGATATTTTTACACCGCGGGGAGTGAAACTAGTACTTTAGTCCCGCATTTGGAAACAATTTTCGGAAGTACAGTGTTCAATTTTCTTTTCTCAAACATCATTTTACGAGCTCATCGTAAACTTTTCATAAATTTTTTACGATTTTGTTGAAATTCTATTATTCATTCAAAACCATGAAAAATCTAAAATATCTTAAATAGGATAATAAGACGTTATTTTCATAATATATCCGGATTTCCAAATATTTTTAAGGTAAATAATTATACGAATTTTAAAAAATAGTGTATATACCACAGGATTAAAGTGTCTTTTAATCCCTCAAGTGATTGGGGATTAAAAGATGCACTTTAGTCCCTTGTTACATAATATACTAGGTATTAAAAACTATCTAATCTTCAGTTGTTTCCTTTTACAAGTATACAAATAACACAGTAGCATATGGTTAGGTCCAAAGGGGCGTAAGAAATTCCAGTAACGTTTTATAAACGTCATAATGATCACAAAAATTGTGCATCGACGCAACGACCGGCGCCGATATGCATTCAATTAAGTTAAGGCATTCACACGAAGCAATGTCGGCGTCATGTAAAAATGCCACCTCTCGGTACTAAGAACGAAGGATACTCGGCAAGTTGGTATAAAAACGTTGTAGATATGGGCGATTAGGACGAAATCAACGCTGCCTTGTTTCTTGCGTTAATGCCTTAACTCGCGTTTATTTTATGGATACAATACACACCAAAATGAGTAAACCTTTGATCTGCTTCAAGATCAGTGCGTACATGAAAATGGCGATTCATGTTGGATTTGAATCACTGCATGAAGATTTGTACATGGTTTCAGAAAAGTCATTCCAGAGTTATGACGTTCTCCAGATAAAATAGGTCTTAGTACGGGGATTACAAAGTTGGACATCATATGGATGAGTTTCTTACAGCTCGATTATTTAAAACTTTATTAATTTGAAGTATTATATAATGTTAAAAAAATTCAAAATTTTGTAATTTTTTTAATTTTCTTGCGTACTCGATATTAAAAATTTGTTAGAAAATATTTATTTGGATCAAACTATTTTTTATTTTCATTAAATTGATTTTTTCTGAGTGTAGAATAAATCAGAGCGGAAAATGTATTAAAAAAAATATTAATAATTTTTCTAAGCACTCAATTTTTTTTATTTAAAACTTTATTAATTCGAAATACTAAATAATGTTGAAAAAATTGGAAAAACCAAGATCAAAAATGGTTTAGGTAAACCTCCCGGGGAAAAGAAACGTCGGTAGGCAATAATAAAGCCATAAAAACACATACCTAAGTCAGCAAAAAATTAGCTACAAAAACAGCCAATAAGAATGTTGGACGGAGAAAAAAACACAAGCGATCAAGGCAGTCGTTATCGGGACAAAAAAGGAACTACCCAAACGAAGCATTTTGGTAGTCACAATAAGTGGAGTGTATAAAAATATAAGTAATAATCTAATTTCCCGTGTCGCTACTCTTTAGTATATTTAATATTTTAAAAATTTAAAAAAATAACTACTTTTTAATATCACTTTGTAAACGTTTGGTGTAGCGTATTTTTTTCTGTTTTATATTAGAGGATAAAAAAATTCACTAAAATCATTTATTCTAAAATACTTCCATCTTTTATTAAATCAAATTTATCTATTAATCCTAATGATACACATGCAACAAGCGCTGCACCCTGCTCGGCAAATTTTTTGTTCTTCTCCCTGAAAAAAAAAAATAATTAAATTGACCTAATAGTATTTGTGAAAATGTTGCCAACTTCCGTCGATTTAAAATGAGTTGAGAAAAAGAACAATTTATTTTTTCTTATTAGGTTGTTAGTATTAACAACGAAAATATTTTAAAATATGGATCTTAAAAATTAAACCTATTATTTAAATAAATTCATTTATTATTTCTAAAAATTATTCAAAATACAATATAAGAACACATTTAAAAATTTAAAACAATGCTTGTTTTCCATAAACACTTTTTTGTTTCTGTAAAATTGAATTAATACCGCTTACTCAGAAGAATTGGGATTATTGATACTAACTTTGGAGCCCTAAATGTTTTCAGGAATTAAATAATTGCGAAAATTGACTTTTTAGGTAATTTTAGTTTAATTATAAGTAATTGAAACCAAATCATGGAAAAATTTTTTTCAAAAATAAAAGAAAAAGCAACATTTGACAGTAACTGTATGTATTTAAAGTCGTATAATTGAAATAAGTAGTAATGTACCAGATGCTCTTTTAAAAAAATAACAATTATTTTTATTACTTTCCCGGTTCCATCAAAGGGAAAGTATATTAAACAAAAAAAAATTTTCAACACACGTGTTGTAATACTTATTAACACATGTGTGATATACTATTCAGTACATGTGCGATATTGTTTAATTAACTTTCTTTGAAAAAGACGTTTTTTTTTAAGTATTTTTTACTTGGTCGTAGGAAAAATAATATACACAGCTCGTTGGAAAGTGTATTCCGCACTCGTTACGTTTCTGTAATCAAGAATTGTAGTATTTTCAGTATAAATTAATTGTATATTAAATACTGAAATTGTATGTATTAACGTTTTATTTCAAATAACACGGTCTCTTAAAATCTGAATATTTGATATTATTGTTTCCGAAAGAGACAATTTGTGGGATACATTGTATTTTATATTTTTTAATTAATTAATTTTAAATTTTACTTACCAATATGATGAACTATATTTCTTGTTATTAAGCATAACAACAGCTCTAAATAATTTATCTTCATTAAAAACTTTGTATTTTGGTGTTTTAAACTTATTTTTTCCGCAATAAGCCATTAATCTTGATTTAGGTAATTGTGGATCTTGTGTATAATTGACTCTAATAAAAGCACAACTTAAACATACATCAATAATTTCATGATCTAAATCATTTTTTAGTTTTTTGGTCTTAGGATTTAAGAGCTCTGGCATTATTTCTCTACGGCTAATAATACCTTTCGACTGGTATTCTAGTTGTTTTTTTCTACAATAATCACCTAATCCCCAAATGTAACTAAAATGAAAATATTTATATAAGGTGGATAAAAAATCACTAATAAGAAAAAAGTCAAATTTGGTATGTTTAAATCATTGCAAATTTTGAGCTAAGAAAAAGAAAAATTGATAACGGTTTTGAAGTTTTTTTAATGTAAATATATTATTTTTGGGGTTCCATATCTCAAAATGAAAAATTAACACTTTGAAGAAAGAAGAAGTAACTTTTTGAAGTTAAAGACGGGTTCGTATATTAAGAGTTTATAATATGCTCATTTACTGTAAACGTCACGGCTTGGCCGACATTTTATTGTGAAAGATCAGTTTTTGGATTTAAACAAACCGTGACGTGTATTTATTTAGCACAGTACTTTTTCAAGACATTTTTTTAAATAATTCTGGAGATATTTAAGTACTTATTAGGTATGTAAAACCTGTAAAACTTGTGTCAAAACAATGACCGCTACGCTTTGTTTGCATCCACAACCGTGACCTAAAACAACTGATGACGCGCACTAAATGAGCGTATTTTATAATTTCTTGACTTCACGGTTTTTATGTAAAACAACAAAATTCGAAGGACCAGCTGCTGAACCAACAAATATTAACATATTAAATGGTTACAAATACATAAAACTGCACTCTTCTCTAGGTAGCACTATTTTATTGCACCAAAAAGAAATAATGTTTATTTAGCAATTTCTCCCACTCCAACCCGATCACAACAGACATTAGATATTGCATAAATTATAAATTTATCGTAGAAATATTTAGACATTAGTGAGATAGAATTTAAAAGAAGTTAGAGGTGGCAACATCGCGACACGCCTCGATGATAGATACGCATACAGAATACAGACTTGTTCACAAGAAGAAGATGATTATTACATTGATATTATATGTTTTATATATTTATTAATAAATGTATCGGGGGGGTTCGGGATGCGTCGGAACCGCCCGATTGAGATTTGGCGGATAAAACGTTTGATTTAATTATTATTAAATAGTGGTGATCGCTAAGGTCGACTTCTATGTATTAATTTCTACACCCTTATAGGATCATTTCACTGTCTGTCTTTTGGTCTGCCTGTCAAGACCCTCTTCTTAGGAGGGATCAAGTTGAAATTAATATTAAATATTAAGATCTATGGTCCCTTGGAGCTGTAAAAATATCAAGCTTCTAAGTCTACACAATCAAAAAATACGGCCATTTATACAGCATATGTTGATATAAATAAATCAAAACCTATACAGTGCTTCTGATTGACCTAAAATCATTAAATTTGGCAATAAGCTAGATCTGGCAGCACAAGTAAGGGAAAAAATCAGAAGATCGTTAATTTGTAGTTATATCACATAAAAATAGAGGGGAAACTTAAAACATACTCGAAAAAAGGGGCAAAAATATTCAAGACTCGTGATGGATGAACTATCTATATACAGCCTCACACTTCTGCTAGTTTTTTTTTAGTATGATTGGCTACCTCATATGAATTCAGTAATACAAGATTATCTATCGAAATAATTGAAGAAAAGTGATTTCATAGAAAAGCAATGGAAAATCTGTTCAAAAATTTAAAACAGCTAACAGAGAAACCTAATATTTTTATTATAGTTTCAATGTACAAATAAATAACATTTATAGATTGAAGTTAAATATGATTCCGTTTTGAGAAAAAAAAATTAAGTCTAATTTCTTTATTTTATTTTTAAATTATTATTAAAACAAATATAAAAAATAAGCTTACCATATTTGTTCTAAAGTTTGGCATTCCAAAAACCTTTTTCCTCTAGGTGTCTCCTGTAATTCCTTCAACATATTCTGTACACAATATTTAGTATTACTTGGTGAATTATCATAATCAACACATTTTTTTAAGTATTCTACTATAACTTCATCCATTGGTTTCATGCCATCTTTCCTAAATATTGAACAGTTGTATTGTGCTGTCCTTGCTACCATAACACTACTGCACCCACAGTCTTCTTTAAACTTTAACATATCATTGTAATTTTCTATTTCTCTAGATCCTCCACTGAAAACGTAATTGATTATTCATACCAAAACATCAAAAATTTTTAGATTTCATTTTTAATATCATTGTAATAAATGCAGTAAGAAAAACACAACATCATATAACACATTCAATTATGGTTAAGAAGAAAACCTGTTCACAACATGGTTATTACATCATGTTAGCCACTAAAAGGATTTAGATCACAAAAAAATTAAAAATCCACAAACATATATATTTCTTACTGCATTACTTTGACCACATTTGAATAGCAGATAATCTTATTCAAAATTACTACATACTTAGCTATTACAGGTATATCCAAAGTTTCTGCAATTTTTCCAATTGTTTGATTTCTATTTGGATGCATAGGCCTCTCCACTTTAGTTCTTCCATGTACAGCAATTGCAGATATCCCTGTTGCTGCCAAGTCTTTAACTAAATTTAAAGTATCGTCAATATTTTCAAAAACTCTTATTTTACAAGTTACCGGAATGTTTACATTTTTTATCAAAGTTGAAAGAATTGCTTTGGCTTTGTCTGGATTAGACATTAATGCAGCTCCCATACCTCCTTTTAAAGAGAATTCTTTCGGGCATCCCATATTAATGTCAATTCCAGCAACATCATTTTCTCTGTAAATAATTTCATTATTACTGAAATCACTCATAAATAAAGTTTTAAATAAGTTTCATAATAGTATTGACAATTCTATTTAGTGCAAATTTTAAAAATATTGGCCAAATGTATTAAAAACAAAAGTTCTAATATATCAAACAAATACTAATAGACATTGTTGAAATATAATATTTATATAAACATGTATACCATCAGCAAACTGTTCTATAAATCTAGAGAATCAATATTTTCTTATTATACTTGGCTATTCTCACTCTCACTAATGTGCACTATAATCCAATTAGTAAGTCTTATGAAAATACATAATTTTTGATGGCTAATTTATTCAGTATGTTTGTTTTTTATTCTATGAAACTATTCAAACTTTGTACATTTTAAATCTATTATTACTTACATTAATTTTGCTACTTTTAAAGCTCTCTCTGGATCACTTGTACCTAACTGAACAATTACTTTTTGTTTCTCTTCTGCACAAGTTCGAAATACAACAGTTCCATCTGTTGAATCCAAATAATCAACAGTTCCCAAAACATCTAAAAATTAATAATTTATTATTTATATAATAATACGAAAAATATTATAATTACCATTTTCTCGTCGAACTGACTTTAAAAATTTCCAATCAATAAGTTCTTCAGAATAAACAATATTTGCACCATACTGTAAAGAAAGTAAACGCATTGGTAACGTACCAACCCTCACCATAGGTGCCAAAATGAACTTATTTGCAAAATTTAAGGTTTTATCAGATCCCATTTTAGAAATATATGCAGGTAAATACATCAAATTAATTAATCTGAGGTAAGCACGTGCTATTGACGTTTCTAATATTTTGATCAGTTTGTGACTTGTGACAATTTGATATATCAACCATCGACATATACTAATGGACCTGCTTTACCACATCGACATATACTCGAAAATTTTAAGAAAGATGGAGTAAAGTTTCGGACTAGCGCCATCTCTATTAACCATTTTAAGGGAGATAGAGATGGTGCGAAACACGGTTTTATCTCTTTCTACTAGGGCATGTCCATTAGTATATGTCGATGATCCACATTCTGTAGAGGCCATAGAGATCGGATAAGGTTAGAGAGAGCATAAAAGACGCAGACCAATGTAAAGCCGATGTTCCCAACATTTCGACTCGAAAGCACCTTTTGTTTTGATATTAGGACTCATAAAAATACATTAGCGTCGTTGGTTCAGAGGCGTACTAATATTTCGAATTTGAAATATAAAAACCATATTTTCATTTTTGTTCATAATTTTGTTTACTTAATTATCCAACTTTCAGTGATAATGAATTTTTATAACAGTTCGTTGATATATACTTAAAAAAGATGATAAAATATTATATAAATTAAATCTGTCAACACCGCTTTCAGACGTTCGTTATGAGTCCTAATGTAAACATTTAGGGTTTATGTTGGATACTTCTCTCTCTGATGCTACATCTACACTACCATATCTCTGTTTATAACACAAGCTAGGTGCTTTTTTAGGTTGGAAAACATTGTATATTTTAGAATTTAGAACTTAGAATATATAAGGTGAGTTCGGCATGGTTACTCTTTTCACTCGTTTTACCTCGTCCTTGATCTAATCTGTTCGGGAGGCGTGTTCGGGTACTTACAAAAATTGGATTTAGACGTTACTCCAAATACACTCTACTCCTAACGCTCCTAATTCTTAGTCGAAGTCAGCTACAGTAAATAGGAATGAGCGCATCATTTTCGCTCGGTGAAACGCGATGGGTCTTGCAAATGGCTGATTCCCCTATAGCGTAATACGCACAACTTCGAAAATAACCAATGTAAACCCTCCGATATAGATATATTGAGCGTTCTAACTGTTTAGTCATACATGGGTCTTAGTTATGGCCGACGCTTACATTACTACGCATACTCGATGGTAAATGCGCCTTCCTCTTACAATAATCGACATCAATGCTTATTAAGGGCACTTGGCATATGACATTTGACACAAAAGCAGTTAATCACCACACCACATCGGCATAACATAAAGGAGGAAGCGTCCCTCCAAATTGTAAAATTGCTCGAACAGAAATTAATTAACGCTATTGTTGTTTGTATCTAGTATAAAGTGTTTTACAAACATGAGTGTCGAAGAAGAAGTTATGAGGATCCAAAAAAAATTAAACAAGATGACGTCGGAAGACGGAACTGTATGTTTAAAAAAAATTATTTTAAATATGTATTTGTTTAGAATTTTGGTTTTTTATTATTATAATGTGTTCTTGAGGCATAATTTATTTTGTATCAGATCTTATAGTCCCAATATCTTTCGAATGATTACTTAATTTCAGGGACAAGAACAGGCTTTAGATCTATTAAAAGAATTGCAAACATTAGACATAAACTTGGAAGTATTGACTAATACCCGTATAGGAATGACTGTAAATGCCTTACGAAAATCAAGTAAAGATGACGAAGTCATAGGTCTATCAAAAACATTAATAAAAAATTGGAAGAAATTTCTATCTGGGGCAAATTCGAATGAAAAATCTTCTAGTAGTAGTAGTTCAAATAAACCAAAAAAAGATAAAGACGAAAAGCCATCTCGTGACGATAGAGAAAAAGACAAAGAAAAAAATTTACCTAAACAATTTCCAGCTAGTTCAAATACTTCAGATTCTGTAAGATTGAAGTGTAGAGAAATGCTTGCGATTGCGATTAAAACAGATTCTCAAGCAGAAGATTTTGAAGGTAAGTTATCAAATTTCACTGTTTCATATTTAACTCGTAATGAGCTATTCACAAATATCACTACTACTGCCCAAATTCAGATAAAATATTAAACAAATGCTTTTTGCAAAATTTTTGCTTTGTAGCTGAATACTTGAACAATCTTCTAAATCAATTTTTTAAAAGTTTATATATTATTTGCATTTATTTTTTATAACTGCACATGTATTTTCACATATTGATAGACAATTTCTAATCATAAATGATCTGTTTTTTATTTAAGTTTTAATTAAAAATAACTAACCACATTCGTTATATAAACATTAATTGTTTTGAATTTTGTTATCAAAAAATAATTCAAAATAATTAACAAAATTTTTAATTCGATACCAGTAGTTTTATTCGATATTTTATAAGCATTGAAACAAAAGTATTGATACTAAAACAAGTATTGAAGGAAAAGAATCGAGTATTTACTGGTATTTACTAGTATCGAATCATTACTATCTGCACTATTACATATCAACAATATGTAATGTAATAGACAGTATCATAATTTTTTATTAGTGAAAGTTAAATTTTATTTTAACTCATATTCTAGTCCAATTTGACTGTCTTGGTTGGCACCATTCCTATTTTATACAATCTCATATTTGTCTGTGTTAACTGAAAGAATAGACTGATAGGGATAAGATTTTAAAAAAAATTCAGCCAAAGCTAAAATAAAGTTTTTTTTTTTCGGAATGTTTGAAGTCTGTGAATTCTGCACTTCTTCATCAAAGAAGCTAGTGAGAGAACTTCATGGAGTATTGTGTGGAGGGTCATATACTAGACTGTGTTAAGTTTTTTTAAGTCAAAAGTTCATAAAAGAGAATTATTTTTTCCAGTACAGTCTTTTCTTCATATTATGAGTGTCTGTGCGTCTAAAAATAATAGAATACAAATGTAAAAATAATAAAAACGAAAGTGACTGCGAGGGAGATAATGTTTATAAAAAATTTTCACAAGAAAAAACAAAATAACTCGGAATGAATACAAAATACTAAAAAATAGAGCCATTGATGTAATGAAAACAGAAAAAAGTAAAACACATAGAAAAATATTTACGAAAGTATGAGAAATTAGAAGGAAATGTGGAAATATTTTGATTGTCTGCTTCCAAAAAATAATAAATCAAATGGTTTCATTTAACTTGAACTAGAAAATAATGTGATTGTGAAAGATATTTTTGGCTTGCTGAATGCTCTTAAAAAATTTCACCTAGGTAAAACAGTATCCAATATGATTGATCATACAATACCAGATTATCAAATTTTAGACAGACACAATAGATATTTTTAACCATCTACGGTGGATTCTTTAAGAGACATTCTATTCATATTACTTTTGTAGAAAAACCGCACTTTTACATTTTTCGATAAAACTACCAACTTTTACCCAATACATGTTGAGTTTCAAAGTCTTCGCCAGCAATTATCCTTCATTTGAATAAAACGGCATGCGAGTCGGTGGTTCCATTTTCAAGAAATGCCCAAAAAAACACTTTAGTTCCCATGATAACTCGAAAACTAAAAAGACAAGCTGCATTCTTTCCATTTAGTTTGTATCAGTTTAATTAATTAACCAGAAAAAAGCAAATTCTTTGATTTTTCCATAGAAAAACTTGGACATGTTGTGAATATGACCAGAAAGCTTGATCTGCTTCACTAATAGTTGCAATTAAAAATAAAAGTAGCGCAGATGACATTTAACATTAATATTTAAAAAGCTGTTTTCTGACTTCTCAGATCCGCTTTTAAATCTAATAAATAGGCCTTAGAAAATACCTCATGATTTAAAAATTGCTATGGTGGTGCCTGTTCCTAAGACAAATAGTGCAAATAAAGCTACAGATTTGAGGCATATTAGTATGCCAAGTAGTATCGAAAAAATCATTGAAAAAGGTAGTTTATGAGAAATTGTTAATTTTTTAGAACAAAATTAATTTATTATTAGAATACAATTGGGCTTCAGAAGCAAGCATAATTGTGAATCAGCTCTTCAGTGTATTTTGTATGACTGGAAGTATAAATTTGATAAAAATCTAACATTGGGAGTTTTTATACATTTACAAAGATATTGTTGATCAAAACAGTTTGATAAAAAATTAAAAATTATGGGTATAGTAGAGCAAGCATTGGAGTTAAAAAGTTCCAATCCTATTGGGATCTTTTTTTTTACAAAAAAAAATTAATATAAGATAAATAAAAGCTTAAATACTCATACTTGCAGTTATGTAAAACATTAAATATTTAATTATATTTTATATAATATATAATAAATAAATCATTTAAAGCACCCTTACTTTCAAATAATAATAATAGTTTAATGTATCCAAGAAAAACTATATATTGGAGCATCTCTAGTTAGCTATCCTGTGATAATATAACTATTATTAAAAAATATTAATTTAAATTGTACAATATTATTTTTTTTTCAGGTTGTGCCTCAGCAGATGAACTAGCTGAGGAATTAGAAGAAGCAATCTTTTCAGAATTTAAGAACACGGATATGCGTTACAAAAACAGAGTGCGATCCAGAATAGCAAATCTTAAAGATGCCAAAAATCCTACACTGAGAACTAACTTCAGAATTGGTGTAATTGCGGCAGCACGCTTAGCAGTTATGACAGCAGAAGAAATGGCAAACGATGAGGTTAAGAAACTTAGAGAAAAATTCATGAAGGAAGCTATTAATGATGCGCAATTGGCAACTGTTCAAGGTACTAAAACAGAGATGCTTAAGTGTGGAAAATGCAAGAAGAGAAATTGTACCTACAACCAATTGCAGACAAGATCTTCTGATGAACCTATGACTACTTTTGTTTTATGTAATGAGTGTGGTAATAGATGGAAATTCTGTTGATTTAGTGAGGTTTTTATTTTATTAAGTTTCCGTAATTATTTGCTCCTTATAACTGCACATTGTATTTTCAATAGTGCATAGGATTTAAAATTAATAAACTTTGTTTTTGAACAATAATCTGGTTTCATTTCTATTTAGTTGGAATGATACCATCTTAATCAACTATATAAATGTTTACCCAACAAAATTATTTTTTTTAATATAATTTTAGTACTTGATCCAGTATTTCTATATATTAATTTATGACTGTCATTTTGTTAATATATTTTATATTGTTACGAAAGTATTTTAATCTGTGTCTCCTAATAATTAAATTGCCCTATGCATTTATTATTTGAAATAAAATTGTGTATTTTTAAAAACATTCAAAATATAAAGCAAATTTCAAAATTAACATCCTTTGTCTCAGTTCGATATTTTACGCACAAGTACAATTTCTGGTGTTGAATATCCGAAAATTATTTTCATGTATACAATGTCTAATAAACTAATTTTTTTTCAAATGAGATGGAACTTTTTTTACATTTGTTCAGCAGTGCATAAAATAACGTTAACCGGGGTATTTTTTTTACTAAAGTTCCATTCAAATTTAGCAAATATCTCAAAATTTTCCCGGGGTATTCCATTTCTCGGTGTCGCTCAGTGGAAATCCCTTAAAATATGCACTGGCGCTCAGCATTTATGTGTGTAGCTCCTAGGATCAAATAAACAAAAGTAATGGACATTTTTTTGTCTTGATATACAAAATAAAAAGAAGTCTTTTAACCTTTATTTTTTAATATTCAGAATATAAATACAATATTATAATTAAATAATTTTCAAGGAAACCTAACATTATATACTTAGTTCAACCAAAGTAGTTGGCAGGACATATGCATAATGATAAAATAATTTTACTAAAATAACAAAAATCAACTAGAATGGAAATGCCACATTTAAAATATTTCAGTTTTTTGGGACCCATTTATCATTTTTAATTAATAGATAACTCATCGTTTTATAGAATTGTAAAATAAATTCTATGAATTTTGAAATTATAATGTAAAATATAAAGTTAAGAATAATATTACTCTGGACTACTTTTTTTGTTAAAAAATTGACTTTATACATTTAATTTGGATAAAATTATACAAAAAGCTGTAAAATTTCTGATTTATACAGTTATAAAAATTTTATGAAAAGAATCTTAGTTAACTTGAATTTATATAAGCCATTGCAGTTGTAGATACTACTGCAATATTTCCAAATTATCAATTTATTAAAGGTCAAAAATGGATTGAAAAAACTTGAAAATTTTATATGCGTTAATTTTTTAATTTCATGAAATATTAGTATTGACTAGTTGCGACTCTTAATATTGATATTCTATTCAAGCGGCATATTCTAGGATTTAATTAGGCTTCTTGAACTTATGTTTGTAGGAAACATATCTGAAGAATGTAAGAAGTTGTTAGGAACGTCACTAACCGTACTTTTTTTTAAATGTAACCACAGTAAAATGATTATCATTTTACTGTGATGTAACTAGCTGTGCAAGCTATTTCGGATTTTTTGTGATCTACTTCTAAGTGAAGATCTTTATGAACATTATGTATAAAATAAAGAAATAATCGAGTTATATTACAGATGATCGTAACTCATTTTTCATCATAGATGTTTTTAAATCATTTCAATATTATTAATTTCAAACGCCTCCATATAATCCTCATCGTAACTAACATAGGCCTAAGATCATTTACGCGGAATTGTGGTATTCTAGTTTTATCGGTCTTTGTGATTGCAAGTCAAAAAGAGAGCGAATAGCTCACCCGCGAACGTTATCTGATTTATTAACAGATTTTCAAAATAACTGCGTCTCACTTCAAATAAAAAATTTAGAATTTTGTATTAACATATTCAGCGAAATTTTTAACGAATGTTGCAAGCCTCAAAACAATTTGCTTCCGTTATTTAGTTAAAAAAAAAATAGTCATTTTTTGGACACCACATTACCAAAAAAAAAGAATAAGGATCGTCAAATCAATTCCAGGTGAGACAGCTACTCATTAACAAATAGACGGATAAATACCACTTTTTCTTGGCCACATTCAATGCCGTGGATGAACCAAATTATAGCCAGCATAGAAAACAGATTTATGGTTATTCAGAAAGCTTTGATCGTAGTGATTTTCTGAAATCAGTAAAAGTTTACCAACAGTCTGGTTGATCGGTGAAATTATTCCCACCCTCCCAAAAGCAAAATTGAAGGCCTTAAATGCTGCTTGCAATATAACAAATGTTGTTTATATGAGATTTTATGTAGAACTACAATCTATATTCCATTGAATTTGAGCTCTACTGCATACAAATTCCACTCGCACAAGTATCATCTGAAGGTTCATTTTCAAAGCGGAAACTATTAAAAACTTCCTTGCGCAGCTGCATTGCCCAAGAAAATTTGGATGAGTTGCTAGAGGGAAATTGCCCCGAAAGAATAATAGACAAGTCTTAAAAGTACGGAGTTAGCAAGATATAAAGTTGATAGAAAGGTGTGAGTTAATTCATAATTTTTTTTCTTAGTTTAATCTATATTGTTACTTTAGTTATTAGGTGTATTCCTAACAAACCTACTTATTTGAAAACAAAATCTTCCGATCTAAAAATATGTACTTTAAAATCGCTTGTCGTCAAAAAATACAATTTTTTTCTTTCTTTACACTTTTCTCAAAACATGTTTCGTCCTTTTTAGGGTGCCGGTACCCGCCTGTTTACGACTCAATGATACCCGGAAAATGTAACCGATATAAGATGGATGCAGTATAACCCACCGGGACAATTAAATACAAACTCAACTTTTCAGCTGAGGCCCAAACCAATTAAGACAATTTTTTTTATCAAACTTGAATGACTAGAGATTAAAAATTTGATGTTAAGGGACACCCATTCTTATTACGATTTTCCTTTTGAAGCGACAAAAAGAAAAGGATAAAAAATAAATGAAAATCGAGATTAAAAAGCAAAAAACTAATAAAAAAACGTTAAAGAACACTTTAAAATAAAAAAATTTGATAAATTTGATCCCCCTATAGAAACACATTTTTGCCGTTAAAATGTTTAATTTACAAAAATAAGACAACAGTAGCTATTTTGTATCACTTATATGATCCAAATGGACTTATAGAAAAACTGGTCGGATTTTGATTTTTTGTCAAATTTTGAGGTCACTTCATAAATCGGTTGAAAATCATTTTATTGTAAATCCGGCTAATTAATCCCTCAATTTATAAGATATCAAACAACAATTGATTTTAGGTAGAAATTGGAGGCTGCAATCTATCAATGCAGTAGATTATTTTTTCAGCCCCTTCTATCGGAGCTCATAACATTGGATATGTTCAATAAAATACTTTGAAAAGAAATAAATTACAGTTCAACAGTACATTTATAAAATACAAAAACAAATATATTAAAATCTGCTTTAAAATATTTTTCAATCTAAAAATATTACATTTTTACATATCAACATTCTTGAGATGAAAAAAATGTAATTTTAGTAGATATGTTTTAATGAACTCTTGTTGTTTTTTTTCTTCATTTTATATAATATACTCCTTTCTTATTATATGTTTGTTCAAATTTTTGGCTTTTTTCATTGAATTATTGTCCGACAAGTTTAATGATAGGCGTGAGAATGTGTGCACTGGTTTATATCGTAACCGAAACGTATGAAGACCGCGCAGCAGATGGCTATTCTTAAACTTGTCAGACAGTTTTCATAATGCCTTTCAAATAATTAAAAAGACAATTGTAAATCGGTTTTAGCCTCCCTTGAAAAGTTTTTATCCAAATTTTCAAGTAACAGATAAGATTTTGTCTTGTACAAGAACTGAGAAATATAATGTCAAGCAATTGAGTGTTCCATTACATCCAAAACAATAATTTTACGGATTACACAATGTGAATTTTGTATTTTTTATTACATAATAGAGAACTGGAGTTTTTTTTAAGTTTATGCTTATTTATATTCCGAAATGAGACCATCAATCATCAGTAAGTCACAGTGACGTAAATTTGTTTTCAGGAGAATTTATACAAATATTATTGCTTTTATATTTTTTTAAGTGATTGGAGTTGGATTATACATAATAGAAGAATTTTAGCATTCATTTTTTCATTGTTTTTCCACAAATATATGCCAATAATACATATAATTATTTTTAAATGTGATTAGGATAATATTTTTGTTTAAAACATTTTATTACATTCAGTTTTTTCATAGCGATGAAATCCAATGATAATCATTTAAACTGAAAAATGAGAAACAGATCTTCATCGTATTAGATAATACTGGAGTCGAAAACTTTGTTCTTCCGAATATATTATTTTTAATGAGAATACGTTTTTATTTATTAAACTTTCTCGCTTTTAAGACCATTTGGCATTCAATTAAAATAATTGTCACACAATTTATTACTTTACGAATGAAAAATTTATTGTGGAACTTGTAAACGATAGATAAGTGTAAAGTTTTTAATATCGTCTTCCTATTTTATTTTTATTATGGGATAAAGTCATTTTATAGTAATAAATAGTATGAAATTATTCTGTATTTATTATATAATAGTATCTAGTTGACTTTTGCAAATTAAAATGAGTAGCAATAAAACAATATATGACAAGTACAGTTGAATAAGTGAAATATTTATT
Source organism: Neocrepidodera transversa (assembly GCA_963243735.1). Taxonomy (NCBI): domain Eukaryota; kingdom Metazoa; phylum Arthropoda; class Insecta; order Coleoptera; family Chrysomelidae; genus Neocrepidodera; species Neocrepidodera transversa. The sequence continues at coordinate 9,225,470 of OY725338.1, forward strand.
AATGTCCTGGTATTGGTTTTAACTCCTTAATTTGCCTTATTAGGTATGCCTTTTCGTCATTAAATTGTTCATCCTCAGCTCGATCTGTATGGAATTTTATAAGAAATTCTACAAGCTTCTCTTGATTGCGTAATAAAATGTCTAGAATTGGTTTTGGTTTATTAGGATTGGCCACAAAGACCTGAAACAAATAAATATTTAAGCAACACTAATTACTATGCATTATTTACATCATTATAACGAGATTTTCATTGTACCAAAATACAAAAGTTGATAAAATCAATAAAAAACCTAGATGTAGACCCTAAACTGAGAATATTTAATTCTGGAGTAAGTTAAAAAATAAATGTAATTTTTATTCTTGTATTTATTGTCCACGCCGAAAAATCCGGCTTGCTCTTAAAATTAAGCTTTAATTCTTACACAGCTTGTTTCTCAATTAAACTTAGAAGAAATTTTCAATTAAATGGATTGGGTTATATATTTTTTTGTAAACTCAACAAAACTATTGGTTCCATAATTCTGGATCAAATAATGGTTTCGTTCTATTTACAATCCATATTTTCTTCAAAATCCTCTTTGATATGATTTAAATCAGAATCAAATAAATTAAAATTACAAAGATCTACCTAGATTTTTCCTAAAGATTTTAAGGGAACAAAATTTAAAGCTAGAAAAAAATTCACATACTGCTTAAAGTCAGATTTACGAACATATTTTTTCTTCAATCCCAATGATTGATTTTTTTTCTTTAAATACACTGTCTAAAGATGAAATAGCAGACTTGGTTGTTTGTGAGTAGAAATATAAGGTTCTATGATTATTGCTACCTTCATCATTGTAATTTTAGAATTTTCCATTTGATGTTTTCAACAAAAAAAAAAAAAGTGTACTGGTAAATTCTTGTTTATTGGCAAAAAGTTATTATTCACTCTTGCAAAGAGTTCTTTCTATGAAAAACATTAACCTCTCATGAACTTTAAAATTGAATAAAAGAAAATTTCTCAACATCCATTACAGACTTGGATAAGGACAAACCAAGATTTATATTATATGTTTGAAATCACGATTTTAAAAGCTTTCAATTGGGGTGTCACTTAATGTATTTTCTAATTAAAAAAAATGAAGGTACAATTGTCACCTGAAGTAATATCACGCTAAGACTATGATTTAAAAAATCGACCTGTATTGCTCATTTTTTAAATTAAACTATTAATAGGGGGTAACATTTATTATGTATATTTTTCTTATATTTTTATTCTTTAAAATATTTTAAAGTTACTGCAATATTAAAAAAATTAGATAAGAATATTTACCTTAAATACATGGAAAGCTTCGAACTGGATATTTCTGGATCTCTCTTTCAGCATATTCATCATCAATTTTAAATTGTCAGGGTTTGAAATATACCTGGTCATAACCTAAAAATAATAAATATAGAAATTGAATTCAGTTAGTTATTACTAGTATTAGTATTAGTCTCACTATTGCTATCTCGTAAAATGTAAGAAATTCAAAGTAAAACTTAAAATGGAAAAAAATTGTTTATTTGGTTAACAAAATGTCTCGGGTATTATTGAAAAATAACGCTTTTAATGTCAGGCTCCCACTTATCTATTATATATCTGGTGCAACATATTAGTAAACCCATGATTTAATTTTCCTCTTATGCCAATGTTAATTATTAGAGATTTACGTAAATTTAGAATTGGACACTTTAATTCTTTCACAACCAATAATTTATTATCATAACTCTTTTTAAATTTACCTGCGATGGTTCTACTAGACCCATTCAAATTTAATATTCATATTCACTCCTTATTTAAAAAAAAATAAAAAAAAATCAAAATCTAATAGGGTACTGACTAATCAATTATAATTGCAAAATGCCGAACCTGATAATTAATAATTATTATTCTTAAAACACAAAAGTCAATAAAACAAAACGAAAACAATTAACAATTCGTATCGCAAATAATAAAAGCATCTGGAAAATGTAAGTACTAGACCAGAGTAAATTTTTAAGCGACCTGCACAAAAGGTGTTATTCTGAGAGCAAAAATAACTTGTATAGCATAGCTTGAAAATTAATTAAGACTTTTTTCGTAAGGTTTGCTAAATTTGTTTAAAATGATATAAACTTGGCTTTTTAAAATTATTAAATATTTTTTTGCTAACCATGATTAACTTTGTGTATTTTTGGCCGAGGAATCTGAATTTCACGTTTAGTTTTTATTTCACCAATTACAGATGGCTTTAGGTCAAAAATTATTAAGAACAAAATTATAACTTACTGTTACTTTTTTCATGAATACCTCAAGTTTTTTCTACATTATGTTCATGTTTTACAACTTTCAAATGCATTAAAAAACATCAAAATTCACTAATTCTACAACAGTTTAGAGCCATTTTAAGCAATAACAAAAGATTTTTTTTTACAAAGTCGAGTTTGTAGAATATTAAATGTTATCATTAAGTTAGATTATAACGTACCATACTTTAAATCCAATTTTAGATCATTTTAAACAAACTGAGCAAACCTTGCAAAAAAATCTTAATTGAAAAAGTTGGAAGCTCCGAATAGATTTTCAAGCTATGCTGTAGAAGACTTTTTTGCTCAAAATAACACGTAGAATATGAAAACCTTTGTTTCCAGGTTGATAATTTTTTTTCATACATATCACTCCCATCTAATGAGTACCCACTTTCGTCAATCGCCATGTGCTATTCTGCGATAGAATATAGTAATGACAGCAATGCTCTATTTGCTTTCAGTCATTCAAGTAAATGGCTTGAGGCATGCCTCGAGAGGTCGCTTCTATTTTAGAATATTTAACTCGGCGACTGACTGCCATAGATAAAATTAAAATTGGAAATAAAGTACCCTTTCCGATAACTGCTGGGAAGTGAATTAAGATGTTTGAATCAAAATAATAATAACACTTAGCTCAAAAATTAGCATAGAGTTGTTAAATATTTTAGAGAGCAACTGCCTCATCTGACAATCCACCACTGTTTATTAATAGATGTATTTTTTGTGGAAATCACTTGTTTCTAATAAATAATAATTTATTCGGTCTAACAAGTTGACTGCCACCTACGAGATATCTTGTAGTTTGACTACTAGCTATCCGGTAATTGGTAGTCAACGTGTTAAGAAGTGTAAAATATTCTAACTCTTTTGTAATTAAGCACATTTTCATCTTTCCTTTTTAATAAGAATTTATTACTCTCATGCTATTCCTAATGGACTATATGTAATCATATTTAAACGTTGCAGATTTTATGATGATAAAAAAATTTAAGATGACTTAAAAGTGTTGCAAAATACATTAATTATAAAAATTGCCTCATCTATTGTAAACAATAAAATAATAGGATTACCCACACTGATAATTTCTGTCAATATACATTAATAATTTCTCATTAGGATATCAGGGTAATAGTTCTGATATGATATTTTTAATGAATGGTATCATATTTCACTATCAGGTGATAAAGATAATTAATTTGATAAAATAATATTGAAGACTGAAACCTTTTGTACTGTGATTAGTACAATCATTTTATTAATAAAAAAAATACTTACTGTAAAATTATGTCTATCCAGTAATAATTCCCCAAGGAGTTTTAAACTTTGACGTCGAGTAACATAATTTTCAGAATTAAGAAGTCTCTGATAGTGACTAAAAACTTTATCATAGTTGGTTTCTAAGAAATCAGCACATAAAATTTTATGTCTGGTCAACAATTCCTTGAAATAAAAAGTTAAAATCAATTTTAATGCTTTTTTTATTTTAAATTGTTCAATTATTTTACCTTAAAGGTAGAGAATGCATCCGAAGCTATATCAAAAGTAGAAACCTCAACATATCGAAAAAAATTATAAAAGTCATCTGAATACAACATTATTTTTGCTAGTGCTTCATATCTAGCACACTCACGTAACATGGTACCACAGTTCAATGCTATCTCTTGATGTTCATACCTGTAAAAAAACATGTAAAACCTGCCGAAATGTACAGAAACTAAATTAAATAAATAAAATACTAACCCAGTCATTAATGTAAACAATATTTCAGGTTTTGTACAAATGTACTCTACTGTTGGTGATCGAGTGCCAATTTGTCTTCGTAATATATTATTAAATACTTGTGCTACATCCTTTTTTCCTTCAAAATCAATTCTGTTTAAGTTCTGTATTAAAAGTAACAACAAATTACTATTATAAAGTTCTTGAGCTAATTGTGCCACTATGATATCTGCTTGAGGTTCAGCATCAGATGTACCATACAACATATTCTTGATTAAAACAAGATTTTTGGACACATCTTCTTGGGCCTTTTCAGCTTTCTTGTCCCCCTTTTCCAGTGAATTAACTGCTTCCTTAAGAGCTTTCACAACATCTGCTGGTCCTTTCTGAGATTTTCCAAAGAGAGGCATTATTTATGATTTTCTAAATTAATTAAGAATTTAGTTTGTTAAATGAATATAATGCTTATTTAACAATAACTATTATTAAAATGGAACACTTTGTATAGTTTTCAAATGATTAGAGATATTACTTCACTCATTACAAAAGGCTTTTCCTTTATTTGAAATAACACTTTCAGAAGACACATCTGACAACAGTACTATTTTTTTTTATAAATATTGAATAATATATTTAGGAAAAGCTTACAATATTACATTTAATGTTTTTTTAGTTTCACTACGACAAATCTCTAGACCTCTTCTTGTATTATTTTTGAAGTTATTCGGTTTATTGACACCTGTCATCTGTCAAATAGGACTGTTCATTTTAGTTCGAATAAAGAGAGAAATCCTGATATTTTCAGGAATTGAACAAGGAAGCCTAGTGCTAGTTGAGATTCTTAGCTGTCAATTTATTTTCATATTATGGATAAAAAACGCAGTTATGAGTCATCTTCCAAATAGTAAACATGGTTGCCAATGTCAGCTATTTTACTCGATTTTGGTGTATTTTAGACTACGCTGTGTGGCTGTCAGGTAAGCTAGACGAATATTATTTGAATTGCAATGACGTCACTCTTGTTATAGTTTATTGTACGTTAACTTGAAAGTTTGATTATTTACCAATGTGAGGAGTGTGGTACAATGGAACCGTATATGCTTTACTGGAAGTTCGTGGTTCAATTCCCGAGAAAATACTTTTTTTAATATACAGGTAGAATTAGATTGTTAAGACTTCTTTTAATAAAATAAATATTTTTTAAATGCATAGGCTAGATTTACCGCAACTGTCAAACCCTCAGATAAATTACTCTGAGGTCAAGTCCTCTAACAGGATAATTTTGTATGTAACAGTGCAAAATGCTTTAATGTGGTTTTCATGGAAATTAAAAAAATGTTTGCACTGCACTGTATTCATTGCGTTTATCAATTACTTGATTCTAACATCGACGCCAGAGGGCGTATTGCTTCTCAAGATTCTTCATTTGACAAATAATTGGCAGTGACTAAGTCAAAGGCCTTCTACTACATAATAGACACTAGTAGAAATATCTTTGGACTAAATCGCACAATACTCGCCTCTATGTTACGATACGTTGCATTGCGGTATTGTATGGTACAGTCTCTGCGTTTAGGTATAATCTTTTAATATTCAACACGAGTATTTTAATAATTTATAAGGCCATACGATACGGATCAATAAGAAAAGAGAAATTATTAGGTTTAAAAATAATTTAATAAATATTTAAGTATATTTTCAATAAAAATAAATAAAACAAGACACTGTTTGATATGATTTCTCAATCATTTTCAAAATTTGGCAATGATAATATTTATTTTTTAACATCTATTTAATAAAATATTTAGGAGATAATAATTTAATTCTTCCTTGGTCAAAAATATTACACATTTTTTTTCCCGTCAAAGTTGATAATAAATGTTTAGGTTTCATAGTAAGTAACTTTAATTCCGTCACTGTTAGTAGCTTCACTAGATGACATCATTTTGTGTTTAATTTGTTGTGAAAAACTATTTTTAGTGTGCAGTGATCCACTCACATCTCGTGGCCAATTTTTAAATTGCCTGCTTCTCGTGTAATCAAGTTCCTTACTACTTGTATACGAAGATGTCAAATCTGTATATGGACTTAGGGTAGATGAACGCATTACTATGGGCAAGTCGATAACTTTTTTGTCATTAAATGAATTACCACAAACTGAAAAATGAAAATAACTTTGAATTTAATGTTTTATAAGGAATAAAACGCGAAGTCGTGTAATACAAACGTATAATAAAGGGAAGTTAGGCAACTAGTTTCGACTGAAAAACCGTCATCAGGCTTAAAAGTTAACTTTCAAAAAAAAGTAAAAACAGGAAAAGAAGAAAATGGTGCCTGACTAATAACAAGGTCGAAAAACGATATGGTAGTAGAGAAGAGAAAGTAAGGTTAGAAAATGTCACTAGAAGAAAAGAAGAAAATATAAAAATATAAACAAGAAGCACAGTAAAATGAAATATAATCATTTTACTGTGCGAGGACCAGGAAAGGAAATGAATTGGGAACAACGGACAAGAAATGAGGTAGACAGAAAAAACAGGGAGGAACTGGCAAGGTAAGAGGACAATATTTATGTCTTTTTTACGCGATTCTGGTCTATTGTTTAATTACCCAAAGGACTATATGTGCTTCAATTTTTCTCCAAAGGACATTATCAAACTGCAGGATTACCGACTATTAATAGGGATTAGTTTTTACCATGGGCAAGTTTGTTATCCAACAAAGCTATTTCAACCTAATTTTAGTATGTTTTACTTTTAACCCTTTTTTGGTTGTACCATTAATGTTTAATATTAATTTTCGTTTATACTTATTTCAATACCATTTTGGTAGATTATCTACTTGTTTTTGGTAAGTGAAGTTTTTTAAACTTTAATTCTATTGTATTTGAATGCTGGCCTGATGATGATTTTTCAGCTGAAACTAGTTTCCCAACTTTCCTTTACTATATGTTTGTTGTACACGACTTTGCATTTTATTTTTTATAAAATATTTGTACCATATTTGAGATATGTGTAACCTTTTTGATTTTGAATGAGTCTAGACAAATAAAAGGTTAACTTAAAATTGCACTTTACTCATTTGCTGTATATTTACTTTTGAACCATTGGCAATGATATAGTTGATTATAAAACAATTTTATCTAGGATCAATGATGCACAAAGTTATTATTTTTTGCACTATCTACTGTACCAAAAGTTGTACGCAAAAAATCACTGGAAATGAAGTTTGTCCATCATTGAAATTCAATCAAAAAAATAAAATAGTTTTATGAAAATAACGTTAATAATATTTCTTGTATTGTAAAATACTCTTGAATAAAATTTGAAATAAAAAATTTAATTCGATCATAGAAAAAATGATGTGTGCAACATGTGCAAAAAGCATATTTGTTGCACTCAGAACGATTACAGCACTCGACTTCGTCTCGAGCTGCAAACTTTATGCATCGTGCAATAAATATACACTTTTTGCACTAGTTACACAAATAACTATTTTTAGTTGTTTAGATTTTTACTTCAGTATGTAATAAATAATATAAAAAAAGTATTATGTTGGTTACGACCCTTATTTCCTAATAAAAATAATAAAAACTTACCTGGAGTTTTTGTCATATATAATTGATTTGTCAAAGATAAAGTCTGGTGTTCTTCACTACGACATATTTTAACTTTTGGTATTATTTTTCGATCATCTACTATTGTTTCATCCACGGTGTAATAATATTTTGTAGTAGGATTAATAATATTATTGATAAAATGAAATATTGTAAAATTAGTGAATGCTAATAGTAGTATTGTACAAATAACAACAAACCATATCTTCAATCCCAATGCTGAAATAATAAATATCTAGTTATCACAAAGCATTTATTTTAAAATATGCTAAATATTTATTAATTTAGGTTAAACTGGCAGGAAAATACAAACCTTTACAGATATTCTTGTTTTCATCAAATTTAGCTCTTTTTCCGCAGTTAAAATCTCCATTACATTCTAAACTTTTGTGTATACACAGACTATCATTGCCTAGGACGCACAATATTTTTCCCATTTCTTCACATTTTGACAAATTACTTGATAGCAAACTCGCAGCTGTGACTAATAATTTGATGTCATATGTACTACTAATTTTCTTAAAATTGAACAGTACTGTAATATTTTTTACAATTTTTTCGTATTGGAACAACTTGTCATTAATTTTTCCACAAACGTTAGTATTATTTTCATCTTTCTACTAAAATTTAAAAATGTAAGTAATACTTTCAATAAACTAATTTTAAATATACATACCAAAATGATTTCACCTGGTAAGCATTTAATATCATTTCCTAAAAATTCTATAACTACAATAAGTCGAACATCATATAAATAACTAAAAATATTAAACTGACACTTAGGTTGTATTGTTTTTGTAGACAAATAAATAATTAGACTATTAATTTCACCTCCTCCGGAAGGTAAAAAAAGATTTCTTGAAACATTAGATAGACATGTCGCTCTTACGTCTAAAAAGATATAATATAATACTAAAAAATATTCATGCATTTTAGATACTATTGCTTACCTATAAGATGTTGATGTAAAAATAGATAACCATTTGTATTTATTATAATTAATATTATTGCTATAAAAAAACTTGTCATAACATACTTCAAATTACTAATGAAAATTGACTTGCCATAAATGACTGATCCTTTATTTTTTTGAAGTAAAAATCCCTAAAAAATATTTCCAAAGATTATTGGATAACATTATGTTTTTATACAGAGTGCAAATAAAAGAATAACCCACATTAAAAGATCGTTATTTATACTACCGACCAGTGCCAGTCGCAAACAATTAAAAATCTTAAAAAAATCATATTTCAGAAAATAATATATGATGTACCTTTATGTTTATTGATAACAATTTTCCATTTTAAACTTTGATTATTTGATTTCTGATCATCTATTTTAGTCTGCTCGTTTATAATGCTCTAAAAAACAATCCTAAATAATCACCAAAATTAAAGAACAATTAAAATTAACTTACACCTAAAAAAAAAGAAGATCATTGGATATTTAAAATTAGGCGAAAGGATAATGTTGAATATTGACAAGTCAAAAATTTCATATCGATATGTGATTCTATTTGCTATATGGTTAGGTGAATATGATAACCTATACTCACTGATTTTTTAAATTCTTCAAGCCGTAATATGGGAAAATCCTTTTAGTTTATTATTTTTTTTATATTGTTTTAAAAATGATTGGGAACGATAAAGTTTTTCAGAAAAGGAAATTTCGTCATATGTAAAAAAGCTTAGTCTTCTCGGAAATCGGAGGATAGTGTAAACTGTTTAGGAAACCATTCAGCAGTCTCTTTAAATTATATTGCAACCAATATACTATTATCTTCAAGGCAAGGAATTTACAACAAAGATAAAGGTAGCTAACTAAACTAATAGCTGAAAGAATTCAAAATTTTCGACATCTTTCACAGCTGAAAAGGTCAGAGCGGAACTAATGGATGTCAAGATTATCAAGATAATTTTAAGTCCATATAGGTGAGAATGCGACGCAGTGGTTGGCCCAATTCGTGACAGAACACCGAAATAGTTCAAAAGAATCAAGGTTATAGCAATATTAAAACCAGTCTCAATCCTATAATGACTAGCAGTTATAACTTCCTTGCAAGACTTCTAAAGACTTATCAGTATAATCCTTCAACATGTTTTCATTAAACAAGCTAACCGAGATTTTAGAGGGATCCAAGAGAAGAGAGTCTTCTGGGAGACTCAGGATTGAGATAAAGATTAGTGGGGTTCGTTGGCTTTTCATAAATTTCGTTTGGAACACATATCTATTCATAAAAAGTATTGCGCAATGTATATATACAGTCCACTATCTCTCCAATTAAAATAGATCCACATTATTTATCTGCAATAGCAAACCAGATCAGTAAATCAGGACAACTCAATAATGGCCTTACTCAAGGATCTACCCTAGTCCCTTTTCTCTTTAACTTGTATCTCAGAAAGTCATTCCAGGAAGTTTTGCTATGCTGATATTACCATTCAATACCAAGATCTCAAGACAATCAAAAACATGCTATTACAAGATCTCTCTACTCATGCATCTCAATAAACTGAATTAAATATGAAAGATCTAGGGTTTTTCCTATAAAAATAAGACGTTATTAACATTATGACGAGCTTGAATTTTGGAATAAGCTATCAATATTTTTATTTTCTTAATCTGATCACAGGTAAAGAATACTTTAAAATGGCATAAAAGCGGTCATTAATGGTAGGCTAATAAAGTTAGTAGTGGAAAAAATTTAAATAAACAAATTGCTAGAAGTATTTAATTGAAGTACACTTTGATTATCATACTCCATGGACAACAGTGGACATTAGTCTTTAGCTGAAGTAAAATTTGCTTATTGTTATTTTTCCATTAATTTTATTGGAAACAGAAAAAAATATTAAATAGATAAATTGGATTTGTTTTGAAAAGTTGAATTTTCTGAAATTCTTAAATTTCGAAAAAGGACCAATGCCTTTAATATTTTAAAATTAAAAGACTTTGAAACACAATATTAAAAAGTGTAAGTTTGATTACGTCATTGATTTCCTTCTTCCATGAAAACATTTATTTTCCATAAGTATACTATTAAAAACACATATTTAAAAATTAAAATTGGCAATAATATTAAAATTGGCAATAATATTTGACTTGTACAATATTCAATCAATTTCGAATTTGATTGACTGGAAATCGTACTAGGTTCGGCTGATTTTGTAGATTCATTTATTCTCGATTGTTGTAAAAATTTAGATAAACTTTTTCTTTTACTTTCAAAACAGGACTCATTTAGTGATGATCTGGTATCTTCAGTAGTTTCACCTTTTAAACGTTCGACCTCTACAAAAATAAAAAAAGTCTAATTATCAAGCTTAAAATAATTTGTAGAAAAAAATCACTAACCTGTATACGCTTTAGTATCACCTAAAAAATTACAAAATGTTTCTTTATTATCACAACTAGTGTCTGAAACACTTCTCATTAAATTTAACTTATTCTTTCGTAATGAAGCAGATGTAATCTGTGGTTTAGCTACCTTAAGTGCATCTATAATTGTCTGAATTTCTGCAGGAATAGCTTTCAAATCTTTTTTTGGTACACCATCATCTAAAGAAGTTTTGTGGATATCTGCTACAACCTTACTAGAAAAAGCAGGCAAAGCCAAAAAATTTAATATTTAGGTTGGGCACTGTACTTAAGTTATTTTATTATATAATCTGGTTTAAGCATTCTTAAAATATTGTGTTGTGAATATTTTTACTACTTTTTATTTTTATGTTTGTAACTATAAAAGAAAAATAATTAATTACATGAGAGATGAAATATTATATATATTTGAAGAGTAACTACGTGGTCCTGAATTTTCCGATTTTACCATAATTTTTTGTAGATTTACCATAAGTATCGTTTACAACGTAAATTCTTGTTATTAAAAGTTAGTTTTTAACTTTGATTTTATGAAAAAACTATTTTCAGAAACAAATTCTGAATGAAAATGACTGAAGGTTGATCGTGGTAGATTTTTAAATTTCCATTTATTTTTTGAGTAAAAAATTAAAATCGAAAATATGTATAAAAAAAAGCTAATTATATAATTATTTTACATGATCACCCAGCATGATTTATTTCCGACTTTTTAGATTTTCAATTTTTTTTACCTTTATGAATAAATACGAAAAATTAATTATTGTTAAACACCGAGAAAGACAGACGTCCCATTTAACTACGCGGCAAAACGAGAGGAAATTATTACACATACAAATGTCTGTAGAGCGATAGAGCCGCGTTAAATAACTTAATAAAACTTTAGCAAATGGCTCGGCCATTTATGAAAATATTTGAAGAGTTACTAGCGATATTGTTTGTGTACAGTGTTTGTATACAAACAAACTTCGATATTGACTTCAAGATAAGGATGGAAAATTGATGTCTAATAGTAAATGGACTAAGGTTAATTCCTTCTGCTCTTTCGAATAACAAGTTTTAGAGCTTTCGGTAAACGAGCAATGATTGCATCTTTTTTGATCACTCTTTAAACGAATCCCGAGTGATGAATCGAAAACGCTATTAGACAGAGTAAACCTGGTCTCCCATATATACATAATTTGTTACTCTGAAATATTTTCAAAAATAACGGTACCTGCACTTTTTGATGTTCTACTCTTTGAATCTGGTTTGGAGGTAAAAGAACTTTTTTAAGAATAAAGTCATCCTTAGCTTTATCTCTGACCATACATCTGTATTGAGGAACTACGGGACAGGGACAGCAAGGATTATCATAAATTTCTTTAGCAACAGAACAATCTCCCCCCGATAAATCTGTCTCAATGACTGGTCCCAGAATAACTTCTTGTGGACTAGTCTTCACGGCCAGTGTAGAACAATCTTTAGCACAAGGTTTTATGGTCTGTGTAGTTCTTAATGATTTTTTAGGTGATGGTTGAATGGAATCAAGTAAAACTTTTGGAGCTCGTCTTATCGCCAAGTTTTCAATGACGTATTCATATTCCGTAAATTCTTTGCCAAATAATTTTAATCCCATTTCATCGCTATTTGTGTTTGATTTTCCCGTTGCAAATGGACAGCAACAGAAGAATACAGATTTTTTAGACGACTTTTCCTTTTTATGAGTCATGAAAAAATAATTAAATGTGCATATGAATAAATATAATGAAATGTCATGTCAGCGGCAATTTACAGGTCAAAATAATTGCCTAAGAATATAGTCAACATTTATGAAGACAAACTTTTGCTTAATTTTGAACTCTACATCAGTTGATAATTTCTAGGACATTTCTTTGGTTTTAGTTATAATAGTTAACAGCCGATTAGTTTCATGGATTCCAATTTAATAATCTACCTTCGTTTCCTAAGCTCTGTTAATGGATTTTCATCATCGAGAAAATACAGTACTACATTTAAATAGCGGGAAATTGTTATGTTGGCTAAAACCGATATTTTTTCTTTAAGAACATAAACAAACAAGATGTAATGTGGGTTATAACGAAGTTCTCTTCACTTTATAATGTATTAAATAACAGGCATAATGAAATAAATTAACAACGTTTGAGAGTAAGTAAATAAAAAAGAAAAAAAAATAAATGTAGGAGTGATAGATATACACGCTGGTAAACATAAAGGAATATAAATGCACTGCACTACATAGCTGTAACGTACAATAGCAAAAGTGTCGTGACGGTCGAAGTCTTAACACTTTTTTCGTCCTACTTCTCATTCGCCAAATATAACGTGCAAGAATAGTGTGATTCAAAATATAGTGATTGGTTTCATTAACCAGTAAACAGATTTTTCTACAAGCGTGCGGAAAGTTGTACTTTTCGGCACTAGTGCGGAAAGTTGTAACTTTCCGCACGCTTGTAGAAAAAATACTTTTTGCTAAAAAATTTTTTTAATTCTAGGCGCTTGTAGAAAAAATACTTTTTGTTAAATTTTTTTTTTAATTCTAGGGCTTATAGAACAAATACTTTTTGCTAAAAATTTTTTTTAATTCTAGGCGCTTGTAGAAAAAATATTGTTCCTAACACTTGCGTAAAGTATCTTTTCCCCACTTAATTGCATGCCCGATCTCCGCTTCGCGTCGTTCGGGCAACTGCAATTGCGTGCGGAAAAGTATAACTTTCCTCACTTGTTAGGAAAATAACTATTTCATTTTATACAGGGTGGGTCACCGGTAACGCCTCGGTATGTAGATCAAAAAACCAAACATTTTTTTAAAATGTGTTACAGCTCATTTAGCCACTATTTAAATCCATACTGTTGCGTTTCCTTGGTAACCATCACTAAAACGTTGCTAGGCGATAACAAATAGAATTCTATTTTTTTGACACAAATTTCTTAATGTTTTCATAGCAACCACAAATGAAGGCAGTTTTATCAATATAAGTAGACTTTTTCAAATGAAATGTTTAAAATTGAATTATAAGAATATTTTAGAGAATGGCAGGAATTCCAAAACTACCGGGTTATACTTTCCCTGATCCAACTGTAAGTATTTTTTTAAATATACAATTTGTTTTGGAATTAGTATGAATTGAGTAACAGATTACATATAGCTTTTACAAACTTATCTGGAAAGAAATAATTAATAGAATTTTAATAAGTTAAAAAAATGCACGCAAAAATAATATTTGTTTTATTGAATTTCTGCCTTTTGTTATTAGAATACATTAAGCTTCAAACTTAAAAATCAGTAACTTAAAGCTTTGTTTAGATAAAAAGTATTTAAGGTAAAAAAACGTTGCTAATTTGATATTTTGTAAAGACAATTAAAGAAAACGATATATGAAAATGTTAAAAAAGTTTTTTTATAATTTATTTTTGTAATTATGATCATGAGTCATCACCTAAAGTCCTCCGAGCTCCTTCAGGGCTTCACAACAGGGTGTTCCACTTGGGCTTGGCTACGGGGCTTATTTAAAGTTCCCTTCATATCTAGGCTCCCATTTTATGTGACGTAAGCACACAAATCCATCTATTCACTATAAGAAGTATTCTATATATGCTTGTTTGTTTCGTGCGGGGAAATGCAGAGTGAAGTAAGACGCACCAAGAGGTGCGGGGAAAGGCAAAGTGAAGTGAGACGCACTAGGTGCCTTTGAATCGGTATCGTACCATTTTAAAAGTGTTTTAATTTTTTGGTTTATATCTAGACAAATTTATGGTTAAAAATTTTTAACGAACTTATTTCGTCATTAAATAAATCCTATGAATTAGCGTTAAAGTTGGCGTGTGGGATGTTGAAACTCTCTAATGCAATATGTGTTAAAATGATTAGCCATTGATATTTTTGAGGCATTGACAATCAATCTTAGCGGACATATGACAGAGATTCCAATGTTGCTAAAATGGATTTAATTTATTTAAAAAACCTCGAACATCATGATAAAATTTTTAAGTTGGTGTCTTAACATACTCGAACGTCAACATATTTGATATACTTGAGTAAATAAATAATCTAATAATCGCATTCGACAATTTAATCGAAGTGTAAAAGCAAGAGAACGCTGTGACATTGCCATCGCGCTTCAATGTATTGAAACTGCATAGAATAAACATACTTAATTAAATTTGTTACAATTGCTTCAAAGTGACCTTGGATATTGACGTCGCGATTTTATCATCTTATCTTGTTTACTCCAAACCAGCGACTTGTACCCAAGTAAAATAAAGGTTCCGGTTCTATATAAAATGAAAATTTTCGGTTCCGGTTTGACAAAAATTATTTCGGTCCGGTCCAAAGGATTTGCGATGAACAGATATCCAACTTGTAGAATTTAATGATGTCGCAAATTCGTAGCTCATTCCTTTGCAGATTATTCAATTATTCATTAAATAAAAGTGATAAGCCACATGCTAAAAAATGAACTTAAACTATCCATCGAATATTTAAATTTGAAGACTAGTTTTTGGCATATTTAATTTCATTGGCGAATCGTGATACGCCCTCTGGTGTTTATATAGAAATCAGCGTAACGGTGCAATCAATTTTTAAATCCACATCTTTAAACATTTATTTGCGCCGTTTAAAATTATCCCGTTAATCTAAATTTTTGCCACCAGATAATTAGACATTTAATTATAAATAAACGGTCCGGTCCGGGTCTTGCTCGAGTGTTTTTTTCACTCTGTTACATTTTAATCTACATAAGCAAATGATTAAAGAAATATCTACTGATTAATGTACTGATAAAAACAATAAGGAAACTTTAGACTTTTTTTTCTGCTAATGGAAATGTTCTGTATATTGTAACCATTCTACATTTTTCAGTTTCAAAAATACAATCTATCGCAAACATTTAACATATGTAATGGCTACAAAATACCTAGAAATAATTATTGTGGAGTTGGCGGTAGAGAAATAGCGGCAAATTCAGTCAAATTTATAGACACAGCTGATGTGGCTAGATTTGATCCATCTTTAACATATGGTCGTACAAAAAGTGAAGTCCCGCCTCCTTACAGACCACACTATGTTCTATATGCTCAAAAGAATCTTACTTTTCATGGATTTTTCAAACAGGGAGTTCTTGAATCTCCAAATGAATTTTACAGAGTCAGAAAAGTCAGAATAATATATTTTCTGGAAGATAATACCATAACGGTATTTGAGCCCAAAACTAAAGTAAGTTTTTACATAATTAAATTTATCATATTAGGAGAGTAAAAGATAAAGCTTTAAAAAATGTATTTACACCGTCATGCTCCTCCAGAGGTGGAAGCAATGTTTGTTTTCCAAACTAAAAAATAGGTATTAAAAATATAAAAGAAAATTTATCTCAATAAAAAAAGGAGGATCAATGTCAAAACTCACGCTATAGACAGCTTCGTCGTCATCAATATAAACCCCTGGACATCCATTACGCTGATCAGGAAATCCATTACTGATTTAGATTAAAGTTTCGTTTTTGGTTTATCAAGATTAACTTTTCGTGTTACTTTGTCTTTTTTCCGCCAAAGCTTTTTTTATAAAGATGATATAACTACCGTTTTTTCGCCTCTTTTACGATTTGGAACTTTTGGAATTGGTAAAGCTACTTCCTGCGATAAGCAAAGAAAACTCAATGTTCCAGTCACATTACCAACAATTTGAATAGAACGATTTAAAACGTCTTGCACTAAGTGTTGTTTTCTCCGATTCTGTAGGAGTATATATCAACTGATCAATTTAGGTTGGTACTTTTTGACTTGATGTAGAATCTTCGACATGGATTAATGTATTTTAATTACAATCTTTGGTTGAGATAATTCATCCGTATTCGTTTAAAGTTTATTGATTTATTTATATTCCTTGTAATATCAGTATTAGAATCCGATAAGTAAGCTGCATCAGTAAAAACGTTTTCAGCAGCAGGCCAAATTTTAGTTTTGGGAAAACCATTTAGAACTGTTTTCATAGTTAACAAAGGCAATTTGCAATGCACCTTTCCTGGATTTAAATGGAGCCATGTTTGAACTTCATGTTTAGAGAGGTTTCATGAATTATACATTACACCACTCCTAAGTGCATTCAATATAAGTTTTAAACTTTTTGTGGCCCACCCATTTTTGGTTTTCTTTAGTATCACACATATTTAAGTAACTATTTTTTTTATTTTAGAATAGTGGAATTGACCAAGGTAGAGTGGTTAGAAGAGGTAAAATTCCTAAAAATGAAAGAGGTGATTATTGGCATTGGAAAGATTTTAACGTTGGTATTGATATATCACTTAATGGAGTTGTTTATCATATCATAAATTGTGATAAATTTACCAAAGTGAGTATCAACATAATTATGTACACAAAAAAATCAGAATATTTGCTTCCTTTTACCTTTTATATCTTTTTGTGTGTCATATTTTTTTTTTTATTTTAGATTGGGATAAAGCACTAAAAAATAGAATAAGAATATCTAATAAGCCATTTGTGTATTTCCTGTAGACCTAAAAACCCACTTTTGATTAAACAATAATTTAGCATGTTTGAAATGATTAACTTATATTAACTCTAGAAAAAATAACTTAAATGTTTAAAATAAAACGACTAGACTTATACGTTGTTAATAAAATACCTACTATGAAAATGAGAATCAAATTTAAATTTTAATTTCTGATTACTATAGCTACACTCTACTTACATATAGACTCTTTCAATTTTTAATCTGAGGATATGAGTTTTTTTCTCTCAATTGTAGTTTTCTGTTTTAATTGGTGGAATGTTAGGTGATATAAATGGGCTCTAGTTTATTTTTGAATTAGCCAAAGCTCTTGAAAAAATAAATAAAAATGTGGAACCTCGATTTTGTTTAATGACAAAAATATGATAATTTTGCTTGATATTTTTTAGGAATATATGTCGAGTCAAGGTTTAATAATGAACGATCCAGAAGAAATGCCTGAAGATCCATATACGTTTGACAGGCAGTTGCGAACGAGGACATACTTTACTAAAACGAAATCTAACGCTGACAAATTAAGGAGATTTTTGGAATATGACGGAAAAGTGCTTAGGTATGTTTTAAATTTGTGCTTTAACAATAAAAACTTGAAAATTTCATAAAATATTAGAAAAAGGAATCAAATTATATAATACCAGAGATGTGACGAGCACGGACAAAAAGTGCTCGCGAGCAATAGGCACTCAAAAATGTACCTAAAAATTACAAGTGCTTTAAATTCACGAGCACTTTTTGAAAATTTAAATAAATGTTTCTGTTGAACTTGAGTTTTATTTATGTAGTCCAACACAAACTACCTGAAATTAAAATAAGTTTTTATAGCTATAGAATGATTTTTTTTGACACTCACTTTTTCATCTAACTCCACATTTATTTATATATTTTATTTTATTTGAAGGTTTAAAGCCGTGTGGGACGACAGAGAAAATGAATATGGAGAATTGATGAAATATGAAATTATGTATTTTTTGTCTGATGATAAAGTCTCAGTAAAGGAAGTTCACACTAAAAATGACGGTAGAGATCCTTATTGTATGTTACTAAGAAAAGTTAAATTACCAAAGGTACGTATGCAATTCTTGGGTAGAATATAGTATTCAACAGCTTTTGGTTAGATTAAACATAACGAAATATATCTACTTTTTTCAATTGTTGGCGTTTTTGCAATTAAACAGATATTATATAATCAGATTGAAAAGAACCGGTCTAATTAAATCCAGAAGTATGCCGAAATATTTGATAAATTATAATTAAAATTGGGAATTTGCAACCTTTGGTTTTCAACAATATCATCACCACTAACCAAAACTACACTTTTTCAACACCACGTACGTTTCGCTAACTATAATATCAGGAACTGATGATATCTGGCTTTCCCCCAGCTATTCTCGTATTGCGTTCAACCGAAATGGTAGTAAATGTAGAGAAAGTATTCAAACTAGCAACAAA
Source organism: Neocrepidodera transversa (assembly GCA_963243735.1). NCBI lineage: Eukaryota > Metazoa > Arthropoda > Insecta > Coleoptera > Chrysomelidae > Neocrepidodera > Neocrepidodera transversa. Next base: position 9,244,472 of record OY725338.1, read on the forward strand.
TAAAACAACTGTTTCTTCTAACTAGATATTCAATAGAGACCGGTATTTTTACTACCAATAAAACACACATAAACTTCTTAGTAAAATCATAGGTAAAGTTAAAGTTAATGTTTTGTTGGTGTATATGGATTAATAGCTGTAGTTTAGTGCTGAGAATGTAATAAAAGCGTATATTTTATTTTTTAGCGATATACAGATACTCCAGATACATACCCTGCCATCTACTTCGAACTAACTGACGCAGAAGTTACCGAATATTACCAACCGAAGGACTTTCAAATAGGAGAAACAATTTTCGTTCTTGGAAGAGATATGTTACTGTACGATTGTGACCAGTTTACTAGGGAATACTTTCAAAAAGCTCTTGGAATAACGCAAAAAGATCCGTTCGATATTGAAGGTATATAAAATGATAACAAAATAATAATCTTTTGAAAAAACCTAAAGTTCAAGAAATTTCAAAAATAGTAAAGCTATACTTTTATTATTAGTATAAAATCAATCAATATAAATATCATTGAATATATTTTATTTTATATTGTTTTTTTTGTCTTTATTTCCTTTTAATAAGGTGTTTTCTGTAGTGTCAAATAAATATAGATCATCTTGATTGATTGATGTACCTGTTCTGTGAATTTTTTATTTTTATTTTGAAGTATAGAAGTAACATTTAATTTTTCCAGAACTGCTTGAAATCAAATTTAATATATTTCAGATCCACCTGTTCCCCCAGCTCCCAAACAGACTCCACCTCATGATGGTCTTGGTTCTCTGGAAGATTCAATTATGAATACTTTGTCATTCCTTCCCAAACCTCCTAGAAAGAATATTACAATGGCCTTGCTAAACGCTAACAAGTACTTAAGGTAAGAGAAAATTTCTAGTAAGATACTTATAAAATGTAATTCTACAAAAAAAATATTTAATTTCAAGAATTATGTAAAATAAAATAAAAATTTGTACAAGCAAATTATTTTGTTATAGACAATTATATCATATCTTCTCTAAATAGGGCGTAGAGGTAAAGGGGCGTCGTTTGTTTTAGGAATAGCACTAAATTTTTTTCTTCTTCTCGTTACTTTGCAATTTGATTTGAATCAAAATTTTAGTTTCTATATCTTCATAGGTGAACCAGTGCCCTTATTGTCAACTTATTGCTTTTGGAGTATTTTATTTCATTGATGAGGCCTTCATATCTAACGGTTTTAAGAGTCCATCAAATCGACAAAAAACCAATATCCAACCCTCAAAACGTATATTTACCTATAGTAAATTTTAATTTTTCTTAATTTTCTTATAACTTACACTAAATTTTCCGACCATTCACACACTGTTAAGCATTTTTTTGTTTTAAAAATGATTGACCCTGATCTACAAAACAGATCAAAACTCACAATAATAATAACAATATGCCTGAGTTACTCTCTGTTATGATACATTCTTGCATTTGCAAAATTTATTAAATATCTGTAGAAGAAGCAGGCAACCGATTCTACATAGTTGCACTCCATGCAAAATTTACGAAAGGTACGAAAGAATACTTAAAATTTTGGTTAAAAACTACCTTATTATTTTAAACTTAATTTGAAATGAATGATTAAGGACCAGACTAAAGCCGTATTGAAATAAATTTTTTGACAGTTTTGTAGTTTGCACTGTAAAATTTTTTAAATAACACGCAAAAAAATGATAAATATGTCCCAAAGTTCTAATCAAATTTTTTTAAAAGTAGTAACCAAAGATTAAAATTTCATTACGATAGAGCCGTAGGCTTGGCATTTTTCTTCTTGTTTGTTTTTATTTTAGAATTGTAGCGTATACCGTTCTCAAAAAAACAAGTTATTTCAAAACCCAACTAGCGGTGACGGACTCTTAAGAAATAAGCATTTCTATTTCGTTAAGGTTTTTCTCAATAAGAGCAGTTATACGATGACCTGAATCAATAATATAACAATTAAATCATTTTTAATTTATAATTAATAATAATATTCATAGGCTCTTATAAATGTAATATAAAACTTGATTGTTAATTAATATATTATATTATTTTAGGTATGAAATGGTTATGGACACCGTACATCCAGAGGATACGATCCGAAAATTTGTATTACTGTATTCATTGGCTGATGGTAGTTGCAAAATTCGGGAACCCCCTATTAGAAATTCTGGAATACTTGGTGGGATGTATTTAAGGGCATCCATGTTAATAAAACCAGGTAAATGTTTTCAATTATAAAACTTTTAGTGTCCTTCAAAAAAATTAGTGTGGGTTCTATATAAAAATTACCGCTATTATTTTGGCCCTATTAAAGTAAGAATTTTATTTTAAAAAATTTACTATATATGCTACACATTCAAGCCAGATTTTCCATATATACATATAAACTTTTTTTAGGATCCGACCGACTAAATCCAGATTACTATTCGCCGAGAGACTTTTATATTGGAGCCATGATCTCAGTATTTAAACAGAGATTTAAAATAGTCGGTGCAGATCTTTACGTTTATCGTTATATGCAAGCCAACAAGAAAAAATTCCCGCCAGATGTTATTGAAGGAATGAGAAATTACATGTATAATAAAGGATATCTAAAAGACGATGTCGATGATCAATGGAAAGATAATATTGAATCTGAAAGACGCTGGGACCTTGACACAAGTAAAGTAATTTTTCTAAAATCGTTGTTATTTATATTTAAAACTTCAAAGTGAGAGTTATTGATAGTTACTTTGACCAAAACTGGCATTCCCAAATCAAATAATTTCTGCAAAGTAATGTTTAACCTTCTAAAACACAATTATAAGTGTACAAGATATGTATAGTTGATCGAAATGTGCCGTATTTTATAATATATAAATAAACAAATCGTTTTAAAAATCTTTTATCAACATTAAATTTATATATTAACATATTATTTATATAGGTGCGGACAAAACACAAACTGAAATGGAAGAATGTTATAAAAAAGTGAATGTTCAACATGATCCGGAGGCAGACAAGAAGATGATAGATAAAATTTATGCAGAATATGAAGAAACAATGAAACATAAATCAGCAGTTACACCTTATGGAATTCAAAGTCCTAATACTATTTGTCCTTATCCTACCCACATAGGAGATAAAAAGAGTGGTATATGTAAAGAAGATCAAGAAGGTAAGAAAGATTAACATTATTTTTATTTAATTCCAATATATCTCTGATTCAAAAGATTAGTTATTTGTGCAACAAGTGCCTAAAGTGATATTTCTTCCATGAATGTGCAAAAATTCGAGCATTTTTTTGACTTAAATTTTTATGTTTTTTTTTTGTAATTTGTAAATTTGTGTTTATTTAAAAATACTCGTAGAAAAAGATACTTTTTATTTATTGTATGTTTAAAAAATATAATGTGAAACACGTGAAAATGTTAGTTTGTGCAATAAGTGCGCAAAGCGATATTTTTCCCACTAGCACAGAAGTTTTCAGCACGAGTCGTTAGGCGAGAGCTACAAATCAAGCGAGTGGAAAAAGTGCTCGGTGCACATATTGCACACTATATTTTTTACACGATCACAGTTCAAAAATGACTGTTTTTGTGGTATTTTTAGACAGTAGTACAATATTGTAACATAACATAGATACATAGTGTTTAAATTAATTTATATATAATTTTTAATTTAATTTATTGATAATGTTTGTATTTGTACAATCTTATGTCGTCACTTTACCGCACATATATCTGTCATTTTTTCGTTATATTTTATCTGTTATCGGAAATTGTCAACTTTTCGATTGATAATTGATGTGAAAAAGTGCGTTTTAGTCTTATAGAAAAGGTCCCACTCCGAGGCAGCTCATGTCAAAAGTTCTAAATACCATTGTTATTTTTTGCATTTGTTGCACAAACAGCTATTTTAACTTTTTTATGTCTGTCTTAATACAACAAAAATTTCAGATTTTACTTATAGACCTCATGTCAAATTTGACATTTAAAGATGGAAAAGATGTAAGCAGATTTTTAGTTTAAATTAAATAGTAGAGATGTGCGCATGTTTTTTTTCTTTTGCTTGTAACAAAAATTTTTATTAATTTCAATCACTGCATTTTTATCACAATTATAACACATATTTCTATGAGTGATTTGTACCGTTATATGTAAGGAGTAGGCGGTGTCACTTTCCGATCCCTATACCTTAGAGCTCCAAAGAGAGACACTAAATTCTTATTTTATCGAGGGTCCTCTGAACCTCGACCTCTCACTGTTGTCAGGGCTTCATTGGGTACTACTCTATTTGTTTGGTAAATGTCTGGAGGTTTTCTAAGAGGAAGAGAGCTGATCGAAAACTTATTCGACATCAAGAATCACAGAGGAAGCGACTTGCGTAGGTTGACAAGCATTAGGATGGTAGGTGAATATGGGAAAGATTGTTTCAGGTAACTGTTTAAATGTTTTTATTCAGGTGCTGCGTTTTTCTTTAGATGTGTCTCCTATAGGCTGAAAGAAGTTAGGATGAGGTATTGTAGGTTTGGTATTCTGTCTTCAACAATACCATCTATTTCGCGTTTGAGGGTGGGTCTAGGCTATTTGTACTGTTTATCTATACGTATTTCGGAACTTGTTGAAAATTAAATGAAAGCATTATTGAGTATTGGGTAGCCCATAATGAATCAATATATTAATTAGCAAAGAATTGGCTTTGATTCTTTAATTGACATTTAATATAAAATGAAGGCCATAGCTAAAAGATATAGTCTTTGAATGTTTTAAGTGGTATTATCTAATAAAACCAAATTTGCTTGAAAGATTAATGGTGCAGTTTATGTATTCTTCAAAATAATTTACCGATTCACCTGAAGATGAAGATGTTTATTAGGTTTTCCAACAAACAAGGTATTTACACGATGATGTATTTATTTCTATATGAGACAGAAATAAATAAAAAAATCCAAGATTATCATACAATTTTAAGCTCTTGTGGACTTATCTGGTGATTATGTTTTCCAAGATACTTATCTTTTAGAAAATTGACACATAATTTTCAGTTACAAGCTAAAATACTTTAGTGATATTCTAGACTTGTGTAGTTGTTAATTTTCATTAAGAATAAAAATTAGACGAATTATAAGCAGCACAACCAATAAATTAAAAGTTTGCATTTAATGCAGTATTTTTTTTAATGCAACAGTTGATAAACGATCGTTTTAATTTTTATATTTACAGGAGAATACACATCCTACACTCCAAAGCATGTTGATACACCAGAAGAAATAAGGGCAAAATATTATGCAGGAATCCTCAAAGGTCAGCAAGATATTTGTGATGGTACAAAACCAGTTGTATGTATACCGCCGCCTCCTCTTGGACCTGAACCAGAAAAAGAAGGTCCACCTGATCCAGAACCGATAATGACAGCCAAACCAGAGATTCTAGCACAAAGTTGTAAAAAGACAGTTACTTTTGAAGACGAAACTGGAGATAGATGTAACAAAGATAGATACAATTTGTGCAATTTAAAAAATGAATTTAGTTTTGAGGGTTGTACTGATTATCAAAAAGAATGTATTCCAGCAGGAAAATAATTAAATTCTAAATAAATTACTGCTTGTTTTAGTCTCACTTCAATAAATGCAGATCTTACATTATATTTATATTTACAAAATATAACATTCCTGCTTGTTTGTATAAAGTGAAGCAAGACTAAAACAGTACCCATACTATGTTATGTAGTTAATAAAATTAAAAGTCTTTAAATAAAACATGTTTTATTTACGTTGTTTAAACTAGAGAACGCCAATCCTCAGGAGAATCCTAGAAAAACAGATTGGGAAAAATACAATATCAATCTGAAACCAAACCTAGCACGCGCTTCGAGCATAAGGGCCAGCATCATCTTGGACTAGAGAATTACCTAAGGGAAGTTAATGAGGCAATACTCAATGCTTATGAATTAGTGAAACAATCATCTATATCAAGCCAAGGCCTAAGATCCGAGGTACAAGGTTCTTTATTGATAAACGTATCCAACATAAATCTATAGTTTACACTAGGACTCATTACGAACCTGAAAGCGGTGTTGACAGATTTTATTTATATAATTTATTCGCATAAGTACATATCAACCAAATCTTATAAAACTGCATTGTCACTGAAAGTTGGATAATTAAGTAAAAAAAACGATGAACATAAATTAAAACATGGTTTTTATATTTCAATTTCGAAATATTACTACGCCCTTGAACCAATAGACACTCATGCATATATTTATGAGTCCTAAACAAAACAAAAGTCTACCTCTTTCATGATATATATCTAAACTTTCCTATCTCTATGATTTGATCCTTATAGATTTGAAAAAGTATTAACACTGTGAATATCCACATGGGTAATTTTAGAAATTACCCACATGTGAAACGTAATTCGCTTTAATAATAACATATTTAAGCATGAGCTAAAGTAGCAGCGTGACATAGTGGTGCAGGGGGATCGAATCACACCTTTTTTTTAACACAGGCTTGATTTAAATAGTCAAGAATACTTTTAATAAAATAAATATTTTTTTTAAATACACAGGCTAGATTTAGATAGTCACAATTATTATATTATAGGTTATGAATTTAGTGGAATCCACAAAAATCCATATATACTATCCGCAACAAAATTTTCGCCTGCAGATTTTCCGCCTAGTGGGAACCCGTCTTAAGAAATTTACACAGAGACTGTCACTGTCATATGTCTATGTCACTCCCATCAAAACGAATCGAATCGAGCTAAATAACGAAAACGAACGTGAAGGTAAAGAGAATAAAATAAAAACTGTTTTATTTATTCTGTTAAAGTTTATGATTGGAGATATTTATTGTATTTTTATTAATCACAATGAATAAAACTGTGGATAATGATAAATTGGATTGGATGTATAAAGTAATATATAAAATACAAATGTTTCTATAAATATTAATAAAATATTTTTTCAGGCTGCAAACAGTCAAGTTGACAGAGAAGAATATTTATTAGGCAAATCAGTTGATAAATCTTTTGAGCAGCTAAACAATGAAGAAAAAGAAAAGAAATTAGGTTTAGTACCTCCCAAAAATCATGTGGAGCATGAGTGCATCCCTCCATCAATAAGAGACTATAATAAAATTGTTCAACAAGAACAGGTATATATTATCTGAACAAAGTATTTGCATTATACCTTAAAATGTCAGTGCAGAATCAGGAAAACGATTTTTTTATATATATGCATTACCTATTATCGCTTTACGTCTATGATGTTCTCATACAGATATTTTTGTCGTTTGAAACTGTAATGTAAAACAATTTTATTTTAAGTTACACATGGAGCATTATTATATCCAGCTATTTTCAATTTTAACATATTACTTCTAAACGAGGTTGGTAAAAAGTCCATGTTAGTATCTGAAACTGGTTAAAAGTCCACGTAAAATAGACATGTCACCTTTAGCACAGAAGATAAACTAATACAGAAGCGAAGGTTCCTGTCGGCCCTTTTGATGTAGCGATGACCAAAATTTAAGTGCCAGTTGAAGTTTATGCCGCTTAATACACTGGGAAAATGTTTAAAATTCGTAAGTCTAGATAGACGAATTTACAACTTTTGATTAGTTTTCCCAGTGTATTAAACGGCAGAAACTTCAACTGGCACTCAAATTTTGACCACCGTTACATCAGGAACCTTCGCTTCTGTATTAGTTTATCTTCTGTGCCTTTAGGCAAAGGCCACTATTGTAGCCAATATGTCATGTCTATTTGCGTAGACTTTATTAAATATATTATTTATTTTTCATTTAAAATGAGACAAAGCTACTTTCCTGGCAAAAACTAATAAATTAAAAAAAATCAGGATGGAAAACACAACAAAAGCTAGTTTTTCCATATAACATAAATAAACTACATACAAAAGAACAGAGGTGACAATAATAAATTTCATTTATATATTGATTTATTGGATTAGTTTCCAGTGTGTAATGCATCTCTTAATGGTTTCTGTTACTAATAATTCTTTAAATTAGAGAAAAACTAGATCAAAAGTACAATTATGTATTGTAAATTTTTATAAATGTTCCCAAAACAAAAATTTAATATCCAACTATTTCTGATATATTTTAAGATTTTTTTTTAATTTTCAAGGTTGATCTCTCTGCTAAGCTTCAAGAAGACCCTTTAGTGGCAATTAAAAAACAAGAGGAAGATGCAAGAAGACAATTTCTTCAGAACCCGATACAATTAAAAAAATTGCAAGAAGCACTTAAAGCACAAGAATCAAAGAAAAAGAAGAAAAAAGGAAAAAAGAGAAAACAATCCGAAGACTCAGAAGATAGCTTGGACAAAAAATTATCTGAAAAATTGAAAAACCTTAAAGGAAGTTCTACAGGATTTGGTCTTTTAAAAAAAGAAAAAACGAAAAGCAAAGATGATCATCTAGATACTATATTAATGCATAAATTTAATCAACTGAAAGATAAACTATCACAAGAAGATCTTGATGATATTTTAGCAGGGAAAAGCAGTGATAGTGAAGATGAAAGTTCTAAAATCAAGAAACAAAAAAAATGTAGGTCTTCCAGTAACAGTAGTCATGAAAGTAGTGAAGATCAAGAAACTGTAATGAGGAAACCTATAAAATTACAAGTTGGTAGAAATCAATCTGGAAATAGTAAATATGGTGACCATAGAGATAAAACAGAAAGAAGTTACTCCAAAGACCAAAGGAGAAATTATAGTAGTAATAGTAACTATAATGAAAAAAATAAAAAAGATAAAGAAGGAAAATATAAAAATTATGAAAGTACCTACAAAAAAAAGTATGTAAGTAATAGAAGAGAAAATGATAATAAAAACAAGAAGCATGAATATTCTAGAAGTAGAAGTAGCAATAGTAATAGCAGCGATGATAGAAAAAAATCAAAAAAAGATGAGAGATCCTGTTCTTTTTCTAATAAGCCAAATGAGGATTTGGATAAAATGATTTTAGAAAAATTGAGAATGCTGAGAGATTCTAAAACTGACAGAGACACAAACAAAGATAACACTGATAATTTAAAAGCATATTCCCATTATGATAGTGATAATGATGAATATGTTGTTAAGAAAAAATCATTTGGTTTAGTAAGATCTGACGGTACAAAAATTCCACTTAAAAATCATATACCTGAACCTAAAAAGATAAAAAAAGTTGAACAACCTAAACCAGTAGATACGAAAAAGAATGTCAAACTAACTGATAAGGAAAAAGAAGAACTAAGAAAGCAAATGTTGATTGATGCTATAAAAAGAGATAAGGAAAGAAGTGATAATTTGAAAAAACATCGCCAAGAAAACCAACTTGAAGAAAGTAAAATTGATAATTTTGACAAAAACTTTGTTCATAGGGAACTATCAAAAAGTCAAAGTAATATTAAAGATGTAGAAACGAGAATTAGATCTAAGTTGAATAATATTCAAAGGTCTTCACAACATATGAACTCAAATTTTTCTAAAAGAAGTTGATAAATGAACAAAATAATTAAGTACTGTTAGTTATTATTTTTATTAAAACTGTGATATCATCTTTGTTATGGGAAATTGTGTTCATGTCAAATAAAAATTAAAAAAATTCTGAAAAATATTTTTTAATTCAATTCAACAGTATCATTTTCCATATTTTAGAATAAACAAAGAACCATCTTCATGTTTTTATTAACAATTTTGTTTTTAATTAACCATTTTAAATCCTCTGTTCATTAAATCGAGCATTAATAAGTAATTATAAATCAAGATTAATCAACGGGACTGCAAAATCAAACTTTTGATGGTATTTTCGCGATTATTACCCCAAAATATAAATATCGTAATGGTTAAATACGATTATTTTTCTAATTTCTCTATAACGCTATAAGTGTCTAAAACTGTTAAAGAGCACGTTTCATAGACTGTTTAGAGTACGAGCTTGAAATTATAATAACGAGCCGCTCTGCGCTTATTTTTATATATTTGAAATAATATGGCAATTTTTATTACAACGTAGTTCCTTAATTTTATAGTAGTTGGTAGCAATGATTTGACAGAAAATATATGTGCAACCATCGATATATACTGTAACAACTAGAATGTGTACCAAAGATGACCGACGTGTTAAGATTGTTAGAATCTTTTAATAAAATAAATATTTTTTAATACACAGGGTAGATTTAGATTGTTAGATTATTTTAATAAAATAAATATTTTTATATATTATTTTATTTTTAATACACAGGGTAGATTTAGATTGTTAGATTCTTTTAATAAAACAAATATTTTTTTTTTAATACACAGGCTAGATTTAGACTTCTCTTAATAAAATATAACACGAGTGACGTCATTGCCTTTCGAATAATACTGGGATAGCCACAGCGTTTTCTTAAATGGAGAATGGCCATATTGGCAAATTCAAAGAGAATTTATAGGACAGCTGATCTGGCATTTAGGGAATTTTACTACCAACGTTGAAAATGAGTGCTATAATATACGCGATATGGCCTCTTACCGCACTGCTATGAGTGTATTATACAAAAACATTAAAAAAAAAGATTTATGACAGGATCAAATTGCTGTAATCTAATAAATTCTGATAAATTATTCCTACTAGGTAGGCAACTTACTTTTCAAATTTACGCAACACACAATACATCAGTAATTAATATTTAATGTGGCAACTACGCTCATCGCCACTGAATATTTACAAAGTTTATTGTTATTGTTCTTATCATAATAATTTTGGTAAAATCAAAACAAGGCAATTTAAGTGGTTTTAGAAACTTTAAAAATTGTTACAAACAAGAAAAAAATTGAAAAATAAAATAAAGGTAAATATTGATCCCGTTATGTAGCACATGGTGACGTATAACATCACGCCACTCTCCCTCCTAAAGAAGTTTGGTTCTTATTGGCCATGAGACAGAGAGACGTTATGTCCAAAAATACGGTATATTTTATTTTTACTAATCCACGCGAATTGAGGTAGTGTCAATTTCTTTCATGTGTTTCATTTAATACAGTGTGCCGGACTTTGAAAAATTATTATAAATACACCTATTATCTTACTGAAGTGTTTTCTGGAGCTGCCAGTTATTCTCAGCTTGGTAAGTACAAGTTTTTTTCTATAAATTGATGAGTTAGGTACTTATTTTAATTTACGGTTTAGTAAATAAACAAATTTCTATTATTATATGTAATATTTGTGTGAACACTAAATGGAAAATTGTTAGTTTTATCGAATGGTATTTAATAATTTTTTTTTATAATAATTTTGGTTGAAATTAGTGTTTTGGTTTTTGACATATGTATTGTGATAGGTTATGTTTCTCCGGTCTTATAGTTTAAAATGTCAGTCAACCGCTTGAAATCTATACCACGTCTATATACAAATGATTCATATTATTAATATTCATATAGTTTTTTATATGGAAAAAAAACGTTTTTTATATTAATTTTTCTAATGATCATATGAGATTCATACAATAAGGTACACAAAGTTATATTATATCTATGTTTTTTACACAAATCACAGAGTCTATATGACAATTAATTTATAAAGTGCGTTACAATGCTTTAAATTTGTTGTAATTTAAAAAGAAAATTTACTTTTTTTACTAATTACTTATACTACAATAAAAATGTTCTATCTATATGCTTATAAAGAATCAGAATTTTTAATGTTTACATTTTATTTAAAAAAATCTATTTTGAAGGAGATCTGAATTATTTTTTACTGTAATATTTGGAGGATCATCCATAATAGTCTTAGATTTAATGGTAGTTAATCCAGACTAATTCCTTGAGCTTTTATTTTATTATTTTGCACATGTTTATTATCTATTATATATTTTACAAATTGTACAAAAGCACATATCCATACTTTTATAAAAACATGTATCTAGAAATTAAAAAAATACTATATATTATAATGATCACTTAAAAGGTGCCTACAAATGTAAATAATCATACTTAATAACAATGAACTTGGAATTGAAGAAATAATAAATATACCAAAATCTAATGTAATAATGTATATACAATAAGGAATTTATAAAAAAAGTTACTGACCAAGAAGTTAAAACATAAATTAATTGCCTGAAAATGTCAAGGTTTACTTCCTAATTAAATCAGCTAGTCTAATAAACACTAAAATTCCTCACCATTAAATAAGTTAAATTTAGCACTATCAAAATGTTGGTTCTAGTAAAATTTTATTTACAATTTAATTTTGTTAAACTATTAATAAAATCCAGCAAAAGATATTTCCAATAAAAATAATTTAAAAAAATTAAACCCTCCTATTCATCTGGATAAAATAAAAATGTATAATTAAATTTATTAAATTTTAAGGGTGACTATTACTAAACAATTTTTATTTAATGTTTAGGGGAAGATCATCTTTTATTTTCAATTTTCTTTCACATTTTGAATGTGTATACAATTTTACACAAAATATCAAAAAATTGTTCTAATTTAATTAAATGTAAAGTGACGCATTTCAAAAGCTTCAATTTCTATTCCAACATTATTTTTTATTTTAAAATTTCTTCCCCAGTTTGGTTATTTACACGGTTCTACACAAAATATCAAATACTTTTGTGGTAAATTTTTTTAAAATTAAATTGACCGTGAATTAAAAAAATGTTCAATTTAACACGAAATTTGTGCATGCAATTATTGTTTATTATCTTCCTATTATTAAAAAAAATTAGCCAATGTTCATTATATGCCATTAAAGAATTATTATTATCTGTATTATTTGTTAAAGTGTTATATGTTATGTTTATATTAAACAAGTTATAGCCATTTTTAATATTTTTATTTCATATACTTACTAAGTTCTGCTCATTTATTATTATTGAATATTTTGCTATTTTTTTATAATTTTGTTAATTAGAATTTATAGTTTTTTTTTTAAGATTTAATAGATTTAACGTAGGTATTATTTTTATTATTTTTTACGTATGTCGTCACTTCTAAAAACTATATTATAATTTAAAAATTGGTGCTCTTAAAGATGTTTGTAAAAAAAAACCTTGTTTCATGTAAGTAAAACTTTTTTCAAATCTATTTAATACTAAAAAATGAGAAGCGGTTGCCACAAAAATCTACCTGGGAAAAAAAGTCAAAAATGCACTTTCCATTTAATTAAAAAAATTGAGAAGGGGTTGCTACCCAAATATTTGATATTTTGTATAAATAATCAAGCGGGGAAGAAATTTTTAATTAAAAAATGAACTTCGAATAGAAATTGTACTGTACTTTGAATTTAATTTAAAAATAAAATGAGAATGAGTAAATAATTTTTGAATAGAAATGGGAGTTTTTTGAAACGCTGCACTTTGAATTTAATAAAAAAAAAATTAAGTGGGATTGCAACTCAATTTTTTGATATTTTCTGTATATTTGTATAAACAATTGTTTAGGTTTAGTTTCCTTCATTAAAATTTAATAATTTTAATTATGTCTTTTTATTTTATCTGGACGAATACTAGGGTCATTTTTTAAAATTATGTTTATTTTTGGAAATATCTATTGTGGATTTTACAAAAGTCTCTTGAAATTTATTAAATATTTTATATTAACTATTAACAGTAATAGAAATTATGGAAAAAAAATAAAAATTTTAATATTAAAATAAAGAAATGTTGGATAAACAATTAATAACATAATTGCGAAAAACATTGTCCATTTTTTTTTATTTGTAAGTTTGAAAAATATTAAAATTTTAAATAAATAATAATTAACCCAATATTTTTTACATTTTGTTAAAAAATCCAAATTTTGAAAAAAATCTAATATTTAACAAAGATCCAAAATTAAATATATTTATTTCTACTTTTTTTATTCAGAAAAAAAATCATTTTAAATGAAAAATCTAAATTTTGATTTATGAAAAAATTGAATGTGAATCTTCCAATCTTATATAAAAATTAGAAATTATTGAATTACTTATGCTAAGAGCTGCACTGATGTGGATCTCTTTTATTATCTTCTATATTTAAAAATAGATCTAAATTTGGCATAACTATACTAGGTGCAAATTTGCATTTTTGGCTTAAAATTTAAGAAAACTGACTCGAAATTTGAATTTTTAAATGAGTCACTCCATATATTACTTATTAATTGAAATCTACTAATCAAAAAACCAATCATCAATTCTCAAATATCATGATTATAGTTGGTTTTTGATTAATAAAACAATACCCGGTGAATTTTTAAAATCGGTTCGGATATTTGAAAGGAACGGAAAAAAACTGAGATACTAATTAAATTTTAAAGCTATATTTAATTATTTGGAAAATTTGTTTTAAACTTGTATCATAATGAAAAATCTCATTAATGTACAGGTTGTCAACATCTAATAAATTAAGGTATGGAAGTACAAAAATCTCATTAATAAACAGAACTGGCTGTGATAATGAATGTTGTATCACAAAATATTTTTGTTTTTAATTTAATAAAAAATTATATCGTAGTTTTTAGAAAAATTAGGATTTTTGGACAAAAAATATATTTGTCTAATATTATTTTTATTTCAAATTTGGAATAATTTGAGAAATAATTCATATTTGGAAAAATCCGAATATTAAATTAAAATACCAAAATAAAACATGAAAAACTTGCATTTTATTTTCTGGAAAAAATATTGAATTAACAAAAAAAAAAAACTGCATTATTGTCGGAGTATGAACCCTGATAGGTACGCATAACTGTAACAATAATTTCAATTGTTTTTCCACGTGGTACATCATTTTAATAATGACACATCGTTGGTGGTTCAACCCACATCGTTCTACGTGCCACAATTTAGGCCTCATTAAACTTAACTATAATACAACCTTTGGACTTCGTACCATAGGACAAGTAAAATAATATCCTAAATGAGAAGTTTCCTTTGCTCTCGTTTAAAACGATTTGATAACATTCCTAAAGTGCATCAGTTATTAGGGGGATGATAGAGGTCCAAGTTCAATTTATAAGTCATAAATTTTTCACTTAGAGATATAATGTTGGGAACTAATAAATATTAAGTGGATTATTGTCTTATCTTAGTAGATTGGAGTCAGGAGCGCGCCAAGCTTTTTTTCTCATCCGTTTGCAAAACGAAATTCTGTCGGCACCGTACAACAATGAAATGAGTGAAGAGTAATTGAATTAGGGAAGGGGTAATAAATAGGTAGCGGCAAGTGATTGATTGTACACATATGTGACTAAAACTGTAATATCTGCATTAGTTTAAAAAATAGAAGGCAACTCTTGTTTTTCCTCTTGTACTCATAATTTGCTACGAAAAATTTTGAAAAATTCACATTTTCGGATTTTTTTATGCTCTGTCCAGTCTAGTACGTCTTGTTTAAATATTTGTCTTATAAGCAATATAAGGCAAAACTTATTTTACCTCTTGTACCTACTCGTAATTTGCTACTAGAAATTTTGAAAAAATTCACATTTTTACATTTTTTGTGCTCTGCCTTATTTTAAAAAATAGAAGCCAAAACTTATTTTACTTTTTGTGCTACGAATTTTTAAAAAAAAATCGTATTTTTACATTTCTTATGCTTTTTTCAAATGACGTAAGCCTCGTTTAACTTTTGTTGTTTAATACTGTATTACATTTATTTGACCGCCTAGTTAGGGAAATACAATTTAAAAAAATATTGAATTTTTTTTACGTACGTTTAAAGTTGTTGGCAAAAATTAAAATGTAGTTGGAAAAAAAAGAAAAATTACAACAAATTATATTTTGATGTATTAAAAGTCAAAGGAAAACTTTTTTTGATAAGTTATCTTTGTAAAAAAATTGTTAGATGTAACAAAGTGTAGAAAAAAATTAAAATTTAGCAAAACAAAGTTGAGAAAATTGAGAAAAAATTCAAAAAAATCTTATTTTAAATTAAATTTTAGCTAATTGACAACTTTTATCTGAAATTGTGTATGATTATTGTTTTAGCAATTTATGAAATTTTATGAAGAAAACGTTTTTCTTTATGAATGCTTTTATTGTTTGGTCACGATTTGAAAATGTGTGTATCTAAGTCGTGAATCACGAACTAACTCTAATATTATACGATGTGGCGGAAAAGTCTGAAATAGTTATTATAACTCGGATAATAAAGTTTTTTCGCCTACATGATCGGGTATGTAAACCACTGCACTAAAGGGTTTTGGGTTTTACAATTTCAAACAATGACGTCATAGCTTTTTTCTATCCATTTTCTCTTCGTAATAATATACTATTATGATACATCTTTTTTGTCTCTTAATAATAGTTGCTTCGCTGACTCAGGAAATGTATTCCGAGTAACCTAATTATTTTAATGACCGTTTTGTCATTTTAATTAGCTATGGTCGAAAATTGGATAAATAAAAGTATTTTTTATTGACATATCAATTTATTATATTTGATTACCGTACCTCAAAAGGAAAACGCTATCTCACTTTTCTTATTACGGGCCATTTCGCCTTTAGGTGGAAAATTTTATTACCAATCTGACAATACGGATCGCTTAATTTTTCTATAAACTGCAATTAAAATGTATGTAATAAAACGTAGGTATCTTATGTATACAGACCGTGGTTAGGTATAGTTCAATCCGTAAATAATAGTCAGTAAAAGAATGTATAAGGAATTCTAAATAAAGGTATAGGGGGGAAGAAACTCAAATCTTTAAATCGTGCAGTTTAGCTGGTTGCTGTAAAGATCGTAATTGTATATTTAATAACTTCCCTTAGTTTTCGTATAGCTCGATAGTTGATTTTATGTGTGGCTGTCTGTCAGTGGGCACAATAACTTCCGTTCTACTGGTGCAACTTCATATTTGCTCAGTAGACTAAGGTCACGTGTATTTTAAATGGCAAACAAATTTTTCTGTTGCAAATCATTATTTTCATCATTGCAGCAAGTTTTTTTATATTGTATAATTATTATTTTTTAATTAAAAGTAAATTTCATGTTGAATAAAAGTCTTATGCCCGTACATGATATCGACTTAAATTTTTTTTTAAGATCTAAATAAGAAAAATAAAATAAGCATAAATTTATCACTTATTAAAAATTGTAAAAATAACCTAAATGGGCAAAAAACATGCACGAGACAAAAAAGAAGGTTTGGGTTGTGTTGAAGACACAAATTCTTTTACATCGATCGGCTATACTCAACACAGTTTCGGAAAATTGGTGTGTAATTCTGTGCTTATAGTAGTTGGAGGGAATTTGTCTGGTATTTCACAAGGGAATAATAGTTGCGTGATATTAGAACGTAAGAAATATCATGAAAAGTACGATCTGACGACTACAGTTATAATGATAAAATAGAATAAGTAATAAATGTTTCTATGCATAAGAAAAAAAAATTGAAATACCACTTCGGGTTGTAATTCGTATTCAGACTTTTACGCTACATTGTGTACTTGAGATTATTGGTAGTCTTGTAATTATTTGACCGTATGGTTAGCTAAAGCACTCAAAACAAGTATAAGTTTAAGTAATCATTTTTCCATACATCCCATAATAAAGGCCACTTTTGTAAATTTACTGCCAACCGCAATATATTGAAAGTCACTGATCTGATCGAAGTGTTTTATAGCTATTTAAAAGGTTTCGATAAATGCAGAAAATTTTATTCTGTAAAAAAATTTGAAAAATGGCCTCCTTCATGCCGGAAATTGAGTCAAAAAATTATTTAAGTTTTCAAATCACTACAAGACTTTGTTTTTCATTGGTATTTTAAATCTCACCATACGGTTAGCTAAAGCACTCATAAAAATTATTAGTTTAAGTTATGATTTCGCCATAGATCCCATATAATAAACTCGCCACGCCCCATTATTATTAATTTACTCCCACCCGAAATATCTCTAGAACTACTGATGTGATCGAAGTGTTTGATAGCTCATTTGAAAGGTTCCGATAAATGAAGAAAATATTCCGTAAAAAAATGAAAAATGACCTCCATACTGGGTCAGAAAATTTCAAAAAAGTATTATTTGAATTCGCCATGGGATTTTTATCAAGTTACTGTACTGGATTTTTAGCATTTTTGCGATTAATTCCAAATCTTGTGAAAGACAAGACAGCGATCAATAATTTTGCATTTTTGTTATATTAAAGTCATGTGTTATGTTTGTATTAAGTACACACAAAGGAATCTTTATTAAAGTATCCTAAAGAAATGTACTCTTTAAAAATAAACAAACACGTGTTTCACCATTTTTAGAAATTCCAGTTACTGAAGGCGAAAAGGGTTTTTCTTATATCTCAAAAACAGTACAACCGAACATATTACTGATTTAAAAATTGTTATTTAAAATATTTTTTAAAAATAAAGTAACACTTGTTTCACCATTTTATGAAAATGAAGTTTGGTGGGGCGAAAACTGGGGAAAAATGGTCTTTTTATGAGGTTACCTATATCTCCTACACCGAACATGTTAAAGGCTTGAAAATTGGTATAAAGAAAGACGTGTTTCACCGTTTTCCGAAAATCCAATTAAGAGTGCGAAAAGGGGAGAAATTTAACCACACAATGTATTAAGTTGAAGAATGAGGTAGGCAAAATACTTTGATTTGAATCCACATTTGGTTAAAATTGTCTCACAATGTATATTTTATTTCATTTTTAAACGGATACGGTTAGCTCAGAAAAATTATGATTTTTTAAATATTTTTCAGTTCTCTTTAATCTTAAAATGGATAAATGATTTAATTGTATATAAGACTGTTTATTTTTAAATTTGTTATCATTAATCATACAGAGGTTATTAACTCAATAAATATTAATAAACCAATAGTTTTACAGTTGATATTGTATTTATAAAAATATACATTGATTATTGTGTCCAACGCTCAATAACGTGTTATTAATAATATCTTAGGAGTTACTTATGCCATCAAAATATCATCAATAATGAACACATAAGAACGCGTTGTACAATAGTTTTGTTTTTTAATGAGTTTATATTGGTAACTTCGATATTGTAATATATAAGTTGTGTATTTACAAATCTATTCATGTTTCAAAATTTGAAATATTAAGAATAAACAATAAAAACAATAAATAAAGGCATATATCTACTATTCACAACTTCCTTATTATCCTCGTTTTAATGTAAGTATAATACTTCATTTCTATTACATAGTAAAATATATTATTTTTTAGCCAGGAGTATCTTCTTCAAAGCAGAGAGTAGATGAAGCCATTTTTAAAAATATTCTATCAACAAGTTAATGTAAAAGTTGACACTTCTACTCTTATTTTAAAGAAAGAAAAAGTTGAAATTTAAGAAAACAAATACAGACAAAAAGTTTATTCAAGTAGTTATTTTGCCACAAAGTGACTTTAACTTCTTAACCTTACTCAAATAATGTATGTTTTGATTTTGGATTTCAAATTGCTACTGACTGAATTGAGCACATATACATACAGTTGAGTATAATATTTCTAGTAAAACATGTTTAATCGGTCTTTTTCAGAAACCCTTATTTATCTTTTGAAAAAATTCAAATTAGTAAATCAGAAATTTACTGTTGATAAGTAAGTGCCATAATCAAAGCCGTTGGATCTAAATAGTGCGAGTGCTGAGCTAATAAATAATTTATTTATCTAGATAAGTTAACTTAAGTTTGTTTTAGATTGAATTAGATAATTCATAAGAGTAGATAGTCTCCGTTTATCCGAACCTAGGTATAGGGAATTCAATGTGTTAGATAGAGAACGTATCTATATCCATTACTATTGGCTCAAATTAAAATCTGAAAACGGTAAAATGGCGCTAACATCTATCTCCTTAACTATTGACCTAAATTGAACGCTGAAAACAGCGCTATATTATAAATGTGAAGTAAAGAAAAATCATACGCAGATACAAAGTAAAAAGGGTATTATGCTATATCTTCGATATTATTATTCCAAATTGAACGCGGAAAACAGCGCTATATTTGAATTGGGACGAGGTGTGTCGAAAAGTCGGACCACATTACGACAAAAGGGTACTAACGTCTATATCTGTTATTAATGGTCCAATTTTAATGAAAAAAAACATTTTTGTATTGTAAATGTGACGTAGAATATATACTTAAACAAAAATCATGCACAGAACCAAATACAAAACGGCATTAGGGTCTAACTTCGTTATGAAGAGTCAAATTATTTCCTCTCGTCGCACCTTGCCCTGGTCATATATTTATTACCGCCACTATAATAGAATATACAGCAGGCTATTAACGATACATCTTTGAGTAAATTAATAGAATTTAATGACTTAGGGTCGTTTTGTACATTAATATATAATATTATTTTTAGAACCGCGTATTTTCCAACACCTCAAACTAACTTTTTCACCTCCGTATACAATGTGTATAAAATATTGTGGACATTTTTAATTCCAAAACTGGCGCCATTTAAATTCATAGCTTTGTTTGTAATTTAGTGCATGACCATTTTTTCTCATGTTTCACTTCATTCATAATATTCCAGTTTCCTTTTAATTATATTAATATATTTTTAAATTTGGTTGTATTATTTTTTTTGTAAAATTAATTCGTATTCATTATACGAGTCCTCGGGGTTGACATATAATTAAATAAATAAACAAACATAATTTGCTAATATAATAAATAAATAAATAACCATTATTTATCTTTCTACCTTTGACCTCATGGTTGACTTTGTTAATACTTTATAAATATTTGGTTGTTTCTTCGTATTCTTAGTAATTTACATATATCGCTTATCAAGAATATGACACGCGTAAAATTTAATTACGAAATATCTGGAATGACAAATACTTACAAATTTCATTTTGAATTCGATAAATTACTCTTTTACAATAAATGATTTAAGATTTAATGCTATAAAATTAATACTGTATTATCAATCACTAAATACAGATTACGTGATAGACAAATGAGCGAATTGATATCACGTTTTAAGGTCATATAAACTGAAACGAATAAATATTCGCTATAAGATTTCTACTGTCCAGGTGAAACGAAATTTGTTTTGTTAGTGTTCCGAAACTAAGTGACGTGAGTGTTCGTAAATCTTCAGTTCATCTTTTTTAAAAATATGTTAAGGTAACAAACACAATATAAGATCTGAATAATATTTTGGTATTATTGCTTTTTTTCAATAATAAAATTAATTTTTCAAATATAGTAGGATTGATTACATAAGAGGGGCTTTTTTGCGTCAATTTAAAAAAAATCGGGATTTGTAATTTTAACATCCTGTATGTAGAAATCTAGTCATAGGATTGACCCAATGGATATTTTTAATCGGAACATCAAGTACTATATATTAAAACTTCAGACAATTTGACGGTGCTCCCGTTTGTATAAGAAAAGTACTAATTTTTGAAAATTGGAAAAAATATAAAAGAGTTTTTATAAATCAAGTTTGCTATAACCTACTTTGATTACAATTTTAATTCGACCTTTTGTACTCGGAGAGCGGCCCTTAATTTTAATTTTTCAAATATCGACCTGAATCACTTTTTGATACATTATTACCATCTCACTTCAACTATAATTACAAAATTTTATTTTAATTACGTTTCATTAAAGAAAAATTAATTTTCATTTTTTTTATTATTTCTATTATAAATACCAAACAGGAAAAAATGAGACAAACATAGTTAAAATTCTAAGTTTAACAGATGTTGAATAGCAAATTTTCGGAAAGAATCAAAAGGAATGGCTCAATTAATTTTATTAAAGTTATCAATTTGATTGCTCAAACGTTGTATATACTGAAGTAAGGAAATAAGCCAGAAAGGTATATGATAAGAATTGTAAGATAATAAGGTTGTTGAAATTATCCGATTATTTATAGTTTTATAAATAGAGTTGACAATTGAGCTAATCGAAGCCGAAGTGATAAAGAGTTATTTTAAAATCCGATCTTAATCCGATTGCTCGTACCTAGTTATGATCTGGCAATTTATAATATTTTTTTATAGTAAATATACCTCAAAAATGTATTTGAATTTTTCGATCGACTTTAAGGCTATATCAAAAACAGGAGATAAAGGAGAAAAAAAAATATGTACAAAATTGTTCACATCTTGGTTCTTTACATATTATACTATAACATAGTTCCTGGCTGCGGACATCTATACAAAAAAAAAAAAAAAATCCATACTCAAATGTGGCCAATTACTCAATGAATAATACAAAAGTCATACCAGGGGCCGTCCATAAAATACGTCACTCAGAATTTTACCACTTTCAGCGACCCCCCTAACAAATATTACGTTACAAAATCTAACAACCCCCCCTATTAACAATTTTTTGTGATTAAAATAACATAAAGATGAATAATATAAAATATTTTAAGTATCAAAGGAGAAAGTCGATACCACATGAAATTTAATATCAGTATATATAAATTTGGCAATTTCAAATAACAGTAAGTGGAAAACTTTTTAAGTTTTTGAGAATTTTAAGAACTGCCAAATTAAGATGAACTGCGAATATCACAGTTCTTTAAACCCCCTACCCCCTTGTCATATCTTGTCACGCTAAGCTATACCCCTCCCTCCCCATTATTTGCGAACGTATTTTATGAACGGTCAACCACAATATTTTATATAAAGTTGGAAAACGAAGATAAAAAACGGAGGGCTATATGTTTCGGCCAAACAATTGCCATCATCAGGCGCATAATACAAAATTACAAAAGTTAGATATACAATAAAAACAAAATTATAGAAAAATAGCTCTATTGCAAGTACAACATAACCAGTAAAGTTGAAAAACAATAGTATGAAAAATTAGTAAATAAAAACTGTATATGTTTTTCAAACTGAAAACATTGAAGAATTAGAATTAAAATTTTTTAAATTATTTGTGAAATTGAGAGTAACATTATAAAAGGTTCATATTAGAGGGGTTGATGTAAAATGACATCAAAGTGCATCCTCGATGCACTACAATAATAAAAAAGATTAAAGTTAAATTAATTTTACTTGCGGTAAATGATTGAAAAAGAATGACAACTTAAGTGCCAATTGAATTTGAAGTGACAGACAATAAGAAAACAAGACGAAAAATCAAGGAAATATCTGATCCCTTACTATTATTTTTGAACTTTACTGGTTATGTTGTACTTGCGATATATCTATTTTGTAAGTATAACTATACTTTTTTTTCTATTGCATATCTAACTTTTTTTAATTTTGTATTATAGCCTTGATGATGGTCATTGTTTGGCTGAAAAATGTAGCCCTCTGTTGTTTATCTTCGTTTTACATTTTTATATAAAATATTGTGGTATGACGTAGTTTTTTATTATTCATTTAAGGCTGATTATTACCTAACTATATATTTTCTATTCTTATGTTTTACCATTTCAAAAACCTTTACAACCGTTACCAGATTCAATAAGAAGTAAAAAAATTAAATAATATAAACGAAGTACATTTAAAAAAACTGAGCTTTTCAACAATTTGTAACCGACTCCCCCTTTGCCTATACTCCTCATAGTTAGAGCACTAGTATATACCCAACACCCATTAGATCAATCTTTTTTTAAGTAGGACCCACGTTGTGTTTAGTAATCGTAATAATAATAGTAATAACCTCAGTAATAATCTTGTTTATAAAAATCGGATAATCAATTCCAAAGATATTATCATTATGGTCTATCCGTATTTACTTTTTTTTGTGTTCAAATATAATTAAATAAAAATAGATCCATATTTTCTTGTTTTTCAATTTCTTCTATAAATTGTTTCTAGTCTAATAAAAGCGTTTTCTTTTTAAGCTATTCAATCTTGAATTTCTCCACTAATGACTAATAATTTAAACTGGCATTGATCTCACAGTCTAACCAACACTGGGTTACTTATTTGAATCATTACCATTAATGATTTTTTTTACCGCTGGCATTTAATTTCTTTATGGAGTTACGGTTAATTATATGTGATATTATTTCCCTTGTAATTTGTCGTAGGCTAATAAAAAAATCATTAGCATAAACAAAAAACAAAATTTGTTTATGTTAATAATCATTTAATGATTTAAAATCTGTTTTTATAAATAGATTCAAAACATGTATTAATTTACCTTTGGTCTATGTAAATTATAAGTATGTTTAAAAAATCTTTATCTTTTTATTGTATAATCACGATGTACGGTTTTCACCTTTGGAGTTTGTTTTCTTATCGAAATTTGTAATTTTATTTAAATATGTTTTTAAATTATTTATCGCTAGTTTTATCGATGAATTTAATTTTATAAATATTGTCAACGTTTTCGTTATAACTTTGTATTTTTTTAAAGGATTTATCGTTAGTTTTATGATCAAAGGACAATGCACTTTTCTTATGGCAATTGGGTCACGGATCGATTTTTTTAAAATTTGGTATACATATATCATAAGTTATATGTATCATATTTGCTCATTGCACCATGACTCTAAAAGTACAGGGTGGTCCAAAAAATTACTTTCAATAAATTTAAATTAATAATTTTCTATTTATAAATACTTATTATTATGTAAACAATGCGTTAAAATTAAATTTAGTCCAAACAAACATACAGGTTGTCTTAAAAAAGAAGTAGTTACTCTTATGCTTATTTTATTTTAATCGATTTTATTTAAACTTGCTTTCCTTTAGCCGATACTTAAAGACTCATTTTTTGATTGTAAGAATTGTATCTTAATATATATACAATATATGTAAAAAAAACTAGAAAAACAAATAATTATAAAATTGACTCAAAGAAATTCTTGTGTGTATATTTCAAATGTGACGTAGAAGAAAAGTTATGCGCGGAACCAAAGACAAAAGGGCATTAGGGTCTAACTTTGTTATTAATATTAGGATTTTGATGGAACAAATGGTATTATGTTTAGAACAGTTCATACATATATAAAGTCTTGTGTTAGGTCATGAGTCATGGGTTATGTGTATCATGAGTTATGAGTCATGATGGGTCATGGGTGGATTATGGTTCACGGGTCAATTTATGCTTGGTTAGATTTTTGAAATTAGGACGAATTTAAAAACGTAAAAAATACAGGGTGTTTTAATTAAAAATACATAAATTAGATAAGTCCTAGATTTATCAGATACCCTGTATGCTGGTAGTTATTTTTGAAAAATAGAAGACATTTTTGCCTCAAAAAGGGGAAGTAGCTATCGTCCATCCACCCATCGATGATATTGTCCCGCCGCGCCCCTTTAAGGTAACGTGGGTGTTTACTTTCCACAAAATTTAATTTAAACGCATCGTTGACTATATTTCATGTTTTAAAATAAATAGAAAATTACTATGAGATTCAATAATTCAAGTAATTTCTCTAGTCCTTATTTCCACAGATGTTTAAAAAAGATAAACGAAATGTTATCCGGTCCAACTGCTTAGTTTTTGCATGAAGAAAATGCAGCTGTAAGTTCTTTTAAATAGAAACTCAATGTTATCTAAAACGTAATTAGAAAAGGAAAGGTAATTATTAATGGTCAACCTGGGTTCAGTTACCTTGTTATATTTGTCTGAAATGTTTTCTGCTAAAATATATGCGATCTGCTTACTATCTGTAACGTGGGAATTTTGATGAATTCATGCAGGAATAGAATTATTTATTAATCAGTTAATGAGCGAAAATAACAATTTTCTCACTAACTAAAACGTATCAAACAAAGTAGTAAATCCATTTTAACTAAAGGTAAGTAGCAACAATTTTAGAAAAAACCATGAAAATTTATCTGTTTTGTAACTTAATTAGTATAGTAAACCACAGTTAATGTATTTAATGTCAATTTTTTGAGCTACCCTGTATTTTTAGTCATGGTGCAATGAGCCAAAATGAACCATAAGACTCAAGAAATGCGTGTACCAAATTTTAAAAAAAATCGGCAACGGACCCAACTGCCATAAGAAAAGTGCCTGGTCCTTTAAATTTCAAATGCCAACGTTCTTGCATTTTTCATTAACGGGTCACTCAGTTTTTAATTGTAAATATCAGAAACTTACCAACCCTCGGTATATCATATTTTATTAATTTTTGCAGATCAGACATTTCATCTGTCTGTGTTTATACAAAAAAATAACCAACACGAACACCATTTTAAGATCATTAATGTTCAAAATGCAGTCTTATTTTCACAAATTTAAACTACGAACACCACGAGATTGCAACATTCGACGTCGTGACGCTCTTCCCCTTTATATCTAAGATTTCGGGGTCTGTGTATTTTTGCGTCTTTCATCATAAACAACAATTTCTTCACGTCGTTTGGCGTTATTTTGTTTTCTCAAACATAATCAGAATAATTATTTTCTATCTTCCGTGTGTTCAGCAGGGGTTGACGTTTATGAATTAACATTATCACATATTTTTAAAATATTTTTCTGATGTTACGCAGAAGCGTACTGTGACAGTTGCGTTATATATTTCTAAAATTATGGATCATCGAGTACTGACTCGAAATGTAATGGTTACTTCGCTGGTTCTGATCTGGCAGTAACTCAGTAGGTTTGTCCATACAAAAAAAACATAATATAAAGGTATTTCTGATATTATCAAAAATTGTTAATAATACAGAGGCATTTACGATATTTATAGTTATTAAGACCTTTTTTAATAAAATTATTGTTACATATATAATAAAGGTATTTTCTTGAAAATAGTAAAATTTTATACAACATAAGGTCGGTTACACAACGTAAGGCTAATTATAAATAACTTTATTTTATTTTCTCCAGATATTTTCTTAAACTAAGCATAATATACAGATCCATATTTCTGTTAATTTTATTTCCCTATTATTTTTATATTTCATTAGTATTTTTACCAACCCATAAAATAAATTGAGAAAATTATAATGAACAAAATCGCACATACTTGACTTGTAACTGATATGAGCATCGTGTTATCATAATTTTTTCTCATTAATTATGGCCAAAGTATATTTGATTTGAGAGGTATGAACCAATTTGGTTTAAAAAAACCAAACAAATTACGCAATAAAATAATACCTGTTTATTTTTATTACCAATGCTCCAAAGTATCAATATTTTTATACTGATAATGAACTTCGTCGTGGATTTAGCGATTGTCCGTGTGCTCGAATGCTGAATTGAATCCGATGATGGCCGGACAAGTGGTTCGTTCTCAAGTTCACTCTATTTACATTCGTTTTGATTTGGCACGTCTATGAAGTAAATAAGAGGCAAGGTCGTGGCCATGGCGCTTGCTTAGGTAACGAGGTACACTGTTTTTATTTTTATTGTATAGTCGTCGAATCCTATAAGACAAACACAGAAAATTTAAAAAATGTTGCAAAATATGTAAAAATCATGTTCCGTCAGACTAGTAAAAAATTGTTTAGAGGGTCAAAAATAACAAAACATGCGTGTAGTATTTCGTAAATTGATGAAGAAATACCTAATCAATTATTTTGAATGAAATTTTGTGGACTTTGTTTTTAAAGGTCTTATAAGTGTCGTTGCCCATTATTGTTTAATTCATTTGACACAGATAACAATAATAGGATCTGAAAAATGTTCGATTTTCATGAACAATTGCCAAGGTATAAGGGCAGATCCTTTACAAGTTTGTACTTTTTGTTATTTTTTCGAAATTGTGTTAGAAAAACGCAAATTTATATTTTCCTCAAATATTTGAAAAAACTCCTTAAAATCCCACTTACTTCTGGTATTCTAAAATATGGCACTTTAGATAAATTGCTTATCAAAATTGCCAATAATTTAGTTATTTCTTAGACTTGGTGAATTAAAATTTTACACATTTCATAGAATTTACAAAAGTATCTTCAGGAAACAGCCAAATTTTGTCCAAAAATTGATTACTACGTGCTGATTAGTTTATTGGTTTAAAAAATTATAAAATTTAAACGGTTGAGCAAATTCGAATAAAATCTCCTACATTTATTTAGGGAAACGACCTTGTTTTTTTTTTTTCGAAAAAATATAAAATTCAACGGTGCGTATTAAGGGTTTTTTAGAATTTAAAAATGCTACGACATTCTTACGTGAAATTTACCTAATATATTTATGAGCCCATTCAAAACTAAAATAAATGTTTTTTTATACCCTACAGAAACGAAAAAGTTCATGAACTTGTAAAAAACTAAAAATTTAAACAAAAATATTAAAACACACATTACATCTAAAATTGTATATGCTTCATGCATTTTATTTATTTATGCATTATATTTATTTTGTTCATTTTGTTCCTCTTATATATCATTGAAAATTTCGCGCCTAACATTTTCGTATGGTTACCATAGCAACTAAAAAAACTTCCGGATATTTTTCTCCTCCTTGGAGTAAAGGAGCATCAAATTATACTGGAAATTTTTTGACTTTTATAGTAAAATGACATTTACATTTACCATCAAAAACCCATTGTCTTAGTATTTTTTTAATATTTCGGTGTGAAATTTTCCTACCGTTCTTGAATTAATTGCGGGATATTTGTCTCGTACATGCATTTTTGAAGAAAATTCATGTACTCGAAAAATTTCCGACAATAATTCATGGTCTAGGGAGATTATAAAGTGAAAATTTACACTCAGTGTACGAAGTTATTTACGGTCAATCTACAATAATCTGGATTCCAAATTTGTTTTTTTTTAAGCAACACTACGTAGGAAATATATTACAGCGACATTGTAAACTGATGAACAGATTTTTAGAATTTTGTATCGAACTTGGAGATTTTTCGGAAAAATGTATCTATCCGAATAATGACGTTTCCTGGCCAAATCGTTTAACTCGGCTATGCAACCAATCGATTAGACCTATAGTCAGTTCGAAAGTTGAGCAAGATCGAAAATTCTTTAACCGGAGATTAAAAAATATCGAAATCCGTAAAGAAATATGAAATTTGATGTCATAAACTAATTTGGCAAAAAAACGACTGGCGTTGTCCTAATTTATAAAAAATGTTTTTTTCGTCCAATATGGTAAAATTGCCGATGCTCGGACGGGAAATCTGATCCGTCTCCAAGGGCGTAGATAACTTTTTTCCTGGGGGGGGGGTACTTTTTTTGCTGGTGGAGGTAATCAAACTTTTAGACAAATATGTTTGTCCGTTTCTACATTTCATATATTTTATTTCTTCTTTTCGTGCTTACCCTCCCATATCTACGTACTTGTCCGTCTCTCTATATCTCAATGCCAAATTCGGATTTTTTAGAGAAAATTACGTAGAAAAAATATTATCGCGACATATTGTAATTTAATACATGGATTTTTAGAATTTTGTATGAATGGTTCAAATTCTGCATCAAAACCAAAAGGTCAAACGTAAAATATAATATTTTCCGTAAAATAATGAATCATCGCAAAATCCAGAAATACAAAGAAAGATTGCCTGTATACGTTTGAGGGGGGAGTATGAACAAAAATTTCAATTTATCAACAACTTGTTGGAATTTATGTTTGAAATTTTTGTTAATTAATTTATACAGTATTTTTTTATTACTTAATGATTAAGTAAATTTCATAACATATCTTAATAATTTACATGAAACTTGATCTGTCCGATAAAAAATGTTACCAACGGTTGTACCTTATTTTTTAAAATGAACATGACCGCGAAGCTTAGAAAATAAGTGTAAAATAGTAAAAAACAATAAAATACGTATTTTAATACATAAAAGGGATCTAGAATATTAATTAAGAATGGGAAAAAGTTTTTTATACAAAATAACAGCCTTACCATATTTTTCAATTGCACCAAATATGAAATTTCGATGAGCATTTTTTTCTGCATTTGCTATTCTATGGCGAATGAAGGAACAAAAAATACAACGAGTAAAAATTAACTAACTTATAGTTAAAGTGGTAGCCCATAAACATTTAAAAATAATTGGAATTAATAAAACATTAATAAAAGTAATTATTCAGTAGAAATAAAACTCCAAAACATGTACCACAATATAATTAAACAAAAAGGTTTAGTGGGCAACTAGTTTCGGCTTATGAGCCATCCTCAGGCCTAGAAACTAATTACCCGTTGTGTAACAAAACAATTTTTTATATAATACAATTTTTTAAAAAAAAACCATATTTTGTAATAAAATTAATTATAATAAACAATGTAAACAATTTACATGTTATTAAGGGTGAGGGGGTGGGCAGTAAAGTAGGTACATGAAGATATTTGGAACGAAAAAATTTTGTTTATTTTAAATTAAAATTGAAAATGTTGTCCAGCAGGCAGGTATTTAATGGTTCAAGTAGGTATGGAACCATAGTATAGAAAAACTTTTTATTTTTGAATTAAGTAAGGCACGTGCATCGTGCCCAGAGGACGTTAACGTATACATAAGGAAAAAACATATTGTTCCTCCTGCTGCTGGAAGTCCCAAAGGAAGGAAAACACCTTTTGGGTTGAAGTAGAATAGAAAAAATTCCGTGCAATGCACGTGTCCGTACCAAAAAAAGCAGCAGGAGGAACAATATGTTTTTTCCTTATGTATACCATCATGTATGCGTTAACGTCCTCTGGGCACGATGCACGTGCCTTACTTAATTCAAAAATAAAAAGTTTTTCTATACTATGGTTCCATACCTACTTGAACCATTAAATACCTGTCTGCTGGACAACATTTTCAATTTTAATTTAAATATAAAATAAATTGAGTAATAAAACACACCAAGTCCAGTACTGTTACTATACTGGACTTGGTGCATTCATTATATTACTCATAAGTAGACATGGATAACCTATTGGACTTATAAAATAAATTACTAGAATTATTAAAAGCTGACAGAATTCGTTTCTTAATAAATAATAATAATAAATTTTAAATCAAACATTTTGGAACAAATTTAATAATAAAGTAGAATATTTACCTAACTTAAAACATTAACTAGTTTTAATTTGTTTTAACACATCGCCGTACTTGATTAGATTTAGGCTTTTTATGGAGCCCAAGTTTTATAGATTTTGTAGTAAAACATAAAAACTTTATAAATATTTTTTCAATCTATATATTTAGCAATAAACCGTTTTTTTTTTAATGTAATGTTATATTTTTGTACAAAAATATATTGACATAAAATCTTGATTTCTTGACCAATATTTATATATGCATATTTGTTTTTTTTCTCTTCACTTCTTTTTTTATTTTATTTTATTTCTTAAATTTTTACTTATCTTTTAGCATTTTCTTTTGTTTTTTTTTTCAGTTATCTCGTTTACTCTATATATTTTATTTATTAAAGCAAGGTAATATTTTTATATCAAAACAAAATGTAAATCTGTATTTTCCTTTTCAGTTTTTTATCCATGATGGCGGGAAATGATAATATGTGAGTAAAGTGTATTGGCGCACGTTTGCATGTGTATATCAAAAGCAAATTTAGCTTAACGTTCCTTTAATATCTATTTAATGTAGAAGCTTTTATCACAGTAAAATGATTATAATCATTTTACTGTACTTTTACAGAATATTTATTACTTATACCTCTTGTATACTAACTAAAATTTGCTAAAATATGTACTAAGAGCGTATATTTTCACTTGCTTTGTCTTTAGTCTTCAAATAATTATTTTAGCACAATTTATCCCTTAAGATAAACGAAAACTACTACCAATTCGACATATTCTTTTTTCTATTTAATGTCTTTCTAGTATTTTTCTATGTGTTAATTGCAATTTTTTTTACTTATTTTCACAAAGAATAACTTTTCGAAATGCACTATCCTCATGTGACTTTTAGATTAAGTTTGCACTCACAAAGGACTGCACTGTCGCACTTAAATGTTTTAAGATATGCATGTTTCAAAATTTATCTTGTGACACTTTGGCGAATGCATACAGGTCCAAATTATGTGTTTAATTTTAATTAAACGAAATTATTAAATTATCATTATTATTTTAATGTATGCTGTTTAGACTAAATAAAAATAGTAGACTAATAATATCAATTTTTAAAATAATAAACTTTTAAAAAACCAATTTTTCTTATATTGTGATCCGAAAATACGAAGCTGAAAGTTGCTAAAATTGATTTAAAAAATGGTATAAATCTGTTCCAATCTTTTGCAGGAGTTACTAATACTATTAGGTAAAGATTAGAGCCTTCTACAGTTTAATCTTACAGGATTGTGCTAACCTACCTAATTTAGTACAACTTTTCTTCGCACTTTATCCGAAATTAAGACAGAAAATATAAATTAAAAAACTAAATGTAATGTTGTTATAAAATTCATTGAACTTTAGGTTAAGTGTACCAAATTATTCTTATAGAATACGATTGGAAGTAATTTTACAGTTGGATTTTCTGAGAAAATTTTCCATACTAAAGACGGATTCCACTAGGCGAAAAATCTGCAGGCGGATTTTCTGTATCCAATTCTATTGGCAGATGTGATGTCGAACTAATTTATAACAATACCAAAATTTCTGTTATGTCCCAAAAATGGACCTGGAGAACTATAACAGTAACTATTATAATTACCTTCTTTAATACAATTATTGGAGAAAATCAATCATGTTGAATTTATTAATCCTACATAGGAGAAGAAGGAAAAGACATCGCAACGTTTTGACCTCTTATTGAGAGGTATCGTAATATCCCAAAGAATAGGATGATTTTGAATTAAATCAATAAGTTATTTTCGAGGCTATAATCAGCATACAATGAATCGTTCTTCTTTTCTTTGGGCCTATTATAACAGGGGTGATTCTCCAGATCCTCGATTTTAATTTCATTTTCAAAGATTTGGCAAATCAGCCTTTTTCATCCTATAATACAATTTTTTCGCTATAGAAAAATAATGGCTTTCTAATAGTTGTTCATACCTGATTTCAACGATACTAAGGAAACATTACAACCTAAATTATTTTCATACCTCTTCTTCTTGCATAATTGGTATAATTAATCAAAACAATTACAATTAAAATAAACTTTTTCTTTTCATTTCTTTTTATTTATTTTATTTGAGGCTATAAAAATATCACTTACTGAACTCTTAGAATTCCCCAGAAATGGCAGATTATTTCGCTAGCAGTGGAAAACTTGGCAGAAGTTTTTGGCATATTTAAAAATTAGCTGCACATTTTTCGCCTAGTGGTAATCCGTCTTGACATAATATATTTTTTTACACCATCAAAAAGTAGAGGTTTCAATGAATAAAAGCAGCTTTTTTGACGTGGGTATTTTCGATTGGAAATGAGGTTACTTTTTCGGTTTAAAATCAATATAAGGCATAAAAATAAATATTTTGATTCGAAAAAAATACAGAGTGTTTGGAACATCAGAAGGTAAATTTCCACCAAATTTCGGAAAAAAAATATTTATGGAGATAAAAATTAAAAACCAAAAATTTGGTTATTTGGATTTTTCGCGGATATTTTGAGGTTATGTGAAAAAAGTGTAAATAGAAAAGTTGTAGATCTTTTTATTACCTACAACTTTGCTATTTAACTTATTTCGATAAGAGTTGTAATTTTGCTGGAAATAGTGATAAACCGTTTTCCACCCCTAAAAGTTACACCTCACTAAATCAAGTGGCCCGCAAAATATTTTTTCTGTTATTTTGCTATATTTTCTTCCTTTTCCAAGTGTCATGCTGTTCTGGATTTTTTCACTTTTTGGCATTGTCGAAGGCTTGTGTCGTGGCCTATATTTGATGATTTTATTTTAATAAAATGTCTTTTAAGTTTTGTTTGTTTATCGTTTTACCATTATAATTAATTTTAAATTAAGGGCGCCATCCGGTTATTTTTTTAGTGACAATTGAAAGTAAACGGAAATAAAAACCAATTAATTTTTGATAGTATTTACATCCCATTTCTTTCGATTATAAGAGAAAAAATAAATACATTTATTTTTTTACAAATAATTGGTATAAATTTGACAACAATTAATAATGAAAAAAAAAATGTTCATTAGTAGACATTTTAAACTATAGAACAATTCTCTTGTTCTCTTGCTGTTTTCATAGATAATGAGGACTGTGTCAGCAAGTGCTTTTTGGGTTAAACTCTTTTCTCCGAATCCGAAAAATATGAACGAGGTGTCATTCGATTCGGAATAGTGTGTAGATAATTTTTGAAAAAATTCAAGAGCCGCTTTCAAAAATTGCAAAAGTTATGAACATTTAACTGAAAATGAAAAATGAGGTTTGGTTTTTTGCATATATATCAAAAACTATTTGACATTTTTCAAATTTGATAAAAGGTTCAAAAAGAGGAGAAAATTTACTAAAAAAAAACTGTAGGGCCAATATTTATAATTTTCCCATTGCGTTGAAAATACGGCCGAAAACGGAGACTCTGGCTTGCGTAAAGCGGCACTTTGGAATGAATAAATATTATTTAAACTTATTAAATATGAAAATTAAGCAGGCAAATGCAGGCAAATAGATTTATGAACAATAATCCGCGCAAATTTTTTATCGCGATTTTTCTGTTGATTGTGAATTAGTTAATTAACAATTTTTTCCTACTTGAACATGAACATTGTTAGTGAGATAATTGTTAAATAACAAATCTGATTTTTTTTCCTTTTTTGGACCTATTTTATTTATTTGTTAATTAACAAATTTTTTCTACCACCTGTAATTATTATTAAGGAACCATTTTTTTAAATCATAATTTATCTTGCTCTTTGATAACGAAAAAAAAATTGTTTTTATTTAAATTTATAAGATATTTAAACTTAATAAAAGTTGATAAAAACCTTTTCTGAATTTTTTTTTATAAATAAATGCTATAACTTAACTAAATAATTGGGTAAGAGCTTGAACTTTGGGCTTAACTTGTTCTATAATTAATAGATAATAAATTGGCCTTAAGATTTTTTATCATAATAATTACAGGGGTTGAAAAAAATTATTAATTAACAAATACGTTTTTAAGCAATAATTTTTTTTTTCAGAAATGATTTTTTTATTATTTTATAAACAACGCATTTGTTTATAACAATTTTGTAAACAATGGGTAATAAAATTTTTTAACAATCATATTCTGATCATAAAAAATCGGATCAATAATAATATGAAAAAAAAAATTTGTTTTCAATGATTAATCAAGCATTTTAATTTTTAACCAAAGTAAATTGTTAATAACAAGGTGAAAAATAACAATTAATTTTTCCAACGGGAATCTTTTCTGAGACCTTTTAAAAATATGTCCAAAAAAGGAAAAAAAATCAGATTTGTTATTTAACAATTATCTCACTTACAATGTTCAAATTCAAGTAGGAAAAAATTGTCAATTAACTAATTCACAATTAACAGAAAAATCGCGATAAAAATTTTTGACCGCGGATTATTGTTCATAAATCTATTTAGTAGATGCCTGAATTTTTTCAATTTTTAATTTTCATATTTAATAAGTTTAAATAATATTTATTCATTAAAGGTCCAAAGTGGGCGGAGTTTTCGGATGTATTTTCAACCCTCTGGGAAAATTATAAATATTGGTCCTACATTTCCTGGAGGTAGAATTTTTTTTTTGAAATCAAATTTGAAAACTGTCAAATAGTTTTTGAGATATTTACAAAAACCAAACCCCATTTTTCTTTTTTAGTTAATTGTTTATAACTTTTGCAAGCGACTCTTGGATTTTTTCAAAATGATTTACACCCTATTCCGAATGACACCTCGTTCATATTTTTCGGAAGTAACAAAAAAAGTTTGACCCAAAAAGCACTTGCTGACTAGACAATAGGCTACTTTCCGGCTCTCTGAAAAAGGAATTTGTTAAAAATTGTTAAACATTTTTTCATTATCACTGGACTATATCCACATTTTATTGTCCCACTCATTTTAATATCTCTTTTGGCAACCTTTTAGTTAAGTCCTTAACAGGATGATTGTGTTTTATCATTCAATTCAGTTTGAGCTAAATTGCACTTTAAACATAACAATCGTCGGTCCCTTCTTAGAAATTATGTTATGAAATATAATCTCTACGGGTTAAAAGTTGGGAAATCTAATGTTCTTTGATCGTAATTTAAAACTGTGACATAATCAGAATCAGAGTACCAAGCCGTGGTATGATATCAAGGTGGGAGCAAAGATCAAAATACAATAGTCGAAGGCATTTCGTCATAACCTAGATCGTCTAGGTCTAGACTGTATTTAATATTATATAACAGGATATAATTTCTATTAAAATATAGCTTATTTTGATAAGATTTTTGAATGTTCCAAGGTATGATGTAATTATACAGGGTATTCGAAAAAAATTATACACATCCATATTTAGCTAAACATAAGTTTTATAAAAAATCCCAAAATATATCGATTTTTTTAAATTTATTTAATTTGATACTAGCCGTATAGGTTTTAATGTAATCGATGATCAATAGTTATAGTGTATGTCAATAACTTGGACTATAATAGTGTATTTTACACCTTGAGAAGTGAGCTATTATTTACCGAGTATTTTAATGTGCGAGGTTTATAATGGCCATCTCAACCGAAGTGTAAATAGAATTTTTTAGTACTAACGCTATTTATTACCATATTTGTTTTGATTAGATTTTGATAAACATAACTTTAGTTATTTGGAATATGTATTTGGAAATATCAAGTAGTCTGGGAGTTCCATGTCCTCTGCTTTTTGCATCCTTGCGTAGTTCACAATTTTCGCCTATATTCCAGTTGATTCTATGTGGAATCCTGCTACACTTTTCGTGACTGTGTTGGTGCCGACTGCAGACTACTTCCTGAATTTTCCACCGAATTTTTCTTGTTGGTCCTTCTTGCAGCAAATCTAAAAAAACCTGATTAATGATGGTTTTCTTACCCGTTTTGTCCCGTGTAAACTAAAAAAAAAAATTCCTGTGTACATTTTACTAGTTCTTGTACTTTATCCTCTGATTTTATAATGAATTTCTTTAAGTCGCGGCTTCTCTAACTTTGAAAAAAAAAAACATCGAATTACTATTGACTCTTCTTTGAGTCATTGGTAATTATTTTTGTAGGTTTCTGTCCTTATTATGATGAAATATCTTTGATTCTCTTATTGACAGGTGAGTCGTTTAAACCCTCTTACGACCAAGGCAAGGCTTGCGGTTAGCCATTTGACTTTCAGCAGGATCCCATTATTTATATCAGAAAACTGCCAAAAACTGATCAATCCTGCTGAAAACCAACCTTGTGTCACTTATGATATATTTATAATAACTTAACAAATATATTTTACTGATTGTTTTTTTCACTCTTACACCTGTTTGTACAAACAAAGCTACCTCCATTTAAACATTTATTACAATATTTGGAATTTTTTATTTATACTTGAACTTTTGAAATTTGTAAAAAAACTTTTCACCGAACTGAAAGGTAGGTATATATATGAATTATAAATGCGTGTGTCTGTATTTTTTGTATTCATGATTTTTTAACTTTTGACTTCGGATTCGACTAGAGCATGAAAATCCAAGCATATACATTTTTGCCACCTTCGATATCTCTTTCGGGAACACTTTAAAAATGGCGGACAATTTTTTTTTTTATATTTCATTCAAAAAGGTCATATTCGTATAGAGCATCGAAAAATAAGATAAATGTGTTTCATCGAAATTTTTCTCTACGGGGACACCTTCAAAATGGCGAACAAATTTTTCGATTTTTTTTAATATTTTAATTTTAAGATCAGATTCGTATGGATAGAGCATCGAAATATAAAATTAGTTACTTTTCAGAACGCATTTTCAACTGATTTGAAATAGGGTTTCCGATCTTGATTCGATTTTATCGAGAATCGATCTTTTGTGACGCGATTTTCCATTTTTTTGGATAAGTTGAGATCGATCTAAAAATCGGAGAAAATGGCTGAGATTGGAGATCGATTCTTTTGACTAAAACCTACTACACGGTTATTGATCCCATTTATATACTTTTCGGCTATCTTTTACTCCCAAACCAATCAAGTAATGAGTCAGTGAATCTTTTTTTGGATTTTTTTATTCATACTTGAATATAAACATTTGAAATTTATAAAACACTTTTATCGCCGAACTGAATTATAAATGCGTCTGGGTGTGTCTGTATTTTTGAGTGTTGAGGCTTTTTTTGACTTCGGATTCGGTTGGGGCATGAAAATCTAAGAATATACAGTTTTGCCACCTTCGATATCTCTTCGGGAACACTTTCAAAGTTGCGGACAAAATTTTCTTTTTTTTTATATTTCATTCAAAAAGGTCATATTCGTATAGAGCATCGAAAAATAAGATAAATGAGTTTCATCGAAATTTTTCTCTACGGGGACACCTTAAAAATGGCGAACAAATTTTTCGATTTTTTTTTTAAATATTTTAATTTTAGGATCAGATTCGTATCGAAATATAAGATAAACGTGTCAAATGATTAGTTACTTTTCAGAACGCATTTTCAACTGATTTGAAATAGGGTTTCTGATCTTGATTCGATCTTATCGAGAATCGATCTTTTGTAACGCGATTTTCGATTTTTTGGCTAAGTTGAGATCCATCTAAAAATCGGAGAAAATGGCTGAGATTGGAGATCGATTCCTTTGACTAAAACCTAATACACGATTATTGATTCCATATATATACTTTTACGCTTTTACTTTTACTCCCAAACCAATCAAGTAATGAGTCAGTGAATCTTCTTTATTTTTTATGTAAATGCCCATTCAGCCATACACAATGATATTATTGGGATTTTTTCCCTAATGACAAATTAACAGCATAATGTTTGTAGGTTCAATCAAAATATTGTTCTTACAAAAATATCAAAATAAAAATTAAACAGAATTTGCTTGTTTTAATAAAATATAAATTGAAGTTTCACATTTTTTAGCTAGTTTCATTTAAGATTGTAAATTGAATCAATTTTCATGAGATCGATTTTTTGTCCATCCGAATTTTCCTTGATGGATCTTCGAATCGATTTCAAGAATCGGATCTTTTTGACAAAGATCGGAAACCCTAATTTGAAATGTCTTACCGGAATAACCTTCTTACATACGCTAATCAGTTCTATTGCTTTAACAAGAATTATAATAAGATATTGAAAATCGATGATTTTACATTCTAGGTAGTAAATGCAATTATTTATTTTTTCTTTTTTGTTTATTGTAATTGGGTATTTATTTTCTTATATTCATAGAATTCAGTTAAATATACTGTTTGGTTAAAAATAATAATCAACCTTTTTTTTAAAACATATTTTCACACTATCCTACTGACTTTAAATTGAAAATTTGATGAAGATCCAGTATATGATCAGAAGGATCGGGTTCGAATTCCGATACGGGAATATTTTTTTTCTACAAGCGTGCGGAAAGTTGTAACTTTCCGCACGCTTGTAGAAAAAAATACTTTTTGCTAAAAAAATTTTTTAATTCTAGGCGCTTGTAGAAAAAATATTTTTTGCTAAATTTTTTTTTTTAATTCTAGGCGCTTGTAGAAAAAATATTGTTCCTAACATTTGCTTAAAGTATCTTTTTCCCCCTTAATTGCATGCCCGAACTCCGCTTCGCGTCGTTCGGGCAACTGTAATTGCGTGCGGAAAAGTATAACTTTCGGCACTTGTTAGGAAAATAACTATTTGCGAATTAAATGCAAAAAAATTTCATGATTTACCTTTTTTTAATTATACGAATAATAAGTCCTTAATAGACTTGATACAACATATTAATAATGATAATTGTAGTTTCTTAAAAAATAAAAAAAAATAGTGACTGAATTGCATTCCTCAGACAATCCTTTTTTTCTCCAAAATTAATGAAAAAGCTTTGAA
Organism: Neocrepidodera transversa; assembly: GCA_963243735.1. Classification (NCBI taxonomy): domain Eukaryota; kingdom Metazoa; phylum Arthropoda; class Insecta; order Coleoptera; family Chrysomelidae; genus Neocrepidodera; species Neocrepidodera transversa. The sequence continues at coordinate 9,284,178 of OY725338.1, forward strand.
TAAAGGAAAATAAATTACAGATTTTAATAAAAAACAAAGCAAAAATAAATAAATGCATAATTATTTTAATTTTTTGCATCTACTACCTAAACGTAAGTAGGTTAGCACTGTTAATAATAATTAATAATTTTCTATTAAATATTAATTAATAAATCTTCAACTTCAGATCTAAAACAAAACTATTTATATTCCAATTAATTAAAAACGTGATGTCTTATTTTTTGAATGATCAAGTAGATAAAATCGTATGACTATTGACAGGACACAATCAAAGGTTGTAAACTACTCGATAACCTTTATCAGTATTTTTTTTATATTTATCTGTCGTTCGGGTTTTATACTATTTTATTCTTTTATGGAATATTGCTATTGTAGTTTCTTTTCAGATTGTAACGAGTCGCAACTCTAGCGGTAATTTGTGTTATATTAGCTTAGTGAAATATTTTTATTTTCTTTTGTATGTTTGGCCTGGAGGATTATAAAACTTAAGAATGTATTTTGGGTATGTAAGTTTTGACTTTTTACCTTAAAACTTATTTTAAAAACATACTAATAGGGTTTTTTAAAGAAAAAACTGACTGAAGGAGGATTTTAATTCTACGTTATTTTTTTATAATTAGGATTCGTTTATTTGATGTTTATAATTATATATTATAGATTAATTTATATTTGTTTTTCATAATATGATTTGTCCCACGAACTTTGCACCACATGGAAAGCTTTTTTTATTATTGATTTTTAACAAAATCTTTTTGCGACACACTGCAGTACTTTTTATTAATTTGGAAATAAACATGAAATGGAAGTATTTGTTTAAATTTTAGTTAGCTACAATTATTCACACGAGAACAATTTTCTAAATTTTTGATAATCAACAAACGAACATAATTAAAATAATTCTTTTGTATTACAGGATTCTAAATAATACAAATTACATGTAAATATTTTAAAATTATTATGTCAAAGTACGATATATTCGTTATTATAGGTATGTTTACAAAAAAGTTGCTCCTTTTTCTATGTCACCAGTCTTGCAAATATCACTGGTAGTCAATTTCCATCTACTTCTCCCAATGGTTAGTTCTATTCCTTCTTTTCTGACTTCTTATCTTTTGGCTACCTTTATTATTTTTGTGGCTCTTAATTAAATTATATCAGCCATTTTGTCGGGATACTGGACATAATCAAACGAACACTATGTACTAATTATATGACACTTTAAAAGAAAGCATCTGTATAATATTATGAATGACTTCAACATACCGAAAAAAACTGATAAATCTCATCAAAATGACACTTGAACATATACAAACGAAGATTAAAGTGAACCAGAAAACATCAGACAGTTTTGAGATAAACACTGGATTAAAACAAGGAGATCCACTGTTCACTACGCTGTTTAATGTTATATTGGAATGGATAGTACGAAAAAGTTTAATAAACAGAACAGGCACACTGAAAACAAGAACAACATACCAGAATGATGTAGTGAAGTTTGTCAATATGAGAAAAAGAGCTATAAATTACCTGTAAAGCTTTCGTAGAGACAGCAGTTAATGAAGAGAAATCAAAATTTATGAACCCGACAATACCACAAAGGACAGAAACAAAAAGAAATTTTCCAGTAAAACTAAACGGACAAAGGGGTAATGGAATTTTGAACAAGTCCAAAGAAGAACATAGAAGCAAGGTTAGCGAAAGGGAGTATTTAGCCAGAAAATCTTAATAAATTAATAAACTTAAAGAAAGTATCTAGAAAGACCAAGTAAAAACTTCCAAGGAACCAAATTTTCATCCAAAGGATTAAAATATCATTTCTGCCAGGATGATGGATTTATTAGTTTTTGTGCGGAACCTTAAAAACTTTTTATTTTTATTGACGAAAACTTTCGAAACAAATAAAATGAAATGGAAAAAATACAAGATTTACTATTCAATGCAATTTGAACTGAATAGACAAAAATAGTGGACGAACCAAACTATTTATTCCGCCCAAAATTAGAACGTCTTAAGTAAAATTGTCTTTACGCACAAAATACCGGATGATGGGATCACGGAAATTCATAAATAGTTTCGGTTGTAAAACTTTGTTTTTTATTTATCTAAATGATGATATAGTTCATTAAAATTAAATGAACCACAAATCTTTCATTCCCAGACAGATATATTAGTAGATATAAAATATTACATAAATATACCATGTATAAAACTTATCAGACAAGTCACAATATATGGTTACATTTTAAGAATATAATTTTTTGTTGAACATTGATCTGTTATTGGAGAAAAATCTTCAACGTGACAACAAATAATCTGTTTTTTTTTTATTTTTCAGGGATATGGATGGCGTTGGTTTCTCGGTGGCAATAGGAGCTCTGAAAGCCTTAGCCTTTGTTTATGACGTCCTCACATTCCCCTTTTATGTCATCCTCCAAAGGCCTTGGCGGGTACGCCAACTTTCCAGATCCATAAAGGTCAGTCATTTTTTACTGATCATTCCAGATTGGTCATTATTTTTTAACGATATTTGCCCTAAACAATGCACGCTTCGGTTAATGTTGTATATTGTGTATATGTCTATAAATAATTAAGGAAATGGTGAATGAAAACAAATCTTTAGCTGATAATTTTAACCAAAAATAGTGTAGCCAATATTTTGTTATTGTTTTCGGATATACTTTAATTAATTTATAAACTTGATTAGATATAACTTAACAAGTTGATTAAGATAATCGGGCTATATAGTAACTTAATTTGCTATTAGTGTTATCTAAATATTTACTATAATTTAGCGAAAAAAAAAACAAATAGATAAATTGAAGTTATTTTTTTGATTTAGTTAATCTTTTTGTTCATCTTTAATTTTAGTTTTAGATTATGTACAGGATAAAGTAATTCGAAATTTATTATCGAATTTTTATGTAAAAGGAGCAATCGATGGCTGTAAAAATAAATATAAATTATTAAACGTCATAAAAATTGCAATTTAATACAAAACTAAACTTGTACTACATAGACCTTAAACATTAAATAAAAATAGATATAAAATATATTTTGAAAATATTTTAATAATAAGCTTCATTTTCATTTGGTATTCTTGATTTTCTTTTATGTCATTTCCATTATTTGTATTTAATTCATATTTACCCGTGGTTCTTTGGTTTTCTTTCTTGTTACTCACTTTTGTTTTCTCAATTATATGGGGTCATGCATATTTTTTAAAATAATATTTACAAATAAGACATACAGTCAGTTTCACGTAGACGTTCCACCCCCTTCTAATTTTGTTTATAATGAAGATATCGGAACAATTTTTTTTTTTTTTGAAAAATCGCTGAAAGTAGTTTTTCATACGGCAGTAAAATACATGATGACGACACTTTTCACTTCCGGTTTTACCGGAAACAACAGAATTATTAAATGGCAAGTCCTCTTTTTTAATTTAAATTTGAAATCCTTGGATTTTTTTATATGTCATTTTATCATTTTAAATTACCAATTATCTTGTTTATTAATCGAGGTATCCGAAAAAACTTGTCAAGCTGTCAAAGCTTTTATGGCGCCATCTTTTACTTCCGGTTTACCCGGCAACAACTGAAATGATCATTTTTGGCGACGATTACTAAATACGTAAAAATCTCATAACTTGATTATTAATCGGAATATCAATTTTTTGGACTCGAATATTTCAATACGTCATTTTTCATTTCCCTGTTTTCCTATAAAACGACAAAAAAAGTTATTTTTTTACCGATTATTGAATACATACACCTCAATCTTTACCTTTTGACTTAAGACAGCAATAATTTGATACAACCTTTGTAAAAAGCCCAAGGATTTTAAATTTAAAGTAAAAAGAGGGGTTGCTATTTACTAATCGGCCCAACAATTACTTTTTCTGTTGTTTCCGGGAAAACCGGAAGTGAAAATTAACGTCGTTATATATTTGACTTCCACATGAAAAACTACTTCGATCTTTCAAACAATAAAAAATTGTTCAGATTTAAACTTTTCAAAAAGCCCCACGTTGTTAAATGCTGTTTTATAAAGTAAATATAATTTTTTTATCCCTTAAAAAAAATTAATCTAATAAGATTTCTGTTTATCTCCCAGGTTGAAAAAAAAATAGTATACTTTTAAATTTTAATAGCCCCTTTTTTGGCTAGAATACCGGCCTTTCTACTAGGTTTGATCCCCCAATACAGGCAGACATTTTTGCATTTATTTCTTACCAAATAAATGGAAAAAAATGATATCTAAATAATTTCATAATGGCAATGACGATGATAAAATGATGTGTAATTGGGGTGTCGAGTCAACAACATAATCTAATGTTTAATTTAAGCTCGCGTAGTGTACATACGGGCCAACGCGTTAAAAGCATATATTAAATATATGTCTACGCTATTGTTGAAAGCGGAAATTGTATTTAAATTATTTATAATTATATTATTAATTTATATTACACAAAACGTCTTTAGAAATCATTCGTGTACGAATTAATTTGAAAATGTTACGGTTAATTTAATATGGAAACAGAACACATAAGCTGAATTATATAGTAATGATAAAAATTTGGTGTTTGTTTTGATCCACTATTTTTTCGTTGTCCCTAGCGTCGAAATAGTAGATTACATTACGTGACATTTGCCAGACGAGCGAGAAATATTGTTGCACGAGGCGTTAATCGAGTGCGACAATCCCACGAGTATAAAAAATCACTTTCGCAAATTATTTTTCCTACGACACTCTACAGTGCGATAAATGTTACTTTACTATGTGGTCGTAGGAAAAAACCTTTGCATTCACAACGCCATCTATATTTCATATAAAATGTATACCTTAATTGAATGATAATTTTTCATTAGATAAAAAATAACAAATGTTGAGATAAAGTTACTGTAAATTCTGATAAATTTGAGGATAAGCATTACTTAAGCAGGTGCTAGGACCTGGTTCTGGTTGACTTTGGTCACTTTCAGTTTATACTACCGTTACAGTTTCATTGGTTGGCTTTGTAAAAATGTTTCCATTTTCTATGACCAGATTAATAAACTCTTGTCACTCACTATTCATTGTATAACTAATTGAAATCTTACAAAATGTTTGTAATGAAGGAACATGAACAAATATGCCTACAGCAAGAAAATGTTTGCTTAGCCAGTGATAAAAAAAGCGCGGCCGTAGCCGATTTTTTTAAGGAAAGGTACTGCTCTCTCTAATAGTTAATAAAACAGTGATAATTTTGGCGGGTTAGCTTTTTCACCCAACCCATAAAAGCCATGCGTTGACCTGATATCATTGGTTGAAAATTCGTGGCGTGATTTTGTGTAACGGTCTTTTGAGTCAAATTGCAAATATGGAATAAAATAGTAAGACAATATTTCTTGTCTTGTATGAGAGAGATGGAGAGGGATGAGTTAAAATGAAGACAGAGCTTATTGCGAAAGATTTTTGGATGTTTTTAAGAATTTGAATGACACGTAGATATCCAATCTGTGACTTCAAGAAAATTATTAGCCGTTTAGAAGAAGTTGCAAAATAATAGAGTTTGGATATTATATTAAATATGTATCATTAAATGTGATTTTAAGAACACGTATAGATATGATTGTAAATTCTGGATAACTTTTCAGTAACATTCAACCAGTTATTCGACGAACCACCATTTGTAAAAACGACTGACTTTATACCATGTTACCTATTCGACATTTGAACTACGCTTTATTGACTTTTAAGAGTCATCTTCCAACCGATCCCTTACTTAAAATTGTCAGGGGGTGCGCCACATTACAGTTAGAAAAATGTTACTTGCAGAGGGTCAGGCCATGCGCGATTACTAACTTATTTTTTGACTTTTTTGAAGAAAGAACATTTTAGGGCAAAGTTAATGGTTTGCAGCAGGGATATATAGAATTAGATTTTCCAAATTATTTCTTGTAACGACATAATTAACGCCTTAAAATACGTAATATTGTCACTTTTCTATTACGAATAATAGCAATATTTAAAAAAAGTTCATCATTTTGTACTTATACATCCCTAGAAATACCTTTTCTTTCGTCACCTGCATAAGCAGTTTTAAGTAATTTTGAAACATAAAGTTATAATTCTGCACGAGCTTAACCGCTGTTTTTGCTTAAATATTCAAGCGGAGGATGGCCCTTAAGTCAGTTTCACAGAACTTATGGAGGTTTTTGCACATAAAGTGTCCACTACTAATAGTGTACATTATTGGTACGGTCACTATATGCTTATAAAGGTGAGACTCACACATTTTCTGTTGTCTTGAATTTGCATAAAAGCTTCAACGTCTTCATTATTCTTGGAAATAACAGATGAAGGAAAATAATAAAAAAGATGATACGCCATGTGTTTTGCAAGTACTCTTCTTGTTCTGGCTCTAAATGGTCCATAGTTTATGTTTGCCGCTTTAAGTTACAGAGTTAATATAGGCCATTATAAACTGTCAACAAATTTCTCAGCTGATATTTAAAAATTACAGCCATTGTTCAATCCATGTTACAGATTCCTTAAAATAAATTACAAAAATAATCCATAATATATTTTTATTCAATAGATTAATCCAAATTATTTATCAAGTCTTAATATTTTAAATATATTCCATACAAATATTTTATACTTTTCTGTTTTATGAATTGGATCTTTTAACAACGTCCAATTATTTTCTGTTTTACTAAATTTGTTGTCTTTTATATTTTTATTGTCCTGATTCTACATTCTGTTTCTTATTTCAAACACTTCATATTTTTTTCATGCCTTATTTTTTTATTGGTCTATTTAATATTTTTTTGGCTCTGGATAAGTTTCTTTATTTTGGTTTGGGCCTTCTTTTATTAGTTTTAAAAACGTTTGAAGTTAAATTAAAGCAACAGTTATTTATGCCACGAGTGTATAAAGTGAGTGCGAAAAAAATGACTTTACACACTAGTGTGTAAAGTTTATGCAATAATTATTTATGCAACAAGTGGATAAAGTGATACTTAAAGCACTTTTCACACTAGTGCGTAAAGTTTATAGCGTACGTAAAGTTAGTACTTTATTCACAGTAGTGTTTAAAGGGATTAGGAATAAAACAATATTTTTTAAACTATTCATATAGGTACTTTTTTAGTTTATTTTTTTATATATCGTATTAAGAGCTATTGCCCGGTGCGTCAGGTAAAAATACCGAAAAAGGTGCGCTGCGATATTTTTTAATATAAAATTCACAATTTTAAGATGGGCCTTGGATTTTTTTTTATACTAAAAGTGTGCTTTAAGTACTACCTGGCAACATTAAAATATGAACAAATAACCTCAACATGGTCCAGAAAAAAATTATTTGGTATTAAAAATGATGATTTCTTGATTCTTATTTTAATTTTTTAACTAATACATACTTCTACAATTTGTCTTACAAACATTTAGCAAAAATTAAAATAAATTTGTTTAAAATTAGGGTTCTCCCATTTTTCTATTTTTTTTAATTCTTGATATATATTGGAAACTAATAAAAAAAATTAAATTTTTTTCAATAAAAATTCATGTGATACCAATTATCTACAAACGGCTTGAACTTTTTTTTATTAGACTAATAGTAAACTCACAATGCTTAATACACCGGCTCATGGTCACATGCAAATTAATTTTTTTTCTGGATCATATTGAGTTTTTTTGTTTATATTTTAATGTTGTCAGATAATCCTTAAAACACAGCAGTTTTGGTATAAGAAAATTCAAAAACCTATTTTGAAAATTGTAAATTTTATATTAAAATAGTTATTTATGATATAAGTGTTAGAAGTACATTTTTAATTTACAGAACGAGCGAAGCGAGTTCTGCAAACCACATGAGTGCCTTAAAAATACTTTTTACACAAATATCGTACAATATTTTTTCTACAAACCGCATTAAAAAGCATACAATAATTAAAAATTAAATGTTAAGAATCTCTCACATCCAGTTTTAAAATTTGAAAGGTCCTGTCAGTTTTATTAAAACGCTAGGTGCTGGCTGTTGTGATTTGTCAAAAATGCAAGACATTTTACTTTTAACATTAGTGCCTTAAAATAGGTACTTTAAGGCACTCGGTGCCTTAAAGTAACATTTTTAATGTTGATAAACAGTATTAAAAGTTTTATTTTTAACACGTTTGTAGAAAAATACGTTTTTCGGTATTTCTAGCCGACTCACTGGGACAATAGCTCTTAACTTTAAATATGTCATGCTTAACTTAAAAAATGTCATGCTTTTAATAGACTATGAAAAATAATTTGCCAAACAAAATACACTTGTTAATAGAATTCGGGGACGCTAATTTTTTCTCTCATATTAATTTTTTGACTGATTTTAATTCATATGCCTGATTTGTTTTCATTCACAGAAAATATTCTAGTTTACGTGGTTGGTTTGAATTTAATAAAACCTGCAACATACTAACATTAAAAGTTTTTTAAAGTATAAAACGCACATTTTTGTTATATGAATTTTCTAAAAAGTAAGATTATTTTTGTGTTCAAATGCACGTTTCCAGCAAGTATATTATTTTATCTACAAAAAACACAAAAATAATGATACTGACGGTGGAAATATTTAAATACAATTAATTAAACTCGAAACACCTGGAGCTTTGTATGAAATTAATCACAATCATCAAAAAAATTATGTCCAACTGAATTGTTATTATCTCGACTAGTTCTTGTTTATTAAACTATTTTATTGTTATAATTTAACACGCATTATTTCAAAGAAACATTAAAAAAATGCAAGGACTTGTGAAGTACGGAGGTGAAGGGATACGATTTATGTTATTGTTGCGTAAAATCATCCAGCTGATGAATTAATATAAATATTATTCAATTTCAAGGTCTTTATTTTACTTTTTATTTTAGAATAATTATATCCAATTGTCAAGAAAATTATAAATAAATAACCAGCAGTTATAGACTAGAGGGTATTTTTAATCTAAAGTATAATAATCATATTAAATTTAAATAAATATGTTTGTTTTATGCACGGTAATTTATTTATAATTTTTCGCTTATGAATTTTATTATGTCTCTTTTGTGAACTGATTTTTGCTCACAACACAATCCATTTTTAAGTTAGAGGTGGCCAATCAGTATATTACATGTGAAAAAGCAAAAATTCGAACTGGCAAATGCTGTTTTAATAAATTAACGTTTTTTCCCAAAAATGTTAAAAAAATACTAAATTGAATATTTAATGACAAAATACCAAAAGAATATAATTCATAGAAAGGCAACTAGTTTCGGTTATACACCATCATCAGGCCTATGGGTACACTCTTTCAAGAATTAGAGTGTAACCACACAATGGGGGACCAATTAGGGGTAAGGAATGTTAAAAAGACATATGGTACGTGAACAAATTAAAAAAAAATGTAAACTAATGAGAAATTGAAAAAATTATAGAGTGGCAACTCACTAAGGGCGCAAATAGCACCGTAGATTATAAGACATCTTAAATGCCACCCAGAATGGGGGCGAATAAAATTTGACCACAAGGTCATAGTCAAACTAATTGAAGAAAAATTAAACAATTTAGAACTATTAAAAACCACCAGGTGTGAACTACTTCACCTATTTCATTCATCCTTTTTTTAAAGTTTTCTAATACTTTGTAGAAGGTTCCTACGGAAAGAAAAATTAAGAAAATTGCGCAGAAAATTGGATAATTTCAGAAAACTTAACTTCGCACGGTTGACAATTCGTGTGTTTGATTGGACCGATTTGGCTAATATTTTTTTAATGTTCATAACAGTCCGAATAAAGTTTTTATGGAAAGATAAATTGGAAAGTTGCCCGGAAAATTGTAAAATTAGGAAAAAATTTAAAGTGTTTTTTCTATGGGATTTTAGTATGAACTCAAGACCATAAACAACGATAAAACGATGAATGTGTAATTCTTTTTTGGAACTTAGTTCCTTAACGCGCTTAGTGGTAGGATTTAACAATCAGAAATTGTAACGTAACGAATAATAGAGATGTTAAAAAAGTAATTATTCGTTCTTTAGTAACGATTATTACTTTAAAATGTGAATAGGTACTTTGGTTACTATGGTTATTCTGGCATGGTCGGTAGAATCGTAGATTGGGTAGACTGGCTGAATCTTGAATCCGGGCTCCGACGCGTAGAACGAAATTATTACAATTTTATTAAGGAAAAATGGGTAAAATATAAAAAATGGGGAAAAATAGTGAATAATAGGGAAAAATAAAGTAAAATAAAGTGAAATAGGGAAAATAAAGCAAAATATAAAAAAAATGGGGAAAAATAAAGTGAAATAGGGTCAAATAGGAAAATAGAGAAAAATTGGGAAAATAGAGAAAAATAGATAAAATAAAGAATCAGGGGTTAAAACAAAGGAAAGAGTGAAAAAATAATGAAAAGCAGTGAAAAATGCGGAGAAAGAAAGAAAAAACAGAGAAAAACGGGGAAATAGGGAAAACTGGGAAAATAAAGTAAAATAGGTTAGCCAAATTCGTAAAAGAATCTAAAATAAACATCTAAAGATTTTTCCCTTTATTTACTCCTTGAATTCGAGTGCAATATTTTGTGGCAAATGGACTAGATCCGATGCCAGGAAGGGCAAAAAGAAGTGGGTAAAATAGAAAAAAAATTCGAAAAAAAATATAGAAGATGGAAAAAAAATATGGCAAATGGAAAAAAATAGTGAAAAATAGAGAAAAATAAATAAAAACTAGGAAAAAATTGAAAAATTGAAACAATTAGAGAAGGAAAAAATGAGAATTAGGAAAAATAAGAAAAATAGAGAAAAGAGGCAAAAATAGAGAAAATGGGGAAATAGGAAAAATAATGTAATGAACTTCGTTCATTACGGGAGTCCCTCGACCGCACAAACTTTTTTTTGGTATGTTATAGTTTTCAGGAAAAAAAATTGGGGATAATTTCAACGGAAAGTCAGAAAATTGGAAAACTTGTAACATAAATTTTGTGTGCACTCTCGATTTCTAATAGCTTTTCACAAATTCACGAACACAAATAACTATTGAAATTTGGACAGGACAACGTCTGTCCGGTCAGCTAGTAGTTGTACAAAAAAGGTTGCGCGTTATAATTAACGTTATAAATTGAAAAATAATAAAGAAAAAATTTATGAAAGTCTTTTTAACCTCCTTCCCCTTAATGGGTCCACATTGTGTGTTTTTTAACAACTTCTTTACATAATATAAAATAATGGTAAGTTTAAACATTTTTTGACTTTATTGTTACATTCTAATTCTTGAACGTTCATACCCATAGACCTGATGATGATATAACCGAAACTAGTTCCTTTTCTTGGACAATATTTGAGATATGGATAAACTTTGGGATTTATAAAATATTTTCTTCAGGTGAATCTTTATAGTAATGATATTTTATCTGAATCTCCACTTTTTTCAGCATCTTCAGTTTCTAATTCTTCAACTTTATTAGTCTCTAGTTTCTTCAGCTATCATCAAGTTATAATTGATAATAAGCTATACAAAGTTAACTTTATTTAATAAATATTACTTATCATATTTTTAGATTTTATATTTTAATAAAAACTAAACCTTGAGAATTCGTTTAGATTTGGTTCACAAAAGCCAAGTTTTTTTTATTTTATTTAGAATTAAAATTTAAATTTAAAAATAATTGAGGAAATTTATAACTGGAGTACAAGGTTAACCTATATTTTATTTTTTGCATTTGATCCCAGTTTCAAATTAACCTGATAAATAGTAATTGAAAAAAGCACTTAATACGGTACTTTTCTGTGCACGTGTCGTAATTGTTGCTTATTAAATTTTATTTCTTCCGAAAACTTAAAAAAATAAAAGGTCTTTTAACGTATTAATGTTTTTTTTTTTTAGTTTTAACAATTTATTTTATTTGTAATTTAGGAAGAAAATTAACATCATTACAAGTAAAATACAGATTTATATTTACTTGCAGAATTTTATTTTTTGTCAAAATTTTCAATTTTCTTAATTTGTATTTTATTTGTTTTTGATTTTTGGTGATATTTTCGCAACAATAACTGTACGTAAATTGGGGATTTAGGTGGATGGTATTTGTGTCAAGATTGTTTGTTGTTTGTGCTTATCGTTGTGTTTTATAGGGCATTATCGTGGACGTCGAAAGAGAACCGTCTAAAGATTTTATCATTGATATGAAGCAAAACCATAACGATTTAATTAAGCATTTTAGAGATCCACCAAGAGAGGTAGAAAAGGTATTGAATTAAACGTTGATATACTATATTCATTTCAGGATAGAGCGCTAACTAATATCTCTAAAAATCCATGTATTCTTGGATTTAAGATTTAAATGCACTCTTAAATATAAATATATTATATTCATTACTTTCTATGGATTTTATATCATTTTGGAATTTATTTTTTGTTATTTTTTTTTAAAATGCTACTAATAAAGATATTAATTTATAGCCAATTATTGGATTAGTAACCAAAGAATGTAATATTTATTGAAAAGTTTTATTTTATTCTAAATGAAAAGTGAAACTTAAAAAATGGTTAGATTAAATAAACTAAAACTAAAATATACTGATGTCTAACATTTACTTTAAAAATACTGCAAACGTTTACCCTTAGTAGCCCCCTATTAACTCTGGGAAGGAGTGACGTATACACTTAAAGTAAAAGCAAAATATAAATCGCAACTGAAGTTTTAATGAGTACCAAGAACGTCTTGACAGATTAGTAGATGATGATAACATATATTCTACACAACTATCAGATGGAGGAGAATGTTAATGTCATATCTAATCAACACTTGTGAAAGATTTTGACACTGATGGGTTAATAGTTTGCGCAGAGAAATTGTGAGCAGAGTCATATTAGTTTTTTTTTCGAAATAAGACTCGCACCACCAAACGGCAAATCTCTAGACGAGTCAGTCAGTCAAACTCAGATATTTACCAATCTCTGATCTTTAAATGATTTGCTAATAAAATGAACAATTATTGGATACAGTTCATACTGGGATATGATCTAGAAAAAAATGAATATGATTCTATAAAGATTAAATCCCTGCCATACTTCATTGACTTGTACAAGACCAAACAAGACCACAGTCATTTCTAATAGAATTCACAATAGAGCTGAAAAACAATGTTTAACATATACAACCAAAGTTTAATTGAACTTGCCAATTCCAATGACAACTGACAAAAGCGAATGCGCAAACTCAGTTCCTTGCTCTTCAACTCAATACTCATAAGTGAAACACTGTCCCAAATTTCTGCATTCTCCTCTTTGTTATAGTTGGTTATGAAACAAATATATTTTTTAAATAACTTTTTCATTAATGTCTTTTTTTATTATTAATAATTAACACTCCCTTTTGGTTACCAGAAATGTATATTTCTGGCTGGTTCTAAAGGGCAAGAATTTTTGTGCAAAATTTGTCTACTGTATTTGTTTAATAAATTTCTATTAAACATTTTATATAGACACTTTGACACATAAATATCACAATCATCTTCCAGATCCTGACCCACTCCTAATTATCCAATGACTTTGGACGAAATTTGATATAAGAAAAAGAAATTTGACGCAGTTAAGTGTCCCCAAAGGAATAGATGAGGAAATCACAATCTTGCCCATAAATTATGGGAACTCTTGCCATATTGGATTTTATATTTTTATCGAATTGCACTCGTATTTTGTATTTCTCGATAAGAAAAGTAAGTAACACAGTAGACAATTTAATTCTCTACAATTTTTTTATGGTCAATATTGTTGAAAACAATTATTTATTGATAGTAATCAAAAAGTATAAAAAATTAGAAGAGTGGCCCGGTATTTCAACTTTTGGGCCATTTTTATTAAAAGTAGGCATATCTGAATAGCAAAGTTGTAGGCTGCTCAATTCCTAACAGCTTTTGTATAATATTAAATAACACGAGTACTTTTCGATATTCAGTTTATTTTACAAACTTACATAACATACGTTTCGATATACAATATCTTCTTTAGATGTAAAATCAGTACTAACCTAATACTAAAGTTCTAGATTTTATAGTTTTTGTATAAGCAAGTTTTCGGTAGGACGTGTAGATCACAGCCGGGAACGCGCTCAACATGGATGTGCGGCAGAATAACTCATTTCCACACCACCAGGTAGAGCTTTCGACTCATTTTTTACGTGCCAGTGGGCCTAATATTTTTATTAATAATAAATAGTTATTTATGACTTTATTGTGATCTAAGTCTTCTTGTTGGCCTTTCAACGTCGGTATTTCGAAACTGCGTTTCTGTCAGATCTAGGCAGTCAGTCTCGGTCTCGTTGTCGGTGCAACTCCTCTCTGGCTCCATGGAGAAATTGTCTATAAGATCGTCATCGATCTGGTTGGTCGAGTCGTTTGACTTTGGAAAATGCAAATGCACACCGTCAATCATCCGCGTCTACAGTACAATATCTTCATTTTTTGAACGCACCTCCGACGAATTATGATACCGTTTTCTCAACTTTTGATAAACAATTGTATTGGATAGCTCGTGGCATCCTAGGGGCGGTTGATTCGACTTGGGAAATGCAACCGTTAAAGATCGTTATAGTAAGACTTTGTGGTTTTTACCTGGCAAAAAATTTTGACGCAATAAGTAGAATAAGGGCAGATTGATATGTGGCGAAAATTGCATCCTCGAGAGCAATACGAGTTTATTGTTTGGTTAGAACTGCTCTGAGACTGATAATTTCCGATCTAACGGAATTTGAATTTGAAGATAAAGAGCATTAAAATACATTTTAATAAAAAGTATTAGGTCCATTGGGAAAACTACGTAAAAAAGCGCCGAAAGCTCTACCTCTGCGGTGGTGTGGAAATGAGTTCTCTTCCGCCGCGCCTACGTGTTACGTGCGTTCCAGGTCGTTATATACACGTCATACGAAAAACTTGTTTATACAAAAGCTGTTGGGAAATGAGAACTCTACAAATTTCTCATTTAGATGTGACTCTTATTTTCAATAAAAATGGCACTTCCCTAATTTTTCACACTTTTTGTTTATTACTAGCATTAAATATTTTTTTTCAACAATATTGACTATATAAAGATTTTAGAAAATTAAATTGTTCAGAAGTTTGTTTACCTTTTTTTATCGAGAAATCCAAAATACGCACTGAAAATCGACAAAAACACAAAATCCAAGATGATGGACAGTTCCCATAATTAATATACGGGCAATAATGTGATTTCTTCATCTACTCCTCGGGGATACCTAACTACAACAAAAAAATTGACTTGTAGTTTTTTTTTTTGTTGAAAAAATCTAAAATGATTGCGCTACCTAATTTACTCTCAATCTTGCTTATTTGTCTCGTCAGCTTATTAATCTGATTTTATTGCTTTGTTTTACTTTAGATTTCGCTCAAGTTTCCCCCAAAATCTGATCCATTTATTTATTTAAAAAAAAAATAACGATTTATTCGTTACTTTCCGAAAGTAACGCGTTACAGAAATTTAGAATTTATAAAATCAACCAATTTTACAAAATTGTCAACCACCGCAGTTGTTTGCTTTAGTAAACATTCAGTTTCTAATAATCTTTCGGACAAATTGATAAAATTTCGTGCAGAGCCTCTACTATTACCGCGATTTTCAGGATAAATCATCATTTTAGTTGTAAACTGAAAAGTAAGCCATTGTAATAAAAATTTTACTTTCAAATTTTAGCCGTACCGCAGACAATGTAAATAATGACTAATTTATAATCAGTTTGTGGGAATGAAGGAATGTAACAAATAAAGCGATGTTGCCGGTTATTTTACCATTACATGTATTTTAGGAAAAAAAATTTTGTTTGAAATAATGTCTCCTTATCGCGGACACCCTAAATATCAGCAGTTTATTTTTCCTGCTATTTCTGTATTTACAAGTTGATCCGTATATTTATGGTTTCTCATCCAGATAAAAATCGAGGTATTGCACGTACTCTTTGGGAATGTTTGTTAATCTCTGCTTTGTAGATATTCGTCGTATCTCACTCCATCCCGGAAATAATAAAGGGTGACTTTACGTTCGCAAAGTATCTTTATTTATTCATGTTTTAATACAAAAATTGCAAAACCTGAAATTATTATGGTTTTTTTATCCCAATTTCAATCTTTTTTAAAAGATTTGATTATTAAATTTATATTTATTATATAGCTATTAAATTGAAGCTATCATACCAATTATTCTCCATTACTATCAAAATGAAGTGTATCAATATGAATGAATTTATTAGATCGATTGAATTACTACAACTCAATGTTAAATATTTAACAATATGGTAATGAAATTAGACTCTTATTAATATCTATTAATTATTCTTTCAAGGTTTTGTATAATATTTATATAGTTTTATTATCTCTGTAATTAGTATTTAATTATTTTGATTTAAAAAAAATGTACGGAATTATAATTTATTCTTGTTTGTAAAACGATTTGAAACTACACAGTAGTTAGTTACAATCTTTTTGTAGACTAAACTTTTTATGTAGATAATAATTAATCATTAAAATTAAAAAACGTATAAAAAAATACAAACAACAATGTATTTATTACAATAAAAAATCGCGTTACTATAATAATAAACAGGAGCATTATAAAACAAATTGGGCAAATAGAATATAAGAACTTAAAAATCAATGGGGTTCGATCTGCTATCGATCACGTTCTTGGGAATAGGAAGAATAGGTTGGGGGAAGAAAACAGTTTTTTAACACCGTCATGACATAAAAATACTTTGTTTATCTGTTGTGCACTGTAACATCCTATCCGTGCCAATTACATAATGTCATAAGAATTGCGCTCATTATCTTGTAGATAAATTGTTGAATAAAAAAAATGAAGGCATTGTAACAATCAAGATATGAGCTAACACTGAGTCGTTAATAGACTTTTAGCGACAGGTAGAATACATAATTAATTAGTACATTAATAATGAATTAAAAAAACGTAAGCTAAGCTTTAATACATAACCACTTCCTTCCGGAACCGTCGTATAAAATGGACTATTACAAAACTTACAAAACCACATACTGTTTAGACCCATTGTCTAAAATATCTTTTATCTACAAGGACACAATGAAATAATCGAAACATTGATCAAAAGTCACTTAACATTGGATCTAACAATTTTAGGTTGAACACAATAAAAAAAATAAAAATTACAATAGACGCATTTTTATCAAAAACATGTCCAAAATTAGAGAAAAGCGATTTTCTGATAGAGGTATTTATAAACCAATTTCAATATTACATTCTGTTTATTACTTTTCTAAAGATTGATTATTGTTAATGTTACATATTTTTTAGAAAAACATCGGTTTATATCATATTGAATAAAATAAGGCTAATATTAACTCATTGTAATTTATATTTACATCGAGAAAAAAAGTCTAGTTCGGACTGTTAAAAAGTGATTGAAACTAAAACACTAAATGCCAGTTACGACTAGATCTTCGTGGTCAGTAAATACTAATTTAAAAAATTAATAGAGATCATTGTATTGAGAATGTGCAGGTTAGAATTGCCAAGGCGATTTTTTAATATAAATTTCACAAATTTTAATGTCTTATAATAGGCACAATTGTTACTATGCTAAATCCTAATTTGGAATCAAAATTCCATGGGATACAAATTTGTAGAATTCAGTAATGAATTTTTGATTACGATGATATAGTAGCGGAAACCTTTTCTTGTAATTTATTTTACTCTTATTTTATTTTTTTACGAATTGATAATGTATCCTGACTCAAAGTCAATTTAGGATATGAATTTATAATAACTTTATGAACTTTCTATCTTTGTCTAATTTTTAATTAATGATTAATAACCCATAAACGTTTTTATTATTTAATATACCTTTTACTACCTTCCGACCAAACCACATGCCGAATGTTTTTATTTGAATAATTTATAGACGATATAATATTAAGCTTAGTAAATTAAGGGACGCTATAAAATGGATATGTTTTCGATAGATGTAATAGTTTCATTAATGGATAAATTTATAGCCTAAATTGATACCTCTATAATTAAATCGATAATTTCTATTATATAAAGAATAAATAACATGCCTGCAAATTGTAAAAACAAACTAAAGCCACAGTCAAATATTTCTGCTCGACATACATTAATGAGGGTATTAATGTCACCTCAGCTATCAAAATCTACAAATCTAAAACAGATATAAATTATTATAGAGGAAAATGTGCAAACTTGGTCCTCCCCATATTCCTAAATTATTATAGAAGAAAATGTGCAAACTTGGTCCTCTCCACATTCTTTTTATTATGAACACTTATATTACATCAACCAATGACAATCCTATTTTTCTAACACGCACCAATCAAAACAAAATGTATCTAAAAACATTGAGTGTCACAGTGTTTACACATGATGTGAAATTTCTCAAAAAGGACGAAAAATGGACAAAAATCGTTTTGGTGGTTATTCAAATATTAACACAATAATTCAAAGTGTTCAAGAAAATGTGCCGACATACACGGAAAAGTCTGAAACAATTCATATTGTTGAATAATCTTTAAAAAAACGCGCGAGATGAGGATTTTTTTTTAATATTTTGTTGTTTTGTTACAAATTCTGCAAATTTCACTGAACAAAATCTTCCAGAAATATGGAAATAACAAAATTTTCTCATCTCTTGTGCATTATTGTTGACAATTTTATAAAATACGATATTGAGAAAGAAATAAATCATTAAATTAATGCATACTCAAAAAATATATTTTACTTCGAGGCGTTGAATTTGGAGCCTTGATTTGTAGGTTAGGTATTTTACAGGATCTTGATAGTCGATTTTTGACATTACGCTGTTTTCCTGCGGTGCAACGGACCCATTTTTTTAGGGACTTTTGGATACTTAACGTTGTGATGAACCGTATTCTGTTTATTTCTCAGGGTCATAACTACGACTGGAACAAATTATTATCAACCTTTAATCTTTGTATATTTTGGAATAGTATAGGGATACAGTAAATTAAATTTTAAAACGGCCTAATCGTTTGTGGTTATCTATTGGTAAACATAGATGAGCGCTTGAAATAAGATGCAATAAAATTTTGACGTTATTTTATAAAATTGTTTTGGAAAAAATTTATAAAATAATATAACTGGGTTCATATCAATCAATATTAAACATAATTTTACTGACGATAAATTTTATCGACGGGGAATTGGCTACCCAACTGCAAAGCCATTCTTCGCAAGTCTGCAAACCCAATAAAAAACACTTCCATTTGCTAAGCAATAATTAACTAGTTCATCCTCCAGTTCTATGCAGAAATCTATAGATCTACCAACTTTACTCTTTGTGCTTCTTGCAGGGGAGTTCCATACTTTTTTGCCAACATTTGGCACATTTGAACAGCATCAATTTCTTTAGCTATGGTGAATTCTTTAAATTATAACGAGTGAGGGTATTTTAATGTGACAAAATAAGGAGCACGTTTTGAGAATAATGAGGGGCTCGGGTTACACACCAACGTGCTAAAATAAGGAGCACGTTTTGAGAATAATGAGGGGCTCGGGTTACACATCAACGTGCTTAGTTTTGGAAAGCTGACAACTTTTTAACCCCATGTGCAATCTGAATAGCAATATAAAATAGATAACACTTACGATACGAAAATTGAAGAATTTATAAATCAAACAGGAACAGTAATTCTCTATAAACACACTATGAACTTCAAGTGTTTCCTGTTGGGCACTGTTCTCTACTTGTAATTTGTAAAATTTAACGTAAGTATGAAGTATGGTACTTATTTTGAGCCCACCTCGAAAATGCGGCTTATCAACGTCCATATTATAAAACTGACTTAACTGGAAGAAAACCCATAAAATAATTTTTTAAATGTCTTATTGGGATTTTTTTTAAATATACAAATTAGCTTCTATTGGGGTACATAATTTTTTAAAAGTTATCATTTATCAGTGCTTTACAAAAAAAATATTTGTTAAATTAAATATCCAATAAAAAAATGACACATTTTGCAATGAGTAATATTGAGTTTTTACTAATTTAAACCCTACTCGTTTTATATTTTAACAAATTAATCACTACTACGTTGCAACTAAAATCAGATAGGACTTTGAATCAATAAGTAGCTTCTTAGACGAACGCAAGCGTTTTAGTATATAAAGGCTTGATAATCTGTAGTCTACGTAATATACTCGTAACTTTTATCATATCCTAAATGCAAACCTAACAACAAATGGGAAATTTTTTTTTTACTATAAATTTATAAATTCGCGAAAAAAAGTTATTCTTTATAAAAAGTTCTGCACGGCCTAAAACATAAAATGCAACCATCAGTTAATACATTTTTTGAGCCGTATACGAGGGCGTCAAAAATATACATTTTGCTTATTTTAAAAATATAGAAAATGTTATTTGAAAAACTTATTTAGAAACAATATTTACCTCTAAATATAAAATCACAGCCTCCTATATCAAAACAATATTTTTTCTATTTTTTTCTTGTAGCAAAGTGCGAAGTGAACTGATACATATAAAATTAGTTTCCACAAATTATTTTAAACCTATTTATTGGTTATTAGTTAAAATAATAGATTTAACCTACTTTAGTATACCATTACAGAGTAAAATACTAATTTTGCATAAAGGAAACATGTAATTTTGCATCTATTTTAAATCTACGTAAAAAATGAGCATATTAAACTAGATTAAATTTATTATTTTGACTGAAAACTAATAAATAGGCTTAAAATAATCTATAGAAACTAATTGTATATGTATCAGTTTACTTGGAACTTTGCTTCAAGAAAATTTTTTTAAAAAATATTGTTTTTTGTGATTTTAGATTTGGAGGTAAATATCGTTTCTAAAGGAGTTTTCTAAATAACACTATATTTTTAAAAATAAGCATACTCTATTAATTTATATTTTTTGACGCACCTCCTATACGGCCTATAAAATGTATTATTTGACAGTCGCATTTTAGGATTTGGACCATGGCAGAACTTTTATAAAGAATATTTTTTTTCGTAAAATTAGTAATAAAAAAAGTTTCCCGTTTGCTGCGAACTTAAGTGGACACTGTATATAAAAAAAATGAAAGACGATGAATCATTAGTCATTTCACAAGACATATCATACTGAGAATTATCTATTATACGGGTGTAACAAAAATGTAGGTCATAAATTTAACCATACGTTCTGGTCATTAAAATACTCAATTTAAGAATCTCTATAAATTCATATACCCTGAATAAAAAAAAAATCTAAATTTGTTACTCTAAAACATTTTTTTTTTCGTGAAAATGTATAAAATTTTTTAGTACTTTATTTCATGGCAAGAGTCATGAAAAAATATATATTTTATATCAGGTTTTTAGGGGTTGATAATCCCTTTTTGCTTCTCTACTTGTACGATAAAATTTATTTATTAGGGATAGACTCAGGATTTATATCAAACGAAGTCGATTTATATAAAAAAACGGAAGTCTCTATTTTGAATATTTATATTATTTTATCTATGCTGATTATAATTATGTGTATATTTTTCGTGAAACTAATTTTTTTTAATGCGATTTAGTTTTAATGAAAATTATTTAACCTAAATTGGTAAAATTTTTACATTTAAATATTTCATTATTGTTTGTGATAAATAATTCACAAAAAACATTAAGGAATAAATAATAAAAAATCCACAAAAAACAAATAACTTAATTAATGAAAAACGACAAAAAACACTTAAAAATTTACAAAAACTAATTAATACCACAAACTAAATTAATTGTTCAAAATTACTAAATGACCACAATTGCTGGCAAAAGTGTTACGCTTCTTGTTATATGCTTGACCGACTTCCCAATCTCATCTGGGCTATTTTTCATTTCTTGAAAGACTCCTTGAATCCGTTCAAGAAGTTCTTGCCTGCTATTTACTTCTCCGTCGTAACTTTGGATTTTAAAAATCTCTATACATAATAACCGATAGGATTAAAATCCCACGACATTGAAGGCCAGACACTTCTACCAATTCATCTATTGGGAAAATTGTCAGATGAAAAATTTCTGGCTATATGCGCCTGTTATTTGGTGAAGCAAATTTACGACGATGAAGTAAATAAAACTTCTTGAACTTATTTAAAAAGCTTTTCAAGAAAAATAACCCAGACGAGATTATTAAGTCAGGCATACATACAAGAAGCGCAAGAATTTGTCTTCAGCAATGGTGGTCATTTGGGAATTTTGAACATTGCTTTAGTTTTTACTAGTAATTGGTTTTTTGTAAATTTTATTGGCGATCTTCATTAATTTAAGTGAATTATTTATCGTAAATAATGAACAAATACTTAAATGTTAAATTTTACCAATTTACATTAAATAGTCCATTAAAACTAAATCGCGTTAAAAAAATTTTAGTTTTTAGTTGCTGTGTAGATGTCAAATATACCAATTTACAACTGTCCCATTTGGCCTGCAATCAACTGCTGCATATGCTTTGCGGAATATTTTTTAGGAATATGATGATTTCAAAAACATCGAAAATTATATTAAAAAAATTTGTACAATATGGTCCACAAATGTATGGTTAAAAAATTTACATCCCTCGAAAAAAATATATTATTTTTTCAAGTCTCTTATGTTAAACCGTTTAAAATTAATAAAATAAAACCAATTTTTAATTTTTCGATTTAAATGCATAAAACTTCTTAAATTTAAAGACAATTTATTTTCTTCCTTGAAAATTATGGTTAAATTTATGACTTAACTTGTTACAATTTCATAAATTTCATCCATGTTGATACATTTTATTATTTATAATTAGAAAATCATATTTACATTAATCTCCATGTTCAGTATTGTGTCATTGAGCAATTTTTTCGATGAAAACAAGCTACTTACTTCTTAAAAATTATTTTTTTAAAAATTAAATTAGTAATATTTCCGGTTTTAACGAATTTTAAAGGCACTTCAAAGAAGCATAAAAAGTTAAAACGTCCAATACGATATTTCTGGTAATAGATTTATTTTTCGACAAAGGACAACTAATTATTTAAAAAACAAATTATAAAGAACTGGATTTATTATCACCAATGACATCTGTCCGGAAGATATTCACCAATATATTTGTTCTCTTAAAATATTTATTTCAATATATATTTATATTAAAACTTTCTTATAGGTACTTGACCCTATCTTTTGAAACCAATATTATCGAAATTTAGAAGTTATATTGAAGAACATATCAAACAAATCATTGAACTCTGTGTTTATCTCAGTTCAATAATTTTTTAAAAGATATCTATTTACTGAAATTAATTATGTCTCGTTAGGCATTACAATCAAAGAAGTGTCAATTTAACAATTTCTTTTTCTGTAGGCAAAAATTATAGAAGATGACGCAAAATCAGTCACTTATAGATCAACTGTCAAACCAAAGGAACACCACGTTACTTTGATCAGAGAAAAGATTGACACAATGGCAAAAATGTTTGAATACTGTAGCAAAAAGTATCCCAATAAAAGATGTTTGGGTACCAGAGAAATATTGGCCGAGGAAGATGAATTACAACCCAATGGAAGAGTTTTTAAGAAGGTAACATTATATATTTATTTTTTTAATTTATATTCTCATTTTTATCAAATTATGATTATTATATGGTAAATATTAACAATTTATGCATAAAATTTCTTTTAAATATCTCAACAGACTCATCTGCCTCAGATAATTAACTTTTTTGTACAGTTTCATATTAAATTTCTAATGGGAATGTCAGGAAGATTATTCTAAGTCCCTTGTTATTTTTCTAAAAATAATTTTATGTAAGTGTTTTTTAAATTACTTTTTGTTAAAATTTAATCCGTTCTCCAAAACTATCTATTATCTAGCAGGTTCTGGTAATTTTTTGATATTAATTAAACAAATATTCTTTTAAATAAAATGAGAGACACAATTTTATGTGGCCACATATTATTAATTATTATGTACGTTTCCAGTATTTATCAAAACATACGTAGTATTTCAAAATAATAAAAAATAAATAATATATGACTGGAAGGTCTGAATTTGTTATTTTTATTAAATAATATATACAGGGTTTTTCAAATGTCTGAAAACGATCCTCTCATCATATTTGCTTTTAAAAAAATTCAAGATGACCGCCTGTAACGAAAACAAATGAATATTTTTGAATTTTAAGCGCATTAAAATATGAAGAAAGAAATTTTATTACTAAATCCCGAAGTTTGGCAATTTATCTTTAGTACTTACTATCTAAATTTTAATATAATGTACGTTTTCAGTTTGTTATGGGTGACTATAAATGGAAAACCTTCTCTGAGGTAAATATCCTAGCATCACATTTCGGTAAAGGTCTTCGCGAATTAGGAAATCCTGCAGGCAGGAACATTGCGATTTTCGCCGAAACTAGAGCCGAATGGATGATCGCAGCTCACGGAATATTTAAACAAAGCATTCCTATTGTCACTATTTATGCAACGCTCGGAGATGAAGCTATAGCACATGCTATAAACGAAACTGAAGTTTCCACTATTGTAACCAGTTTCGATTTATTGCCTAAATTCAAGAAGATCCTTCAGTTAACTCCTCGCGTTCAAACTTTAATTTATATGGAAGATCAGTTGAAGGTTTTGGAAAGCTGTGATGGTTACAAGGAAGGTGTGCAGATTATTAAATTTGAAGAGATTCTTAAACAGGGAGCCAAGTCAACCATAGGTCAGTATTTTTATTTATCAAATTCATTTTTAATTTGACAAATTTTAATTCTTAGTTTTCATATATAAACTCAAACTCCTCTGTTTTTTTAAATAAATATTTAATTGTTATTACAGTGGCTCAACAACCAAAACCAGAGGATGTAGCCGTTATCATGTATACTAGCGGTTCTACTGGAGTGCCCAAGGGTGTCATCTTACTTCAAAAAAATCTAATTGCTACATTGAAAGGATTCTGCGATTCAACGCCCATTTATGAAAGTGATATTATGATTGGATTTTTACCTCTAGCTCACATTTTCGAATTGCTGGTGGAAAGTGTATGTCAGTTTTCTGGAGTTCCTGTTGGTTATTCTGGTGCTCTAACGATGACTGACAATTCCAGCAAAATTAAGAAAGGAACCAAAGGAGATGCTACAGTTTTATGTCCTACAGTATTAACTAGTGTACCTGTAAGTCATTTAACACTAAAGTTTTTCGTCCAATAAAATCAAAATTTCTTTATTGCAGCTCATCTTGGATAGGATATCTAAGAGTATTCAAGAAAAAGTAGCCAAGAGTAGTAATCTCAAGAAAGTGATATTCAAATTCGCCTATGACTACAAGGTATCTTGGAAGAAACGGGGATATGAAACGCCATTAATAGATAAAGTTGTTTTCGCACCAATTACAAAAATTGTTGGAGGAAATATGAGACTGATGATTTCCGGTGGAGCACCGTTAACACCCGAAACACATGAACAAATCAGCACGTGTTTGTGCATTAGAATTATCCAGGGTTATGGTCTTACGGAAACAACTTCATGTGCATGTGTTCAAGATTGTAAGTTAAATATCTTCCTTTTTTCATCACTAAACCTTGCAAATAAAAATATTTAAAATAACGTTTATGAAACTTAGAAAACAGATCTAATAATAGATACATACATTTTTTTAAGTATTATAATGACGATAAATGTTATCCTGATGATGCTACATAGTTAGCGAAACGTACATCTAGTGTTTTTAAAAAGTATATTTTTGGTTGTTGAAATAAAAAATTTCCAAATTCTCTTCTCAAGTAATTAGTTTTAATGAAGTTCTAAACTTTAATGTCTAAAATATATTCTTTTTTGTTTTAGTATATGACATGTCTTATGGTAGAGCAGGAGCTCCTTGTACAATTTGTGATATTAAATTAATAAGTTGGGAAGAGGGAAATTACCGAATTACGGATAAACCTTTTCCTCGTGGAGAAATTATGATAGGAGGGGAAAATATTAGCGTAGGATATTACAAACTAGAAGAAAAAACTAAGGAAGACTTTTTTGAAGAAGATGGGAAAAGGTGGTTCAGAACTGGTGATATTGGAGAAGTACATGAAGATGGTGTAATAAAAATTATTGGTAAGTAAAATGTATATTGTTCACACTGTATTCAATAATAAACTGCTCGATTTTAATCTGTTTTAAAGTGCTATTTATATATACTTTAATTTAGAGAATAATATAACAACAGTTTTTTTTTAATTTCCATAACCCAACATTAAATATTACTAAATGGATTAAAATTTTGAGTCTTAAGTTTCAATTATTAGACACATTCCATTATTGGCCTATTTTTGTTCTGTGAAATTGTTCTCTACCTATAACTATTATTATAACATCATTAATCATTTTTTTTTTCAAATTTATGTACATTATGTTTTAGTTTTTTGTACAATGCTTTTTCAGTCAGTAAAGATTATAAAATCTTTATTCAATTTGTAATTCATTAGGTTTTTTTAACTGTTATGATGACTTCTAAGGTAAAAGTTGTCATTTTATTAGTTATTTTAGTCTATTTTTTAATATCTTTTTACACCGCTGGTAGTGAAACTTGTACCTTAGATGCGTAAGCTTTTTTATACATTTGTTACGATTTTGTTGGAATTATATTATTCATTAAAAACCAATAAAATCTAAAATATCTTAAATAGGACAAAGTCGCAATCTTCTGTAATTATTTATTATATCCATATAAGACAAGGATTTGCAAATATTTTTTTTTATTTTTTTTTTAATACACAGGCTAGTTTAGGTAGTCAAGACTTCTTTTAATAAAAAAAATACGTATCCCCCGGGCAGGTAAAAAGTATATAGAAAATATTTTTACTGCGATGAGAAATATGTTTTCTGCAATGAGACACTCGTCTTAAATATACCATAGATAGATAACGATAAAATATAGTTTTAAACTCAAATCTGAAAAATCTACTGAATTTTACAGTTGACCTAAATATTAATATTTTGCGCTCAATTTTTTTTGATCGTTTTATAATGAAAAAATATATCGATTTCAGTTTAAAAAAAATGTCGAACCTGCCTTTTATCAATTCTACTAAAATTCTACCAAACACCCTCATTTTTCTTAAAAATCTACTAATTTAGTAGTAAATTTACTAAAAACGGTAACCCTGTAAAATGTGTGTGAATACAGCGCAGCAGCGGGCCAGGGGCGAACCGTTCATGGCTACTGACGTCACACGGTCTAGTCTCTCGCACAGATACCGTTTTCCAGCCTTTCGCCGATCCTTGATTTTAAAATGCTTACAGCGGACGTAAATATTAATATTTTGCGCTTAACTTTTTTTTGGTCGTTTTTAAATAACAAAATCTCTCGATTTCAGTTAAAAACCACAAATATTTATTATATTGTGGTATATATTGGGAGTTTTTTTTCTACTGTATAATTTGACCACATTTGAGATATGGATCTCTTGGATTTATTAATAACAATACCTATTATTTTTACAGATCGCAAGAAGGACTTGGTAAAGTTACAAGCCGGAGAATACGTTTCACTAGGCAAGGTTGAAGCTGGACTCAAAACATGTCCTCTAGTAGATAACATTTGTGTATATGGAGAATCGACTAAAGAATTTTGTGTGGCACTTGTAGTTCCTAATCAACAGCAATTGCATGATCTTGCTGCAAAGAAAGGAGTTGAAAACAAATCATTTGAAGACCTCTGCATTAATTCGGTTGTAGAAAAGGCAGTTGTTCAAGAATTGGCAGAACACGGAAAAAAAAGTAAATACTATTTTTTTTATTTCCTTAAAATTAATACTAGATATAACTACTGCTGTACAACATGAAAATGTATCTGCACTTTCTTGCAAAAATTGAGATATTTTTAGATTTCAACTGTAGAATTAATTACCTTTCAGATAAATACTTTATACCTATTTTTCTTCAGAATTTAGAATTTTCAATTTAAAAGCCAATCAGTTTTTTTAATTATAATTATAAATATTAATTTGGCACAACAGATTAAGAAAGAAAAAAAATCTGTGAAATAATAAACATCACTTTTGAATAAAATAAAATAATATTCAACTCTTAGAAACATCTTTTACCTATCTTTGTTCACGTTGAGGGCGATTATTCTGTTACCATCATGTGGTCAATAAAGTAATACGCAAGTGAGGGTCAGGGTTTAAAATTTATAATTTGTCGAACTAGCACTAAACTATTCATATTTTCCTTAGGTAAACTCGCTAAATTCGAAATTCCTACAGCAGTAAAACTAGTAACGGAAGTATGGTCTCCGGACATGGGACTTGTCACGGCTGCTTTCAAACTGAAGAGGAAAGAAATCCAAGATCGATATAAGCACGAAATAAATAGAATGTATGCTTCCTGAAAGTTAAAATATTTTTAATGTTTTTTTTTTTTGTATGTAAGTCTTTTTATGGAAATCGCGTGTATAGAATTGTAAAAAGTATTTTGTAAAGTTTCTTGTACATATTGATGAAGTTATGAGATAAGATTTTATGTATTATTTTTATTTTAATTCGCTCTTTAGCGCGAATTCTTTGTACATAAGAACAAAATTGTATTTTTTTACATGTAGAGTTTCGTGTACGCTTCGAAACTATTTTTAAATCATTGCAGAAAATATATAATTGTATTGTACCTACTCAGTTAAATATATGATTTAATTATTTTCTTTAAATCAATTTATCTATTCTGCAATGATTCAAATTTTCCAGCTATAAAATATATTAATATTGCTAATATTAGCATCACTCCTAGTTCAAGAAGGGCTATATTTTGTTTATTACAACTGAGTACGTTGTGATTTTTAGTAGCAATATTTATGAGATTTTTCTTATATGTAATTTATTATTGTGGGGTATACTTAATATTTATTGCTTATATTACTTACAATTTTATAATTAGCAGTTAATAAAACTGCGTGTCACTAGGTAGTGATCTATGGGCCGGATTAATATAATTATTTTCTTATTAGAATTTCGTTTCTATGTTTTTAGATTGTTTGAACTTTGTTAAAACAATTTTTCTTATTAAAGTGATCAGTTTCTGCTGCTTAGTTGGATCAGTCTTTATAATTTATAAAATTGGTTAAATATGTCTTTAAATTCATGTCGATAAATTTTTAACACATTGCTTATAAAATTATGGGAATAATAGGAAAACACAAATCAAGTCTATTTTATATTTAACTTCAAATATCTGCAAAATAAAATTAAAAAAATTCTATTTGTAAGCTGGCAGTTAAAAAGATGGTTTCTTCCTAAATCTTGCTTTTGGGGTACCCCCAGGAGTAACAACTCTAGACACTGTTAGGCCCAATGAAAATCTATACTGGGAATCTGCTGAAGTCTAATAGTTAAAGAAAACATCAATAAAATTTAACCAATAATTGACCAGAATATTCAATAAATCACTTTGATAATGCACCTCATCTCCTTGAGTAATTTACCTGTATCGCCAGATAGTACCCAACTATAGTAGGCCTAATAATTTTCGCCAGATTGTCAGCTGGCATTTTACATTCCAGAAATTGAGCAACTTTTGGTAGATGCAAAATAATGCAAAGGTGTCCCGGTTAGGCTGTGGTAACCGAGAAATTATTTCGTATAAACAGATTGTTATGTTTAGCTTTTATAGCAGAAATAAAATCATTCTAAAGTGTTTAAAAGTTATATTAAAGACTTTAAAAAGTCCCCTATTCAACTACAAATCACGTGGATGTCTATTTCCTTCAAGTTTGCTAGACAAGAACTTTCCTGTATATCTCGCGACTCGTTTAATCCCCTTTTCTCAATTTCATTGTCAAAATATATAAAATAGTGCTGGAACCAGTGGGGGAGTAGGAGTATAAACAGCAAGTCTTCGGCGGAAAATAAAAATAAAAAATGTGAAAAGTCTGGGTGCTGCAAAGAGAAAACAACTATTTCCCATCTATTTATAATTTGCTTCCAATTGCGATCATCTTTTGACTTCGTCAGTCAGAGAACAGATTCAATTTAACGTTCTTCGGTTTCAATGGCCATCTTGAATCCAATGTATGGTACAAACTGCTTCCGCAAGTTTAAATAAAATAGCAACAGATAAATAATTATCTAATCTATTATAATGAATTGTGTATTTATTGCTCCAACATTACCATTTTTTACTGATATGGCTTCTATTTTCCATATACAATCATCACATTTAATTATTGTCATTTAGAAAAAAAAAATTATCTCTACTTGGTCTAATACAGTATGAAATGAAGAAAAGGGTACTTGAATGTGTTTAATTAAAAACAATTTCTTTTAAAAATTGTTTTAATTATATACACATTGATGTACCCTTTTCATCACTTCAAATAGTTTAATATGTACTGATCCAGTCTGTTTATTAATACAGTATATCTATGAATGATCACTTTTTAAGTTTTAATAATTTAATAAAATTGTTTTAAGTAAAAGTTTATTTTAAAATGTATCTTTAATAGTTGTAATTTTAAATATACTAATAGTTTTTTTATCAAATCAAAACAGATGTATAAAGTATTGTTGTTAATCATTATCTTATTTTTAATTGGTAATGACTTCTGATTTTTTTAAACTACCACTTTATTTCATTTATTTTGTAAATTGTAGTTATGGATATTAAAGAAAAGTATTTTTTCAAAATTAAGAGTGGTGAATGATATCAAAACTCCAATTATTGGAAATTGTTATCTGGTAACACGCAAGTCTACCTACCAACTGCTGATAACAAATTGGCACTATAAGCGCTAAATTTTAAACATTTCCTACTTTGTTATTTTTGTTTGTTATATGTTAAGTTTTTTAGTGAAGACTGTTCACAATCGGATAACATATTGTCAATTTTCAAATAATTGTTCCAAACCTTTATTTGAATAAAGACATGTACTTAATATAAAAATGCCTATTTTTAAATACCTTTATTAGGATAAATCAATATGTACATATATATTTAGATAAGATAATTGTACAAACTGGGTAGCGTTTGGTGAAAAAATGTTTCGAAGAAGCTTGAATGCATTTAAAAAATCAAGACTTATTATATAAATAGCACTTTTTCAATGCTAGAATAATGACATAAAACCTTGTATAACTTTGACACATTTCACAATACAAATGGTAGTTATATAGATATTTTGTTCAACTTAGTTTTTCTATCTTAATAATCCACAAAGAAATATTTAGATCATACATTATTTAAAATGTGTTTATATATTTAATATTTATAAAAAATGCGACTGAAATAACTGGATGTTATTAAAAAATTGTTTCTAAAGTGCTATTTGTATAAAATATATTTTTTCATTATTATGAATTGTGGTCCCACAATAATTTTAACTAATGCGCACATATATTTTCAGAAAATTGTTTTATTCATTCAAGCCTTTTGTTATTCACTCATAAATA
Organism: Neocrepidodera transversa; assembly: GCA_963243735.1. NCBI lineage: Eukaryota > Metazoa > Arthropoda > Insecta > Coleoptera > Chrysomelidae > Neocrepidodera > Neocrepidodera transversa. The sequence continues at coordinate 9,315,634 of OY725338.1, forward strand.
TTCTTTATATTATCATTTTTACCTTTAGCTTATTTTATGGCAATTCTAAATATGCGAAGACTGGTTTCAAGCTACTTTTACTGATAAGTGTGTCTTAATTTGTTAAATATAATAAAACAATGTTGTCATATCAAATTTTTCACATTCATTGAACGCTACCTCAAAACCTATTTAAACAAAAATGGTGCTGCAATGGGTATATTATAGCCAAATTGAACAAATTACATCACAAATTTATATTTTAAGTGAGCAAGTTTTGGTTACAGTTATCTTAATATTTGTATTATGAAAATGGTAATATAATAGTATTATATATTTGAGTATTTAATTTTTCCTGTTTAACCCCTATCATTCATAATACATAATGTTATTGAAACGTGGTTCGCATACGCATGCATCCCATGACTAAACGTCTATTCAATAGCACATAATCTTTTGTTTATCGCCATGCATGCGAGCAAACTAGAGCGTGGCAGTTTTTTGACTATTTTGTATTCTGTGTGACATTTGTTATATTTTTTTATTATTCCAACTAGAAATGATTTAAAATTACAGCAGAGCATATTTTAAGCTACACACTAATGGCAGGTATGAGTTTGCCGACCAATTATCATTATGTCATGTAGTCCGGCCCTGACAACCAAGTTCTTTCGACTAAAGCTGAAACTCGGGAGCAACTCCATTCACGTCCGATGTGTCCTCAGTCTAGTGCACGATACATTTGTTTGGCTTCCTTGTGCAACTAGCAGCTGCTTAAACGTCTCGTGCATTTGTTAGAATTATGCCATAAGTTTTTTCTTTTTGTGGCGTCGTTGGTCCTTGGTCTTATTGGTGTCCTTGGCGTCTGTTGAGGTGTTCTAGGCACCTTAGGGCATCCTCTGATTTGGTGGTTGTTCACCTGCACAATTCGCGCATACGACCTCATCTTTTTGTCGATGGTTTCCTTCACAATTGACACATCTCGTTAGGCTTTTGTGGTTTTCTTTTGCTCTTCGATAGTAGTTTTTATGTCTAGTAGATACCGTAACTTCATAAATTCTCTTTATCTTCATTATTTATTTCTACTAGAGAGATTGAAAGTGGTCGATTGTTTCCGTATCGGCTACGTATATGTGTCACTTTTACTGCTTGAAGTCAAATTTTTTCGATCTACTTTTCACTTCTATGATGTTACTAGTGTCCATTTAACATTATTTTTGTAAGGTTGTCTTAAGGCATTTAGTAAATAATCTTAAGTCTTATCTATTTTATTAGATTTCTATCTTCTGGCATCTCAATTTTTTTTTCCGATTTAAATAAAAATTAAGCTAAGGATAGGGAAATATAATTAGAATTTAGAGCTGCCGCCTATTTCTTTCTCATTTTTTTTATTAAAATTATTTTTGTTAAATTTTTCCATTTTAAAATTATCTACTACCTTATTTGTTAATTTGCGTATATTTAGACAGTGTCGTCTAGTATGCATATACAAAATTTTATTTCTTAATTTTAATTCGTTTGCAAAATATTTTGAACTTCTCTCATGATTTAAAAAAATAGTACTCTTTTCTCAGAAATTAATAAGAGTTAGAAGAGAATGATCCATTTTTTGCAATCTACACCTCTTAGACTATCTTTCTGCCAATTTTCGTTAAAATCTGAGTAATTACATATTTCATCTCATCCGCGCTTATATAGTGCATCACCTCGCTAAATATTGCCCTTTTACAACTTTGTCCCTGCCTTCTTCGACGACTCTCTGATGCAAGTCCTAAAGCTCCCTAAATCGTCCATAATAATTCTTATTTATCTAACGTCTTTGCGACGATCACCTGATGTCCCATCTGACCGCCATTCTTCGCCTTCTCTACCCAAAAAATACCTCTTATTAAGGGTAATTTATTTCCAATTCGTTTTGTTTAATCTCTTAACCATCCTTAGTGATTCGTTCTTTTTCATCTAGCTCCTCTTTGTGCCCATTATAAGTAGTAGTCCATAAACAATGTAGCTTCAGTATAAAAATATTTAAATTTAGCAAAAAAATGAAATAAGCGCAGAAACTAGAAATCATTGTGAATAAAGAAATCGCCAAACACAAATTATCAATAGGTATACAGTAGGGAATTAATCAAAACAGACATTTCATAAAATAAATTATTTAAAACTTATAAAACTCTAACATGTAAGAATAATTTTAATATAATAAACTAGTTAATACTTGTGTTTTGTTGTTTGCATCACTTTTTCATATAATGTCCAAGATATGGCAGCAACTAGTGTGCGCCTTAATAGCCTAGGAAGAATACCTTGAAAATATCCTAAAACCCCGTGTTGAACGTATATATGAGCAATCACTGACCAAAGCCCATTGAATTTATTTGGATAAATTTGCAATTGAGTTTTAAAGACATCAGGTGGTTGTGTAACAAAAGATGCTAGCGTACTTGACACTACTGCACAAGTAAAATACACAGGTGATGTATAATTTGAATAAATATCTGCAATATAAAATTATTTATTATTTGAGGCTGGCAACAGTATTTTTAATATGATTATGATTCAGTCCATTATTTACTTATGAATGATTTAACATCAACCCTCTATGCTTACAACCAATAAATTTAGTTTTAGGATGAAATTGGTAATGGTTTATAAAAAAAAATTATGAATACAGATATGAAAATTTTATGAGAATATGCGTAGTCAAAAAATTTGAGAAATGTAAAAGTGAAAAAAAAATGATTATATATTTACCATTAGGAACAAACAATTTTAATTGTGTATAAAACATAAAATATAACCCTGCATAAGGAGCATCTCTGAATATGGTAGGTAATAATCCTCTTGTTAAACCTTTAAAACCTTCAATTTTGAATATTTCTCTAAGTGCCACTAAAACTCCACTATAATGGTAAACTCCACTTTCAATTCTAAAAATAAAATATAACAAAATTATTTAGGTACATTTAGATTTACGACTGGCGAGACTTTCATTTGAAGCTAAATGCTATGTTTTTCAATTACGTTTAGAGCAGGGTAAAGTAGGTCCCTAAGGGCTACTTTTTTAAATTATTTTTGAACATACAGTGCTCCAAAAATGTATAACATTAACATATCAAAGTTATACATTTTTAATAGAATTTATTAAGCTGCTCTATTGTACTTGTATCATTTGTTCTATTACTAAGATATCTAACCCTAATTCTGTACGAGATTCACGTCCAGTGCCTGACGTTTCAAAGATGCCAGAAATATTATTTTTGCAATGGACAAAAGACTTGCTGTTGTTTTAATTACCTTGGATTATTCTAAAGCTTTCGATTTAATTAACCACGAGCTGTTAAACTTAAGTACTATGGATGTAGTTATATTGTGTTATCATTTTTTAAATCATATTTGTGGAATCATTCTTAGAGGGTAATAAAATAGTTCGTCGAATTCAGAAATTATCGTATCAGGTGTCCCCCAGGAATCAATTTTAGCCTCTTTGATATTCAACTATGTCTTAAATTGGAAGTGATAACATTGCTATATTAGAAACCATAAGAGATACAGAGGCGGTTAAATGGGAAAAAGTATTTTTGTACATTGGTCGAAAAAAATCTACAGGGACTCTCGCCCTTTTCTAGTTATACCGGGAAAACTAAAAATGCTGTTTTTGGTTTTTTAAGCATATAATTTTTATGTAAAAAATATCAAAAAATGGAACAGGAAAGTTTTATTATTTAAACGACGTGTTTTGTCTGAAATAACTACCATCATCAGTGATAATAATTCTTAATTACGATTCTGTCGTAATTTTTTTGTAAACTCATTTTAATTTCGTCAAAACGAATATAACAATAGGCATACCTACCAAAAAATTTCGATAAAAAAGATGTATTATCAGATAAATAATAAAAATTATCACAAAAATTGATATTTGATTTGAAATCTTTAATTTTCGTTATGTTGTATTATCTTTTTTTATCTAAAATGTAATGTCAAAGTATACATATTACTAAGTAGCGAATTAAAGGGAAGGTACTTATTATTGAATTTACAAAGTCCGTCTGTCCCATCGATAATACAAGAATGGTTGAGTTCGTTTTTCATTTTTTTATATCTTTAAGAATAAAAAAACCAAAACTAGAATTTTTATTTTTCCCTGTATAACTCGAAAAGGGCGAGAGTCCCTGTAGGCTTTTTTCGACCAATATAAATTATCTTTTTAATATTTTTGAAAATGAATTTTCAATTTTCTCGGCTACCTAATTTAATGTAGACAACTCAGCAAGGCTCGATTTTTTTATATCAAGATAAAATGGCGGGACCAACTTAACGGTGAAAAATTAAAAAATAAAAAAAATATATATTTTTTTTAATTCATGGCACAACCCAGCACAAATAGCACAATTTAATTTTTAGTAAAATTCGAAAATGGCGGGACCAACTTAACGGACATTATTTTTTTGCCAAGCAATAAACTGTTTTTGTTTTGGATCATAGCTTTTTTTCTCTTTTTGTATTAGTCTTAATTTTTTTTTTTGGTATAATTCATTTTCTTTATATTTTTTTTATCATTCATATTTATTTTCTATTCTTTTGTTTCATTCTCATTATTATGTTAACCAGAAAAGAGAAGCTGAGAGCAAATTTTTGCGTTCCTGGTGTAAATATTCCTTGTACGCATTTGTTAATAAATACATATTATTATTTTTATTTAGCAATTTAGCTTCACAATATACTACTTCCATTTTTATAAATAAAAATGTTTCTTATGTTTTAATCTAATCTGCATGAAACAAAACAAAATTTATGAACAGGTGTGAGTGCTCAATATTGTATTAATATATTTAATGTACCAAAAAATTACCTTGTTTTTACTACCGTCAAAGGCATTAAAGCTGTCCCTGCTATTGAACGTGCTACTACACCAATAAATATAGATTCTGTTGGATTTGGTATTTTATTTTTAAAAAATTGAGATTTAATATATGTTAATCCACTGAAATATAATCCTATGCCTGGAACTGTCCTTACTAAAGTCTAAAATATAAAAAAATACATTTACAATAAAATAACGCAATTTATTGCTAAATTCATAAACAGTTTTGACTGTTATTGCTATAAAAGGTCTTTTATCTCAATAACACAGATTAGCAATGAGAAACAATGATCTAAAATATATTTGTTTATTATTGTTACAATAAAAACCACTGACTGGTTCATTACAAATACCCCCTGCAATGTTGTCATTAACCTTGATAACACTAGATAAAACTATTCGTATATAGTACACAAATAATTTAATTAAATTTTAATAAATACGCTTTAATTTCGTAATTATATTACTGTTTATTATATATATAAATATTAATCATTAGTACAAAACATGATATTTTTATCATTTAACAAATAGAATTATTTTGTTTGTTGTAATATGCGTTGAATAATTTTAATTATAATCTGAATTTTTATTAAATTTTTTGGTCATTAAAATAGTAAACTGTTAAAAACTTACTGGTGTAGTTCCTTTCCATAAACCTTTAATATTTTCATGTTTTATAATATCTGATACTATTTCTACAATTTGAGGTTTGCTCCTTGTTATACTAAAACAAAAAAATTCCAGATAGAAACATATTTATTTTTTCAATCAAACTACGTACAGTATGTGCTAAACTTTACCTAAACATAATTTGTTAAGCTTTCATTAAAATGTTTTTAGATATTTATGTGTTAAGGGCTGCTTTTATATAGTTCTGATAAACCATGAATAAGCATATTCTATGGTTAAAGTACACAAGTGAAAATGCCATATGTGCCATAAGTTTTCAAAAATTTAAAGTCACGAAAACAAATTTCTGTATATATACCTTATATACTATAGTAGGTATATATGGTATATGTAGTGGGAAAGTAAAAATAGATCAAAGATAAATATAATTTTACGGGTTTTTAACAATGCTGAGTCGATTGCTGTTGTCCGTTTATATGTTTTTTTTTATTCCCAGTATAACTTTATACAGAGCTTGTAAAAGTGGCCCCAAGGAACATAATTTTGTATACTTACATTTTAAGTGGAACTGATGGATTTTGTAATCGGGTTTTGATCACATCAAGAGGTTGAAGCAAAATGGAACAAATTAAGCCAGAAGTTGAACCAGATAAAAAAGCCTTCACAGTTGAATTCTGGAATATAACAAATTTTTAAAACCTAAACAATAAAATTTGAAAAAAAACCGTTTCTCCTTTTACAGCCTTCTATTTATAAGTGATAGAGAAACCGAATTGAGAGATTATTTGTTACAAAGTTTGAATTGTTTTATATAAACAAAATGTAAGCAAAAACAATGTAATTTCTAATACCTGAAAAAACTGCAAACTCAATCCATTTTTACCATTAGAATCTCTTGTTATCTTGTTGAATCTTTCTTGGTTTTGATAAAATACCGCCATGGGACTATACTTCAATGTTTGAACTTTTAGAAAATTATGCTAATTTGTTTGTAGGTTTATCACTGCAGTTACATAGTTATAAATAATAAATTATACAGTCTTCAATTTTAGGTAAACACATTTTTTATAAACTAATGATTATTTAAATACAAATACTTTTTCTACGTCAAGCTCTATCTTATTCTTAATTATTACTTGTAGATACACTTGTTTGTTATTTGTTCTATATCTATAATAATTAATACGATTGACATACTGCGTGCGTGATGCGCACCACCTCAAACTCACGTAAATTTGACGATATGGCGCATGAATGCGATCAGCTGATTTTCAATATTGCAAACTTTGAAAAAAATAGGAACAGAGATAGGAAAGGTTAGAGAGAGCATGAAAGAAATAGACTTATAGGTATTCAATGTAAAGTCGATGTTCTCAACATCTCGACTCGAAAAGCACCTTTTGTTTTGATTGGGACTCAGAAAAATGCATGAGTGTCGTTGGTTCAGGGGCGTAGTAATATTTCGTAATTGAAATATAAAAACCATGTTTTAATTTGTGTTCATCATTTTTTTTATTTAATTATCAATCTTTCAGTGGCAATGAATTTTTATAGCAAGTCGTTGATATGTACTTAAAAAAAATGATAAAATGCGAACATATCTGTCAACACTGCGCTTTCAGAGATTCATTAGAGTCCTAATGTAAACATTTAAAAGATTTTTTTAAGATAAAAATTGGTCTGCGAAACAGTCCTTTTAATTAAAAAATACCTGCTACTTATTTCCACTTCAAAGTATATGGAACAAATACGCACTTATACCTGCCATAGTTTTGGTTTTATAAATTTTCAATAAAAAAATTAGAAAATTAATTCAAATCACTATATAATAAATTTGCCACATCGACACTAATCGAATGTCAACTTTACAATGAGTTTTACGTAATAGATAGCATAATGAGTGGGAAATAAATGATTCCTGCTAAAAATTTTGAAATGGGGGATGACTTTCCAGTGCGTCTCTACTCGTTTAACGTATACATTATTGTCTATTATTTTTAGACACAGATGCGTATTCCTCGATTTCAAATTAATTAGGCACATTTTTGTTGGTCTGGGCCCTTTTAAGAAAATTCAAGAGTTTACGTTTTATTTTATTACACTGTTAATTATACACGATTATCCATAATCAATATTGATATAGTTTTACTTTTATTTTTTTACATTTTCATAAAGAGTCCAAGATATTACAGCAAAAACTGTACGTTTTAGTAATCTTGGACATAAACCCATATAGTACCCTTGTATTCCATTTTCTCTGAAAGTTTTTGTTATAACCGAAACTATCGTTGGATATTTAAGAGGATACAGTTGCTTCTGTGTTTTTATAACATCTGGAGGATGAGTTAATATGCAAGATAGTATGGCGGACAATCCAGCGCACGTAGAATTAACCAGTTGTATATTATTCTCATATAATGCTAAAACAAAAAATTAAGATAAAAAATCAAATAAAAAAAAACTCATTCACGATTTATTGTGTTAATCCAATATTTCAAAATATAAATAATAAGATTTGTCTTATGCGTTGATAATAACTCTCTCAGACCATAAAAAATATGTCCTTTATTTATGACTAACAGAAGACGATTTCAAAGAGTTTAATTGCACAAAAATTAGTCGAAATATGGATTCGAATCAGAACCGGTACACATTTTCTATGCTCACGAAAAGATGACGTTTATCAATTGATGGTGTACCACCATAACACATTCGTATGAAAATGCCGGTGTCAAGTGTGATTTCTCGTCGACCCATAAAATTTGAGTTTTATCAAACATTTTTCTAAGAAATATTGGTAGTGTGATACACACTGGCTTGTCTTAATCACTAAAAGCAAAATCAAGGCAAGTGCTGAAAAAACGTCTTCTTTTGTTTTGCATATAGACCAAAACGAAACTAAGATAATATCTTGCATATCTTGTAAAACGTAATACAACCTAGAATATTTAGCAACGCGCATGTTACGAATATAAACTCAAATACATAAATGTTCAAAGTTAAATTATACTACAGGATAATTTCGTCATTTGTTTCATGGCATAAATATTGGAAATTGTTTTTGTCTAAATTGTACTTAAAATATATAAAATTAAACTTACCATTGGATAGTAATCTTTGTGCTTGGCTGTAGAAAAAAATATACGTTCCCGACATCGGGAGATCTCGCGCCAATATTGGTAACAGTCCAGAGGTCAACCCTGGAAATCCTTCGGTGCGGTAAATATGTATAAGTCCTGATATAGCGTTATCATATTTAAAAACTCCACTTTCTATCCTAAAGACAAGATGAATAATCCGTTAAAAATATTTTCCACTTAGCCGAGGAAATATAGAACTCGAGTTGCATTTTTTTTGAGATGCGGTTTTTTGCATTCCCTTTGTTAACTCATCCAGAAAGTTTGTGACTACATTTGGTCAAGTACTTTTTTGAAATTGCTTTGTTGCATCGAAAAGCGCATCTTTTCAGTTAATCAAGGAAAAATTCATATCTTCGAAAAAAAATCACCCGAATCACGCGAATTTCACTACCCGGTACTTTTTTGAGTCGCTTAAATTATCCTCCCGTACATCTGGAGGTCAGGACAGCACCAGAAACGTCATTATATTAGGAGTTCCATGGAAATTCAACAGAAATCGACCGAAACTAATTTCGAGTCGCTCGTCAAGAATCTGACATCTGCAACCTCTCTCGGAGTACCTGCGTGCTCCGGACGAACTGACTAATAGTATCATTTCCAGGATTTTACTGAAATTGCTTACTAAATCGCCCCAAACTCATTAACCGAGGGGAAAATAATGTAAAATATTATGCAGACACAATTTAAAGTCGTTAGTCAGGTCATCCAGGTCACCGCAGGTACTCGGGGGGAGGTTGCCGATGTCAGATTCGGGACGAGCTACTCAAAAAACCCCCCAGGTAATGATTATGGGTCGATTTGGCAAGCAATTTCAGTAACATTCCCGGAGATGACGCCATTGGTCAGGTCGTCCTGAAAACTATATAGGTACTCGAGGGGAGGTTGTTTGGTATCAGATTTGGGACGAACGACCTGAAAACCCGCCGGGTAATGATTGTGAGCCGATTTGGTAATCAATTTCAGTAAAAGTTCCGGAGGTGACGCAATTATATAGTCAGGTCGTTCGGAGCACCAGGTACTCGGAGGGAGGTTGCCGAGGTCGGAATCGAGACAATCATGCAATAACCTCCGGGAAATTATGATGACGTTCCTGGTGTGCTGTCATGACCTCCAGGTGAAAGAGAGGAAAATCTGAACATAAAATTCAGGATGAGTGACTCAAAAAACCCCCGTGTAGTGAAATTAGCATTATTCGGGTAATTTTCACCTGAGAAGATGCACTTCTAAGCATTGCCAAATTTATCAATTATTTGTGTTGTTGAAGAATTAGAAAAAACCGTCAGTAGTAAGTGTGTTCAACTAGTAGAGTATATTGCATCGATGAATGGAGAGATGATACGGCTTAATGAGCAAATTAATTTTCACCTGGTTTTAACTACTGATAAAGGTATGACTGCTGCATCAGTTGTAGCACGAGATAACATCGCCAGATAAACGTGTTGAATAGTGGTTGGTGTCTGGACATAACATGCCTTTAACCAATCGTATACGCAAAAATATAAACCACCAGCTGGAATCCCTCGTAAAATAGTCTAAAAATAAAAGCAATATTACATAATAATACATATTTTAACCAAAATGAGGTTCTATCTTAAGCAGATGACAACATCACAAAAACTCAAATAACCCTAATAGCACACAACGTCCTTGGGACGTACAATTTATGTCCATTTAATGTCGGAACGTCCATGGACTTAATATGTATGTCCTGTGGATGTTTGTTTTTGGACAGTATTAAGACGTCCACGATATATATCCATTATTTGTACAATTTATGTACAATGTCCATACCGGATATCCAGTAGTTGTCCGTGATGGATATAATATAACATATCCATACCATAGTCTTAAAACAGTCCCTCGCCGACTTAATACAGGCAATGTCCAAAACATGTCCGGGACAGACACCTAAGAGTGGTCCTCACTCGACATAATATGGACCAAAAGTAAAGCTCCGCCTGAAAGATGGAGACACTTGCGCTGATGCTGCTTAGACACCACGAATAGTATGGTATATCGCGATTTAAAACATCCTATTAAGTCTGCTCCGAGCTCGCTCAACGAGCATAAACGGTGGCTATTATTCACGTAGATGAAGTTTCCGACACGAGCAGGTGTTGAAATAACAATTTCACAATTACAATTGAACTGGTTTGAATAAATAACAAAAAAAATCACTTTCTCTGACGTCCACTGTACCAAAATAGGACGTTCTGTGAATGTCCCAGGGGGATATCCAATGGATGTCCGCGGCGGACGTTCGAATTCAGTTCAAAGTTGTGACATTAGTGCGTCCCTCGGACGTCCATAGAACGTCCAGTGTACCAGAAAAGGATGTCCTAAGGATGTCCGGAATGTCCGAAGAGGACGTCCTATGGATATCTGTAGGACTACTTTGTGTTATTAGGGAAATAACCATTTGAAAAAAATATTAAAGTGGTAAAAGTTAGAAAATCGGTCTTCTAGGTTTTATCAATTGAAGAACAATTAGTGCTGTTGCCATACTTATTGTAAATAGTCTGGTAGCTTTTATAGGACCAAGAAGTAGCCAGCCAAAGATTCTTTGGACCTGGCTCCTCCATTGGTCTAACGAAATCGGTCGTAACGAACCTAATTGATGATCACGCCCTTGTAAAATTCAAGGAAAGATAGAATGAAACAAGCTGTAGTTGCTAGGGAGTTCTTAAGTTACCCTAATAATACAACAGCCAACAAATACACTTGTTCACAACTATTATTGAATTTTCAAAGTATATTTACCCTGAGTGTGAAACCACGTAAAACATAAATTATTTTTAAAAATGGAAAATGTAGAATTTTTAATCCGTCATATCTTCATAAAGCTTCCAGATCTTATGAAAATTCTGTATTCTCTAAAGTAAATTTCAAAAGGTCAGCTTCAATCAATTTCTTTAATAATAAAATTGTTTTAAAAACCTGACAATTTTGCATTAGTGCAAATTATCGATTAGTGCTAGTGCAAACTTATCGCCTAATTCTAACTTCATTGATTAAAATGAAAATAGAACGTTTTTAGTTTATTGTTGAATTGTTAAAATAATGAATACTTACTGCTGTTGTACCATACCATAAGACTTTTAGACTTTCTTTTTGGTATATGTGTTTAAGAATGCCCAGCATGCGATATTTTTTCATTGTACTGAAATATCAACATATTTAATTATTTCTATTTAAAAAATAAATCCAAAACTACATAAGTAATACATAATAAAAGGAAAAGATAAACGGTGGTGCACCATTTCGGGACCTCAGCCCATGGAGCACTGGAATGGCTAGTGCGATGCTGGCCAAAACTCACATACATGTAGAGTAATATTATATACGATGTAACGTGGAAAAAGTTCTAAAAATTTGAAGCGAAAAAAGTTTTCTTATGCAAAATAGCTTATTTGTATGGTGAATATCGTAAACCGGCCCTATATAAATTAAAGAAGTTTCTTTCCTGGAGAAAACTTACTTTGAGATCTAAGAAAAGTGACAAAAAGTGGAGGTAAGAAATTTTATTTAATCTTCCACCACTACATCTCTTTATACAAGGTGAAGCCATATCTGTTGTATACAGATTAATACAGGCCCAAACCTTCTATAACCATCTCTCACAGGGCTGACTTAAGGAAATCAATGCAAATCCGAATACAGAGGGATGCCTACCAATGCCATGATAGCAAAATATAGTTTTGGAAAAAAATAATCGGAAAATGGTATAATATTCTCAGGACTACTTTTCCCCACCTTTCATATACTAATATCAGTCTCCAAGCAATTTAAAATACAACTTAGTTAAGAATACACCAACAACGTCTTATGAAACATCTAGAGTGATATAATAATTAACTTACACTTTTAGTGGTATATTTGGATTTTGCAAACGAGTTTTCATTACATCTAGAGGTTGTAGAAGCACAGAGCATATAACTGCAGACATTGAACCAGCAATAAATACTGTAATTGAAGGATGATGCTAAAAAAATTGTAGTAGATAATTGTTTTAACTGAGTTGTGGCAAAAAATGTTACTGGTCATGTAAAAAAAAATTTTTGGTTAATTTAAAATGGGAAGTGGAACACCTTTAATAACAGAGTTATATATTTTTATTCAATTTTCTGTTGGTCAAATTTCAATTTTGTTTTCTTGTCTTGATCTTCTTGAATATACTTTATAAAACAACACACTGTTTTTTTTTTGGTTAATTTAAAATGGGAAGTGGAATTAGGTCTAACACCTTTAATAACAGAGTTATATATTTTTATTCAATTTTCTGTTGGTCAAATTTCAATTTTGTGTTCTTGTCATCTTCTTGAATATACTTTATAAAACAACACACTGTTTTTTTTTAGTTAATTTAAAATGGGAAATGGAATTAGGTCTAATCGCTTTAATAACAGAGTTATATATATTTATTCAATTTTTTGTTGGTCAAATTTCAATTTTGTGTTCTTGACTTTAATCTTCTTAAATAAACTTTATAAAACAACACACTGTTTTATTTTGGTTAATTTAAAATGGGAAGTGGAATTAGGTCTAACCCCTTTAATAACAGAGTTATATACAGGTTTGGAAAAAGCTTTGCGGAACATAGAGTATTTCATGTATCAGACAAGAAGCCTAATAAACGATATGCGAGGAATAAGAACAAAATATTTTTTTATACGCCTTTCTAAAAACAATCGTAATTTATCGTAGCGCATCGGATCTACGTCGGTCGGCAGTTGGGGAAATACACAGGACGGTCTCTGAGAGTTTGTGAAGCCAGGCCGCGACTCGCGAGCATATCGTTCTAGTCAACACGTTATCCTCAGATTGGTGGAATAGGGTGGAGTCAATGTTTCGTCTCATTTTTACCCATTGAATCGTGGCATAAACATATTCTTCTTCCTCTCATTACAAATTTCCCATGTTCCGTAAAAAAATTGCCAGATCTGTATATATTTATTCAATTTTTTGTTGGTCAAATTTCAATTTTGTGTTCTGGTCTTTAATCTTCTTGAATATACGTTATAAAACAACACACTGTCTAGTAGAATTTTAAAAAGTGAACAAAATACAAATGAGCATAAATTAAAATAATTTATATACTATCTATAAAATGGGTATTTTATGTGGATAAAATGTACTTGGCTACTTTTGTGTAACGAATTCCAAGATATATGATGTCTTTTTGTTTAAGAAATTAAAAAAAAACAATAAATTAGTAGCAGTGAATTGATTTAATTCTTTTTATGTAAGGTTGGTATACCTTACTGTCAGCGCCATTTTGAAAACGGGGCTAGCTGTGAAAAAAAAGCATAAAGCATTCGTTTGCGTCTTGTTATATCGATTGTGATTTTTTATTTGTGTGAGTGTTCTGAAAATGGGGCATGATTTTGTAAAAGCTACGTCTAATAGTCTGATACACGAGTTTTATTTGGAAAATATAGACTATGTGAAAAATATTAAATGAGGTAAAACAATATTATTCTGCTTTCCGATGTTACTTCTTATAACTAACACCCAAATCCATTTAATTAATCAGGTCCCAAAGGCGATAAGATTTAAAATTTTGAATCAATGTAGATAGTACATTTTGTCCTTAAATATTTAAAAGTGCTAAAAGATCGTGAAATTATTCAGCTTTTACATAACCAGTAATAGAAAGTCGCACAATGTGATAAAATTTGTTGTTTCTTACCCCTTCGCGTTTTCTCTCTTCAATTGAATTCTTTCGGGCCATATTAGTTATAAATAATCAAAAAATCTGTAAGACAAGCACTTGAAGCTTAGCATCAGCTTAGAATGAATATTTATACTATTAGTACCATTTTCCAAACAATACAGATTGATGATGAGAATCGGTATCAAATATCCAATTGATGTTTTAGACATACAGGAGTTTTGACGGTAATATAACTGGTTCAGATTATGAGATTTTAAACATTAAAATGAATCTTTTCAATTTTTATCGGTCGAAGGAACGTTATTTTGACATTACTAACCTAATTATTAATTATTTGTCAGTTGCCCCATAAGAAAACACAACTGGTCATAAACCAATCTGCGATTGATTTAATGACGTCAGATTTCTTGTGGAACATGAGTTTTTTTCTATTTAAAATTTAAAAAATAATCATTTTGAAATCTAATATTACGATAATGTTTTATTTTAAAATTTGATCAAATAAATAATACGAAAGCTAATACAAAAGAAGAATAAGATAGTCAAAAATACGATTTTAACCTTTGTTATAATAAAGTCATTTGTGACAGTTATTTATGTATATACTCCATTTCACGCTTTTTGGCGTCTCGTCATAATAATCACATGCCAAGTTGATTTGACTCTCTTTCTTGTCTAAGTTCGAATCGCTTATTCACCGATAGCGGAGCAAAATGTACAATGTATATATTTCCCAGTATTATAATACAAGGGAAAGTATGGACAATACCAATGAGAGGAACTTATGCATGAAACTGCGTGACATGATTGTTTTCTTGGCTGCGATGAATAATGTATTTAGCTCAGTTTAGCATAACAAACGTGACTCGCACGAGTGAATTACGAAATCAGAGAGAGACGAATATTAAAAACTACACGCCAAGAACGATGAAAAGGATTTTAGTTGCGTGCCGTGTCGATCATGGATGAAAATCTGTGCAAAGCACACGGGCCACCAGAGAAAAGGGCGACCGAAAAAATAAGACAAACAAAGAACTAAACTATATTTCGCCGTAATCCAGTTATAAATCATAACGATCTTGGATTATCTAAAGTCAAACAAATGGAGATTCAATCGCTCTATTTTTAATTGTAGTTGAAATGAATAAGTAAGAATCAAACAAGACGCCGAAAAAATAAACCTCTCTTGTCAACAAACGGCCGTTATAAAAAAAATTCAGTTCTATTAGAAAAACCTCTGATATGGCCTCCCGATATGTGATACCCAAAACCGATATTTTTATGTTATAAATTCTGGAATTAAAAAACGGGGCATAAAACCCTTATTTTCTTTCCGCTATGTGGTCAAATATCACCTGCAAAATACTGCATCATAACACGTTGAATGCAACGTTGCCGGGTAAATTATCCATAGGTATTAGTTGTTACTCATCGTTAAAGACTTATCAGTAAAATTATAATAGTTGCTCAAAATATCATCATTATTAACGGCGCAAATACCTGCTCTCCACTGAAGAGAAATTATCTCGGGATTCTCTTGAAATTCTACAGCTGATATATTTATTCTGTCTGCTCAAAGAATTAATGGGCACACTATAAACTGTTTCATATGGTCCCACAAAAAAAATCACAAGGATTTAAATCTGGAGACCTGGGAGGCTAGGTAGGTCAATTCCTCCCAATCCACCTCTGACGGAAATATTCAGTTAGAAAGTGCCGTATAAAAGTGAGGAGGGACACCGAGTAAATACTACAGCTTTGGTCTTATAGTGAGAAATACTTCTAATAAATAGGTAATTTTTTGCTGAGGAAACGAATATAATCGGTTCCATTTAGACGATTTCGAAGGATATAGAGTCCGATGAGATGGTTACATTTAATGCTAGCCCAAACATTTAATGAAACTTTTCGCTGATGACCGTGTTTCATATGAGTGTTGTACATATTAAATATTCCATTCGAGTAAAAGTTGGAACCCTTCAATTGAGAAATCGTTCCCGATATAAATGTCTTGCTTGACTAGCGTTTTCACCAGAAGTACCATACCCCATCAGTCAATTCAGCGTTAGGAAATATTTTAACAGACAATAAAATCGCACTTCAAAAACACTGTACAATTAACAACCTCACAACAGCGCTATGAATGTCGATTGAATGTAAATTTATCACTGATTCTTCAAAAAAAAAACTCGAACGTAAAAATAACTCACATTCCGAGGTAAGAATAAATGCACTGTATTCGGATTAAATCTAATACAATGGCGTACTTGAATTTTTCAAGGAAAATTCAAAATATAATTTCTCGGTTAATAAGGAGAATTAATAATTTCGCCTTTATTCTATATTTGCATACATTATGAAATTTTGTTAAAATTGATTGATCTGACAAGCGATACTAGCTGGATAAAATTTTAAAGAACATATATTTTTTTAAGGATAATTCAGATGTGCAAAAAACACATTTAAAAATACCTTATGGTAAGCTTTTCTGGTAACACCCTGTATGTTTAAAAATATTTTTGGAATATAGCACTATTAATTTGAACATACTTCCGGATTTTTTTTTAATTACTTGTTTACGTGCCAGAGAATAGTTCGTATGTGGTGCTCAACCCTTTATATATGATTAATTAAAGATGGATTTTAGTAATTATAAAATAAATTATGAAAATCTATAGACAATATATTTTATAGACAATTACAAATAATATAAATACAAGTAATTTAAAAAAAATTAACAGATTTGTAGTTTGTCTAAATGTGTCCAACATTATATTCCTTATAAAGGGTGTTAATCACCGATCATTGGAATAAAGGATTTATATAATTCCTGGTACTTATTTTATTCTAATTCTTGATATGCTATGTAAAAACTATTCTCACATTTTAAATACCTGTGGAATACAGGTTTGACGGTTATTACACCTTTATATATTTAACATCAATAAAAATTATTTCATATGTATTACAAAAACATTCATATAAAATGAAACTAAGTTCCAATATATTAATTTTCGGGGGTAATACCACTAGAGCTCAGATTTGGCCGGATATTTTTTATAAGTTTCATTTCCAGTATTTATTTTCATTGGCAACTTTAACGAAATCTTTTGAAAAAATCTCTTTAAATTGCCTATATGAAAGTAAATATAGGAAACTCAAAAAATATCCTGCCCAAAATCTGAGATCAAATGGCATTTGGTACGACAATGCCACGAATAATGAAATATTTTAATTTTGATATAATTCAAATAACAATAATTTTCTATTTTTTTAATTATTCTTCTTCCGAAATATTACCAAATCGAGACATATTGTTTTCAAATTTAATATAGACGTTTATAAGTTTTAATCTAACATGACACAATAATAATTTTTTATCCAGTTATATTTTCTCTTCCTTCCTAATTGGTTAAATAACCAATAGCAAACTACGATTTTTGTATTAGTATATGGCATTTTTTATACATGAGTGGAATTGTCTAGAATATATTCCTTAACTTTTTCGACTACCTTAAATTCCATGAATTTTACAGAAGAGACCAAACCCTGTGATTGTTAAATTGAAAAGTAAAATAAGTATTTTTAAAATACAAAATTGCAGCAAAAAGTAACAACTATGATTTTATATGAAAATAGTTTAACAGCGTTATTCTTGGAACTAAAAACAACGTCTAGGTAACTCTATTAATGACCATATATTGATTTAATTATAATGTCCGCGTGTTAGCTGTGTGAATTTTTAAATGTCTTTTAAAATTACTACTTTCAAGTAAATTTTTTGAAACAAATTTCACATTTAAGATTTCTCTCCAGTGTGAATTTTCAAATGTTGGTCCAAATCACGTTTCTCAAAATATTGTTTAGGGTAAATTTCACATTTAAAAAATTTCTCACCAGTATAACTCTTGAAATGAATTTTCAAATAACTACTCGAAGTAAATTGTTTAAAACAAAATTTTCATTTAAAAGATTTCTCTCCAGTATGAATTTTTAAATGTTTTTTCAAATTACCTTTATAATAGAATGATTTGAGGCAAATTTCACACTTAAAAGATTTCTCTCCAGTCTGAATTTTTAAATGCTCTTTCAACGTAGCTGAGTCGATGAATTGCTTGAGGCAATTTCACATTTAAATGATTTCTCTTCAGTGTGCATTTTTAAATGATATTTCAAATGACTATTCCGAGTAAATTGTTTAAAACAAATTTCACATTTAAAAGATTTCTCTCTAGTGTGAATTTGTAAATGCCTTTTCAAACTAGCTGACTCAGTGAATTGCTTGAGGCAAATTTCACATTGAAAAGATTTTTCGCCAGTGTGAGTATTTAAATGCCTTTTTAAACTACCTTTCTCAATAAATTGCTTGAGGCAAATTTCACATTTATGAGGCCTTTCTCCAGTGTGACTTTTTAAATGTTTTTTGAAATTAGTACTATGAAGAAATTGTTTGAAACAAACTTCACATTTAAAACATTTCTCTTCAATGTGGACTTTTAAATGTCTTTTTAAACTAGCTGGTTCAGTGAATACCTTGAGGCAAATTTCACATTTAAAAGATTTCTCGCCAGTGTGAGTGTTTAAATGCCTTTTTAAACTACCTTTCGCAATAAATTGCTTGAGGCAAATTTCACATTTAAAAGGCTTTTCTCCAGTGTGACTTTTTAAATGAATTTTGAAATTATTACTCTGAATAAATTGTTTGAAACAAACTTCGCATTTAAAAGATTTCTCTCCAGTGTGAATTTTCAAATGTGTTTTTAAACTACTACGCAAAGTAAATTGTTTCAAACAAATATCACATTGAAAAGATTTCTCTTTAGTGTGAATTATTAAATGCCTTTTCAAAGTATCTGACTCTGTGAATTGCTTGAAGCAAATTTCACATTTAAAAGATTTCTCTCCAGTGTGAATTTTTAAATGCCTTTTCAAACTGCCTGACTCAGTGAATCGCTTGAAGCAAATTTTACATTTAAAAGGTCTTTCACCATTGTGAATTTTTAAATGACTTTTCAAATTATTACTCTGAATAAATTGTTTGAAACAAACTTTGCATTTAAAAGATTTTTCTCCAGTGTGAATTTTCAAATGTCTTTTTAAACTACTACGCAATGTAAATTGTTTAAAACAAATTTCACACTCGTAAAGTTTTTTGTTATTAAGAAAATTTAAATCATTTGTCAATTTTTTTCTGGAGTGGATTTTTAAATGTTTATTTAATTTCATTAAAACACTAAATTGTTTTGAACAAACTTTACATTGAAAATGTTTTCTACTTCTGTAAATTCTTGCAGTTTTGATAGGCTTAATCCCTAAATTATCATATAACTTTTTAAATTTATTTTTTACAAAATGAACTGTATAATGATTCCAAAATTGGAATTTTCCATTGGATTCTTTTCCACAAAAAGCACAAGTTATGGAGCATTTCTTAAAGTGATCATCAAAATGTTTCAATTTTGAATTTGAAGATGTGAAATCTAGAAATATATCAATTTTTAATAACTATTCTTTAAGACATAAAAAAAAACTTACATTTTTGACAAATTGGGCATTTATAATTCATTTTATTTGTGTTAAAAATCTTTTTTGAACGTATTTTAACACAGTGATCGTTCCCAAAAACTATATTTTTAGTTTTTAAATCAGATACACCTGTTTTGGTATCTACAATTTCATTTTTAATATTAAATTCTTGGTTTAGGAAATTATTTTCCTGCATCATCGAACAATAAGTTATTTCAACTTTCTGACTTTCTATTTCAGAGAGTATTAAAGGCTCATCTTTAACTTCTATTAAATTTGTGGAAAAACATTCTTGTTTTATCTCATTTGGAGAATTATCTTTCAGAATAGTCAAAGGATATGACTTTTCGATTTTCTCAACTTCTACATTAGAAAGTAATAAAGGTTCAGGTTCAACTTTTAACAAATTTGTTTCGGAATATTCTTGTTTTATCTCCATTTCTTCACAGTCTTGCATTTTTTTTCTTTCAATTTTAAAATTATAAATGGATTTTATATATTAGATTCCGAAAAATGACAGATAATGAATAATGACAGTGAAGTGAAATAAACATAGAGAAAGTATCAAAATAAAATAAAAAATAACCAAACCAGAACCAGTGTTACCATTTTCAACAAATTGTATTCTACCAACATTTAAAACTTCGATGTTCACAATTCTCGACTCGAAAAGCACCTCTTGTTGATTAGGACTCATAAAAATTCATTGGCGTCGTTGGTTTTATATTTTAATTTTTGTTCATCATTTTTTTTCTCAATTATCCAACTTTTAGTGACAATGAATTTTTATAACAGTTCGTTGATAATGATATGTACTTAAAAAAAATGATAAAATGCTAATATAATATATAAATTAAATCTGTCAAACACCGCTTTTAGAGGTTAGTTATGAGTCCTAATGTAAACATTTAGAGTTTCTGGTGGATCGAACTTCTCTCTCTACCCTACAATATCTCTGCGCTAGACAGTACCAATATACGCCATCGTCCTCACTCTTTTCAGCAAAAAATATTACAACGATATACAGGTTGGGCACGTCCATGAGTATATATGTCAATGCTTTTTATCGCTAATGATAAAACGAATGAAAACACTTATAAACTCTGGAAAGCCAATGTCCCATAACTGCAAAGTTCGATTGTACGAATTTGGATTGAAATTTATAAAATATACTCGTTTTATTATTATCGTTAAAAAGTAATTAGAGAAATTAAGTGTTTTATAAAATTTCCGCTAGATGTAGTTGGCGATAGATTTTTAATAGAATTTAGTTCCTATTTTAAATTTTGGTTAGTTTGCGATTTAAATGTTGGTAGAATACAATTTATTCAAAATGGTAACACTGCCGGGTTTCAAACTGTTTTATTTTGTGTAGTTATCGGTATAAATATTTATAACTGATCGTAAATAAAATTCTAAATTTATGAGATTAAACATTAGTGTCTATCTAACATGTGTTTTCGATTGAGAACAATTTGAATATTGCTTTATACAATTATATCGTGGAAACCTATTCAAGACATAGTAAACAGGATTCAAAACTGTGTAAGTATTTTTTTAGTTTCCTATCTACAAACTCTATTTGAGAAGAAATTTAAATTACTGGACGAACAACCATCAATAGTATTTTAGTAATTCGGTACAAAGTTGTTTGTACTGTGTACACAAAAATTATGGTCTCATTTATAAATAAATAGTTTTAATTTAAGATTTTTTGAATAAATTGTAAATTGGCGCTGACTAATCAACCACCGCCCGTGCAAAACAGTATAATTTTGTTAAATTAAATATTTTGAGAATTCAATTGACTCATGCTTTTGCGATGTCGTTTCTTTTTTCCTAAAAGGTATCGGCACGCGTATTTTGTTTATTTGACGGTTTGATAGTTCTTAACTTGTTCCCAGTAGGATAGAATTTAGTAAAATATAGTGTCGGTTTACATTCATCCTTACTAAATCTTTTTTTAAATCCAATAAGTTATCCATATCTTAAATGTGGTCAAGTTGGATTGCTTCTGACTGTGTTGCAGTTTTTTGGATTGTTCCTGTTACCATGTGGCGTTCCGTTTGGGAATTTTTTTCCTTTTATTTCTGACCGCCCTCAGTCGTAAATATTTGTGATATAGTCATACTATCGTTTATTTTGAGTTTATTATCATTTAACCCTTTATTTACTATTACTTATCCTTATGTACCCCCTATATTCTCTTGTACCACCCTCTAGTTACATAAAGTTAGTATAATCATTATAGCACAATCTATTCAGATCTTTTTCATAATTTTGTGCGTTTTATGTGCTCTATTCGCGATTTTTGGGTATTTCTACTTTTTGTTATATTAAAAATTGTGTCAGCTTAATTGAAACCTAGCACAACTTTCTGTTAATTATGCGATTTTTTTTAAATTACCACCATAATTTTGTGCGTTTTATGTCCAAATTATGTGTGAAATCAAAAATTAATTTTGTCATAATATATTGTGCTACCTTTCACATAAAGCCAGCATAATTTTTGTTAATTATCAAGCATTTTTTTTAAATTAGCACTATAATTTTGTGTGTTTTATGTGCAAATTATGTGTGAAATCAAAAATTATTTTTGTCAAATTGTTTTTATATTATATTATCTTAAATAAGCTCTTAGTAGAATTAATCGCTGTACAAGAATAGAAAAAAACTATAAAAGCAACAAAGAAAGTAGACAATGGACCAAATATTAACATATCTGGAAAAATTTATCCATTTTAATTTTGAAAACATACTCACTGTCCTTATACAGTGTGTCCAATTAAGTCGGAACCACATGGGAAACTTTTTTATTCTTAGTTTTATGAAAAAAAGTTATTCTTTATAAAAAGTTGTGTCTACAACCTGAAACGCAACCATCAGATAATACATATTTTTACACCCGTATACGACGGGCGTCAAAAAATATAAACTTTGCTCAAGAATAAAGTACCCTTATTTTAAAAACTATAGAAAATTGTTATTTGGAAACAATAAGTACGAACAAATATGAAATCACAGCCTCCTATCTCAAAAAACAATATTTTATCTAATTTTGTTCTTGAAATAAAGTTCAAAGTGAACTGTTACATAAAAAAATTAGTTTCTACAATTTTTTTAAGACCTGTTAACGGTTTTGGCTTAGAATAATGTGTGGAAACTAATTTTATCCGTAACAGTTCACTTCAAACTTTGCTCTAAGAAAAAAATTTAAAAAAATATTTTTTTTGAGATAGGGAGGCTGTAATTTCATATTTATTCGTACATATTGTTTCTAAATAAGTTTTCCAAATACCATTTTTCTGTATTTTTTAAAATAAGGGTACTTTACTCTTGAGCAAAATTTATAGTTCTTGACGCCCCTCGTATACGGGTAAAAAAATGTATTATCTGATGGTTGCATTTGGGGCTGTAGACATGCACAACTTTTTATAAACAATAACTTTTTTTCATAAAACTAAGAATAAAAAATCTGATGTGGGCCAGCACATGACCTCTCACCGTTTTTGAATACAAAATTTCCACCTGAACACAAAAAAGTATGGAACCATTTTTTTAAATCATAATTTATCTTGGTCTTTGATAACTAAAAATAAATTGTTTTCATTTAAATTTTCATTCTTTATTTAATAAACAATTTGTTATAAACAATAAAAAATTTTCTATATATTTTTTTTTCTTTTTCTACCTAATGTAATAAAAACAGCCATGTGCTATTGGAATGGTTGATATAAATGTCATATTTAGTCAGAAATAGAACAATTTCCTTCAAGCTGATTTTTATAATGCAAATACAAATTGATATTTAAAATAAAATTTATTTAAAAGCATGTCAAAAGTACATTTTCTGAATACAAAACTACATGTTCTTATAGCCTAAGAGGCAACGGTAAAATCACTATGATCATCGAGTAAAATGACCAGTTTATTTTAAAATAATAATATGAATTATGACTAAGTAAAAGTGCCTAGGTTGTCCCATTCCCTCTTGCCCAAACATTGATAAAAAAATTACAAGGTACGGTTTTTGAATGTTTACTATGCTCATCGAATATAAAATGTAATATATTTTTACTTTTTATTATGCTCATGGACTATTATTTTAAGCTTTTACTCGACAGGCATAGAAAACAGGCAGAAAAATTAAAAACTCATTGGCGGTAGCTGCTAAAATATTACTGATCAAACCCTACAAATGAACTATATTATTCGATGAGAATAGTAATCAATTAAAAACTGTACTAGTAATGGCATTTTTTATCGATGTTAATGTCAGACTCCCTAGGTCATTTTTCTTCGTCACTATTAATCCTACTATTTTAAAAACATTTGCTGCTTTTACTCGATAAGTATAGTGATTTTACGGTCGCCTCTTCGCCTATTACAATAACTAATTTTTACATTAATTTAAATGGTTCATTTTCTCTATTATGCAATGCAACTTTTTCATAAAGGGGCCAAGATATCGCTGCAAAAACCGTTCGCTTCAGCAATCGAGGGATGATTCCTTGGAAATAACCTTGGATTCCATGTTCAATATAAATACTTTTAATGACTGACCTTAAACTCGGATATTTGTCAGGAAACAATTGCATCCGAGTTTTAAGAACATCCGGAGGGTGAGTTAATACTGACGCTAAAACTCCAGAAATTGCGGCACAACTTGAGTGCACCGTAGATGGATGTTCTAGAGAAAACTCTAAAAATATAATAAAACATTATATATGATAGTTCAGTATGTAATTATGTACTGTAACGAGGCCAGCCCTGTGTTTGATGGAATGTACGTAGATTCTTGGTGACTTACGACTAGCGCGCGGTAATCCATGGACGACGTGAGCAGTTGCAAATGAAGCAAAATAAATATAAATAATCAGAAAGGACGGACAAAGGCTAGTTGAGTTTTGTATGTTGTGTTATATAAATTAATATATTTTTCGCCTACCCTATATGTGAAAATGAATCATTTCAACCTTAAAAATATGGCTAAAAGTAATGTTTATCGTCCCTTGGGATGCAAATTGGGATAATTGTCACTTTCGTACTTTGACGTTTCACATAAAATTTTATTAAATAATATCAGTGTAAATTAAAGCTTGAAATCATGACAACAAATCTGTCAAATATTTGTGTTATATTTTTATTTTTGTCGGTTTTTTTTGTATGCGAAAAAGAGTTAAGTGTCACACATGCAGAAAACGCATTAGCAGCCCTTAGCTATTATCTGCCTTCGCTTCGCTACGCTCGCGCGTGCATCTATTAGCCGCGGCCTGCTAAAACTCATGTTATTGTGACACAATATACTATTGTTATTCGTGTTTGATATAAATTAGAAGTTGTATTACTTAAATAAATTAGTTATAATTCGACAGAGTATTTAAATTCGAGCGAACCCAAAGTACAAAAATATTACAGTACTATATTGGTCAGTTTTCCCAATATAAATTTATTTGATTATTTGAACGATTTCATAAAATATTATTTGTAAAATTACGCTAATTAGAAATATTCCAGAAAATGATGTTCCCATAGAAACAGTATTCAATAGACAATATATGCGTCTTTTATATTCATTAGTAGTTAGTTATTGATGGGCATGCTTTACTCTGTGACTTGAATAATAACATTATTTATTACTAAGTCATTAAATCTCATTTACCTTAAATTTATATTTATGGATGTTTAATATTGTTAAATATTACGAATTATGGAAATGGCTATTTTTTATGAGCTTAAAAACAAACAAAATACAAAAGGTTATAAAGATCAATAAGGAAGTAGATGTGAAGTTATGAGAACCTTGTCTTAATCATTATTTTTAATTATACTAATTTGACACACAAGTACACCTGTTGGTCGATATAAATTTTTGTAGGCTTCAAAAGCGTAGAATCGCGGATTTGAATCGCTAATGATTAAACTCTCTGGGAAACACGGTTTCAGGAAGGTTATAACTTTCTCTAGATAAAAGAGATCAGAAATAGGCTTCTACGAGGAGTACACAGTTGGACTTTGTACCGATGAGTAACTCCTGCTCCTTACATGCACGACTCCAGGAGTAAAGTCACCTTACATGAAAATATCTATAAAATAGAGTCAAACCGCACATTTTTCAAGATTCCTAGTCAATTCTGGGTCTCCAAAACGGCGAATTCTGGATAGAATTGAATAGTGAAGGTGTCAGAAAGAAAACCGTCGATCGATATTTGCAAATAACGATCCGTGTTGTTCAAACGAGCTACTCCAGAGATGGATGCATAGGTGAGAGGAGATTCCCTTTCGATCATTGTTTGTATAAACCATATTGATGGTCTCTAAAAGGATGTTAAATATTGGTTTATAGCTTTCTCCATAAATTTTGATATTACTTAAAGCAGTGCAACTGGTCAATAGTTGATTGGCAAGGTCTTTATTCACTTTTTGGGTATGGCTGCACGCGAGCGCTTTTACAAATGAAAACAAATATTCCTTTTTTATATGATTGTCAAGTTTTTAGAAAACAGTTCACTCAGCAAGTTGGCTTTTTCAGTCGATGTCGTTGCAATAGTATCATCTGCTCTTGTGAATGGTGAATTTAGTAAAATTGTGATTGATTGCCTTACTTACCAACCAAAAAGATCTTGAACAGTTGGGAGGGGCTAAAAATTTACTTCTAATTCTCTGGTTATGTGCTTACTTGGTTTCGTCTATTGTTTGGTACATTGATTTCGAGTTGTAACGAAATTGGTACGATTTTTGACTGTGGGATTTTTACCCCATTGGAGATAGGCAAGAATTTTGAAAGCGACAGCTTTTTTACACATTTGAACAAGCCAAGGTTTACCGTTGGAAGGGTATTTTTTAATAAAAGGAATATCATGCCAGTCAAAGTGACCTCGGAGACCACTTTAGCACAGATCTAAAAAAAGATAAAAATTTCTTTTTAAGATCCTCTCACTGGGCTGATTTATAGTGCCAAACCTTGCCTCGGTTTAGGTGCCTCGTTGGTATCAAATGATACGTCACTCGATATTGAAATGAATTTATGGTCAGAATATTCCAATAGAGAAGGTGTATATAAGATGTGTTGTCAAAAAGACTAGTTAATCAAAATCCGTGTTGATTCATCAAAGAGTTGGATGAGGCCATAGCTGATTGCTAAAGATTCTGCTTCGCGGCCTGGTTCTTCCTTTATATTTAAAAGATTAAGCAGTTGATATTTTGGACATTAAAACCACCCGGCATAGCAATGTCGGCACTAGAAATAGTTCATTTGAAGAAAATCTACTCCTGCTAATGAGGAGAAAAGTGATCCGAATTATGTATCACTTGGTAGCCTATAGAGACAGCAGATGAATCTAGAGATTTGTTATTTTAAACCACATGATATCACAGTCTATGGGTTTTAATTTTTTCTCTCGTTGGCAAATATACAGATGCCAAAGATACTTCTGAGGCACGAATAAATCTCACAACCGTAAAAGAGATTATATTGCTGGACGAACTGACTTTAGTTTCACAAATTGTAAGTAATTGAAGTCTGTTAGCTTGTAGATGTTGGTGTACTAAATTGATATTCGTGTTAAGACTTCTAACAGTGCAACAGCCTGTTTGGAAGTTACCATTTCATTTTTGGTAACTGAAGGAACCACTATTGGAAAAAGTTGCCAGTAAATTATCTCCGCATGATAAAGCTCATGAATTAGTTCCTACCTGGAGCTAGTTTATCTCCGGAATACTTTAACACTGGGAACTCCATCATGCACGTTTTTATTCCCACACTAAAAATTATTAATATGTTTAAATTATAAAAAAACATTTGCTAACTTTTATTCACTAAACGCTGAGTGTCTGGCTCTATAACCAGCTTTAATCCAACGAAATAACGGTAGTTCCAATAACAGGAATTAAAGTTTCGCCACAAAAAGTTATGGATTCTACACAAGGTACACATGTACAAAACAATATATTTATAACTAATTTAACCTGCTCCTGCTGTATAACTTACTCAAAGTAGTTTTCGATTAGTCACCCCTCCCTGAACAATCCTTGTTTGACTCGCAGAGTATAGAATAAATTAAAGTTTCTCATAGAAATAAATTCTCAAAAAAAAAAGAAAACTGAGCTTTATCGTTTTGAATAACTCCTCAAATGAACGCAGAAGTAAGATATCGGTAAATATTGGGATGCGTTGAGGTTGAGGTTGAAGTTGGGGTTGCCTTAAGATTCCGATTGGTCTAGATTTCTGGTTTATTCCAGTTTTTGAACCACATTCTCATATAACATAGCGTGTGTTCACCCACAATGGTAAGTTCATAAAATCGACACGAAGGCGATAAGTATCTCGGTGAGTTGAAATACGAGATTCGGTTTCGTAAGGCGTGCCAAATTTAATATTTAATTTAAGTAATAAAATCTTAAAGGCATGTTATTTATCGTAACAGTTACAGCAAGCGTCAACTATGATGCGCGGCTTTGCCTCATTCTAGCTGATGCTTGCTGTACAGAGTGGATTTAGTTTATACAAATGGTTTTTATCACAGAATAATTAACAATTATTTTGGTTTCAACGGAATTTGACATTGGTATTATACCATTATGACATCATTATTATTCTATTAGCAATAGTAATGATTGGGATTATCTATAGAAAATCGTATATTTGGTATTTGTAGATAAATACTATTACCTTGCGATATTAATGCTTGAGTTCGATTATAAAACATGACGTATATTCCTGACATTGGACAATCCCTTAAAAGTATTGGAATCAATCCTGATGTTAATCCTCGAATTCCTTCATTCCGATATATATTTCGAATGGCAAGAAAAACTCCATTATATTTGTATACGCCACTTTCTGCTCTAAAACAATGGGAAGGCTTTAATTAACGAAAATTAAGTAACTGACCACGTTTTTGACTAATAATAATAATTTTAATCTTTCTAAATACTTTTTATAAATGCTATTAATTTGTACGTCATTGACTAAATACACATATCCCACGTGGGACGGAGATTGGTAATTCAACAATAATTATATTATCTAAGGATACTGTAAAATAACTAACAGTATGTCAGCTCTAGCAATATTTAAAAAGAAATGTTTCTAGAGTAATAAAAAAAGTTTAATTCCATTTTTTTAGTAGTTCATTTAAATGGAATATTACCCAACACATCATATTTTCGATTAAATTGAAACAAAAATAAATAGCAAAAGACGGTAAACCAAAAATATAATGCAACAACTTCAATCTTTTCGCCTTCTGTCTTCTGGTATTCACCGTAAAGACCAAACTTCTGGATTTTTCTGTGCTAAGTGTAACTAATATCCTACAATTTTGGTTTCCAGAAAATCTTCCCATATTGCTTTATTTTCAAAATCTACAGTAAATCGTAACGGCTTTAAATAGCTGCTGACACTTTTCTATATACAGGATTGGTCAAAATAGGCGGAGACCTTGATTTTTGCCTTAATAATGGTCTGTACTAAAAATTGACTCGGATAAAAATGTTTGTATATTTTATGACGCTCGGAGATTTTCCTCATATTTATCTAGAATCCACCAATATGGGATTCGGTGGTTTTATATGACGTCATCAGATAATATTTCAAATGTATAACCTGTGTTAATTTTTTTTTCGGATTTATCTGTTTTCTGAATCCACAAATAGGGGTTCGGGGGTCTTTGATTTACCAGTTCATAATAACATAATAAATTGGAAAGGTAAATATTGTTTTAAATAATTAACAAATAACTATTCACACAGTTATCTGTGCTATCATAGTATACCAATTTCAATTGTTTTGCGATGGATTCACTTTTTCGACATTATAAATATTTGTGACATTTGGTGCTATTGGGAATTTTTATTAATTTAAACAATGGTTGAACTGAGTGAACGCCGAAAAATTACATGATTGATGATTATTCTTGTTCTTGTAAAAATTGTAAACTGCCTAATTAATACTGTCTTCCATTTTCTTCTTCCTTTTTCACGTCTCCTTCCACCGTTCCTTCCAGTACACGTCCAATCCATTTACTTCTTTCTTCTACGTTCCTCTCCCACTCTTCTTAGAACATTCTCATTCCTCACCTTGTCTATCCATTTGATCGTAAGCACTATTCTCCAAATCCGCATTTCAAAACTTTCTATTTTTTCGATTTTCTTCTTTGTTGCCACGTTTCACAACCATATAAGAAAACACTCCATACACAACACTTTACTAATTTTTCTACAGCATCTAATTTATTATTTAATAAAATTATTTTTGCCCTAAAAGATTATTTCGCGTTTATCTTTATAGCTATTAGTCATATATTATCTTCATTCTCTTGACAATAAATCCAACCCCATTCTTTCCTTTGTTACCTCCACTTAATATGCTCTTCATT
The DNA here is from genome assembly GCA_963243735.1 of Neocrepidodera transversa. Taxonomy (NCBI): domain Eukaryota; kingdom Metazoa; phylum Arthropoda; class Insecta; order Coleoptera; family Chrysomelidae; genus Neocrepidodera; species Neocrepidodera transversa. The sequence goes on from OY725338.1 coordinate 9,345,832, forward strand.
TCACTTATTCCGAATACATCCAAGTTGTTCTTAACCATTTTCTAATTTTTCTGCCTTCATCAAACTTCTATATTCCACATTCCGAATATAACTCTGTTTTCCTTCTGTCTCTACTTTTCACTTGATTTCTTCCTACACTGTTTCTCCCGGAACTCCGACTAAGAAACTGTAAGAAACTATTTTACCTCCGATACATTTAGTATTTAAAAACTTCATATTTCTTCTACACATTTCTTGGAATACCAGTATTGGGTCTTCTGTTGCCTTTCTCATTCTGCTGCCATTGGTCCCGAAGGAATCATCCGCCTTTAAAAGAGAGTTTGACTTCTTATCCCAAAACTCCCTCGGTCGATATTTTTTCGTTAGTGAAAACAAAGTATATCCTTTTAAGGTTGCCTTTTGAGAAGCTACTTGACACGCATTGTTACCCCTTATCGTGATTTGTTCAATGAAACATTTCCTGACAGGATTTCCCGAATTGTGTCCAATTTAATGAAAAAGGAAGTATAAAAACATACCCAGGTCTGGACGGAAGATATGAAGAAAATGCAATTAATGTGGTTTTAAGTATACAGGAAGAACCAAAAAATCCAGTACCAAAGCTGGCGTTAGACAATAATATGAGCAAGAGATCTGTAAGGACGGATTCCCACTAGGCGGAAAATCTGCAGGCGGATTTTCTGTATCCAGTTCTATTGGTCGATTTCAAATTAATTTTCGCCAGTTTTGTTGCGGATACGCAAATAAGTTGACTTTGCTTCAACTTTTTGCGGATTCTACTAGATTCATAACCTTTAATTTATTAATTATGTTCATTTATAATAATATCAAAATTTCTGTTAAAAATCAGCTGCGCAGATTTTCCGAATAGTGAGAATCCATCTTAAGAAGGAATACATTGCATACTTATAGTGCATTACCTTGAATAAACATGACCCGGATAGGATAATATGTCCATGAAGAACATTGTTTTTTTCCAACAAATCAATATTTTTATCTAAATGGATTTGCAAATAGACATAACTGGTATCGGTCTAATCATAATTCTCACTGGATGGAAGTAAATCATATCCAATAACCATAAAGTTTGAGCTGGACTATTGGACAATTGTCATGAGAAAAACTGATCAAATTTGGTTCCAACAAAATGGTGCTCCACCTCATTATGATGCTAGGGTGAGGCAATTCTTTAACACAATATTTCCGCAGAGATAGGTGGATTTTTTCTTAACCTTAACAAACGGGAGTCAACTTGACTCTCCGTGTTTCCGAGTACGCTTAACTATATTATTGTAAAAATCTTACCTGGTTTTTACTACCGTTAAGGGAATTACTGATAAATCAGTGATAGCTCGTGTTATCATACCCAGCATTAATGATTCCATGGAATTTGGTGTTCGTGTTGAAAAAAAATTCTTCTTTACAGTATCATATACGTAAAAATAAATTCCTCCACCTGGAATACTTCTCATAATAGTCTAAAAAAGAGTTATAGATTATTATTACCATAAGTATTTATATACTCTAAAATGTTATTTTATATCCAGAATGTCGTAATTTGGACATTACAGGAATAAATTCTTTATGGTAATATTATTATCGGTCTAAAAAAATTGAAACTTACTGGAACTGTACCAGCCCATAAGACTGAAACGTGTTCATGTTTTTTTATATGAGACAGAAGACCAATTATACGATGTCGATTATATTTGCTTCTAAAAAACAAAGTTGCATTAGTACCTGATGATGATAACATGGTTAACAAAACGTGTAGTTTGGTTAGTTTTGACAATAGTTTCAACAAGAATAGGTAAAAGACATTATTTCAAACAAAAAATTCTTACGCAATTTTGTCCTAAAGTTATTCATTGCTATAAAAAAAGGTAAAATAATTGAAAATAAATTTTAATGGTACATATATGAACCGAGTCTTTGTGACCGAGTTATGTTGTGTGCTGATGTGATTCTTCTGTTCTGGAGGTGTATGCAGAACATCTACTTGTTGTCTTCGTTTGATAAACGTTGACGTTTTTTGGTGCTCTCATCTGATTGGATGACTTTGTCGTAATTGTTGCGTCAATGATTGGATCCAAAATTTGGAACAGTAGGTTTGATTTTTGAAGCCCATATTATTTTTAATTCATTGGAAAATTGAAAAATATATATTCTAGGCAAGTGTTTTTTAATCAAATTCAAATAAGTACTTCCCTTTACATAATTTGCTTGCATTAATAAACAAAATGACCACCTGATTCAGAATTTAATTTTTTTTCTATAAAATTTAACAAAAATAGAAAAATGTTTTGTTTAACAAGAAAAATTTAAATAATACCAAGTTTGTTAATAATGTTATATTGTCATACTTACTTACTCTTTTAATGATATATTTGGATTTTGCAAGCGGGTTTTTAGTACATTAAAAGGTTGAAGAAAAACAGCTGAAATTGTTCCAGAAGCAGAACCAGCCAATATAACTTTTAATGATGAAAGTGACTAAAAAGAAAAAAATTGTTTCAAAATATTTTCATACCATAAAAATATTATTTTGTAATAACTAAGCTTCTTTATAATTTTTATTACCAATAAATATCTTTTTGTGAAATAGTTACGGTCAAAACAATAAACGCTAATTGTAATTTTTATTACCTATTGAAAAATAAACATTTAATAATCAAGATCGTTTGTATCCATACACAATAAACCCTTATACAGGGACGGAATTTTTAATAGATCGTTTCTGCCATCGACCAATTGGCATATTATCATTACGTTATTGATTCTTAATGAATTTGACCAACTGATGTAGCTCGTTTGATTTTTTCCTCCTAATGTGCACACACGTAAAGGTTATTGTAATTAACTGCATTTTAATCCATTGAAACAACTATCAAAGCGTAAAATAATCACAAAATACGCGTACCCATTATAATAGTAAGAAACGAAACTCCCTCTGGTGTTGGTATTAGAAATCAGCCTAACGGTGCACACGATTTTTTAATCTCCATGACATCCGTATCAAAACAAACATTTGCTTGCATCGTTCAAAATAATTCCTATGGGGGGGGGGGCTTAACAGATACTTAGCGTAATTGCCACATTAATTAGATTCGCCAATAACCTTATACTTCCGACATTACAGTTAAGGCCCGAATACGCGAGCAATAAACTTGCGAAGCTTATTGCAAGAGTTGGTTTCATGTACGTGTGAACAAGGCTGAGTGGCTCTCGAGACTTTTGAAATATGGCGCAATCCGTATTAACACAGGGATATCCTAGGTGTGTCCTTTTGGGACATGATTTTGATATCAAGAGGTTGTCCAGAAGACATCCCATCTGGTATACCCATAGGTTGTCCCTTTCATGTCCCTGGCATTTCTGATATCCATTCACATAAGAATCATCAAAACTCATCAAAATAATAATTGACGATTTACAGTTTATATTTTTATTTAAAAATCTTGTTTCCTTCTTATCAACAAATTGAAAAAATCATCTCAAGAATTTCTGAGATGTGACCATTTCGCATAAGTAAAAATTGTTTTTACATAATACCCTTAATCTAAATCTCTAAAAATGATATAAATTATGCACAAATCTCAATACAATTTCATTTCATTTTCGTTTCTATAGTTTTGTCCTATTTAATTCTGGCGTTGGCAACATTGTTGGGTGATCCAGTGTTGTCAAATGTAGCACAATTAGTGCCAAAAGTAGCACTTTCAGCTCTGGAGTGGCACTAGAGCACGCACTATTGAACAATAGACAATAACTAGCACTATTTCGTTCTATGACGTTTTTGGCCTGCAATTGAATATATTTCTTGATCCAAAGATGAATTTATTCTACAGAAATGTTTGAAATTAAGCGCAATTGAAATCGCGCCATCTATGGGTCAAACAAAAAATGCACGTCATTACTTCAGTCAAATGGAATCTGCTATTTTATGACGTCATAAACCACGCAGAGATATGATGAAACCATTAATCGAGTCGATAAGCACCATTGGGAACTAAGGCACTAAGTTGTTTTGTGTTGAACATTTTTGGATTTAGTTTTTTTTTCCATATTTTCCAAGAAATAATTGAAATTAACATAATATTGAAAAAGAAACAGAACATTCAAGGAAGTCCTCATATATCTAAGTGGGCTTCGTGGAACATCCCTAGAGTGTCCCTTTGATGTAGTTTGTTGGAACTTGGTACATCCCTGGGACGTACCAGAAAGACATCCCATATATGTCCTTTTTGTTGGAAAGTATATGTCCCTGGGACATCCCTAGTATGTCAAGATATCATATTTTGTATTATGTAAACAGCCAATTACCTTCTCTCTGAGAATAGTGTAGTTTCCAAACGTGCTCAAAGTTTATGTGTCAACTGTACTATTTTTAAAATGCCAGATGATAACAAAAAAAACGTGTGATATAAATGAACAGAATGGGAAGGTTTCTCCGAACTACGGGATGTAAAAAGCAAATTATTTTGAAACATAATTAAGAAACAAACTTTTTAAAGGATCTGGCTGGTTCATTTAGCACGACTCGATAAATATCACTGGAATATTATCTAAAATTTACAAACTAATTTCTATTTCTTTTAAATTTAATATTTCTTATTTTACATTGTGTTGTTAAAAAAATTATATTATAAATTTTGATTCAATAAATGGTTGAGAAAATAACCCTTAAAATAAATCAAATCGATTCTCTTGAGCTAAATAATGTGTCAGATGTGCTAATCAGATACTGGTCCTTCGAACTAAAGAGGGTTGATGCCACCCATCTAGTAAAGCAAAATCCAAATGGATGTGAGTTCTTAAATAAAAAGCGGCAATGGAGCTGTGGAAACGTACCAGAGTACGTAGGGGTATTTTGATGCATTGAAATTTATATCATGTGACCACACAGTCCTTCGCTGGGCGGAATTGCTTGCCACATATTAGTGTCAGTTTTTGCAATCCTTGGTCCTAATAATTGTAGTAAGTATTCAAAATCCTCTGCCGTCATTCTCAGAAAGTTGCCAGGCTGTCGAATATGACTAAAAAGAATTCTAGTGTATATTTCAAATGTGACGTAGAAGAAAAATCATGCTCAGAACCAAGGACAAAGGGGCATTAGGGTTTAACTTTGTTAATTTTAATGGAACAAACAGTATTATGTATAGAACACTTGTGTAAAGTTTAGGTCATGTGTTAGGTCATGAGTTATGGGTTATATGTATCATAGGTTAGGGGTCACGGGTCACTTACAAATACAGGGTGTTTCAATTAAAAATACATGAAGTCACATATTTATCAGATTCCCTGCTTGCTGGTAATTCTTTTTGGAACATACCTTGAATTGCTCTTTACAATTTTTATTTAAGACATTTTTGTTTTAAAATAGGGAAGCAGCTAGCGTCCATCCACCCATCGACGATAATGTATCGAAGCGCCGTTGCTACCCTTAGAACTATATTTCACATTTTAAATTAAGTATTTATGAACAGAAAATTACTATAATTACTAGAGTAAAGCACAGTTAATGTATTGAATGTCAATTTTTTGAGCCATCCTGTATATTTAGAGTCATGATGCAATGAGCAAAAATAATACATATTACTCAAGAAATATGTGTACCAAATTTTAAAAAAATCGGCAAGGCACCCAACCGCCATAAGAAAAGTACCTGGTCCTTTGGATTTTTGAGTCGACATATTTCACACCAGTCAGCACTACCTACAATTTTATTTTTAATGTCGTAGCAACACTATAGTCGCCGTGTAAACACACATGACGTTTTCTGAAAAAAAACTCGACAATGCTCTCAGAAGAAAGTTTCACTCAATAAATTACGCCAGTTATTGCCTCAGTACAAACGAACAAACAAGTCGGTTCTGCAATAAGTTTCGCAAGTTTATTGCTAGTGTATTCGGGCCTTTAAGTTGCTGCCGCTAGACACTTGTAAAATAAAGTTGAAATAAAATTAGTTACATTTTTTGTGACTTTTTTTGTGTATTATAAAACTATGAAATATTTTATTTACCTTATTCGATTTTTCTTCTTTAATTATATTAGCTTGTGTTTGTGTGCTCATCATTATGTTTTTACCCCATAGCCGTTCAGCTCTAATTTTGATATAGCATTTAATACGGAAGGTTTTCAGAAAAAAATGGATATATTTTCATTACGAAAATATATACAAAATTTGACATGCGGTTTGATTAATGTCATTAATGGGCACTATATTGATTGTGAGAAAGTCAAAGTCTGATTGGATATTCTGAATTTAGAACGACATCAATGAAAACCAGGTAAACCTTATTCAGTGAACCCTACGTCATCACTATCACTTGTCTTAGTAGCATATGTAAACCAGATGAGACAAACAATTTGCATCTAAAGTGATAACTTCAACAATCAGATCAAATTTTATGTCAGTTTTGATTTTGACACATTTGGCATTTAAGCATTTAAAAAATGTCGCGATATTATGTAAAAGAACAACATTTTATATTGAAATTAGTTGATTATTTCCAACTGGAAAAAGATGACGGAACGATTATTTTGCCCTTGAGTTCAGTTTGTATGGTAAGTAGAAAAGTACGTACCATTAAAATCGCAAATAGTAGAAGAAAATAGTTCATCATATCTTCTATCTGTTTTTATAATGCTCTACGTATTTATAATTTATTAAATTATTTTCCATATAAATTAGAATAAATAAATAAGTTTTTATTTAGGTACGTAAGAGATATATAGGCTTTTTCTCTTTTTAATTTACCCAGTATTTTGCGTACATCTAGAGGTGGCTCTACCCCTAAGGGGGTGCAAATATTTTTTATTATTTGTCTCCAAGTATTTTAATTAGAAATAGGAAGGAAATTATAAATTATTTATCTCAAGTCAATGTCTAGGCGTTAATCAGATTTTAAAGCAATTAAGGGGTAACTTTCACCCCCGAAGGAATGAAAATAATTTTTGTAAATTTTACGACTCCTTTCATTTGAACTTGAAAAAAACCAACATTTTTTAATTGTACGTCAATTTAGAGGCGGTTGTCACCCCTTAATATACACTTTGTAGTTTTTATGGGCGTAGTAAACTTGATAATTTTCATCACAATTAGCACAATACAAAACATTATTAGGGGGTCTCATAAATTTTTTTCATTATCAGCGTCCCCAAAAGCATATATAGTTTATTTGAAAATGCATGATATCACAGTTTTTATGGCAAAGGTCTTTATACAGGATTGTTCAAAGCAGAAAAAAGTAAATATTGATACCTTCTTATCTAAATTTTAATTAGATTTTAGTATGACCACCCCGAAAAACTTCGAATACAATACATCATAAAATGTAAATGAGCAAACCCTAAGGGATTAACCAATAATTCTATACCAAAGTGACGAGGAACACGAAATTACTTTAATATAAAAAATAGTAAACTGTCAATATTAAGTACCCACATTTATTTTTATAAAAATAGTATACTAGATATTAGGTTGGGACATTTCCTTTGGTATTTTTAAAAATTTTAGGAAGAAAACCAAAGATTTTTTTTACAAATAATTCTAAACAATTTATGTTAGAATTCTCCGCAACTGATTTATAATGAAACCTTTTTGCACTTGCCCAAAATCTTATCTGACTTTAAGGCTCTACCGTCCGCTGATTTGTTGGACTGATTTAGGGGTTCAGCTCGTGCTGGATTATAGCAACATATTTAATTTTCTACTTTATTTCTAAATATTCTTGGCATTATAAAACATAAAGCTAGGATTGTATGCAAGTCAAATTAAAAAAAAAATAAAAACGAAAAAACTAAAACAATTTTAAAACTATAAAAATACTACAATTTCCTGGTAACTTTTACGGGTTCTGAAAAATTATAATAACATTTTACATGCATACAATCCTAAAGTTAACCTTTATCTTTAATCTAAAAAAAAAACAAAATTGTATTTTTTTAAAAGATAACCGAGTAATTGTGCACGAGCGAAGGTATACAAACCAAAATATCGTATTTATTCATGTCCGTTCAGTACTGCCTCGCACGGACCGCGTGGAATATTCGTTTATATTTCTCAATGCGACATGCAGAGCCTTAATTCCACTTGAGATTCATGGAAATCGAACCCACGACCCGAACAATGACCAAGTATAAAGGCCGATGCCCTAACCGACCTGGCCACCATGTCCAGTGATTTATGATGTTATATTGGAGTTTACCATAGATATAGGATACTGGGTCATAAAAATTGTGCTATCAATAATTTTCAAATAAACTATAGTAAAGGCAGTCTTGAGAGTACTTAGATAAGTATTAAGAAGTACATAACTCATGACATAAAAAAAATATACAAAATTTTTAATTGTTGTCATGTTAGCATTATTTTAAAAATGTTTTCTTGTTGACTGTTTTTGTAGCTTTTCGAAACTGTAAAAATTGAACCAAACGTTATTTAAAAAAACTCAGTCAACCTAGAACAACATGATTTCCGAAAATTACAAAAAGAAAAATAAGTCGATTGAATAGTTCTTTCAAGCTCTTACCTCAAAGTTGATGGGGTAAGACTTTTGGGACAACGAATTTAAAGATATAAATAGAAAGTAGCGTTTGCCCGCGACTTCGTCCGCGTTAATGTTGGAATAAATAAAAGTTTCCTTCTTATACCGGTTTCCTTCACCTACTTTTCAAATTCTGGGATGAATATTGGATTGAATATTGAATATCTCGAAAAATATAAATGGTGATAGGCGCTTGAACTTTTTTACGTAGATTCTCCTAAAGAAATGTATTTTAAAAATGAAGGGGAGGGGTTCAAGAAAACCACACAAAAATATGCGCTTAAAAATTGATATGTAGATTTCCTTTGATAAATAAACAAACATGTACTTCAGTTTTTGACATTTTCAAGGGGATCTATTCTTTACAAAAAAAAACCGGTTAAGTACGAGTCGAACTCACTCTCCGGAGGGTTCCGTCCAGCTAAATCTTGAAACTTCACTAGTCATATTTATTTAAATTTGGATACTTAATTTCATTATTTCTGTAAAATATAGATGATTGTCTAACAGTGTGAATTATTTCAGATTTTTTTTATTTTCACAAAAATTATTATCGGAATGAATTAATTACTTCGACCCGAAAACTTCATAAGTCTTAAAGCAGGTCATATAAAATTATAAAAAAAATTGTATTATAAAAAAAATTGTTTTCAAATTTGCAAACAATGACCTTTCATTTGATATAACATTTGATATAGTAACTCCACTTGGAGGGGTAAAAATGTTGATAAAAGTTTGTAAAATCGAGGAAGGAAACGGGCAAAAGCTAGTAATATATTTTTAAAATGAGATTTTTATAACCTTTCAAATGAAGTATCGCACGACCCCCTTACTATTTAAAAAAACTGAGAGGGTGGCTGTCACCTAAAGGGATTTCATCTAAATACCCAAACTTTTATACAATCAGAAACTCGAATGAATGTAAAAATCAGGTGAAACGTACTACACCCCGATTTTCAAAAATTACAAAAAAAATGGTCCAATTATGTGCTTTTCATGTGCTTTTTGTGTACCAAAAAATTAAATTTTTCTGCTCAAAAATCCTGAGATAATAACGTCATAATTATATGCTTTTTATGCGCTTTTTGTGTACCGAAAAATCAAATTTTTCTCTTAAAAAAAAATTAAAATTACGGGGTGTAGCACGATATCCATCCTGGCCCCGCACGGACACAGATTCGTAAAAATCCTGAAATAATGCCCTTGCGGGGTCGGGATCGATATCGTGCTACACCCCCGTAAATTTAATTTTTTAAAAAGGATTGTTGCGCTCGAGCAAAAAATTTGATTTTTCGGTACACAAAAAGCACATAAAAAGTACATAATTGGACAATTTTTTTTCTCAAAATTTTTGAAATTCGATGTGCTCGAGCGTTTTTTAACTAAAATAAACACACGTTTATCAAAAATAACCCTGTATGTCGTGCTGAAATTGATTTTTCTGTTGGACACACATAGTGCTGAAACAGAATCGGCAAGGCAACCACGAAAACACAGAAGAATAGTTGCAGAGGTAGTAGCTAAAATGTGTGAGATAATTGAAATATTTTGGGACGACTAAAAATTTGTCATCGACTCCCTTGTACCTTGGGTCTCATATAGGTGAACATTTAATATTTTTCGCGCATTAAAATGTTACGTTTCATTTTTTCATATTTCAAAATTGTTACATTAGAATGAAAAAAAATCCGGTATGATTATTATACAATTTTAATGTTTAAAAAATGGATTCCCCATGTAATATCTTGACTTTAAAACTGTTAAATTTTGGACTTTTTGAAATTTGGCTTATTTCGTGCAAATTTTTATGATATATTTAAAAAAGCTGGACTGAGCAGTGCAAACTAGTCACAATTTTTATTTAAAAAGTGAAAAACGGCAATATTTTCGCAGTAATTTCGAGTTTTCGAAAATATAAAGTTCCGAAAATAAATTTTTATATACCAGTAAGTAGCGGTAAAGTAAAAATAGGTCAAAGATTAATATCATTTTTGGGGTATTTAACGATGTTAAATCGGTTGCTGTTGTCCGCTGTCTCACTGTTCACGATTTGAATCAGGCTAACAGACGGACGGACCAAACAGTCTTATAAGAGTTTTTTTTCTTCGAAAACTCAAAAAAAGAACTTGACTTTGCAATGCAAACCAATAATTAAATTAAGTATCCAAAGTTAAATAAAAATAACTATTGAAGTTTCAGTTTTAGCTTTACGGAACCCCAGTGCGCGAGTTCAATTAACCGGTTTTTTTTTGTAAAGAATAGGCACACGTGAAGTACATGTTTGTTTATTTATCTACATACCAATTTTTAAGCGCATATTTTTTGAGTGGTTTTCTTGAACCCTTTACCTTCGTTTTACAAAATACATTTGTTTGGGAGAATCTATACGTAACGTACCAATTTTTAAGCATCTATCACCATTTATAGTTTTCCCTATATTCAATATTCATTCCAATATTCAACCTAGAGTTTGAAAAGTAGGTGAAGGAAACCGGTATAAGAAAGAAACATTTATCTATTCCATCAACGCGAACGAAGTCGCGGAAAAAAGATAGTACCTTAATAACTAAATATCATTTTTCCCCAAAAATTAGCTAATAATTAACCCGTAAAGACCTAGAAAAAAATAAACAAACAAAAACAATGAAACAAAATTACGTACAATAATACGAAATGAAAAAATGTGCGAGTACGTTTATAAGCATATATCACCAAAATAACGTAAAGAAATTAACCCAATTTCGATAAAAACTGGCGTTGTGTTTAGAGCAAAGGTAACCTCGGTTTTGGTACTATAGTCCACTTAAACGCGGGTATGACGCTCCGAACGCCCCACGCAACGAGACAGCTTTTACCATATGGTTTTTGGGACGCTGATAATGAAAATCGGGGTCCCGCGGCTTTAAAATGGTTACGTCACTCCTAAAATAGCCAGAAACCACCATTTTTGGGGTTTTTTTCACACCATTTTTTATGAGTCCCAAAATTATGCCCTGTAATGTGCTAATTGTGATAAAAATTAAAGGACCCCGCACAGTTCTTATGGAAAAAGAGTCCCAGTCGAATTGGCTGAAAATTTAGTATAATGTAGTTATAGATTCTGATCAAATGTCTCAATGGGCCCAACGAGATCTAGTGGACAGTTTTTGAGTTACAGGGTGTTAAACACGCGGAGGCAGTGTTGTTCTTTATCTTTAGAAAATAAATAGTGTGGCGATTAGTTTGTTACAACAAGTTAAAGATAATAATTATAATAATATTATCGATAAAAGTTGTAATGAAAAGTTCTAAGACTCAGTCTACAGGAGAGTGATCCAATTTTAAAATTTCTATTCTTCTTTGAACAAACTCAGTCAAACGCAAAAGACCGTAATCTGAGGTCACTCAAAATACGCAAATTTAGATTTGAAAAAATGCGATTTTCAATTGTCTATAAACAATTCATTTTATACTATAGGTGTAATATGTTTTTGAAATCAGCTTTTCAGGACAAATCTAAAAATGTAAAAAAATATAGAGTGTTACATTTAAAAAAATATAACCCCTGTATATTTCAAAATATTTTTAAAATGTAGTCCTTATTGACTTACATAATACCACCTCAATAAAAGTTAACGAATATATGCCATTTCGCTATAAAACTCCGCGGTGTCGGTCGTGAAAGACCCTGTATATATTCCTAAAAAAATTAAAATAAATACATCTACAGAAGGCAATTTTGAATGACCCTGTATAACAGTAACCTGAAATCATCCAATATGAATATCAAATGATATTTAGGTACTTATTCTGCAAGTCTATACGGTCTTTTGCATTTGACTGATAGCGAATTCCATTGGTAAAACTGGTGCGCACTGAGTGCATAATTTGTATTATATTGGGAAAACTGGTGAAGGGTTTTGAATTCCATTCTGGAACTGGTGCATTCGAATTCGAACTCAGTGCAACATTTTCAGCACGAGCTCCATGAGGTCGTGCGAAATTAGTGCAATCACCGTGCAATTGTGAATATGGCGGGATTATCAAAAGGTTCAAAATTGCTAGTGGCATTATCCTTCATCTTCAAGTAGTGATGAGGAAATGATATACGAAGTAATGAAATAGAGGAGAATCAGAAATCAATATGTTTTTATACTTAATTTAAATGTTTCATCACTATCATCAAGTGGTAATTTCAAGTTAATGATTTCATTATTTAGTTGAAATGCAATCTCATATATTCCTGATATAGAGTCATTCATTTCTAAAATGTAAATAAAAATAACAGCAACCTTATATCCTTCTCGCACGAAAATATATCAACCTAACCTAAGATTTTGTATTCCATTGGACATGAACTAGTGCACATTTTTCATGAACTGCTTTAGGTTTCAGTGCAACACTGGTGCAAAACCAGTGCAAAAGTAATTTTACCAATGGAATTCGCTATGAGTTTGTTTAAAGAATTACATAAAAATGTTGAAATTGACTAGTGAAAAAGAATCACCCATCACCCTGTAGACTGAGCTTTAGAACTTTTCATTACAACTGGTATCGATAACATTAATATTATAATTATTATCTTTAACTTGTTGTAACAAACTACTCGCCACACTATTTATTTTAAACAACACTGCCTACGCATGTTTAACACCCTCTATTTCAAAAACTGCCCATTAGATCTCGTTGGGCCCATGGAGATATTTGATCAGGGCATCATAAACTACATTATACTTACTAAATTTTCAGCCAATTCGACTGGGACTCTTTTTCCATAAGAACCATGCGGGGTTCTTTAGTACGCCCATAAAAATTAAGCATAACATGTATGTTAATGGGTGACACCCATCTCTAAATTGACGTACAATTGGAAACTGTTGGAACAAAAACTAAATCAAAATTGGTTCATCCGTTTATAGGAACTACAACACTACGATGCCACAGACAGATACACATGTTAAACTTATAAACCCTTCCTGTTTTCGTCTGGGGAAAAAAATACAAAAAACTCCCGAAACACGTATTTAGCTTATTTCTTTAAGAGAATCTACGTACCAATTGTCAAGCGCGTACCATTTATATTTTTCGAAATATTCAATATTTATTGCTGACCTTTGACCCCAAGTTTCAACCTCTTAAACTGTGAATTTTCTAAATTCCTTTCTTAGTGCTCCCCTACACTACCAAAGGAAGCTAATCTGAAAAATTCACGTCTCTATCACCTCTGGTTTAGGCTGTTCGTTGATTGTCAGTCATGACATGACAATTTTATATATATAGAAAATAAATAAATAATTCACTACTTTAACTTTGTACTGGCCTCAGAGTAAATATATATAGAGAGGGCATTCTATCCTTTTTTATTAAGCCAACATCTAGTTAACTTTTGTTGACATCGTCCTCTAGAGATTCCATAAGCGTACTTTCAAGCAGGATAATTTAAAATCATACATTAAATAGTTTACAGTTTGCGAATTGATTTGTATTATTTTTTAGTGTTATAGGTTGTACCGTTGTCTGTATATTCAGACAACGGTTGTACTAAATATTTTTGTAAACATTTTGAACTATTTTAAGTGATTTTCTTGAGAGGTTGCTAACCATGAGAAAGAAATGTGAAAAATGTGGTGCTTTTCTCAAGCCATTAGATAATCAATCTTACACTTCACAAGTAAGTTAGGAAAGTAGTTATATACCATTCACATTTTTTTATGTTATTCGCATTTACTCCTTAATGTAAACAAGGTTTTAGAAGCAATAAAAAATATTATTTATTTGATTCCATTATTAAATACGTACATTTAATATAAATTTACAAGCATTTGCTATGTTTTAATGTTAATATATTTATCAGTATTAAAGAAAATACAACTTTATCGAAATTATATAACTTCTCACGACATATTTAATTCAAATGTGATATATTAATAACATGTAAAATACCCAATTTTAATTTTCTATTTTTTGCTATAATAAATAAAAAGTTATAATTCTTCGCGTCGCCACTGTCTAATACTTCACGTCAATTTTTATTGTTGATTTCGTCCTCTGCACGAGATTTTTCTGCGCGTCTCACGTCCCTCGCCTACAAACTTTGCCGAGAGAGAGGGCTAGATGTTGGCTTAAATTTTGTAAATGACATTAGATATACAGGGCATATCTAGTAGTTCCTTTATCTGAGGTACTGGCCCAGTAGACACATCCAAACAGATTAGCCACATTATATATTTTAACACAAAATTACTAGTCAGCCTGAAGTCTGTCATTTTAAGAAAAAAATATTAGACAGAGAATACAATATATTTTATAATTTATGCCAAAACATCAAGCAGAAAACTATTATTTTTCTAATATTCTTATTATATAGCATAAAATATTTCTTTTCACTTTTTGAGAATCCTCACCTGAGTTGGCAAAAAAAACTCACTAAATCTGTACAAATTCTGTCAATAATCCGTCAAAAAAGGTAGTGTCTATTGATACTATTTTGAGTTAGAATAAAGGATATAGATATTCTAAAATTTCAACAGTTTTCCTGCCTTTTTTCAGAATAATAAATAGTAATAGATTAGAATATGCTAAATTATATTTGTAATGCATAATCCACTACTTTTTAAACTTGGTAATAGCCGAGTAGACACATCCAAACAGATTAGCCACACTACATATTTTAACAAAAAATTACTAGTCGACCTGAAGTCTGTCATTTTAGGAAAAAAGAAATATTGGACAGAGTATATGATCTTTGTCGTGTTTAAAAATGTTCTAGAATTAGGCCTATTTATGATAAAATGTACTTTTGTACTTTGCTCTCGAAAATGTACTAGAAATAGTAGAAATGTACTAAAACGGCAACGCTCATTTTGAGAGCATGTTGTGTATCCCTTCACCAACCATTTGTATTCCTATTGGTTAGTAAATGTATTATTTTGTTGTGGTCATATCAAAACACCTTCCATATCTTCTGTTGCATACCACCACCACTAATGGGTCGGACCGACTCGGCCGAGCTCCCCCTGTTTCGGCTACGGTCGTATAGGCGTTGTGTTCAGTTTGTCATGATTTGATGCTTTTCAGTCAGTTTGTGTAGTGCGGGTGTATGTGTCATCTTCCCGGCTATCTCTGAAGTTTAGTGATTGTTGCTGTTTTTTCAATAATTAGTGATTATTGTGTGCTAACTTCTCAGTGATCCCTTTAGGTGAGTGATTTTAGTTCGTGTTTAAGTTAGAAAAATGTTGCTAATTTAGCAGAACTGCTGATATGCTTATTTGCCTCCCACGCCGGTCTTTAAGGGTTGTCAATATTTGGTATATTAAGTGGCCCAAAGCATATATGCATTGTGTACGTACAAAAAGGTTTAATGAACAATTATCTGTGTTTAAAACAGTATTTATCGGAAATTTATTAAATTGACACTTATTTGTTTATTAATATTTTATTTATAATGTATTACTTCCTCTGTTTAATATTCAAGTCAGAATCTTATTCTCTCGAATCCCCTAAGGAAGCTTCTATTATGTGTCTTATAAAGAGCTTAATTTTTAATTTAAAGAAATGTTATGGGATAAAGATACCTACAACCATAGAAGCATCTCTTTTTTCTTGTAATCAAATGTTGAAAATGGTACAGCAGCTGCTTCTTTAAAAAGGTTGGACGTGCTCTATCTACCACCTGCCTTTCAAGACATTCAACTTATTGAAAATATAAAAATAACAAGGCCAGGTGTTTATTTTGTTGATGCCGTGCTGTGATTTGTGTTGGTACCTGATTAGGTTATATATTTTTGTTTCTATTTTTATATTTAAATTTCTCAATGCTTGCATGTGGTATGCATCTATTTATTCTTTTTTGTCATTTTCTACATTTTTAATATTTGTAAAACGATTTTACTAGACAAATCTACACTGAGAAAACGATCTTTAATTCATTATAAAATCCATATTTTTAATGACATTGTGCCAATAAAAAAAAGTTTTAATGAACATTACAAACTTTAGGTCAATAATGATACGTATCATGCTTAAACTAAAACATCAAATTTGGCTGAAATATACCTGGCGCAGTTATTGATTATAAGGCCTTTTTGTCCTTTGAGATGTGAAATTGAAAGTGGTTTATGAAACGGTTTAGTACCACTTCGGCCGTTAAATGAAAAGTTGCATTTCGGCCGGTCATCCTTTTTGGCATATTTAAATTAAGATTAAGATTTCCATTGTTCCAAGCACATTGATTTTGTGTGTAAAAAGATAATGGAAAAATAGGCTATTTCTATCTTGTTTGTAAACAAATTTCTCCTAGGTTTAGAAACCTTGTATATAATACTATAATTTTTCCGCATTTTAACTACTACATTACACTGCTCAAGTAATTGTCTACAAAGATTGCAGTTCCTCCAAAATAAAGCAATGCCCAAGTATTCTACTTCACTGTGACAGATATACCTCGATAACTTATATGCTAGAGACTGAATTTTTTAAATGTTTAACAACTTGTCACAGAATTTTACATTAGTATTGATTTTGAAAAGGATTAATAAGCATTTCAAACATAAAGAAAGCAATAAAAAAGTAGAAAAAAAGAGTGAGTGAAAAATGAGGTAAAGTGGGAAAAAGGGAGGAAAAGTGTGAGTGCAAAATGGAGTAAAGGGGGAAAAGAAAAAAAGTGCAGGAAAAAAGAGGCAACAAAAAAAATTGGAAAAAAACAATTTCCAACATTAAGAAAGCAGTAAAAAAAGTAGCGAAAAAAGAGTGGTGGTCTCCAGAGTAATATTAACTTCACAATTTGTTGTTCCTAGCGACTCATAGTTATTCACATTGTTGGAGTATATAGAAAAAGACCAATTTATCCAGATAAAGCATCAATGGACTCATCCAGTGATTTTTTTTAATATTTTTATTTTATAATTTTGGCCTACCATAACACATTGAACCGGGTCCAGCACTTCTGAGACCGATCCTGCCTCTGTAATTAATTCTTAAAATTTGAATATCGGGACTATAGTGGCTTGTGACGTGGACCAATTGAAACAGATTATATTTGGCCATGTTGTCATATCGATAAAACTGGCAACTCTCGTTCTCATTTGTTATGATTAAAAGAAGGAAAGAAGTATGTGAAATTTTTCTACAAACGAACAAATCTAGAATCTTGGCAATGCTGTAGAAAGTAAAACGTTAATTATTGGTCAAGAAGCGCGCCACTTTCAAAATATATACTTTTTATTTATTTTTTTATTAATTCATGAATATTATAAGAACAATGAAAATCAACATAAGCAATTAGGTTCTTTAAGCTATTCTTTCATTAATATAAAACCAATAAATCAAGAAAAAATGGGCTACAGAGGTTGTGTTGCATCTAAAATTAGACAAGAAGGTAGTCCATATCCTATTAGTCTTAATACATAGTATTTAGAATTGGGACGGGTAGTTGTAATGGAAGACCAATCAGCATTTGTATCCAAAAATCTTTATCTTACCAATAATTTTTACTATGAGGTTACTGTAAATTGTATTGAAGGTAGAAAAGTAATTGGATGGCGCCCTTATATAAATAATTTTTTCTTGTTTAACCTTACCTAAGCAAAAGATTAGATATATTGGAGTATAATTTAAGAAATAGTGATCATTATAATATTCAAAAATTTAATACAACTGCCACGGAAAAAATGTTATTTGTGGAAGAGTCCAGAACAGTTTGTAATCATTAAAACTTCATCAAGTGTAAAAAACTTTAAATCTTTGTTAAGAAAAATGTATTTTTTTAAATAAGTGTTTGAGCTAAATAAAATTCTTCTATTCTATTCTTTTTGGCATTTTTAAATTAAGATTACTTAAATAATATCGGCCATTTCTTGATTTATTTTAAACTTGTTTTTTTAGTATAACATACAAACAGTTAAAAAAACGAATTTAATAAATAAGTACCAAATCTTTATTAAGTTTCACAATATTTTTAGAAAAACAATCCAATAATGCAATAAAAAAAAACAATAGATAGTACACAGTATGTATAGGGTTGTATGTAAGATGCGCCACGTGCCCCGGGTGGTCCAAAAAGGGGATGTAAAATGCGCCACCTAATTTAGATTTGAGGATTAAGAGATTACAGAAGATTACCATAAAAATAATTACAATGCATTGTTAATTTAACGTTTATTTTTATTAAAAAAATTAAAAGGCTTATAATTATTATGCAAATATAAATTCAACCTTAAATATTTAAAAATTTGAAGGAATAAACGATACGGCCAACTTGCGCCCGACCAGCTTGCGCCCTCTCATTAATTCAGCCGGTTTGAGCCCAAAATATTAAAGGTAGACCTGACAGTCGACCGATTTGCGCCCGTAAAAAATAATCAATCCATATCGCATTGCCATTCGAATCATAAAATGTAAATAAAAACATAATGTTGAGGGATCTTAAAGCAGATAATATCAAAATACTTACAGAAGTATAATTATTTTATTTTATGAATATGTTATCTTTCGAATAAACTGAAATAAAGTACAGCGTTTTCTTTCTCTTATTATAACGTTGTTAATGTATTTGATAAATAGGTATTTGTTAACCTGGAAGCGAAATGCCTTTTTAGAGAAAGAAAAATTATCGGGGGTAATACCACAAGAGCTTTGAAATTACCGAAAATTCATAGTGAATAAACAACCCTGTACATTGACCGACCGAAATGCAGCGTATCCGTTTTACTTGAATCGCATCAAGCGGCCGAAATGGGACTAAAAGAGGTAGTTTTTTGAAAGCGGCCGAAATGGGAAAATACATAATATACCAAAAATTCGGAAAAAAATAAAACTGTTTCTTAAAAATTTTGGATATGTATAGGGCCGTTTTTAAAAAGTTACAAAATGGTTTTGCACAATTTAGGATTCTGATAAACTAAGTTACCAAAATGTATCAGTACTTTCACTTATGATGAAGACTTTAACGAAACAAGAACCTTTGTGCCTATTAAAACAAAAAAGTTATGGGAGTCTGTTTGTGAATTTTTTTCTGTTTATTAAATTATTTGTGTAAAATTCTATAAAGTTGCCATCGTATTAGTAAAATAAGAAGTGATTATGATAAACTATTATGTACTTATCGTTGAATAAGGTAATTAAAGCACTCTGTGTATCGACAGTTTTCTTGTAGAGTTGACTTTAATCAATCAACGGATAAGAAGTCAAATAAGCAGAAATGAAAGTTAACAGTAATTAACCTGTAACGAATGTGCATGTTGTAATATCTAAGACATTAGTTTTTAATTAGGTACTGTGTAACATATAAAAAAATCGTAAAAAATCATTTAATTGTCTCGAATTGATTAATTTCAATAGAGGAAATAATTTCTGCTGAGAATAAAATCCCTCATAGACATTAATATTAAATCTTCATTTTGGTTAATATAATGTATAAATTAATTCAGCGTATAAATAATTGTTGGTGCACCATATCCCAGAACATATATTTTGAATTATTTTTTCCATAGTCACAGTGATTCCCATCCTTAAAAATTTAAATACAATGCATTTTTTTTCAGTCTTATAAGGATCAATCAATTATATGACATTTCCACCCGCTGCTGCGCTTGATTGAGGTATTTGTGTACCGTCTAGTATATTATACTTTCATATAATTGCACAGTCTTGAATGTGTAGCGTTGGGTGTACTATATCATAAACGCCAACTTTTTTTATTTATTATCTAATATTACTATTATTATTTATATTATTTGTGCCAAACCAGATTCTTGTAGTTATTAGTGTTAATAACTAGAATTGCAGCCATGAAGCATTCGGTCTGTGTAAAAAGTTGCCGTTACAATTATTATAGTTAATATTTATAGGCTGTTTCAAAAGTCTGGAAACGGTCTTATCATATTTACTTTTAAAAAAATTCAAAATGGCCTCCTGTAGCAAAAACAAATGAATGTTTTTAAATTTTAAGCGTATAAAATTGAAAAAAAAAGACATCATTACTAAATCCCTAATTTGGACCATTTATCTTTAGTAGTTTTTGAATTCCAGACTTTTGAAACACGCAGGACCGTTTCCAGACTTTTGAAACACCCAGTATAATAAATAATATAATATTAACAATTTTCAAGTAAATAATTACTTCACCGATTTTCGGTAAATTGCTCTGAAGTAGATTTATCTTTTGTTAATATACTCGGCAACTAAGTACCTCATGTGTAGCTGCTGACCCATCGAGGAGTACTTACAGTACTTCTCTGTTGCATCCCTTGACATATAATAATGGACCAACCCGTATATCTCTATTGTGATAGCATATTCATTAATGTGTTCACACTTAAAGGTTAGGATGTGGTCGAGCCCGACAACGCCCATAAGTAATAATCGTCTTTAAACTTAATCCAGAAACCAGTACTGACCATCGGTGACCAACATATAATTTTAATCAACGAAAGTTGACCAAAATGATTCATTGTATTTACTTACCCCTCCATCTATATCGACCCTTCACTACCCTACTTTTATTTCCGTCTTTTTTATTCGTTCCTGTTGGAGCAGTTTTCAAGGGGTCAAAATTGTCTGACATATATTCAAGCAATTAATCAAAATCTGATAAATTCGTTTAAAGCCTTTTAAAGATGAATTGGAATTAAAAACTGAATGATACTATGATTTTTTCTGATTTATCTATAATTAGCTTGTGTAAATTGGATTAACTTAGTTTTTAATTAGTAATGAGTATTATTTCAAACATATCCATTATTTCATATTATTAACCTTGAAGTGATTGTGTACATCCTAATGACTCACATTTGGTCATTCAATTTTAGAAATTTTATTTTTATGACAAAATCGTCCTTTCTAATGTTTAATAGTTATACCGTACGATTTTATATTAAAAATTATTAGGATATTTAGACACATGCAAATTATTAATATCCTTAAACACAGTAAGACAAAGTACAGCGTTTTAATAACAAAAGACTCCTCTAACGAATTTTGTTACTTTTTATATACAATATGTATTTCACCAAATCATTACATTGTTAATATTAAAAACTGACCGACAGTTCGCAATATTTATAAGATTAGATCATTTCTGTTGAAATATGTATAAATAAGTTGTCTACTACTACTACTGCTAATCTAAATGAATCACTTGTACTAAGTAAAATTTTAATCATATTTAAATTATGATGTTACTGAATATGAAGCTAAAATTTTATTTTGATACATTAAAAAGCGAGGCAATTAATTTATATTATGTCAAAAATTATAATTATTATATACTTATATTAAGGTAAAACGTAACATTCTTTCTCCACGACCATTACTGAATGTATCAATTCTGAAATCATTTTTAATAATAGAATGTAAACATTCACCCTCTAGAGTCTGAATATTTATTCTATAATACTTGCCTCTTATGCATTTTGCATGTATTTTCATTCTTTATCAAGGTAAAGAATGGATTTTCTGTAATCGAAATAAACGATATGGGATTGCCCTGGATTTCAAAAGTGTCAATGTCAGATATAAAATGGCGACGGTAATAATTATTTTCAAACAAGTTTTAATTTAAACAAAATAATGAGTGAAAAATTAAGTGAAGTAGATATAGAATTTAATAATATCTGAAATTGCAAATTATGAAAAAACACCAATGCACCAGATTTTAATATCGGTAAGTGTACCACAGCACTATAAATATTAATACAATGTAATACAAATATGTCAACAAATAACTTGTGTTCAGATTTAATTTAATTTTGATTTATACTTTTTGATCGTGGAGAAAATATAGTCTGTTACTCGGTTAGAATGAAAAAATTCGACACTCGTGGTTCCTCACACTCGCTTTCGCTCGCGTTCGGAATTTTCCACTCTTGTCGAATTTTTCATTCTAACCTTGTTACAGAATCTACTATTCCTCATTCAATACGACGATGGGTTTATATTAAAAATACTTTAAAAAATTTTTAGTGTACTTTTGTCTTTTCGTTTGAGTCAAACCAATAATATGAGTATTTGGGGTAAAATATGACGCCCTGACTTTTATTTCCCTTAAAAAATATTCTAGGTCAATAAACCCATCATTTGTTAAAAAAGATATATTATTTATTGAACCTGCTGTTCCTTTTACTATGAAAAACCGCATAACTTTCCAGCTAACCGGACACGGTGGCCAGGTTTATTAAAGCATCAGCCTTTATACTTAGTCGATATCCGGGCCGTGGGTTCGAATCCCATTCAAACTCAAGTGGAAAAAAGTCTGATAAGATTTTGGGCAAGTGCAAAAAGGTATTTGTTCCATGCGCAGTTCCATTCGTGTCAGTAACCAGGCCGGATAAGTTCGGATAACTCGTGGAACTGAAAGGGGTTGGTGGCACAGGCACACACTTGGTAGTCGATAAATCACCACTAGTCCAAGAGCCAGAGCAAAAATGTAGGTTCATAATGCAATCTTCTATAAATTTTATTATTGGAACATGTTCAGGGGTGTCCCCTGAAAGTAAATTTAAGATGGCGCCCCACCGTCCCGCCAACTTGAATTTACTTTCAGGTGACACCCCTGAATATGTTCGAACAATAAAATTTGATCTGTAGAAGATTGCAGAAAAAAAGTACCTGGTTCTTGGACTATACGGCATAGTCCAGGGTTTAGGGTGATCGAGGACCATCTTAATAAATGTGGTTTAAGCTTAATTCTTTTTATTATGAAATATATCAAAAAGTAAAATATTAAATAAAAAAAAATTGGACGCCAGTCTAATTGATTTTTTGATGTAATTAGAAACAATTTTGACAAAAAAAGTATGATATATTTCAAAATCCGTCCTTTCTTTCTTATGGTGGGTTTAAGGAAATTAAACTCAAATAAAATGATATATTTTAAATAGAGGAACAAAAAAAAATTTAGAGACTTCTTTTTTCTTTGAAATTCAACTTATCTTGGTTCTTGAAGGTTTTTTATTTTTCAAGTTTCTAGGATCAGTAAACACGTTAACTTGCTCCAAAAAGCTTGTAGTCCAAAGAAAACTTGTAGGCCGAAGAAAAATTTGCTCTACAAAAAAGTTTGATCCAAAAAAAAAACTTGTTCCAAAAAAGTTTGGTCCAAAGAAAAACTTGTTCCAAAAAGTTTCGTCCAAAGAAAAACTAGCTTCAAAAATGTTTGGTCCAGAGAAAAATTTGCTCCAAAAAAAGTTTGGTCCAAAGAAAAACTTCCTCCAAAAAAGTTTGGTCCAAAGAGAAACCCTAAAAGTTCACATAAAGTAAATATAAGACAAAAATCTTATAAATTACCAGATTTCGTGGTCTCTGTTTTGGAGAAAAATAGGAAAAATGAGGCAAAATGAGGAAAATCGTAAAAAATATGACAAAATAGGGAAAATTAGTGAAAAGTAAATTAATTAGGGGAAAAATAGGCAAAAATAAGGTCAAACGGGGAAAATGGGTCAAAATACAGTAAATAAGGTTAGAATAAGAAAAAAATGTGAAAAAAATAGAAAAATAGAATAAAATAGATAAACATAGTGAGAAATAGGGAAAAATTGGGAAAAGTTGGAGAATTAGGTTAAATGAAAAAACAGGGCAAAATGGAGAAAAATAGGGAAAAGTAGGGCGAAATAGAGACAAATAGGGAAAAATTAGGAAAACAGGAAAACTAGCGCAAAATAATAGGAAAAATCGGGAAAAATGTGGGAACAAATAGGGAAAAATGAGAACAAATGTGTCAAAATAGTGAAAAATAGGTATCTATGTAAAACGGGGTAAAATAGGAAAAATGGGGGCAAATTGGAAAAAATAGGGAAGAATAAGGAGGAACTTAGAAAAAAAAAAAATGAAACATTAAAGAAAAAACAGGAAAACTGGAAAAATGGGAAAAAATAAAAAATAAACAAGTATTACGGGTAATAATATTAAAGAGACTCCGTAGCAAAGCTAGTATTTTATATTCTTAAAATAAATAAAAGTAGTAAATTTTAAAATTTTAAAAATGTAAAAATAAAATTATGTGGGTTAATTGGAATAAGCGCTCTTTAGTGGAAATGCAAGCTTGTACATTATCAATTGGTGTATTTTGATAAATAGCAAACAGATTTCAGGACTTCCTATTTTGTTAATGCTATTGTAATACTGGATAAACTCTGTAAATATATTTTTCTATAGCCGTCACGAAAATCGAACTATCGCTATGATATATTAGACACAAATCGTACCATAAGTTTCACTTTAGGAAGGGTGGATAACCCTTACGTTTATATTTTTTCTGGAAGCTCCCGGCCCCACGTTGATTGTTTCGCTGGGAGGTGCACCCCTTTGTCTGTCTAAATTCCAATGCTTTTTATTAATTTTTTATAGTTATTAAGTATTTTTTCAAGTACCATTTTTCTTTAATCATTTTCACTACCCTTAACGGGTCTCACCTTTGGTGTTTTAAATTTTCCCTTCTAATAGAAATAAATAATGCTAAGTTGAGCTTTGCCGTTGTTTTATAATTTACTAATTTTTGAACGTTTTAAACCTATAGGCCTGATGATGGTCTGTAACCGAAACTAGTTGCCTTTCTAATTCAAAATAAATTGTTGTATGACTTTGTTCTTTATTTCTTGTAATTTTATTTATGTTAACTGAGGTAAATCGCATTCTAGCTATTTTGGACCTTTTTACGAATTTTAAAAGAAATCGTGTGAATTATATACAGGGAAAAATAAAATAAAATTATATATGCAAAAAAATATGATCTAGGCTTTGGAAGTCTTAATTAAAAAATGCCAATAGACTGAAAATTTACATTTAGTGAGTAAAATTTATTTTTTTTAAGGTCCCTGCGGATTCGGGCACACCGCGGCCATGTTTTTAGGATCCTTCTTTTTCGTGCTCCTCGTACTTGGGGCAAGTACAGAGGATGACACCACAGCTGGCCCCGTTTTCCTAAAGGAACCCCCTAATCGCGTCGATTTCTCCAATACCACCGGTGCCGTTGTGGAATGTAGCGCCCGTGGTAATCCCCCTCCCGATATAATTTGGGTACGCGCCGATGGCTCAGCAGTAGGTGACGTCCCTGGTCTTCGTCAAGTATTGGCAAATGGCAATCTCGTATTTCCACCGTTTAGAGCTGAGGATTATCGTCAAGAGGTGCACGCTCAGGTGTACGCTTGCTTAGCTAAAAACACCGAAGGAACCATTAATTCTAGAGATGTCAACGTAAGAGCAGGTAAAATTTGAATATTTATTAATTTAGATTTTTTTTTAGTTGAATGGGGTACTGTACAGGGTGATTCATTTAACATAGGAAAAACTTGGAGGTGAATAAATTTTTCATTTTTTGTTATTTTACTAAATAAATAAGTAAAAAAAGTAAAGCCGAAATACCAGTTTAAGTGAATCACTCTGTTTACGACGCGATGTACAAAATCTAACTAGACGTTATATTTAAAAAAATTAGGTTTGTATGTTGATACAATACTAAAAAATATGAAATTTTAATTGGTATACAGTGTCATCCCCAAAGTATGCACCTTATGGGAAAATTATTTATTAAGGGTTGTTCGACAAAAAGTTATTCTTGGTAAAAGTTTGTGTATCCCCTAAAACCAAACATGCACCAACAAAATATTATAAAACACTTAATATACGAGGAGCCTTCAAAAATTTGATTTTGAGACAATAAGAGTAAAGTACCCTTATTTTGAAAAATTTCGGGAAATGTTATTTAGAAAAGTTGTTCATCGTTAAAAAATACATCTAGATTTGAAGTCAACATTTCCTCAAATTTTTCAAAATACTCTTGTCTCAATATCAAATTTTTGAAGGCTCCTCGTATATTACGTGTGTTTTACTATATTCTGTTGGTGCATGATTAGTTTTGGGGATGCACAAACTTCTACCAAGAATAACTTTTTATCGAAAAGCCCTTAATAAATAAGTTTCCCATATGGTGCATACTTTGGGGATGACATTGTATATTCCTGTATTTTATTACACTTTAAGGTTATCACAAAGGATAAAGACAGATGTCCAGTAACTATAGTGGGTACTATAGTAAAACATAGTAATTTTCGACCTTGTATTTTGTTTCTAATATATTACTGTGTTACTATATAAACCGCGTCGTATGCAGTGCTCCTTTAAATATAATTTGTGTTTTTTTTCAGGAAAATAAGCTTTTTTTAATTGTAATTAAATTTTAATTTTTTAATAACTATAAATGGTTACATTTTATAACTATATTTTTACCAACACAATTTATTTTTTAAACATTTTTTGTACTACTACTAAGTAAAGGAGCTGTAGGACTTCCTCACCATTCCCCATGTTAAATCCCATAAGAAATCGCCAAGGTTAAAAATAACAAGAATTATCCAAATCAAGTTACTTCAGGTCTCTCAGATGCGTCAGGTCTGACAGCTTCACCAGAGGGCGCTGCCAGAGCAGAAGAGCCTGAGAGACCTGAAATACTACGCAACCGGTCTTTAGGTCCCTCAGATGCGTCAGGTCTGACAGCACCCTCTGGTGAAGCTGTCAGACCTGACGCATCTGAGAGACCAGAAGTAACGAATGTCCTTGATTTGGAAAATTTTTGCAATTTTTAACCTTGGCGATTTCTTATGGGATTTAACATGTAGAATGGCGAGGAAGTCCTATAGCTCCTTTGCTCTACTATTGTTTTAAAATCCTAAAATACGTCAATATATGTTTGCAGTGGAACACTTTTTAATATCAAAATAGGAAGAAGGGTCGACAGGCTCCTCATTTGAAATATGTTTTAATTATCGATTTAATTTTCGTATATTTTTATCATGATTTAATTTTTGTTTTTAACACTTTCAATATTAAGCTTGTTCCCGAAGCGAGTTCCTAACTTGTTATGAACATACTGAGTTGCGCAGTTGTACAATAATGGATCAGGAGTCTGCGTAGTACAAAATAATGGAAGAGTTATTTTATACTGCGCAACTCAGTATGTTCATAACAAGTTAGTAACTCGCTTCGGGAACAAACCTAATGTACTTTTTAAAAAGATTAACTTTTTTTGATAACATGTATTTTTTTATTAGACATTTTTATCGTGTTTCTAGATTCTAGACAAAACCAGTGTAGTTGAAATTTACTTGTGTGTTTCAAAATACATGAAGGACACAATCATAATTTTAACGTAAATCCAAGTTCTACAGATGATTCCTCTAATAGAGTAAATAATATTTAATATATGAATCCATTTATAGGCATTTTTATTATTTTTAGACCACTAATTATTTTCGTTACTTTTGCGAACACCAAAAAAAGTATTAGTGTTTTATATGTACCGTCTAAAAATATAGTAACTTGTATAAATGTATATACTGGGTGAGCTATACGAAAACTATACTTGGAATTTCTTAGTTAAGACATCCTGTATATTTTTAGAATTTTGACTAGCCCTATATTATATTTGTATGTTAAATATTATTTATTTTGTAAGAGAAATTTTATAAAGGACACTGGCAGCCGTATTTTTAATTACCTTGTATAAAATAAAGATTTAATAACTTTATTTTTACGAGAAGTGATCAATTTTATAAACAATATTTTTTTTTAATAATAAAACCGTTTTCGTGATAACAGCTATATACCTAGTGATTCATTTAACCTGAAATTTTGTAATATCTCGAAAAATACGCATCGCTCAGAAAAAATTGCGAAATCAATATTTTGATATTGGTTAGTACTAAATTACGTTCACCCCCACACCTTAAATTATAAATTTTTAATAGAAACATCTATTTTTTATCGCATATTCGGATTTTACTTTGACACGCGACAGATGGCGTTGAAATCTCAAGAAATGGAACGGAAATCAAAATAATCAAAAACAGAGATTATCCATACTCAAATGTGGTAAATTATTCAATGAATAATAAAAACTCGGAGTCATACCATAAAAATGTAATTGAAGAAAGTTAACAAATGAGGGTTTATATGTTTCGGCCATTCGATGGCCATCATCAGGCCTATAATACAAAATATAAAATAGGACAAAGTTAAAAGGTTACTTACAAAAAATTTATTAAGCAAGTACAACATATCCAGTTGTACAATGACAATGGTATGAAAAATTGAAAATGTTAATAACAATGAAAACTTTAACTCATTACATGACGAATAAATTGTTTTATTTTAATTAAAAAAGATTAAAAAAACATTTTTATATAAAAAATTTTTAACTGGAGGGCTGACATATACAATAATTCCTAATGAAATCGAAGTGCGATTATAAAAGATTATTTTTAAAATTCAAATAAATTTACAATCACCATGCGGCAACTGACTAAGATTGACAAGTGACAAATGACAAATCAAGTTACTTAGGAATCTGAACTAATAGACAATACGAAAAGAGTTTTTATTATTCATTAGAGAAATATGTATTATGTATTATTCAATGATGTTACGGCTACCACTCTCCACCTCCTATTATTGGGGTTGTTGGTTAATTCTTTTGATTTTTGTTCGTACGTAGCTTTTAACGTAGAATCCGAATCTTCGATAAAAATAGGCGTTCCTATTTAGAATTTCTAATTTGCCGCCTACCCCGCTTACAGGAGGTATAGGGGTGGGCGTATTTAGATGCCCTTCTTCGATTCTGCAAATTTTTCTGTAAGATGCGTGTTTTTCGAGATATAAAAAAAATCAATTTTAAATAAATCACCCGGTATACAGTATGTCTCATCGTATGGAATGCATCTTATTATTGATTTTTGAGAAAAAATTATTCCTGGTAATAGTTGGTGCTTCACTTAAAACATGATATTAACTAAAAACGTTTAAAAAATGTATTTTACCATGTACGAGGGAAGTCAGAAAATATGAATTTAGTTCAAGGGTTGTACCATTATTTTAAAAAATATAGAAAATTGTTATTTGGAAAACTTGTTTAAAAACAATATTTACGTCTAAATATGAAATCACACCCTCAAAACAAAATTTTTACTAATATTTTTCGTGTAGCAAAGTTCGAAGTGAACTGTTATATATGAAATTAGTTTCTAAAGATTATTTTGTCTATTTAATGGTTGTTTTTAGTTAAAATAATAGACCTAGACTTTAAAAAGATACAAAAACATGTGATTTCTTGGTGCAAAATTAGTATTTCATTTGAAGCATATTAAATCTACTATTTTAACTAAAAACTATTAAATGGGCTTAAAAATAATCTGTGGAAACTAGTTTCATATGTAAAACTTCACTTCGAACTTTGCTATAAGAAAAAAAATAAAAAAATTATTGTTTCGACTTGAATAGGACTGTGATTTCATATTTGGGCGTAAATATTGTTTTTAAAAAAATTTTCCAAATAACATTTTTCTATATTTTTTAAAATAAGGGTATTTTACTCTACTGAATAATTTTTTTTTAATAACTTTAAGTTAATATTATGTTTAAGTGAAGCACCATCAATTTTTATTAAGTATAATTTTTTCACAAAAATCAATAATAGAAATGTTTTCCATATGGTTCAAAGTTTCTGGAACACACTACATAGATTTAATATCTAGAAAAATTATTGAACAATAAACGTTTATGTCAAACCATTTGCACTATTATACAGTGTGAGGAATTTTTGAGGGTTTACGAAAACACCAGAGAAGAACAATTTTGACTTTTTCAGTTTGCCCTTTTTTATCATGCGCCACCCCTTGTATCTCAGGTAATAAATATCCATTAAATTTTATAATATAAATATGTTTACATAGATTTGATATCGATTATTAGAATGTTGTTCTAATAGGAGAAATATGTGTATTAAGATTTTGGATTCGTAATGAGCATCATTAATACCAAAATATTTTAGTGACTTTTTAAGATACGATCTGTCAAAAATGCAATTTTTTAACTTAAATGTTTTAGAATCGCAAATCTATTGACATTATCGAAAAAGTGATATCTGTAATTTTTATTATTTTTAGTTAAATCATATTTAATTGTAGTAATTATTATTGTTAAAAAAAAACAAATGATTTGGATAACAATTTTTATCAATAAAGGTGATTGAACTATTAAAAAAAATGAAGATCATTTTTGTTGGTGATAAAGTCCATAATTACTGAGATTCTTTAACATTTAAGTGGTATACAGAAGCATGTTTTATTGATATTCCGAAATAAAATTGGAATATAAAAATCGCATTTTTTTTTAAATGTTACCTATATTTTTCCACCCAGAACAGCACGTCAATGATAAATATCAGATCTGATTATGCATTATGGATGTATCATTGTATGTCAATTTTAAATTATTATTTAAGAGGGTTGGTGCCATGAAAAGTGAAACACAATCCCTAAAACATTTCTCGTACTATACTGGGTGTTTATTTTATGCTTATTTTCTCTATCTCGATTAGGGTCAAATGTACAAAAAAAAATAGTTAATATAGAAAAAACATATTATTTTTTTTTGATATACAAGTGGTTGCTTTTATCCCTTCTAAATTAAAATTGCATTTGTTAAATGGAACACCCTTAAATTTTTTTATCATTAAAATTAAGGATTTAGGCCTATAGTTAAGTTATTTGGGCGTACACGATTTCGGCTCCGAGAACATGAATTCGGCTCCGATACTAAACCGATTATACACGAATTCGGTACTGTCTACCTGCGCGTTAAATTTGTAAAATGAAACAATGCTGCAAACAATTTTTAACGAAACTTCAGAAAAACAATAGTTGAAAATTTTATTATTAAAAAATCACATATTTATTTATGGATACATTATTACAGATATATATTATTTTTATAAATAAAACAATGTTTATTGATTTTAAAAAAATATACAGGGTTGGCACTAGGAAAATGTGATTCAAGACAATTTTGCAAACCCGAAAATAGATTTTTAATTATTTTAGTATAAAATAAAATAATTAATAAAACATCTCGAAAATAGGTTTAAGAAATAAAGTAATTGATAAAAAAAAACACCAAAATAGATATTTAATTCTTTTAGTTACAAAATGAAATAAAGTTAGGTACTAATAAAATTCCCGCTATTAAAAAATTGGGTTTTTCCTTCTACTGTAATTTGCAAGAAGAAGTCATTGGCCCTAAACCGTAGCGTGAAGGCGAAATCGAGTAAGGGCTTAAACACAGGTAGTTTGGCGCCGAAATCGTGACCGACCATTTATTTTTTGGGAAAAATTTTTGAAAAGGTGAATGTTTCCAAAAAGATCGAAACTCCAGATAGAGAGAATTAGGTAAACACCGGAGATGAGAAAATTGTAGTTGTAATTTTTATATAGAACTTTTCCATTTAATTTTGTATAAAATAATCTGTCCTTCTGTCCGACAGTACCATCAAGTATTTATAATCGTTTGGTCAGTTCAATCAAATACTTAATATTTCTTTCAAACTAAAAACAAGACCTATAACTGGTTCTAGGAAACGAATAAAATCCTCCAAATATGTACCACATACATGTTATTAATTAAACAAATAGCTACTAGTTTCTGCATGTAAATATCAGTATCAGGCCTTAAATGAACGAAATTATGTACTTATGTTGACGAGTAAAGTTACCGTAAATAATTACTTGTATATTCACTTTTTAAATATATAAAATAATAATTAGTTTGTAGTATTAGTCGTGTTACATGTACATGCCCCAGAAAATGTAGAAACGTACAAAAAATTATTAATTAATGTACAGGGTGTTTCAGAATTCGACGTTCAACCGTTTATAGTAGACTTATCTCATAAAATAGAGAAAATCTAGGCCAATATTCAAAAATTCTTAGTTTTCGAAATACAGGGTTGAATTTTGAAATACCGAATGTTATGGGACTATATTTTTATTTAATAAAATACGGTCAGGACAAAAAGAGAAAAATTCTTTAATAGGAACCTTATTTGATGATGATTTTTTTGGAAATCCTATAAAAATGAATGCCAATGCTAACGTAGACAAGGAAAGATTTTATATCTTGGATAATCCTCAACATTATCAATTAACTGGAGCGGTCTTTTGCTACCGTTACAATTAATCGCTTTTTTCTTAGTGAATGGTATCGCTTTTTGATGCTCATCTAAAAACTTATTTTTGCCTACATTGACATTCATTGTGCTTTTTATAAAGTTTGCAGCAGTCCTTTTACAATGGATGTCTATTTCAAGAATCTTCCGATCTCCACTGTAAAATTTAAGAAAAATCCAGACTTTTATAATTAAAAAAATGTAAATAACTCATACACTTTTTAGACCAATGACTTTAAATCAAATTTGGTATAAGAAAAAACATTCACAGGTCAATTTTTTGACGCAGTTAAGTGTCCCCAGATGAAGAAATCACATTCTTGCCCATAAATTAATTATGGGAATTGTCTGCATCTTGGATTTTGTGTTTTTGTCGATTTGCACGCGTATTTTGGATTTCTCGATAAAAAAGATGACTAATAAATTTGTATACAATTTAATTATTTATTGCTAATAATAAGCAAAAAATGTGAAAAATTATTAGAGTGACGCATTTTTATTAAAAATAAGAGGCACATCTAAATGACATAGTTGTTGAGGGCTCAATTTCCAAAAGCTTTTGTATAAACAAGTTTTTCGTACGACATCTAGATTATGGCCGGGAACGCGCTCAATACGAAGTCACGACAGAAGAATTCATTTCCACACCTCCGCAGAGGCGTTTTTTTACATGGTTCCAGTGGGGCTAAAATTTTTTATTATAATTGAACAGTGGTTTATGAATTTATTGTTATCTAAAGTTTTTGATGGCTTTTCAACGTAGGTATTGTCTCGAGATTGCGTTTCTGTCATATCTTGGCATTCAGTTTTGGTGTCGCTATCGGTGCAACCCTTCTCTGGCTCCACGAAGGAATCGTCTATAAGGTCGTCATGAATCTGGATGCTCGGGGTGTTTTATGGAAAGTGCAAATGCACAAAAATCATGGACGGCGGTACTTCATACTCGGGAGCTATACGAGCTCATTGTTTGGTCAGAACTGAGCTGGGAAAGATAATTCTCAATCTAATGAATTTTGAAGATGAAATTGAAAAATATTAAGCATACTGGGGAAACCTCGTAAAAAAGCGTCGAAAGCTCTACCTCTGCGGTGGAGACTCTTGGAAACGCGATAGTAAATTTCACACCAAGACTACCTGGTTCCTTAATCCGACAGGTAAATAATTGCACACTCAAAATTTGATGCCTTAATCCTACAGGTAATTTCCACACCAGCCAACTAGATTTATTGAAAAAAAAAATATTGATAAATGTAAATTTAAATATAGAAATACATGACATGATTTAACGTACAAAAAACACGCTTTACTTATACATATTTGCCTAATACTTTATATAAATTTACTTATAAAAGAAAAATAAAGTGGTCTTATAATCTAAATTTATATTAACAATATACAAACATTTTTAATTGAACATATTTACAAACATATTGGCAAAAAATCGAAACACATTTAAAAAAAATGGAAATGGTCAATATTTCCGAACTGTTCTTTGATTATATACATTTTCTAAATGGTTTAAACCCTGGTTATTACTTAATTTAGACTCATTGATACTGAAATTCCTTTGGTTTTTCTATGAATGTATACAATGAAGGGTGCGATGTAGAAAATGAAATATTAAAATGTGTAGGAAAAGATTCACAACAGTTAGTCGTGCCAACTGTCTACCTCTTAGTGCTGGGTGTGAAATTTACCTATGGGATTACGGTCTCTTTAATTTAACAAACTCATTAAAGGATTATTGGATTGGTGTGCAATTTACCTGTGCCCCTTGGAAATTAAGCCCTCAATTACTTTGACCTGTTAGATGTGCCTCTTATTTTTAATAAAAATGGTCCAAAAGATGAAAAAATCGCGGTACTCTCCTATGTTTCACATTTTTTGCTTACTATTAACAATAAATAATGTTTCTTCAACAAATTTGTTAGTTACCTTTTTTATCGATAAGCCCAAAACACGAGTGCAAATCGACAAAAATACAAAATCCAAGATAGCGGACAGTTTGCTATAGGTTTGTTCAACTTGTGACCAGAACTGGTACAAAAAAGTCCAGAGTTTGCGCAGTATATAATATGGCGTTCGCGTTGTGTTGTGAACTTTTTAAACTAATTTAGATAATCTTCGCGTGTTTTTTTAAACCAATCCGGGACTGTACCAAATTGTACGGAACTGCACTTGCTTTCTGGTAAGAATGAATCAGAGTAGTTTAGATTGCACATGCGCTCTAGGTATTGTTTCTCAGTGGTTTTAATAACATTCAAATATAACTTTTCATTTTTTCATTTTAGCTTAATAATGGATTACTTTTAGTCGCTGACAGGTTTAAATCTGCCATTATCCAATGTATAAATTAAAAAATGTGTTACAACAATTGAACATAATCAAACAAAATAACGCAGACAACAGACTTTTACTTTTCATAATCCTATTATATTTGCTTATCTATTGTCACTTGCCAACAAGTAGCCAGCCAAGACAAAAAAAATTTAGGCGTTCGCGTTTGTCTCATATTTTGAACTAAATTAAAAAATAAAAACAATCCCAATACCAAACGAGTGCGCAGACAGTTCTGCGCATTTTACAAATATTTTGTAATTGTTCTGAATTTTGCAAGTCGAACAAACCTTATAATTAATTTATGTATAAGAATGTGATTTCTTTATTTACTCGTCGGGAGACACCTACTCCGTCAAAAAAATTGACCTGTAAATTTTTTTGTTCAAAAAATCTGAAATGATTGGACTATTTAAATAAGCTGGTATCGAGGAATAGATAATTAAATTGTACCATAGCCTAATGAAATTAAGAAAATTAAAATTGGACCATATTTGGAATCCGATTTGAAATACTATTCACAAAAATAAAAGTTTTAACTATACCATTTTACCTTTGACTTATATTGTTATCAATTGATTTTTTTTTTGGGATCATAACTTAAATATTTAAGTTATAACTTACATTGTTTAGTAATTCGTAAAGGTATTTAAAATTCTAATGATGAAAAAATATACAGGGGTCTTTTATTTAAAAATGCAATTTTGACTTGACAGCAATAATACTCTGTATATCAAATTTATTACCAATTATGTATATGACTCAAATCGAGATATTGAGCAACTACGAATTAAATGGAAACTCAGAATATTTACGTTAATAAACATTTTAATTTTTATACCTACAAAATGTTTTATAAAAGTAAAATTTAATATTCTATTTTAATCACTAGTATTTATAAACAAACAAGTGCAAAATATTTAATTTCGTTTGATAATAATATAACTGCGTTTTAATAAACAAGTAATTTAATACTCTAGGGATAAATAAGCCATAAATCTATAATTCATGTTCTGATATTTACATGCATCATTCAAGTTTGGTTGCTGTGTCTAGAACAGAAAGGTACCAACGCTAAAAATAACCTTAAATCTAAGAACCCCTAAAATATGTTTCTTCAAAATAGAATTATATTTAAGCATACTTTTTATAATTTATTTAATAATGATGATTAATAGCGGAATATGAAAAAAAGTGTTTCGTTTTTTCTCTCTAATAAACAATTTTATTTTCTGCCAAATTCACATGGAACAGAAAGTTTAAAATTGGGGTAAATAATTTGTCAAAACCAATAATATTTGACTCCTTTTTGCTATTTTTGTTATTTAAGTTCAATGTTAAAAATTCATATTACACAATTCAAAAAATTTATACGCAATAAATGTTACAAGGACAATTTTATATGTGACGTAACAAAAACATGTATCTTTTTAAACCAAATATCAAAACCATCGTTAAAATGAAATATTTATTTGGCATATGTATTTCTTATCAATTTTAATAACATTGGTACGTTTTTTTATTAATATTTTCTAATTTATATTAGAATGTACTATACGATCCAAATAGAGTTCAAATAACTATAGTAGGTGGTGCGTGGGTCAACTATAATGAAATAAACATTTGTATTATGAAAGGAATTTAGGATAAACAAAATTAAGAGAAAACTTGTTATACAACATTTTTATTCAGTTTAAAAAAATTACAAATTGATAATAATAAAAAAGATAATTCATCAATGCACTGTATAGCAGATTGTATTTTTTATAGACATTAAGTTTATAAAAAATGAATTGATGTTTTAATTATTATCAACTATTTCATCTCTTATTTTATCCCCGAAACAATCAAAAATAAATATACACTTTATGCTATAAATCAGTATGAAATATTTCAATACACCCGGTAAAGATTCATTCCATTATCTCGATGCGCTTCTAATCCCCCCAAAATGGCTCCAATTGAAGAGCATTAAGAATTCGAAATATCATGGAAGTTCGTAAAACCAGCGGATGTCACACCCTAAAAACCAAAACACGAATAAATTTGAACACTTCCGACGTGGATGGCTTTTATGAAATGATGAGAACGTGAATAAGCTCAAAATGACATATGTTTAGGAAAACAAAAGGACATAATGGCAATTCGGAATGAGTAGAAAGTTCACTTGCGTGGAACTAAAAAAAACTTTTAAGAATTTGTTGTAAATTAGACGTGATTTTTTTTGTCGCGCTTTATTTAAAAAAATTATACCTTACTATAAAATATATGAATAATAATATAATGAAAATTAAGAAGAAATAAAAATCAATCAATGCGCAGAACCCTAAAATCGAAGTTGATTTTAGTGGGCACGCTTAAGTTTTAAATTAAATGCTCAGTAGGGCAATAACTTTC
Source organism: Neocrepidodera transversa (assembly GCA_963243735.1). NCBI lineage: Eukaryota > Metazoa > Arthropoda > Insecta > Coleoptera > Chrysomelidae > Neocrepidodera > Neocrepidodera transversa. The sequence goes on from OY725338.1 coordinate 9,383,077, forward strand.
AGCTGGTGTTGAGAATATTTTAATAAATTTTATTTTATTGCAAAATTTTGCAGCGCTGAACGCTCTACTAGCAAAAATATTGAAAAATACATTAAAACATTTTCGCATTAGTTGAATTTTGAGTCAATTTAAATAAAACGTGAAAAAACTTGATGGTAATAATTTTCGAAAATTTAAAAACAAAACTGAATTTTAAGAAATTCAAAAATTTCGAAAATATATCATTAAATTCCAAAATAAAAAAAAAACGAATAAAAATGGGTAAAAAGTCAAAAATTATTATATATATCGAAAATTTCAAAAATTATTGGAAAATTCTAAAATTTGTAAAAATTTATAAAATTTGCAAAAATTTGTATAAATTGCTGAGAAATAACAAAATATATAGAAATATTTATTTTTAATCATTTTTTTGTAGTAATACTCCGCGCCACTGTATTACCAGTACCCTCGTAAATTTGTGAAATTATCTCATCCTAAGTGGCGAATAATATATTTAAAACAAATAAGTTGGAATGGGGACTGACAACTAGTTTCGGTATACAAATGCCATCATCAGGCCATTAAAAAAATCGAAATAAAATTAAATTCATAAAAACCATATAAATTTTTTTTGATTGTAGAATGTGCGCACTTACGAAAATTAAGGGTGGTACTGGAAAAAATGAAACATACTAAAGGGTACAACATTTATTTCAGGTTTCAATGTAAATCTATGGCCTGATGATAGTATTTCTATGCCGAAACTACTTTCCAGTCCCCCTTTCAACTTATTTTTTTTAAATATATTGTGAAATTAGACATTGATTTTTATTTCTTCATCGGTGACCATATTTAAGATATGGATAACCTTTTGGATATAATGAAAATTGCTACAGTTAGAATTTTGTTGTAATCAAAGAGGCATAAATTCATTTTAAAATAAATTTTACTTACAAATACCGGAGTGACAGCAGCTTTAGTCTGGCGTTTAAACCACCAGCGGTTATTTAGATCGTATGAAATATATGAAGATTTATATAAAATTGAAACCGTACATCAATTATTATTATTCATGGATAAACTAAAAAACATTTCAATAAGGAAAAATACCTAAAAATTTACATGAATGAATATTTTTTTAATGAAATTTATTCAGTTTCATTTCTTCTAAATAACACTAAATATTTTGCTGCCCCCAACTTTACACTAATTCGGATATTTATTAAAATTATTGAAACACTGTCAAGTTTTACGTGGCTAAAGAGTTTTTTTGCAAAAATGTATTTAATGTTATCCCTTTTAAATAACCAATTACATCAAAATATTTTGTTGCCCCCAACTTTACTCTAATTCGGTTAGATAATAGATAACATAATAAGATAAGAAAATTTGCACGACTAAATTAGGGTTCATTAGCGACAAATTGTAAAAGGGAGGTTACACTGAAAAAAAAACAATGTTTACATTAGAAATTAAATGGCTGACCTAACATCCAGTATAAGTTAGCACATTAGTTATCATGTAAAAATTTTTTACTGCAATGAAATAATTTGTAAGAATTATTTAGTTTTATAATTTAATTGTTAAAATTTATTAAGGGTATAATAGCACCTCAGTATTTGAAATCAAAAATCGTTTTGTAAAATAGCTGAAATTTTAAATGTATATATTGGAGGAAGTTATCGATTACTTCCTATTTTTTTTCTTAAAAGTACTTTTTGTTAAAGAGAAAAAAAATTCGTCGACCTCATAAAATTGGAATTTTGACAAATAAATATGACCTGACCTAGATAATGTCACAATAAATATGCTGTAAAAATTTACAGCTGCTCTAGTAACTTTACTCTGTACACTCGGGAGAAGGACAACAGTTTGATATTACAAAACAAAATTTTAGGGAAAAATAGAGAAAATATGGGCAAAAATATGAAAACTGGGGAAAATAGAAAAAACATGAAAAAACAGTAAAAATTAAGAAAGAACAGGAAAAATTAGGGAAAAGTAGATAAACATTAGAAAAAATGAAAAAATAGGAATTAAATATGGAAATATAGGAAAAATGGGGGAAAATTAAAAAAATAGTAAAAAACATGAAATAAACATTAAAAATTAGAAAAAAAATAGGGAAAAATTAGAAAAATAAAGAAAAACAGAGTACAATCTGAAAAAATATATATAGACATAAACTTTAAAATTTTAATGAATTACGGTCGAATTTCGACCACTGGGCGATCACTTTAAAATTTTCAGTTTGTTGCTCTAAAATCGAACTTATAGGGTGAAACTAATTCGAATCGATCATTCTGGCATTAAATGTTTTTGTCAAATAATGAATTTGAAACCGTGACTAATTCCAACTTCTACTTGAAGTTTGACTGGCCGTTTAATTAATTTCTTATGTAAAAATATGTTTTTTTCAGTGTAACTCTCCCGAGTTCTATAATTTATCGTAAATTGATCGAACTTTATTCGTGTAACATATTTTAAGTTAGGATTGGTATTTATTTTAAATTGTTTAAATGTATCAATCGACTCGATTATGATAAAAATAAATTACTTCACGAGTTATTTACGACTAATTATAATTTTAATGTTTTTTTCGAATAAGAAATTTTAAACGTTTTAGAAAAATGTCCACACTAGTTTCTACTAAAATTTAACTTAATTGTTAAATTTTTAATGTAAAAAATGTTTTTTTTCTACAAACACTGCTCAAAACACGCTTTTCTAAATAGTTTTATGTTGGCAAACTTGATCTTGCTGTGACTTTATGAAACACCCTGTATATTACGAAACAATTTTAAAATGTGTAACTTGACTGGATCTATAATTTTTATTTAAAACCTGTTTTTTCGTATCACACAAAACTACGGAGTACAAGTTGATCACCCTATACAGTATGTCCCAAAAATAAAATTTGTTGTAAAACTTATATACAGTATGTCCCTAAAATAAAAATTCTTGAAAGATGGCAATGAAAATAAATAAAAATGAATGAAAATCAACGAGAATAAATGAAAATAAATGAAAATCAACGAAAGTAAATGAAAATAAATGAAAATAAATGAGAATAGATGAAAATAAATGAAAATGAATGAAAATCAATGAAAGTAAATAAAAATGAATGAGAATAAATGAAAATGAATGGAAATCAACGAAAATGATAAAAATGAATGAAAATCAACGAAAGTAAATGAGAATAAATGAAAATTAATGAAAATAAATGACAGTGTGTTTCAAGGTGAGTTTTTAGGAATGTATTTTCTAAATGGTATAGTTTGTCTGAAAACGAGATTTTTCTGAAAAATGTATACAGTGTGCCCCAAAAGTATGTCTTAATAATGAAAATCCTTTTAAGGTATATACAGGGTGTACCAATAAAAACTCCCATTCTGGATATTTTGGAAATGAATAGAGGTATTTTAATTCTGTAAAAGCCAGTTTGCAGAGCACTTCAGTTTTGGATATAGATTGATTTTAAATATGTCAAAATGTAGATGGCTCTGCGCTCAAAAACTTCAATGGGAGGATATTTCAAATAGAAAATTGTAGAAAATGCATTTTTAAGCAGATTTTATTCTTAGAAATTATTCGATAAATCTAACCATTTTCGAGATATTTAAGTCCAAACTGCCTGTTCCAAATAATACAGTATGTCCCAAAAATTGAGTTTTTAGGAATATATTTTCTATAAAACCGGAGCGAGAATTTTCTGAAAAATCTTTTGAAGTATATACAGTTTCTTGTAAGATGTATACAGTATGTCTCAAGTTGAATTTTTACATTTTTGAAATATGGTATATACTATTTGTCTCAAAAACCAGATGTTCTGAAAAATCTTATAAAGTGTACAGTATGACCCAAAAATGAAAATTCTTATAAGTTGTATACAGGATGTCGCAACCTGGCACAACCAGGCCACCGTATCGGGTAGAGGGTCAGTTGGTCACATTAGTGGCCCGTGACGAGATTGAGTATTAACTTGGGGGGGGGGGGTGGGGTTCAACTGGTACCCTGACTATAGGCTTGGGAGATTGGTTATAATATGGCTGGTTATCTGTAATTAGTCGTGGGATATAATTACTTTGGATTATTTTTTCAAATACATTTTTTATATGTCTGATCCCGGAAAATCATCGGTCAAAATTTCATATTATCAAAACTTTGGATTATGATAAACAAAATTTTATTTCACGGCTTATTTGCCACTAATTGTTTCAAATTATAGCTTTATTGTGTTTTTGAAATAATTATTTTTTTATACCAACTTTTGCCGGAAATTAGCTTAGCCATTTAATTTTTAGCCTAACTCTCCTGTTCTACAATTTTTGATAAATTAATAGAAATTAATTGTGCAAAAAATGTTTTTATTTATTATATATATTTATTTATTTCAAAATACATTTATACCTTTTTGTTTGAGATAAAATGTGAACTATAGCAATTTTTATTACGTATATTTTACTTAAATAAATCTTATTTACGACAAATTCTTAAAGAATTTTTTTGACTTCCTGTATTTTTTTTATAAATATATTCGATATTTTATTTTTAGCATTTTTTAACAAAATGATTATTCTTAGTTTTAAAAGCATAAAAATAACTAAAATCCATACCACTTAGTCAGGTTTCCGAAAAATTTTTAAAAGACACAGGATTATTAATAGCTTATTTTGAAGTTTATTTTTGAAAAATTACACATAATATTAAATTCATTACCTGTAACACATTAAAATTTCAAAAATTATAAACAGAAATTTAGCATAATCCTGTAAAAGGATATTTCTAATTCCAACTAATTTATTGTACAGCACTTTGCTAATGCACAGACTTTTTGTTATAAACGTCATAAGTCAGACTACTTTTTGTTTCAATTTTATTCCGGTCTGCAAACTTCAGACTGCATTTTCAAATAAATAAAATAAACTACTTTCGGAATAAACTTGGTTGTCGGTTGGAATTCCATCCAACAAAATAAAAATAAAAACCAAAAACAAAACATCGTCTCGCTATTCAGGAAATTTAAAAATCAACTGCTTAACGTCCATGTCGTTGCTGCGACAATTGTCGAACACATTTTGTCCTGTTATTAGTTTAACTGAAATGTTGAGGTAGCTCCAGGTTTTCGGATGTATAATAAATGTCAGTAAATTTTATGTGAAATAAAATTGTCAGTTGTTTAATGAAATAAGATTATAAAAAACGCACAACGAGTGTTTAATGAAGTGTAGTTTATGACTGCACTGGAATTACGTAAATTAATTTAAATTAGTTTAAACAAGTACATAATTGTAAAAAAATAATAATATAATTAAATTTTTAGGATGTTCTCTTGTATTAGGATAATAATTTTATATGTATATAGAGAAAACAAAAATTATTCGTCTAATATACTCACTTCTTTCCCTGTCCATTAAGTGTTTTCAGCCCACTATTTTCAAGGCTGTATATTATTTTTGCAATTGGTTCGATTATATCAATTAGATACGCCGCTGTTCTTGTTGCATTTGTAGCTCAGTTTCAACATTATAACTAGATATTTAAATTTAATTTCTTAATGTATAATTTATGTAACAAGTTTGCATAAAATCTTTAAAGGTCGTCTTCATTTTCCGATATCTGCACCGTTGAATTTTGATCAAACTGACTAAATATAATTTAATCTACAAAACTGAAGATCATGAAAAATGGAAAAATGTTGAAATCGATGATTGGATCGATGAGGACTACCCCAAAGATGTTGTACGATGAAAAAAGTAATAGCAAAAATGAAGGAATCAAGAGAAAAAGACATTAGCCAAAAATAAGGTACAAAGCAAATATGATTACGAATCGATAAATGTTTGGAAAAATTTATTACGGCAGTCGACGTGTTAACATCGACTAAATATCGAAGGACCAACCATACAAAATGGATTTCTTGTGAAAGTGAAATGTAAGGGTTATTTTCTCACCCAATCATTATAATAACATGAAATTATAAAATGTACATTATTTTTTTATCACACTGTAAAATCTATTAAAACAATTATTGTCACTCACTTTCACTGCAATTACACGAATTTGTGAAATCTTAGAACATTATATTTACAATTTATTACCTTTTACCTATTATGAGAACTCCGAAGCTAATTTTATACTGTTCACTTAGAGAGTTAATAAGTCAGTGCCATTTATGACGGGTTATTTTGTTTATTCAACCCATAAACCCAGGCTCGACGAATCTGGTGAGAATTTAAACGAATCTCATTGGTTCAGAATTAGTCGTGTAATTTTGTGTAACTGTCGATTTGTCTCTTTTGCAAATATAGGATCATGTTATAAGACATTATTTCTCGTCTCGTATGAGAGCGACTGAGGGGGAAGATGGCGTATCATGAAAGAATGTTGAATCTTTCTAGGAATTAGAATTACGTACCTATGCAAGCTGTGACTTGAAGAAAATATTTGCCCTTTTTATAAAAAACGTAGTTGCAAAATAATAACGATATTGGATATTATTTTAAAAATTTATTATTAAACGTAATTTTAAGAACAAATATAGATAGGATTCTTAATTCTGGATAATTTTTCAGTGAAATTTATCCAGATACAACAAACTGATTATTAACAATGAAACACAAAAAGCAAAGGATCTAGAAAAAAAAGAAGGATGACAAAAGTGGATATAATGTGAAAAGGAATAGCCAAAAAAGGACGACAAATGAAAGATAAGCAGTAGGTGACAAGTTTAAAGAACAACTAAGAAAAATAACACGAACAATAATACACAACAAACATGAATAGAAGAAACCAATAGTTAAAGATAAACAAAGAAGCATGAAAACAAATAAATAAATAAAGACCTAGAAGAAAATTTAGCTTGGGGTGACAGTAACCAAGTAGAGTTTAATGCTAAGAAAGCCCAGGTAAGCGTTTTTCCTAAAACGCTTAACGTTGTGGAATCCGACATAATTATGTAACTCCATTTGCTTCATCACTAAATTTGCTTGAGGAAATATGTCATGCCATGATCACATTGCAAGCATGACGAAAAAAGCTTCCCCAAAACTTGGAACACTATTTCACACCAGAATAGTTTACTCACTGCTACAGATTTTATTGCTTTACAACTCTCAAGTTCAACCATCACTGAAATAGCATATCTTGCGATTACTCGATTCGCCTTATGGGAAACCCAGAACTGACTAGGAATCTTGAAAGTTTGGAACATCGAAGAAAGGTGAGAAGCGTCTAGACTACAATTACTAGTCGAGTGCCAACCGCTGTTGCCATCGATTAGCGCATGTGCTGATTATTGTACGTTAACTTGAAAGTTTGATTTTGATTATACGGAGTGTGGTAGAGTGGTAACGTGTATGCTTTATACATAAAAGTTCCTGGTTCGAATTCCGAGGAAATATTTTTTTATTTTTTATTTTTAATTCTAGATTGAGATAGTCAAGACTTCTTTTAATAGAATAAATATTTTTTTTAAATACACTGGTTAGATTTAGATAGTCAAGACTTTTTTTAATAAAATATTTTTTTTATGTCAACAAAACACTTAAACTTGGAGGTAGGCACTCGAGTAGTAATTGGAGTCTAAACGCTAGTAGAAAGGTGGGCGACTGACACTTTTTACACATTTATGGAAGGTGTTCGGTGCTTGCTTGATTCCTTGTAGAATCGTGAGTGCAAGCCGTCGAGCTGGTACGTCCCATCCATACGAAGTAAAACTTTGTACTCTCCGTACCTGCCTATTTAGGAACTTCTTTATCTGGAGGACATCATCACTCTGGAATGACCTTCCTGAAATCGTGTTTCTCAGGGAGTACAATCTTCAGCGATTCAACGTGAAGCGCCGGTTTCAATCACTCCCCTTGAAGCGGTTTGTGCTGTGTCAAAAAAACTGCATTTACCACATTTTAACCTTAAAGTAGTACTTATTCTAATAGTATCCATCTAAAAACTATCTGGCCGATAGGAAACTGGATACGGATCAATAGATAAGAAAATCAAAATTTGAGTATTAGTATTAGTGAATCGGATCTAGTAGAAATGGGAAAGAACTAGTGCGCAAAAAGAACTTGAAAGCTAAACTAAAAAGAAAAAATATTTGTTTTACCAAACAAAATTTTAGCGAAAAAATAACTAAACGCGGTCAAGATACCCAATTTATATCGTTCGATTATCGGTTATCTGAATATAGAGGTGGGAACTAACAAAATAAAATAACTTTATATCTAGGTAAATGGAAAAGGGTCGCGTTACAATAAAACAATTCTTTTTTATTTTTTGTATATAATTATAATTAGAAATGATCGTTCTCTAATTAATCTAGACGTATGATCAAGATAAATAATCTTCCGTGCACTTAAAAATATTTAACATTGTGATAGTGTTATAACTTGACGAAGCATAAATATTCTCATCACAAGCATCGTTACATATTAATAGGCGTTCGTAGGTACAATTTTCAAGCTTGATTTAAGGATTATTCGATTTTTACGACCTGTTTAATACAAGTTTTCGTTTTTACGAGTTTATTAGCTTTAAATTACTCGTCTTCAATCAATTATTGGGCACTGACCTACCGCAAGTGATGACGGAACAATGAATGAAAGGAGAAACTTATTTTACAAATTGATCAAATAGTTTGTTCATTGTGATAAACTGAAAAAATCTTTTTATTTATATAGTAATGATGAGATAGTGTGTGTTTACAAAATTCGATCATAATAATTTAATAATGAATCTTGCCATTGTTCAATTATTAATTAAGAAAAGTCCAAAAGGTTATGAATCTCTCAAATGTGGTCAAATAATGAGTTAATAAAACACACCAAGTCCAGTACCAGTACCACAATCGTATATTTGATAAAAAAATTAATGTAGGCAAATAGTTTCGGCTTACACCATCATCAGGCCTTCAATGGCGCTCATTAAAATTACAACAATAAAAGGGGGGGATTTTTACCATTAGTTAAGGTAAAACATAAAGTAAAAAGTATAGTACTGAAAAAGATGAATCCAGCTAAAAAGCTTTGTGTGGAAGCTCCAAGATATATCGTGCTCCAACATCCAAAAAGTGTTGATTCTTTAGAACGGTGACCGGAACATGTTGAAAATTCGAACGCACGTTTTGTGTAAAGAGGGCCTAACCAAAATTGTAGCTCAAATACTAGGAAATCACGGTTAAGGGCAATAATACCGGCACAAAAATAATAACAAAAATTAAAAATTTAATTAAACATTCGTAACATACACTTGTGTAGTTGCAGAACAAGATCGTGTATGACATATGACAACCGAAGACATCACCAAACAATGCAAATGTGCAAGGCCAGTCTCAGAACCATTAATGACCTGAAGAGTAAACTAATGTCGATAAATTTAACAAAAGTAGAAACAATAGATTAAAAAACTAGAGTTAATAAATAGTTTTAGCACCTCACCCGCTAACGCTAACGTTGACGCTAAATTTGGTTAGCGTATAGAATAACGGAATCTAAAAAATAGAGTTTTAGCAAAGCAATTGCGTTTTTCTCCATTTTAAATTATGTCATGTGTCAATTATGACAATTTTTTTAAGGGGCAAAATATAACGCCATTTCTATTTATACGTGAGCATGCGCAGTCTGCTCGAAATGAGGATTAGCGGTAACGTCAGCGTGTGAGGTGCTAAAACTTTCTAATATAAAATTGATTTCTAACATAAAAGTGACAAAACACTAAATTTATATAATATAAAAGTGAGAGTTGAGTACAGGGCAAGTGTATGAATTAATTCAAATCCAGGTAAGGAAGAAGAAAGATGAAGAAACGTCAATGTCAGTGGATCAAAGAGAAAAAGACTAGGATGAGACTGTTGTAAACAAAAACAGAGAATGGACTGGATTTTGGCTTTTGTATAAAAATTAGTTGAATCTTCTTCAGTAATTTTCTCATAATAATTAAATTAATAATAACTTAAATTTACAGTAGGTAGACAAAAGAAATAAAAAACACGCTAATAAAAAAATAAAGAAACCACAAGAAAATATAAATGACTAAGGGCCGAATAGAAAAAAGAAATAATTTACATTTCTCCTTATAGCTGCGAGAATCTGATTAATCAGAAGGATAATAATTACCTTATGTTTTAGTTACATATTTTCATTTTGTTTAAAGCTTTACGCATAATTTTTACTGCCTTTTTGCTCTCCCACATTTTTGCTATTAGTTTTTACAATTTAATTACTTATCTTATTCGCGGTATCTGGGTTGGCATTGGGGTTAATGTCTGCCTAATTCAAAAATAATTATTAAATTGGTAACATCAGCATTAAACAAAGAACCGTCGATGAATGTTTGCAGACCTAAATTGTGAAAATTAAAATTTTGCTCTAAGTGCTAAAATGGGGTAGCGAAACGTCGACCGTTTAAATTACATCTACTAATTATTTTAATATCCCGCCGTTAAGTGTACAGTCTATATTGACTTTATGTGACATCATGCTGGTTGCGGATCTCCAAGTTCGTTATTCTGATGTTCTTGAGTGTGGAAATTTTCAAGATATACGGTGTGTCCCAAAATAGTGTATTCAGTTAAATGGAGATATTTTAGTGAATTGTGTTCAAAAACATTTTATTTATTCAAATTATAAAAAAATAATAAAACTTCCTCCAAAGTCACTTTTTTAATTTATATAAACGTTGTGTTAGATTTTATTGTTCTTATTTCGTCTAGTCAAGGATCTAGGAAATTTGTAATATAAGTGTTTCAGGTCTTTAAGTGCCGATTCGAGTGAAATTACAGCATATAAAATATTTATTTCGGTACTTATTAAATTTTTGATATTTAACAGCGACTTTTACTGTATTAATGACTGACTAGATCAGATATTAAAGATAAGAATTGCCGGTTTTCTTATATCTCTTCTTTATTTCCTATCACCGTCTTACACTCCTCAGCCTACTTGACTTGGCAGACGGAAGATGATTTTATTCGTAAAAAAATATTTTTAAGAGAGTGTGTCGAGAATAACATAAAATTCAAATGTTACCACACACGAGAAATACCATACAATGATTCAAAGTTATCAGCCTTCCAATTATTAAAAATATCAAAAACAAATTCGAAACAGGCATTTACAGAAAACCCACCCAAATTGATCATGTCATTCACTCTTCTTCCAACCACCCATATCAACATAAAATGCCAGCTTTTTTCTGTTACATACACTCACCTTAATCACTTACTCTAAATAAATCGAGCTACCATAAACTGATCAACATTTTCAAACAAATCGCCTCAAAACAATGGCTACGACCCAGATCTTATCTCAAATCACGTCAATAAAGTTAAATCGAGAAACATTCAGAAAGTCGCATACCCCAATATCACACCACCAACTATTTTTATGCATCTATCACTTTTTTGAACCCAAACTAGCCGACAGTATAGCCAACATTTTTACCAACAACATTGACAATATCTAAATATCCTTTAAGGCAAACAATAAACTAAATTCTCATCTAGTAAATTCTAAAGACAAAATTAACACCTTGGACATAAATGGAGTGTATAAACTTCGTTGCAGCCATTGTGACGCTTACTTGCAGATCTTTGGGAGTCCGGATAAACGAACACATCAAAAGACCTGAGAAATCAACGTTGGTTCAACCCACATAATTTTAGCCCAACTAAAAATTCCAAGATCCTCATAAACCTAAATACCAAAAATTCACCTTACTAGATTCCTATGAAGATGTTGAAATACGGATTGAGCGAGGCAATAACGCCGCGTGCCTTAACACCCAGGTCAGCTTAATCAGAAACTTCACACCCCTCCACGTCCAACTAAGCTAACCCTCAATGATGATAACTGTTTGCGCTAAACGCCATCAGGCTTAGGGATTCATCTCATCTTACCCTCACTCCAGGCCTACCATGGCTAACCACCATGAGCACGCTTAATGAGTGACCTCAAAGCCAGGAGGTAACTGGGTTACAACAAATTTTTTTAAAGTTCCTTTTTTCAAAATTCATAAATTTGTCTCTTACACTAATCTTTATTTTGGTCAACAATAACAGAACATAACTTGAGGCCGAATTTCAGACCCTACCTCCGAGACTATGCCAACACCTCGACTCAGACTTTGTCTTCAATAATTTAGTTCTAGAAACCCAGATTGATGTAGAGTTTCAACCACAATTGTACAGTTCTAGAACTAAATTATTGAAGACAAAAATCGTAGGCATTATTTTCCATACCTCTTTTTTACAAAATTAAACAAATTGCATTTCTTTCGTACCACTCTATTCGCACTGACAGCGCTTTCAACCGGTTCTACCAACCAACCAAACTGACCTATCATGTGACGTCAACAAGTGAAGTTGACAGTTCAAAGCCAAAAATCCACATTGGAGCAACACTATAAAACGTTACGCACAAAAATTTTATTTATTACAAAATAAAAATTTTTCCAAAATATATCAGGTGTAATGGTTTCCACTATGTAAGATGTACATTGAAACTTTTAAGAAAAGTGATGAGCACTTAGTTTTTCTATAACCGTTTAATTCTATCATACCTGCTTCTGTTGGTTTACAATTCACTCGTTATTAATTAAGATTTTTTATATTATTTTTGATGTCCCCCTCCTCACCCTATTTATTTTTCTTCCCCCTTTATGTGCGCATCTGTTAGCGTTAGTATGTCGATTATTGTATTTTATTCTCCAAACAATTTTTATTAGTACACGGCCTGAAGATGGCTATCAGCCGAAACTAGTTGCCGCACCTTGTTTCAATATTTTACAAATACATTGTGTGGTACATGATTTAGAGTTTTATTTGATATTAAATATTTGACCACATTTGAGTTATGGATAACCTTTTGGTTTTTTATGGTTAGAATAGTTGATAAAGCGGAAATAAAAAGTAATAAATTGTTAAATTAATATTATTTATTTTATCTTTTCAGAAAATATTCAGGTCCGTCTTTAAAAAAAATAGTTAAGTGTGGTCTTGATTTGACGAAATGCAAATAAAATCTAACACAACCAAAATTTCTTAAAACTCTTTCCATGAATTTAAATCCGTTATATTTGACGAAATACCGAACACACTTAATTGTAAATACGAATTTTTTTTTGTAAACTTTATGCTTCAATCAGTCTATAACTGACACAAAAAAAGTTGAGTAAATTTGAGTTGAGTAGAATTTAGCTTATTTTAAAATTTATATATTTTTAAATTATATCAAGATTTCAAATCACCAGTTACATTTTTAAGCCTAAAAATGAAATTTAATGGAATTTTTCAAAAATTAAAATAAAAACAACATTTAAATAGATATTTGTAGCAACTTTCAAATGAGGTATTATATGTATACTGTTGCTATTTAAAAATTATTTTCGAAATGTCGCCACAATGAGTTTCTTCTGTAAAAGCTAAGATAATTACAACATTTTTAAACACTCACCGATTTTCAGAATTTGAAGACGAAAAAATATTTTCGAAACTTTTCTATTTCGGTTTGATTTTTTTTGATTACTTAAACCAATATTTTACTTCTATATCACGCATGTGATATATTAAACATACAACTAATTATCTTTACATTATTCGAAGTTTTAGTAACGACAATATAAATAGCATTTACATAATCTATAACAGACTGATTTGGCAGACAAATTAAATTGTATTCAAGCCATCATTTATTAATTAACAATTTAAATAATACTTGGTTTGTTGATTGTTGTTTAGAGGGTGAAAAAAAAGGTATATAATGACCGTTTTAACATTAATAAACATAAACGGATCATTCATTAACACTATTTTTAAATTAGATAATAAATAAGTTAATTAAGTTTTGTGTACCATAAAAAAATTTAATTTGGATTTACAAGAAGAAAAGATTCTCTTTTTATATGTTAATATAACATTTACGTTCAAGATGAATAAGTATAATCCTTAGGTCTTTGCATTCTTGTTAAATTTTACTGTGTAAAGACGGATTCTTGCTAGTCGGAAAATTTGCAGTTGATTTTTAACAGACATTTTGATATTATTATAAATAAACGCAATGGACAATTTTAGCATTTTTTTAAATTTATATAGTAGTTTTCAATTCTAATCAACTTTTCCTCATAACAATTTTCAGTAATGAAAAAAAAAATGTAGTTTACTTGCACATATCACATTCATAAATCATATTTTTTAACACACCTCGTATATGACTAAAAAAAATTGATATGTGTTGATTATATTTTGGGTTTTAGACTGTGCACAACTTTTTATGAAGAATAACTTTTTTTCATAAAATTAATAATAAAAAAGTTTCCCATATGGTTTAAGCAGCCACTCTGTATAAGGGCGCCGAAATTAAAAGTTGAATAATAATTTTAGAATTTATTTGACAAAATTTATTTTAATGGGAAATGTTCCCTTGTAATTAATATCACTTCCCCTAACAACGCTCCTGTGGGTGCAGCTTGGCCAGCTCGAGTGATCTGGCTCATTTTTGATGGCAAGAGGCCCAGTGTAGCGTTCTATTTGATAGATCCCAGCCTGACAAATTGGTTTAGCCTAACAAAATGGCTCCAGCCCGACGAACAATAATTTTTGAAAAACAAAAACAAAACTATATCTAAGATGGGTATTTAATTTTAAACAAATTTATATCGACAAAAGACCGACTCGCGAGAACATGTACGCATCGCGGTAACGAAATTATTGGAATATAGAGATGGGAAGCAGAAAAAAATAACGGATGTAACTGATTTGGAAAAATCGTTACAATAGGAGTAACTAAAAAATATTATTTTGCAAGATTTTATTTTATTATTAATATTTTAATTACTCCTTAACCATTTTTTATGAAAAACTCAATTTTTAAATACAAAATGTTATCAATATCTCAAATGTGGTCAAATGTTCAATAAAACAAAAGATAATCCATAGCTCAAATGTGGTCAATTATTCAACGAATAATAAAAGTCATACCACATACATTTATTATACCAGGTTAAACTGGAGGGACATGTTTCGGCCACAACGATGGCCATCATCAGGCCTACAATACAAATATAAAAATTGGATTACAATTTGAGAATTAATTGGAAAAAGTGTACTTACAGACAGAACGAAGAACTTATGCATTATGATGGTATGAGAAATAACAAGTCACATTATAAAGTATTATAAAAAATCAAACAAATTAATTAAAATTTTTTTTTTTTAAATTTTTTAAATAAAAATAAAATTACTAGTTGAAAACATTAACACATTTAAAACTACAACCTGGAGGATCATATTAACAATGCATCACATCGGAGTGCATCCTACGATGCACTAATAAAAATTATTAGATTAAATTATTTAAATTTTCGAAAACGTACCATGTGGCAGTTAAAATTAAATGGCGATTGACAAATGGCAAATTGAATCTTACGTTTCTGTCCTTTACGTCAGATTCAATTTGTCATTTGTCAAATCGCCATTTACTTTTAACTGCCGCATGGTACCTTTTCGAAAATTTAAATAATTTTCTGTCAGTAGATAGAACGTCCATTAACTTTAAAGATTCAGTAAGTAAAGGTAATGACGTTTAGAATAAAATTTTTGTACAGTTGTCACAATCTAAACGTCATTGTCATTAGTTACAGAACCGTTAAAGTTAATGAACGTTCTATCTACTGACAGTAATTCTAAAAATTTTTTATTAGTGCATCGTAGGATGCACTTCGATATGATGCATTGTTAATATGATCCTCCAGGTTGGAGTTTCAAATGTGTTAAAGTTTTCAACTAGTAATTTAAAAAAAAATTTTTTTAATTAATTTGTTTGATTTTTTATAATATTTTATAATGTGACTTGTTAATTCTCATACAGTCATAATGCATATAAGTTCTTCGTTCTGTCTATAAGCACACTTTTTCCAATTAATTGTCGAATTGTAATCCAATTTTTATATTTGTATTGTAGGCTTGATGATGGCCACCGTTGTGGCCGAAACATGTCGCCTCTAGTTTAAACCCGGTATAATAAATGTATGTGGTATGACTTTGAGTTTTATTATTCGTTAAATGTTCAATAAATGAAATGAAACACAAAATCATGTACCACAATATAATTATCAATTCCTCAACTAGTTTCGGCTAATGAGTCATCTTCATTTAAGAGGATTATATAAGATGAACCATAACGCTGAAGTTAAAAAACGTAGGATACAGGGAAAACGCCTGCTAACAATATTAAAGTACATGAAAAAATTTTAATCGATAAAGAGAAGGTAAAAAATAATTATCAATTATTATATGAAAATTAGAAAATTGTGCTGAATGTACGTTTTTTTTTTTCACAATGATAAAAAGCATACCGACACTATGAATGTTATTTGATTAATAATTAAACCGTCAAATTCATGAATGACTGACTACCAAGTGTTCCATTTAAAAAAAATAAGTTTTCAATAAAAAACGGATCTGGAACAATTTAAAGACCAATAAAATGAAAGCTATTAGAATTTATGTAAAAATAATATTTTATGGTTTCTCCTAGCCGGCCACCTTTTAATAGGTTTCAACCAAGTGGTCTCGGTTAAAAATAATTTTTAAAAATATTTATTTTTTGATAACCGAAATGACATTTGACATATGAATTATATGTGAATTTACACTTAGAATATGAATATGTAAAACTATACTGGGTGGTTCGTTTAAAAATTCAATTTTGACGTCTATTTCAAATGAACCAGAAGTATGCAATTTTGATTTTTTCTGTCACTAGATCTAGTCTGACTGTACACATATAATATACTGCGCTGTTTACTGATACGTGACGTCACACATGGCATTCATACTCACGTGACAAGCTGTTTAAAATTGACTTTTTTAAATTATTATATAATTAAATTTTGACATATTTCATGCAAAACGAAAACTTCCTCGAGTATTCTCATTATTTAAGCTTAACAACATATTCACAATATCTTGAAAAAAGTATTATTTTTTTTATCAAAAAGTTTGCACCATGGAAACATATTTTATTATTGACTTTTAAGAAAAAAAATATTTTTCATAAAATTTGATGCTTACTCTAAACGTTTCAAAAAAATAGTGTAAACGAGGAAAAAATATGAGTTTTATTTCAAAAAATATTTTAATTTTTTTTTAGAAAACCTATTCAGAAACAAATTAAATCATTTCATAGGCGTAGGAAAACTAATTTCTATTCACTTCGAAATTTCCTACAAGGAAAAAATTGTTTTTAAATAAATTTTTAAAGAATATTTATCTTTGTTTTTTAAAGTGTAAACAATGTTTTTATTTAATATTGTGTTATGTAAGTCAAGCACAAACTTGTTATACAGAATAATTTCTTCTCAAAAATTAATAACAAATTTTTGGACGAGTCCGAACTAATAATGAGTCCTTTCAAATATTTTTATTTATTGTATAAAAAATTTAAAGGGAAGCGTTTACTATTGTTAAAATTATTATACATAAATAAATATATGTAAAACAAATGTAACAGTTAAAAACCCGCATATATTATTATTTATTATAACTATGTAATAATAAACAGCATATTATATTTGTATTTGTCTTTGGTAGTCAATTTTTTTGTGTCTTTTAATTATAAAAATAAATAATCTGGTTTGCATCAAACAAAATTGATAACCTATATTAATCTTGTCTTTCAGTCGTTGCACAATACTACGACATCGATGTTAATAAAGAATATGCTATTCGTGGCAATGCTGCAATTTTGAAATGTCAAATACCCTCATTTGTTGCCGATTTTGTTAGCGTAGTTTCTTGGCAAACTGATCAGAATGAGAATTTTTTCCCACATGCCCCTGACGGTACACAAAATATTATTTTTTTGTTCTATACAATTATAAGTTAATCCTGTAATACAAAAATTAATCCTGTAACAAACTGTTAATACGATTTTTTTATTAGTTTTTTTCCTGATTTCGAAAATTTTATTGAGCAAATTTTTAATTATATAACAGTAACCGCTAATCGAATTTTTGCCTATAATACCAGATTATTAAAAAAAAATGAATAGTGTGTCTAAATTATGGAAAATATTTATAATAAATTTTTAATTATCTTCAAAATATGTTGATATAAAGATACTTATTCAATATGACTTCCTGAATAAAATTTTCCTACTTAGATCCTACAAGATTTGAAAAAAATGAGTTCGAAATTTAAATTACATCATTTTTTGGACATTTTATATTTAATATTGTACAAATTTTCTGCAATATTTTTGATGCTAAAAAACTGTTAAATTTTTTTAATGTTTGCACTCTGAAAAAGGTTTTATTGAACCAACCAAATGCATTTGGTTGAAATATGTTTTTTTAAACGAAATTTTATATTTAATTCTTATGTAAAAAAATTGAAAGATTTGAATATAAATTCCAGTCTGTTTAAAATTCATGTTTACATTCAACAATAAAAATTATTAAATTTAAACTTTGTTTTTTTTTAAATTAAATATATATTATATTAGATTAATTGAAATCCATAAAACTTTTTTTGGTTGGATTCGTTTAATAAAAAAAAAAATAAACATTACAAAAAAATTATAATTTTAGGCGCCTTAAATTCTTTCTTCGGTTCTTCTCTTTCACTTATATGTCTTCTTTTAATCTGTTTCTTTCTCTTTTTTTATCACCTCCTAGTTTATTTTTTTCTCTACCAGGTCCTTAATTCTCGACTTTATTCCTATAGGAAATTCGGCCTATTGCCTTACTTTTTGTATGTAATATTACCGGTTTCCTATAGGAATAAAGTCGAGAATCGAGGCACTGGCGTATTTTCTTACTAATTCTTACGATAATCCTTGATCTCTCTTTATAATTTATTCTACTTCTATATTCATTTTCTAATAAAGTCTCACCTAGTAGTAATACATTCTATTTATTTTATCTTATACAAACCAAAGATTATTAACAAATTTTATATTTTTTATGACATTTTTTTTATCTAAAAGGTTTTTCGTTCCCTTTCCTTTTACTTTTGTTGCAATTTCTTTGTATCTTCCTTCATTTCTCTTACTTTTCTTATTATTTATAATTTTACTATTATTTATCTTTTTTAAGTTTCTGTTTTCTTTTTCAATGGTTTCTTTTATATTTTGTTCTATGTTCCTTGGTCTTTCTTTCCTTCTATTACGAATATTGTTCATATTTACTTGTGTTTTCATTTTATTTATTTCTTCACTTAACTTTATTTCATTTTTAAACTTTTCTAACTTTTCCCTATCTTTTGTTCAATATTTTTCATAATCTTTTCTTCTCCTTTATATTTTGTTCCACTTGCCCATCTATTCTTGTAATAGTATTTAACCATTTATTTTCCAAAGTTGTCATTCTTTCTGCAAAATCTTGTTCCCCTAATTTTACATTCTCTATTTCTTGTTCTATTTTCTGTAAATTATGCTCTTTTCTTTGAAGTATATTAAATTTGTCATCTTGTAATTTCTCAACTTCTACTATTCTTCATTTCCATGATTTAAAAATTACACAGGTTAGACACTCAGACGTCCCAAATTCATCCAAGTTTGCGCATGACGTCAGCTGGAGTCCAAACGAAATAATTTAACATTGGATTGCATAGGATTATTGTGTCTTTCGGGTGGTTTTTATTTTTTTACGGATATATATTTAATAAAAATGTATTGTAAAGTACTGTACATTAAAAAGCGAAAACTGCTTTAATAAAGGTATAAACTTTTTTAAGATTCCGATGTGCTTTTTATTATAAAAACTATTTAATTGCTAGATGTAAAAACCAGAAAATGTTCAATTATGTTATGGATAATTTTATCGTTAAACTAATTGTCAAATATGTAACAAATAAAATACTTTAGGTTAACTTTAGAGTGATTTTATAAATGTTTAATCAAAAAAATAATTTTTATAAAAAAGTGATTTGAAATAGCTTATATTATCAGTGGAACTTTTTGATGCATATTGTTATTGTAGGTTTATATGTTACTTAGGCTTAATTTATACTCAAATTTATACTCAAAGAACGAATATGGCAAATGTAAATACGAGTATAACTTAGATTTACAGTAATACAAGTTGGTATATAAAATAAATTTTTCATAAATTGTGCAGTGCTTTATTGTTATTAGTGAATAAAATGCTAACCAATAAATGAATACGTAACTACTTAAAGCTATTACATAATATATCTTACAGAACTTTTTTTGCATTATTTAAAATAAAATCTAAAAATGTTAAACAAGTTTATTCATATAATAACCTGCTGTTTTTGTAATAAAGGGCACTTTGGAAATCGAAAAAACTTTGTACTGTTTTTAGAGCGAGTATTACTTTACGCCAAACACAGCGCAATATATTTTTAATCAGTTTATAAGTGAAATTAAATAAAAATATGTCAAAAAAGACAATAACCTCATATAATGACACATTAAAAAATTTTGATGGGCACCAGGTGACGTCACAAATCCTGCGCAATGTCTAACCTGATATACTTCAACCATGCTTCATTTCCATTCTTTACAATAATATTGCCACAATATACCTTTTTATTTCTTTAATACAATATAAAATTTTGTTGGTTCATAGAATATGTTTATTTAAGAAAAATAACAAGTTATCTGTAACTTATAAATGTAAATTTTTAAAAATATGCTTACTGTACAATATTGAGATAAGAACATATATAAGTAGCTAACGCCATCTATATATATAAGAATATGACACATTATCACAAACTTCCAACACAATCCTTAAAGGAAGAAACAGTGACAATATTGAACAAATTGTATATTAAAGGATATTTATCATGTTTTGAATGAAACAAATCGTTTTTTAAAAGAAACAAATTGTCGTTAAATCAAACAAACCGTTGTTTAATTAAAATAATTCATTATTTAAACAAACTAAATATGTTTAAACTTTCAAACAAACCGTAATTTAAAACCAACACCTACGTTTTGTTGGCCACAAATAAATTTATTTAACTCAAAAAAAATTTGTTTGTTTCAAAAAATCCTTTTTCAAAGTGTGTGTATTTCTCTCTGTGCGCCTTTTGCTTATAATCAGTGCAGTATTTTTTTGGAAACTTAAAAAAATCCCGAAGTTATTATACAGGGTGTTTCAGAGTTAAATGTACATACGTTAACTAAAGGTGTGGGAGACTTGGATGATTCAAAATCAATGGTTAATAATAGGCCATCATACCTGATTACCTAGATACAGGGTGTTTTATGGATTTCGCCTGAATTTTTTTTTGGTCATAACTCAACAACCGCCCGGTATAAAAATATAAAATTTGGCAGGTGAACTTCCTTACATACCCTGTATAACAATATTTTGTAAATCTGATAAGATATTCGAAAATAGCGAAAAATACTGATTTAGATTAAGTTCTTGCCAGGTTTGCGCATCTCGTTTCAGAGACCTTAATTTTTTGTTACAAATTGTTTTTGTAAAAAAATTGTCAACTTAAGAATTTAAAAATACCCTGTATGCAAATAAATATTTATTATAAAATGAGTGTTTTCGAAATTACTTTTGACTGTTTCAATTTAAAATACTTATTAACAGTTTGTTATATAATTACCATTTTTACCCTAAAATAAAATATATAAATCAATCCCAGTCTGTCTTTCCAGTGGTCCAACAGTTTTATCAATCCGAGGTGAATAACGAGTACGTCATTCGTGGAAATGCCGCAGTCTTAAAATGTTCTATTCCATCGTTCATTGCCGATTTTGTCGCTGTCACATCGTGGACTGATAGTGATGGACACCAATATGGGTTGAACGGCGATAATTATGGTACATTTAATTGAGATCAATTATCGATGATTAATCCTTTTCTATCCTATTTCCCAAATACCAATTTGGTAACATACATAAATGTATTTACCTATAAAGATAGGAATAGTTTAGAGCTCGAAACGTTGTAAGATGGATTACTTCTATGTAACACGATTTCCTTCTTTCTTTATGTTGAAATTTTTGCTTATTATTTTGGCCATTGTCTTTGGTTCTTTCTTAAAGACATTTGTATTCAAAAAAAATAACAACTGTCTGTTTCCAAGCAAGAAATGTCGAGAAGAAGTTCGTTTTATTTATAGAATTAATATTTTTTACCACTCTGTGTAAAAATTGAAAAGTATTCTTGGTTGGAAAGAGAAACAAAAGCTCTTTCAAAAAAGGTGTTTAAAAAAAATTGAGGTGACGTCACTACTTCTACAGATATCATTTCAGAAATTTTACATTTACGTCAAATATGAATATTTTGAAATAAAAATCGAATTTCAGGATTTTTTCAAAAGTGAATTCCCAATTGAAATAATTTCTATATTTAATACTTTATCAATACGAAAACTTTTTTAACTGTCTACTAAAATATTTATTACGCCGATAAATCAACAATATTTTATAACTTTAATACTCTCTCGTGCATAAAAATAAATTTTAGTAAATTCATATGGTAAAATCAGTATATTTAAGGTTCCATTAATAAATGTCCATTATTAATAAGTAATTTAAAAACAATTAATTATTTTTAAAATGTAGTCCTTATTGACTTACATTTCGCCATAAAACTGGCGTCGGTCGTGAATCACCCTGTATAATACGTATTAAAAATAAATTAAATTAAATACAATTTAACATTCAATGGAAAAATAGGAAGAATATAAAAAAATTAAGAAAAATAGAGAAACATACCTAAAATAGGAAAGTGGGATATAAAAAACAGGAAAAAATAGAAAAATATTGAAATATAGCCAAAAATAGGAAAATATTGAAATATAGGAAAAAAGGAAAACTATAAAAAATATGAAAAATATATATAAAAAATATTAATAAAACGGGAAAAAAATAGGAAATATAGGAAAAAATAGGAAATAAAAAAAAAACAGGAAAAAAATAGAAAACATGAAAAATAGGGAAATATAGGAAAAAAAATAGGGCAAATGTAGAAAAATAGGAAGAATATAAAAAAATAAAGAAAAATAGAGAAACATTAAAAAAAATAGGAAAGTGGGATATAAAAAACAGGAAAAAATAGAAAAATATTGAAATAAAGCCAAAAATAGGAAAATAATGAAATATAGGAAAAAAGGGAAAAAAGGAAAACTATAAAAAATATGAAAAATATATATAAAAAATAGGAATAAAACGGAAAAAAATAGGAAATATAGGAAATAAAAAAAACAGGAAACATATAAAAAAATAGGGAAATATAGGAAAAAAAATAGGACAAATGTAGAAAAAGAGGAAGAATATAAAAAAATAAAGAAAAATAGAGAAACGTTGAAAAAAATAGGAAAGTGGGAAAAATTATAAAAAAACAGGAAAAAATCGGGAAAAATAGAAAAATATTGAAATATAGGCAAAAATAGGAAAATATTGAAATATAGGCAAAAATAAGAAAATGTTGAAACATAGGCAAAAAGGGGGAAAAATTGTAAAAAATAGGAAAAATATATAAAAAAAATAGTAAAAAATGGGAATAAAACAGAAAATAATAGGAAATATAGGAAAAAATAAAAGAATACTAAAAAAACAGGAAAAACAGAAATGAAAAATTGTAAAATAAAAAAATAAAAAAATCTACAAAATGAAAAAAAATTGGAAAAATGTAAAAATAGAGAATATAAAGAAGAATACGGTCGAATTTCGACCAATGGACGACCACTAATTATTATTCATGAGAAAAAAATAAATAAAGGGCAATTAGTGATATTTACTTATATCATACATAGATTTTTTTTCAATCATTATTTATTATGAATCTTTAAAATATTTGTCTGTTGCTATTCAACGAAGTATTTCAAAATGTTTCACAATTATTATTTTTTGTAAATTATCATCTCACCAATGTTGGTTCAATCCTAAACAACTATAAAATATGATTTTTTGTAAGTTATACTTTTATTGCTATTTTGATTTTTGCGATAAATAAGGCAAAAGACGCAAGTTTAAAAAAATAAAAACATGATCTAAAGAAATCCGAAATATTTCTTTGAAGTCTGAGAAAAAATACTGAACATGAGTATTTCTTTTTTTTATAATGAAGCCTTGCTTTATTGACATTTGTTAAAATTTGATAACACCATGTATGTAGGTATCTACTAAATAAAATAATTAAAATGTATATAAA
Organism: Neocrepidodera transversa; assembly: GCA_963243735.1. Classification (NCBI taxonomy): domain Eukaryota; kingdom Metazoa; phylum Arthropoda; class Insecta; order Coleoptera; family Chrysomelidae; genus Neocrepidodera; species Neocrepidodera transversa. Next base: position 9,407,203 of record OY725338.1, read on the forward strand.
AGTTCTGCAATACTTTTATTTCTTCCCTAAGCAGATATACTAACCAATCATTGAATTGATATTGATTCATTGATAAGGTTATGAAATGATTGACAGGATAAACAAATAATGTGATTGGTTGTTTAAATGATGTGCATGTTCAAATAATAATAGACTGGGTGTCGCTTCTTACTTTTACTATTTGGCTTATCATTAAAAAAATACTCCTCCTGTATAAAGGTACTCTTTAAAATGAATTCCAATTATTATAAAATTCATCATTGTACCATAAATGAGTAGGAGTGACTATAATTTAAAACCATTAATTTATTTTTTTTAATACAATAGTTCATTGTCATTCTACATTAATCTTATCGTGTGGATTAGCTTAGAATAATTTTATTATTTTAATACTTATGTTTTGAAGTAGACGGATGTCCGCTTTACATTCCAATGGTTCATGAACCTATCAAGGAGACTTAAGACGTTTCATTAAAAAAAAAGAATCTTTGTTTTTATTATATTAATTTATAGAATTAATTGCACTTATATTTTTACAAGACAACTCTTTTTATTTATTTTACGGCTTGGCTAAAATATTTCCGGTTAAACCTGAAATAGCGACATAAATTTAAATGAGCTACAGGTAATACTTGAAAATAGAATCGTTATGCATTCTTTAAGCAGGTGATTTATTAGAAGACTCTTATGAACAAGCAATATTTTAAATTTGAAACTGGATGATATTTTAAGAAATGAAGATATATTTGTTAATTTTGGATTTCTTGCATATAATCCAGTCGAATGAGGAGTGAAAAGGGATTAAATCCTGCATTAAAGTTTAAGTTGAGTCCTGCAAAAATTAAATACAAATTCAAAAATAAAAAAAGATAATGAATATATATAAAAGGAGATAAAAACTCAAAAGTCGATACCACATTAATTTAATATAAAATAAATTTATTGGTAATTTCAATACAAATTGAAAAAATTACATGTGAAAAACTTATTTGAAACATCATGTTACATATATAGAAAAAATTTTAATAATACAGTTTTACATGGTAAAATTATTAAACTTGTGTGAAAGTTGGAAAAATTTTAAAAATCAGTTTTTCTTTACAATTGCTCATTGTTTTGGTTTGTTTGTCTAGGTTATGTTTATTTATTTCACTTTTACATTCCCATTTTTCTTCCGGACCCAAATGTTTCCTGTCCATTCTACCTTCTCTCACCCTTTAAAAGTTATCTCGTACCCACGCACTTGTCTCTCTAGTCAAGGTTACTAATTTTGAATTTTACCGCGTCATTTTCTATCTTGTCATTTGTCAATTAATTAATTATAATTTCCGTCTCCGGTTCCACCATTTCACTTTGTATGGTACACCGAAACAGTCGCATTTTCTTTTAAAAAAACTTTTCTTAATTTAATTTGTGCAAGCATCTGTGCGATTCACCTCGATTGTATTTATAGGCTCATGTGTTAACCATGAGTGACCTTTTTATTATTGGTTTTTAAAAATTTCACAAGTTTAATAATTTTAAGTTTTCTTCGGATACCAAATTTATCTTAATTTCCTTTTACGTACCACGTGAAATTGTATTATTTAAAAAATGTTCAATATATATAATATGATGTTTCAAATAAGTTTTACACTAATTTGTTAATTTCTACATTTAGGTTGTTCGAATATTGTACGTTTTTCATTTTATTATTTTCCTTATTGTATACTATTGTAATTTGTAGCGCCTGAAGATGGCCTACGAGGCGAAACATGTCGCGACTGATTTGGTAATTTTTTCAATTTGTATTGAAATTACCAACAAATTAATTTTATATTAAATTCATGTGATATCGACTTTGAGTTTCTATTTCCTTTGATACACTATACCACATTTGGGAATGGATAAATCTAGTTTATTTGAATATATATGATATATAGGGTATTTTCCTAAATTTTCAGCAAAATCGGTAATGACCCATAAACCGTCTTAAATAGCCCTAAAGAAAGTAATCAAGAGGTGTGAGGTCCGGTGAGCGAGCTGGCCACTGTTAAACCTCGACTGTCGATCCCTACCCGATATTTTCTCAACTCCAGAAAAGAGTGTGATGGCGCTCCATTTTGCTGAAATGTTACATCCAAGTAAAATTCATGACAGATTAGTTCATTATCGTAAGGGATCGGAAAGTAAATCAATTTTGACTAAAATTTTGGTTGGAACTTAGGTATAGCGTATACTAAATGAATTCCTTTTGGAATTTGAAGTAGAATTCAAAAATGCAACAGGGTGCCCCATTAAAAAAATAAACTACTAAGTCGCTGCGCTTTTTTAAGACACCCATTAAATGGTTCGAACGAAACCCTACAACTTTTGTATTTACCATTTTTATGTAATATGCAAAATAATAAAGTTAAGGGGGAGGCGACGGACTTTTGGTCCTCACTGTATAAAAAATGTAGTTTTAAAAATTGCTGATCTTTTTCTCCTTATCCCATTTAATTAGTAAAATCTGAAGAGTTCGAAAAGCACCTTTTTTTAAAAATTAGTAGCTCGCTTGGTGTTAGAGTTAAAAAAAACCTTTAAAGGTGGATTCATGCAACATTAACTAAACTAAAATGAATTTAAGACTAAAATGAATTTTAAACTTATAATATGCTAATGTCCATGCAGCAACAATTAAACTGAATTAAGAAACTAGAGACATGCGCATTACGTTCGATCATATGTCAAAAGTATTATAGTACGATTATCATGCATGAACTCTGAAATCGTTTATCAGGAACTTTCTGTAGCCAATTTAGTTTTAAAATCTACACGTTTCTTGTCATAAATAAATTTGAATTGTTCCATAAGTTCAATTAGTTCAATATAAGTAAAACAAAACGTAACCCCTAACCTAGAAACACAAATCAGCTGTGCATATTTTGATTATTTTGGGCGGCAAGCTGATATTTGACAGTTTGACGCATGCGCTGTATTGAATTATGAAAGAAATTAATTTCCGAGTTGAATGTTGGCCATCTTTCTTAGTTTTAATTTTAATTGCTTAGTTTTCTGCATGAACATCCCCATTGCATCACATGGTTTTATAATCATATTTTAGTTTTAAATTATGCTTGCATGAAACCTTAAATTTTGTATACAAGAATATTTTTGTTACGACCAACAGTTTTAACCGAAAAATTGGAAAAAGTTCCAGTTTTCGGTGTTTTTTTCAAGATTGTGGGAAAAGCAGAGGGATGGGGATGACGAAAACGTGTGTTTTTTACTCTTTTACTATCCCGAACAATATATAAAAAAACCATAAATACCTGATTTAATGTAGGATTAGACCCCTCTATGAACTGGACTATGTGACGCTCATTAAATTTGACATTGGCAAAGTGATTTTGATATTTTATTTCGGTATAAAGATGGTACTTAAAATATTTTAGTGTTACTCAGATCTTAACAATAGTTTCTGCCGGTGTCATCGAATCTTTTAGATTTGATGTAATTGGTTTGGATTATTTTTGCATCTGATTCTTCCGTAGAGAGCGGGAAAATAATGGAAGAACCTGTAACTAGTTTTTTAAAATACTTGTCACTTAATATACCGAGAAAATTTGCAAAAAATATTTTCTCTGTATACAAAATTTCTATCTTGTCGTTTTTTTTAACGTTTAATACTGTTGAATCAATAACATAAGTATAGTAAACTTTTTGTGTTCGTGTTTAAGACTTGTTTTGTGCAAATCCTCGAAATCACGTTTCTAAAAGAAATTCATGTGTCTTGCTATTAGAATTTTACGAAATCTTCTTAGCGAGTCTACGGTATTATCCATCAAAATAACATTGCTTGGAGGAAAGACACGCACGATATATTTTCGGATTAAAGTAAGACATTCGAAGCTCGATCCTCTTATCGGTAGTGAAAAATTTTTATATGGTTCGTTTAGTGTCTGCAATATCTGATGATACTTTAAAAAGTAATGGGTTTTATCTATTTATTAGGTTGTATCACTTATATATTTTATATTCTTCATATTAAATAAATAAAAAATGAGTGTATCAAAAAATCAATGAAAAAAAATGTATATTATGTAGATAAAAAGGGATCACTGGGGTCAAAACCACAAAAATTCGGCAAAAATCTTTAACTTCTGAAACTCGTACAATATCAATTAGTTATTACAGAAAAAATATTGAAAAGACCACTGTTCAAAATTGGGGTAGTTTTGGTGATGAAAATTTAAATAATAAAATTCTAAAACTTTGAATTCGTCTAGAATATCAACCTAAAAATACTGATAAGATTGCCTTTTTTGAAATGTTTTTAGGGGGTTTGAAATTAAAAAAATTGATTAAAATTTAAAACAATTTTAGATTTGTAACAAAGTAAAAATAACGAAAAAATTGCTTTGATGAAATTTAGGTATAGTCTTAAAACTGCAATAGAAATAAGTTTTTGAGATTTAGGATTATATATAATAATAATGTTATGATTTGAAATCTCAATTTTTTGACAAAATAAAAAAAATAATAAACATTACAAAAAGAATCAAACAAAAAAATTAATTTTAGGTCCTGTCAACATCCTTCTTCAAACAGCTTCTTTTATTTATTTATTCAACCTTTATATCTTCCCTCCCAAATTGTTTCCTTTTCAAAAACAAATCCTGTGTTAAACTTTTGGATTTTTTTTTATTTTCAAAATCCTTTGTAAATTTAACAATAGTCCTATTTTTTATTGGTATATAATTTTCTACTGTTTACAACCTTCTTTTTGATTAACAAATTTCTATAAAGTATTGTGACATATTTTTTAAAAGATTATGTTTATTCTTTTTATTTCTTTTAAAAATAAAAAAATTTCTTACTTGATTAATAATAGTTATTTATGATATAAGTGGTAAAAATACTTTTAACACAAATATCATACAATATTTTTTCTACAAACGGCAATAAAAAGCATACAATAATTGAAAATTAAATGTATAGAATCTCTAAATTTAAAATTTGAAAGGTCCTGTCAGTTTTATTAAAAAAAATATTTCTCTTTAACAAAAAGTACTTTTAAGAAAAAAAAATCGGAAGCAATTGATAACTTCCTCCAATATATACATTTAAAATTTCAGCTATTTTACAAAAGGATTTTCGATTTCAAATTTTACTGAGGTGCTATTATATACCCTTAAAGTAGGTATTTTAAGGCACCAGTGCCTTAAAGTAACATGTTTAAGGCTAGTAGACAGTGTTAAAAGTTCTATTTTTAACACGTTTGTAAAAAAATTTAAATCTTGCATTATTACTTAAAAAAATTTTATATCATTTCAAATTTTTTTTTAATTTCACAATAATAATGAATTAATGATGTGCCCAAAAAAAATAAAATCTTTATATTCCACAGTTGTTGGTTTATAATAAATTATATACCAATTACCATTAATAATTTCATTAAAATCAAACCCATTTGAACAATGTTTATAAATTTCAAACAACATAAAATTATTTCTCCACGACCATTACTGAATGTATGAATTCTGAAATCATTTTTAATAATAGAATGTAAACATTCACCCTCTAGAGTCTGAATATTTATTCTATAATACTTGCCTCTTATGCATTTTGCATGTATTTTCATTCTTTATCAAGGTAAAGAATGGATTTTCTGTAATCGAATTAAACAATATCGATTGCCACGGACTTCAAAAGTGTCAGTGTCAGATATAAAATGGTGACGGTAATAATTATTTTCAAACAAGTTTTAATTTAAACAAAATAATGAGTGAAAAATCAAGTGAAGTAGATATAGAATTTAATAATATCTGGAATTGCAAATTATGAAAAAACATCAATGCACCAGATTTTAATTTCGGTAAGTGTACAATAACACTATAAATATCAATACAATGTAATACAAATATGTCAACAAATAACTTGTGTTCAGATTTAATTTAATTTTGATTCATACTTTTTGATCGTGGAGAAAATATAGTCTGTTACTCGGTTAGAATGAAAAAATTCGACACTCGTGGTTCCTCACACTCGCTTTCGCTCGCGTTCGGAATTTTCCACTCGTGTCGAATTTTTCATTCTAACCTTGTTACAGAATCTACTATTATGCTATCAAACATTTTAACAATTAACTTATAAAAAAAAATCATATAGAGTATTTCATTACAATATTGTATTTGTTGGTAAAAAACGACATGCTGTCACATGTGAGCATTTAGCTTCTTGATGTAGTTTAACACGCGTTTATTTATGAGCCGAACGCTACGTGTCTCTGTATATCAAAATACATTTTTCTCGAAGGGTCGCAGAAAGACGCATAAGTGCTTTTGTATACTTTTAGTGGATACTTTTAGCTTGCAACTTATGGAAAAAACCGAGTGGAAGCTCGTGGAACTTTTTTTGTAGTCCTCTGAAAATTTACAATTTACTACGGCCCGCCCACACTTCACCTTTGGTGAAGTTGGGCAAACCGTAGTATTGAAATCGTGTAAAAATCTCAAAAAATTGTTTGCTCCAAATGATTTAAAATGTCATGAAACGTGGAAAAAAATGATACTACGACTCATGCAGCGTATAAAGTTTTCGCGTGTTATTGTTGTAACAATAATTCATTGAATCATTTTTTGAAGATTTTGTCCCATGACGCCGCAAATATTTTTTTGTTTTATTCAGAAAAGTATTTTTATCCCAGAAATAACAAAAGAACAATTTCAGTGTGGAATGCAGTTAGTTGGCCCAATTCATTGCTAATGTTTGCTTTTTGGTCTATTTGCAGTGTTAATTGAAACCGTTTTATCGAGTTCCACGGATGATACCAATACCCGTTACAAATCGGAATGTTAAAAAAGTTTTGTCAACATTAACTTTGCGGAAATGGTTATTCGTCAATAGACAAATGACAAATGTGCATTTCATATTTGAAAACCTAATTTTATAGGTTCATCGTTTACATTTTTTCTTAACTCTTTTCCCAAATATATTAATAGTAGTTTGTGCAAAGCGATACTTTTCCCACGGGTGCAGAAGTTTGTAACACGAGCTGTGAGGCAAGTGCTGCAAATCATGCGAGTAGAAAAAACATTTTTTCTACGTCCGGATTCTGAAAATGTTTTAATTTTGTTTCTATTCAATTTATAAGATAAAGGCTACCAAATTTTAGAAATTTGCATAGTATTTTAAATATTTTTGAAACCTGCGATTTTTTTAAATTTTAAAAATTAAATTTTTAAAAATTAAAAATTTTTGAAATTTTTAAAAATAACTTGTTTTTTTTTTGTCTCTTTTTAGTTTATAAACCAGTGTATAAAATTTAATAAATTTTCGAAAATTTTCAAAAAATTCTAAATTTTTGGATAGTTTCAAAAATGGCTTAAGTTTGTTTGTGTCTTTTTAAATTTTATTTTATAAATTATATATTTATAATTTCTTAGAACTAAATTTTTTAAAATTTTATTTTTGTTTTAATGTAATAAACTTGGGTTTCAAAATGTAGGCATTTTGAAATTTTTAAAATTTTTGATATTTTTCAATTTTTTGAAATTTTAAAAATGATTTTATTTGTCTCTTTTTAGTTTATAAACAAAAAATTTATATAGTTTCAAAAATGTCTTAAGTTTGTTTGTGTCTTTTCAAATTTTATTTCATAAACTATATTTTTGAAATTTTTTAAAATTGAAATTAAAAAAATGAATAAATTTAATTTTTATTTTAATGTAATAAACTAGGGTATCAACATTTTGAAATTTTTGAATTGAAAATGATTTTGTCTGTCTCTGGTTCAATTTATAAACTAAACAGTATTGACATTTTGAAATTTTTAAAATTTGGGAAATTATCAATTTTGCTTTGAATAGTGGTCGTAGAAAAAATTATTTAATCGATACGTATAAATCACTATGCTTTAAACAGTTTTATAACTTCAAAATGCAAACAGGGTTTTCAGAATCTACGAGGGTAGAGAAATAAATAATTAATCATTTAAATGGAATAACAATTTTTTAACAGAGGCGAAGAGTATAAAAGTATTAAAAAATTAAACAGTTTGTATAATTTATTTTTATGTATGAGAGAGTAATAAATATAAATATTTCTTAAAATTTCGTAAATTTATTATTTAACAAAACAGTACTACTCACTCTTACACCCTATTATAGTGAAATGAAGGATTTTGTAGCTCCATTTTTTATTTTTTATAACAAAAAGATAATTTAATCGTGAATAAGAACGGGTTTTAATTACATCGTGTTTATTGCGAAAATCGTAATATATTTAGCTTATAAATAATTAAGTGAAAAATACAGGTTATCAAAATCTGTAAGTGTTAAAAAATTTAACTTTTTCCACTTGAAATTTTAAAACTATTCATCCACACCCTACATATTTACTAGTGTTGTAATTCCTTTTAATTACGACAAAGAAGTGAACGTCTAGAATCAGTAACAGCGGAAATGACTAATTTAAAATGTCTTAAAGGAGAGTAGTCGGAGTAATCCTTAGATTAAGTAAAATTATAACACGCTTAAAAAAGATTTTACTACAAGGTACAACAAAATTTACTTTCAATAAACCTTACTATTGTTTATTTTCATGGTGAAAATGAAAATTGTATTGAAAATATATCATTACTGAATATATAAATTTATATTTCTAACTCAATTGTTACCCATTCTGGTGTAGAATTTTTTCGTTTATATGAGAAGATATATTTACAACGAATTTGACACCATTTGTTTTTCCCACCTAAGTGGAACTTTTTGTAATACATATAACTGTCTCCGTTACCATAATATTTAATTATATTTTTGTTTTTATTATTAAAATCGATTAAGGGGCGACCATGGATATTATAATGGGCGGCTACATTTTGCGCCTCTTAATGACCCTATGATTAAGTATTTATACATTTTGAATATACGGTTTAGTACCACTTCGGCCGTTGCCATTTGGGCCGTTAAATAAAAAAGTTGAATTTGGGCCGGTCAACCTTTTTGACATATTTAAATTTAGATTACTGAAATAATACCGGCCGTTGTTTATTTATTGTAAACTTCTTAAATTGTTTAGCATAACATACAAACAGTTAAAAGAAAAACAAATTTAATACATGCAAAATCTTTATAAGTTTCACAACATGTTTTATAAAAACAATAGATTATATACAGTATGTACACATATAACGCTGTCAAAATAACACAATTTTAATCAATTTTAGTAATTTACCTACATGATTTATTTTTTGTAAATTAATTATATTTAAAGCAATCTCCTCTTTCAATACAGTTATTAACTCAAAAATGTTTGGATGAATTTTCCCAATTTTTTTAATTTAATTTACTATGCCATCCTTCCAATGTGTTTGTATAGTCCGACGTCTTAGCCCTGAACATATCCAAATATTTTGGATAATTGGATTATCTAACCATTGTGAAGTAAAATAATCATTAAATTTACTAACTACATCATTCATAGGGGAAGTTTCCATTATAATCAGTCATCCGCCATCGATATTTCGTACGTCACTTTGATTATGATATATGATGACACCAAACCTAAATCTTGAACTTTGCATCATATGGCCTGATTAAAGTGAAAACTGCACTCATTAATTACATTTTTGGGAAATACATATCTTATTGCGTTTATTCTAGCTACTTCAAAATCCAAATTAAATATTTTTTATTTAAAACATTTTTTGTAAGAATGATAAAGGTTGGGTAATTTATACTGTACAACCTAAAACGCATGAAAAGCGACCTAAATGGGACAAAAAGAGGTAGATTTTTCAAATCGGCCGAAGTGGGAAAACACCTGAATATATATTATGCGCCTCGTCTATAAAACGGTAGCCCATATACAAATAAATAAAAATTATAAAAAATTCAATTATAGAATACCTATTCGCTGTGTGCAACTTGCCATGTGGCGACACCTGTAGGCTGAAATTTAAAACTTTGTCCCGTACAATCAAAATCAAATGCAGGCATTTTGATATTTAAAAGATGAATATAATATTAAGAACTGGATTTGAGGAAATAAAGCCTGTCAAAAGAAGATTATAAAGTTTCATTAAATCTAAATATATTGCGCTTTGAAATACATATTTTTATATATTTATTATTATTTAACATTCACAATATGTAATATGTTTATTAAAACGAACCGTAAGCTTTCTTTTGCCCTGACTCCGATTGAAAATTTTGTTATAAAAATTAAACTCCTTCGAGTGATTCTATGACAATGAAAATTTTACTGCTGTTAGCTGACCACATAAACCAAGTTGTAACGAAGTCAAAATTTTAAAATTTTACTAGTTTAACCGCTAAAAACTAAAATTATTATTAATATATCGGTACGCCATTTATATTAAGTTAAAGACTATATTTCAGCGTTGGTTCGATAGTTGTGCGGTTAAGGCACGGGATTTGAAAGCAAAGGGTCGTAGGTTCAACAATTAACTTTTTTATTATAATTTAGGATAATTTTTATTCAGAAAACCTAAAAAAACCTGTTTTTCATTTTGAATGAAATATTAATCAAAACACCGTAGCTAAAAGCTTTGTTTATCGTGACTCGGATTAAAAACTTTGTCCGCGGAACTAAACTGCTTCGAGTGATTTTGAATAAAAATTATCCAAAATTATAATAAAAAAAAATAAAAAAAGTTATTTGTTGAAAAAAAATTTAACCAGCATTTGGGGGACTCGAACCTACGACCCTTTGCTTTCAAATCCCGCGCCTTAACCGCACCACTATGACGTACCGATATATTAATAATAATTTAATTTTTAGCGGTTAAACTAAGTCAAATTTTCATTGTCATAGAATCACTCGAAGGAGTTTAATTTCGCGGACAAAGTTTTCAATCCAAGTAGTAGACAAAGCTCACATACCTACGGTTCGCTTTTTCTGTATTCACATTTGTATGGACTTCAAAATTTTGAATTGGGCCTGTTTAAACTATTATTCTGACAGCCCATGAGACAATATATTTCTGCTGGACTTCGACGAACTTTCTGTTTTGTTGTTGAAATTTTGGTCCGTCGAAAAATGTTCGGGACAAAAGTTCATGTGTTGATCACGGCAAGCGCTAGCATCGGCTGTCAAGATGCTCCGCCTTCTCGCACACAGCGAATACAGTTTTAACAAAACAAATTTAGTCATCTTACATATTATAATAAAATATACAATAATTAATTAAAAATGTTTTACCCAAATTAAAATTGAATATGCATTTAATGAAATGCATTCTACATTATTTTTATATTGATTTATTAAATTTTTTTTACCCTCTTGTTTTTTTTCAATTTTATATCAGAACGTTTAACACATATATCGGAATTTATAAATAAACCTCTTTTAACACATCTATAAATTTAAATAGGGCTCATAAAAATGAGATTTTATATTTTAATGGAAGGATTCACATAAATTGGTTGTTCCTAAAACCGATTCACTTGGTTCAGCCCACAAGGAAAGTGGAAAAGAAACCTCATTACCAATATAGTTTGCTATTAAATAATCGCAATATTTTTTGTAAATTTTCGTTTTTGGTAACTTTTCAAATAAATAAAATTATTAGGGCCGAGATGCAAAATGGACACCTTCTGATTTTAAAGGGAATTAGTAGAGACGCATATTGTATCTGCTGATATCTGAATAAAAACTGGTTTTATTATTTATTTTTTGTTTCCAGTTGTCAACCAATACTACGAGGCGGAAGTTGTGTCAGAATACGTAATACGTGGTAATACAGCGGTATTGAAATGCAATATCCCGTCTTTTGTGTCTGATTTTGTAAGAGTAGAAGCTTGGGTCGGATCAGATGGCACTATCTATAATTTTAACAATAATTATGGTAATTACTTAATAAAAAATAAAACTGTTTTGGTTTCCTAGATTTTAAGCAATATTGGTAATTTGGGACATATAAAATAAATTACATTTTTAAGGCAGGCATGTGGAAATTTGCAGAACGAGCGTAGCGAGTTTTGCAAACCAGATGAATGCCTTAAAAATACTTTTAACACAGATATCATACAATGTTGTTTCTACAAACCGCAATAAAAAGCATACAATAATTGAAAATTTAATGTTTAGAATCTCTTACATCCAGATTTAAAATTTGAAAGGTCCTGTCAGTTTTATTAAAACGCTAGTGCTGGCTGATTTGATTTGTCAAAAATGCATTTTACTTGACGTTTTACTTTTAACACTAGTGCCTTAAAGTAGGTATTTTATGGCATAAAGTAACATTTTTAACACGTTTGTAGAAAAAATTATTTTAACCTTTAACTACGGACGTGGAAAAAAATATTTATAAACCAGACCCCATTTTTATTTTTCACAGTTTATTGTTAAAATTAAAATAATAAATTAAAAATAGTTAAACTAATTTAATATGATTCCATTATAATAAAGATGTGATTTATTTCATTAACAAAAATTAAATTTATTTATGGTTATATGAAGATATTACATTAACGGATGTAGCCCATTTCGGCACACCGGTCAGTTATACCCGAATTTAATCCATTGTCACTTCTTAAGGTGTAGCCTTTCGATGCGCAAAAGCTAGATTAAGGGTTCTTAATCCTACAGGTAATTTCCACATCAGGCAATAGGAACGGTGTTGGGACAGATGCTCCCCCGAACATTTGCTCCCCGTCTTAATTTTTCGAATAATAATAAAATTTAAGAGAGACAGTTGCTCCCCTACCTCAATTATTAAGCTAATTGTTTTACCATTTCATATACTCCATATAGTCATTAACTCATTACTAAGAAAATGTTTGAATAAAGTAACAGATTTTTACAAAATAAAAAGACGTATTTAAAATTATTAAATTTTAAGGGTGAAAATTACTGCTTAAACAATTTTTTTTTTATTAGTTGGGGAAGGATCATATTTGCTTTTTTATTTTCTTTTACATTTTAATTGTTTATACATTTCTACACCAAACATCAAAAATTTGGGTGGCAACCCTCTTATGATTTTTTTTTAAATTAAATTCAAAGCACACAATAATTCGCATAATTTTTTATATTTTGTGTAGATTTATATAAACAATTAAAATATAAAATAATATAAAAAATAAGGACGGAAAGTTATAGTTATTTATGTGTCAGTAAACCAAAAAATCTATGAATTTTTTTATTATTCGACGTCTATGGTTATGCATTATTAGTAAGCAATAGCAGGTAGGTAACATATTAATTGAGGTAGGGGGGCAACTGTCTCACTTAAATTTTATCATTATTCGAAAAATTAAGACAGGGGAGCAAATGTATCGGGGGAGCAAATGTACGAGGGAGCGTCTGTCCCAGATTCATAGGAACATATTTGAAATGAAACAAGATTAAAAAAAATTATTGATAAATGTAAATTTAAATATGGAGACACATGGCATATGAATTAACATACAAAAAATATACTTTGGGACAGCGTAGCCTTACATAAAACAAAAATGGTTGGCAAAAATTCGACACATATTTGGGCTTTTCCTTTGCTGGAATTACTAATTATTTTCCAATTGTTACTGGCTTCATGAGTATGACACTTTTGATTTGCATTTCACGGCACTTTAGTTCCTTTTGTTTATAAAAATAATAACTGTTTAAAGATAACATTACTTTTCCACGATTAATTTCTTTTAATTTTGATTCCCCGATTAGCAAAATTTTATAATAATTACATCACAGAAAGGAACGTTCTAGTATCAACTTTCATCATGAAATAATTTAAATTAGGTAGGACTTTATTTATAAGATGCAAATTCTGTATTCATTTATTTTACACTCTATGACACTTATTTCGATCAATATGAGACATCATCAACTATATATTATATCGACTGTGGGTACTAGAAAATTTTAATTTGGGAATACCAACCCTCTACCTCTTAGAGTTCGGTATGGAATACGGTCCCTTTAAACTAACAAACCCTTTAAAGAATTATTGCCCTGGACATGTTATATAAAAATCTAAGCTCTCAAGTATTTGCTCTACATCTATTACAGTTTGAAACATGACAACTGTTAAAATAATTTTTGTTTTTTTTATCATTTTTTCAATAACTAAAACCTTATCCCCTAATTTGATTTAAATTTGGCTCCAAAGATTGTCAATGGCTGCGTTTACTGCCAAAAGGATGTTCATATATTTCAAATGTGATCCAAATATTTTATAGAAAATAAAACGCACAGTTGTGTACCATAATAATTGTAAGTTAGGCGACTAGTTCCGGCTGAAAAGCCTTCATCAGACAAAAAACAGGTAGATAATCTACCAAACAATTATTATCACATTCAGTATGAGCAAAATTTAAAGTTAAGCAACGGGAGAAAAATGTATAAATGTATAAAAATTTAGAAAATACATTTTTATTCATCTAAAATTTAATTATCGTTAAATTTAAAAATCGGATTACAAGCTCTTATCTATTTTTGTTATAAATTCAAGAAATCTTAGTTAAAGATAACTTATTATGGAATATTACTGTCGCTAAACTCTTGTGAAGGTACGTGGTCAGTGTTGCCAATAAGGCGGAAAAAGCGCAGTAAATGCGCTTTTTGACTCTATTTTGTGTATTTTTGCACTTTTTCTGGATAAGCTCAAACCTCACAAACATAATTCAAACTATAATTTTGAAATTTTCATATCACAAAACCAAAGAAGATCAGAAGGAGACACGCTGGGATTGCCGTGCTTGCGACCTCACTTTAGAGTGAAATTTCATATTTGACAGTAAGTGACATATTTAGTTGTCGAACAGCTGATCGAAAAGCATACAGCCAGCTTAACCCTTAAAAAAAGAAGTGTAAATTGACGTTTGAATTATTTGACATTTTGCGCGTTTTAACGAATATTGAGCTTTTATGTTGGCTGCATTGCGCTATTTATCTTTTTATCGTAGGTAACACTGTACGTGTTGGATGGGGAGTTATGGCCAGCATTTCAGACACCTTGTCCGTAGTTAAAGGTTAATTAATAAACAATGAAATGGACTATTAAAAAAAACGGTGCTATAGTTTTTATTTATAACCAACAAAAATGTTTTTCACAAATATCAACAGAATGTTTTCAATATATTAGTCTTGAGTAAAAGTCTAAATTATATACATGCTGATTGTCCAACGCTTAAATTATAGGAAACCCAAACATAATGCTTGAGCAACCTAAAAATTATGTTCACATTTTTCCCATCTCCTTATTTACCCAATATCTTTACTTGGATTCTTTTAATGTTTCCAGTGTTCCATTTTTAGGCTTCTTTTTATACCATATTTGTTAAATATAATTAACAAAACTTTGTGCTGATTATTAAATAAAATTGTGTGCGAATAAAGAAGATAAATTAAAGACTTTTTATACCTTACTATTTGTAAATCAGTTCTTTCAATATACAGAGTGACAACTTTTTTAATAAGAATGTATTATAACTTCTAAACCGGATTTGTCTTTTATTGGTAATTACACTTAATTTTCTCTCATTGAATTTTCAATCCTACACTTCGTTTTTGTAGATCCATCTAATTGCGTTAATATAATTTTTAATAATTCCGTTTTTGTCATTTTCACTTGTATAACTTTTTGGGATTCTTTCCTTCAAAACTTAACTAATTTCTATATTTTGTAGTTACCATTATTTTATGGTATTATTATTGTATAGCTCTTATCATCTTGGAGCAAAATTATGTACGTTTCTAGAAGCGGTTACGTCTTTTATGATGAGAAATGTAAAAATGCACAGACGCCGAAATCTTGGGCGTCGGGACGAAGAGTGTCGCGACGTCTAATTTCTGCTGATGTTGTTGCTAGTTTAATTAATGAAAATAGACGGGGTTTTGAAGAATGAAAACTGAACTGTCTGTCGAAATTATGGGCGTCGGCGTCTAGACGCTGAATAATGAATCTTCGGTGATGGTGAAATTTGATTGGAACCACCTTTTCATAGTGGATTTGATTAAACATATAATGTTGTATAGCCTCGTATAAGTTTTGGTTCCAATGGTTCCAGTTATTTAGAACCAAAATATTTATGAATTATTTTCAATATTTAAACATTCTGTCTTTTGGAATTTAAATGGGAACATTAATAGTCTTAAAATGGTTCAAGTGGTCCTTATTCTTTTCTATAAACATACATAGACGAATGTCTGGGAAATTGAAATTATATGAGATGAAATAAAGTAACATTAAAAAAAAATACTGTAAAAAATAATAAAATGATATACAGGGCGTTGGTTAGTCACAATAATAACTGATTTTTTTTTTAATAAGTAAAAATCGTCAAATTAACATTTTCATTATTAAATTATAAATTATCAGAACTAAATAAATGATTGAAGATTGTTTAACAAATTGCGAATAACAACTAATACTAAAAAAAAACGTAAATTAATTATAAATGAGATGTCATATGTTGTACTTGAATATTTAAAAACATTGAAGGTGAGATCACGCAAGGGTCGAAACTTTAATGCCATAGCCTACGCTGGTTTTAAAAATCGAAGAATGCTATTATTAAGACTAATAAAATACCTTGGGTTAATTATCTTTAAAATTCATATCACTGAAGCTTTTTGTGTCAAGCTGTGAGAAAAAGTTTTCTTACTATGTAAATTTTAAAGGCAAATTTTAATCTAGGAATACCAAAACCACCAACCAAAAGTGTTACTAACATAAAATCAGTATTGCTATACACAATATTTAAATTATTGAGAAGGTAATTTTTGGATGCAAGATTTATGCTTATATTTTTGAATTCAGGTCATAATAATTTTTTTATGATATTTATAGCGAAGTACCACTTATTTCTGATTAATATTTTAATATCCGATGCCAATGAGTCTTTTGTGCATCTAACATCAATGTAAGCCAGCATCATAAAAGAATCAGCCACTATATGGAGCATGTTATTTTCAAGAATGCGAACTCATACTTTTCACGCTCTCTCCGACACGACCAATATTTCTAAAGAAGCTAAAAATAGCGCTATATAGCTTTTGTGAGCCGTTGTTTATCGAAACTTGTTAGGCTATTTTCAACTGTATTTTAATGTTCTACGAGCATCCGAGGATATCGCGCTCTTTTTCCGGAAATCAAAAATAAATTCATTTATTTCTGTGATTTTAATAGTTTATTTAAAAGTACCTACTCAAGTAATAAAATTAACAACTTCCATGTAAAATTTTACTTAAACTTTTTTTTCAAAAAAAAAACGGAAATTAAAACAATTAAAGGTTTAAATTTTTATTAGGTTACTTCCTTATAATAATTAATTTGTATTACTCGCTATACACTTCGCAGATTAATTAAAAAAAAATGGAGTAATATCTACTTTCTTCCTAAAGTGACATTTTACGGGACAAATAGGCAAATTCCAGGACGAGTCCCGTAAAATCAGGTTCAGATCGTGTTTTTTCTGCAGCCACTTATTAGTCTTTAAAAAGAATATTAGTAATATTCAATTTTTTATCAAGTGTTGTCAAAATAAAAATCAAGTTAAATTTATACCTAAAGTGGCCTACGTAGATTATAAAAATCGTCTCGAAAGTACAAAAAATCGTACCAAAGTTGTACTTTCGCTCTAATAAATCATTGCGAAGGATTTTCGTTAAGGTGTATAGAAAAATGATACATGCATTTTATTTATTGGGTTAAATAAATAATAGAACGAGTTTAATGTAAAATTCAATAAATAAAACTTGCTCCAGCTTTGTATATAGAATGATGAAAATAATGATTTGCAACCAAAAAAAATTGATGAATAATAAAACTCCAAGTCATACCACAAAAAATTATTATATAGACATATAGTCAAGGCGGCGCAACATGTTTCGGTCTACAAGACCATCATCAGGTCTATGAGCAAAACAAAGCGGTTAAGAAACATCACAAATGCAAAAAATTTACGAAATAAAATTTTATCCAAAACTGTAAATTAATAAGATTTAGGAATGAAAAAACTAAACTTAAAACGTAGAAAATATTTTAAAAAAGCAAAAAAATATTAAATATAATTAAACAACTTTATTGAATTTCCAATTTTATTTTGTAAGTAATTTTGTAAACTTTTTTCATTAGTGATGTTTCTTAACAATTTCGTTTTGCTTATAGGCCTGACGATGGTGTTATAGACCGAAACCTGTTGCGCCGCCTTGACTAGGTCTATATATTAAATTTTTGTGGTATGACTTGGAGTTTTATTATTTGTCATTGAATATTATGTCACATTTGAGTATGGATAATATTTTGTCTTCAAAAAAAATTTAGCCATTTAAAATACACGTCATATCTTGTGTCCCTTTTTGATCAACGGGTAGTGATACCAACGAGACGAAACTTTCATAAAATTTGTCTTCGTGTAATTGATGAAATAGGAAATCTTGTCTCGAGTCTCGTCTCGCAGAATCCAGTCTCGTCTCGCTTCTCGTACGAGTCTCGCAAAAGTATCGAAATCTCGTCATGCATAATCTTGCTCAAGCCCAGTAAGGGAAACAAAAACATTATGTTAGAAATTTGTAAAAAGAAATAAAACATTATTTTAGAAATTTGTAAAAAAAAATCTGCTTCTCGGTCGCAAATGTTTTTTATTTTTCACACAGTCGTTAAGTCGTGCAGATTCGTTATTTAGGCCAAATTCAGAAGCATGCATTTTCCACCATTGTAATATATACCACTTATATTTTCCCCTATTTTATTACAAGGTTTATTTTCTATCGCTTTCAATGACGTCACAACAAAAATGGCGAATTTTAGGCAATTTTTTGTTGACTTTTTTTAATGGGAGTATAATTTTTGTAGTTAGCAAATGACTGAGTAATTTTTCCCAATTTTTTAACTTTTTACAGCCATATTTGATGTGACATCATCGAAATCGATAAAAAAATTCAATATATTCAAACAAAACTTGTACCAAAATAAAAAATTCAGTAAAAACCGCATATTTCTATCCAGAACCGTTTAGAAGTTTACTGTCAGTAGATAGAACGTCCATTAACTTTAAAGGTTCAGTAAGTAAAGGCGATGACGTTTAGAATAAAACTTTACGAATTGATTTCTTGTATAATTGTCACAATCTAAACGTCATTGTAATTAGTTACAGAACCGTTAAAGTTAAAGAACGTTCTATCTACTGACAAATAGACAGTTAAAATATATAGTGGAAATATAAGTTGTAATGATTCTGGTGCCTTAATTTTTAGAAAGCCCCACGTTGGGCACCATTTGTAATGATATAATTAGAGAATACTTGACACTGTCTGTGTTTGTCTGTGTGTATTCTTCCACGTTAAAAGCGCTTGAATCAGTGATGAAAAATTCTCCAAAATTTAGCTTGCCGGGGTTCGGCCAAAATCATTTTTGAGGGTACTTTTTAGAAATAAACTTTTTTTTGCGAGATAAAAAATAATGAATCTGATCCATTTTGTCATTTTTTTTCATAAATTAAAAACAGTACTTCGAGAGATGCCTAGATCCAACCTTTCTTAATCCAAAAGAAAAAAATATCTTGAATTTTTTAACCGCAATTGGTTTGATTTTTGCTGTACCTTGTTTAACTGACAATCAAATTAAGGTTAAACACCTCTTAAAGGTCCCATTATGAATTTTGTTAACTTTGGTACTTTCCCGATAAATGATAACGATTGCAATATTAATAATCGAAACTTAAAATTATGTACAAGTTTTGAAATGTTTAGAATAATATTAATGTATAATTTAATTACGTACTTTTTTTGTAATATTTTTGATTTTTTGTTAGTGTTTATTTCCATTTTCTATATCTTTCTTGGGATGAAAGAAAAATGAAGTACTAAATCGGTATTTTACGCTGATTTTTAAAATAAAATGTAAAAAGTATCGCACTCCCATGGTTTTTTTCGGTTTTGCAGATATAATGTATATTTATGTCGATTTATTACTCTCAAGCTATATCGAACGGACTTTAGTCATGATTTATTAAAAGAATATTATCGAGTCATGAAAGTAAATATTTTCATTTCAACTTCCGAAAAAATAATGTTTTTTTTTACGAAAATCTTGTAATCAAATTATTTTTTAAAACCTACATTTACGTAAGACAATACTAAATTTCTGTAAACACTGTATTAATTATTTTTGGTTCAATATGTAAGGTCATCTATAAATGTGAACAAAGTCGTAAATTCGTAATTAGATACAAAGGCAGGAAGTATTAAAATTATAAATCTTAAAATTTCCATAAATTGCGCCTAAAACAGACTATTACTATTAAAAAAAAAATTATTTATAAAAAGTGAAAAAACGTTTTAGAGAAATTGTACTTTCAATTAAAGTAGTATTGATGGTATTCAAAATTTGCAGCGATTTATTTTGAACTCGTCTGGGTGTGACATATCACCCAGTAAATTATGTATAATTTCTTTACAAATCACCCTGTATAATAAATAGGTAGTTAATAATGAAATAGGAGAGGAGGTAAATATAAATAGTTTAATAATAGTAGTTACAGAATAAATATTCTATTAGTTAGTTTTATTAATAGGGATTTTTATCCAGACAATTTTTTTATTTTTTATGTTTTAAACAGAGAGAAAAATATATAAACTTTTTTCTATTACAACATTTTGTCTTATCTTATTATAGTAGAAAACTGAATTGTCCAGTTTTTTAACTATAAATATGGCATCTAATTGAATTATTGCGAATTTTATTTTTTTCTTTTATTGCCTTTTTGGGGTTCATAAATTTTACTGTATATGGACATTTTATTTCTATCAAAAACCCAAGCCATCTGGACTAGCAACTAAATAGGGATGCTTTTTTTTGCTTACAATACGCCCAGTTTTTTTTTTTTAATAATAAAGTCTGACTGTAATTTCTTCATCTACTAAAAAAATTCACTTCCAAATTTTTTTGTTAAAAAAATCTAAAATGATTACGGTAGGTATATTATATTATATACTTATACGCTAGTAACTAGAGACTAGCGTCCAGCGCTTATAATATTGCAGAAGATCACAACCAATCAAAAATAGGTGGGGTTAGGATGCGTTGGCGCGAAGGTTTATAATTTAAATTAAACTAACCTAAAAAAATATTTATTTTATTAAAAGAAGTCTTAACTATCTAAATCTAGCCTGTGAATTTAAAAAAAAATATTAATTTTATTAAAAGAAGTCTATCTAAATGGAGCCTGTGTTTAAAAAAAAATAACAAGTTCATGCGGTATTCGATCACCGGACCCTCTGAACCACTAGCGGGAACTATGTCACGCTGCTACTTGAGCTCATGCTTAAATATGTTCAAACTTATTATTTAAACGAATCAACGCATCCATGCCCATCCATTTTTGATTGGTTGTGACCTTCTGAAATATAACCGCCAGACTCTAGTCTTTAGTTCGCTAATCCCCTACAAGTATCAGTTAAAAACTGATGCCCAATAGCAATGTTTTCTTTTTCCGCAATGCGCATGCTCACGAGTATCCTCTTTTTTGGGCCGCAATGTAGTCAAATTTAAAATAATCTTTGCAACTGAGGTTATGCGTAAGATTAAGTTAACATCGGTGCGAAATGTATTCGAAACTGAGTTAAATTTCGTGAAATTTGCAACAGTGCTAGAAATTCGTATTGACAGTGGATAAATTTCACTGAAAAATTATCTAGAATTTACAATCCTATCTGTATGTGTTCTTAATCACGTTTCATAATAAATATTTAAAATCATATCCAATATCGTTATTATAAATCGACAGTTACACAAAATCACACCACTAAATCTGAACCAATGAGATTCCTTCAAATTCTCTCTAGACTCATCATAAGCCTGGATTTTATGGTTTGGGTAAACACAATAACCCGACAACCTATGATTATATCTCATAGAGAGCAGTCGCATTTAATTAGCCGTTCAGATGAGTTAGTCCATTATAATAAAATTTTATTCATTAAAAATGGAGTTGTGATCGCGCCTATTTTCTGAGATTTCTCAAGAATAGTGTCCATAATTATAAAAGTCAATAGTGACTGACAACAGTGGATTACCTTGAGCATGTATAAAGTGGTAAAAAATATACTTGTTTTTATTGATATTAATGTAACTGCTTGAAATACAGTTTCAAAATTTAACAGCGCTGCCGCTGTTTGGTCCTTCGATAATTAGTCAATGTTAACACGTCGACTGCCGTAGTAAATTTTTCCAAACATTTATCGATTCGTAATCATATTTGTTCAGACAGTTTTGAAGCAAGTTGTTATCGCCAGAGACGGTTTGGTTTTGATTTTAGTTTTTGAGGTTTGTTGAAATTGGAATGCTTATCATGAGTTGAGTATTATCGGTTGGTAATTAAATATAAAAGTGTAGATACAAAGTGGAATTTGATTATTAATATTAATAATATATATATATATATTGATTAACCTAACTCGAATGTTTTTTGAATCTCACTGAAACCCACCCTGTCCGTAATGAGGATAATACTGATCATGTGCATTTGAAATTGACTTGCACTTTTGCCATGACATTCGTTCCAATGAATTGGCATTCTATGGTCAGTACATATATTATGATTTCTATGGTATAAACACATCATTCGATAATAATTTCTATTCAGTACATTGATGTTGTTTATTATTTTAAAAGTAATATTAAGTCTCCTTTATTTACTATAATGGAATTTCTTTATCTTTCTATTAATTTTCATTATCTTCTACAGGTAAACAAATTATCTTTTCCCTAGACACACATCGTTTCAGTCACGTGAGATTTTTTTCGTATAGATATTACTAGGTTAAAATTTCAGTATAACAGGGCACGAAAACAAATCAATACTACTTCAGCACTCGGGAGAGGAATTCGTCGGAGAATGGTCGAATAAAAGAGCTTTTTTATGGTGAAAAGAACTGAGATAAGCAACATCTGGAGTACGAGGGAACGCTAACTAACGTACATTTTTAGTTCCTTTATCTCTCGCTCTTCTTACGATTTGAGTGCAGGGGGTGACAAAGATTAAAAAAAAATTAAATTATCAGTCTGTGATGGTGGATTTTTATACGAATGATTTAATTCATAATTAAACTATGTTTGAAAAATTAAATATGTTATTTACTGGAGAAAGTAATTATAACAAATATACAGTGTGTCCCAAATTTGGATTGCTTGTAATGTTATTTCAGGGAAAAATGTTTGGTGATAATTTTTGCCATATTGTGATACAATGATAAAAATGGAATAAAAAGTATAATTTTCGTATCAAATAATAAAATTTGTCAATCTCAGAAAAAATACGATATATTTTTTTCACCTTTTTCACTGTAATCTAAAATTATTTTATAATGTGCAAGTTATAATTACAAATTAATTAAAATTAAGGATATACGAGTGAGTGGTTTTTGAAAATACACATTGAAATTTGCATAAAATTCTCTAAAACTTTCACTTTCTATCTTTAATAATAACAAATTTGGGATTTAGTTTTCTTTATTGAAATATAAATGAAATTAGATACCTGAAGATATTTGACAAAAAAAATGAATAATAGATTTTTACCATATTCAATTTTCCCAATTTCTACATGATCAAAATAGTACTTAATTATTCTTTTCAGTGGTTAACCAATTTTACAAAGCTGAAATATTAACGGAATACGTAATACGTGGCAACACAGCAGTGCTAAAATGCAGCATACCCTCATTTGTTGCCGATTTTGTATACGTTGAATCGTGGATAGACGATGAAGGCAACGCATTGAAGGTTTCCAGTGACTATGGTAATTTTAACGAAAAGTTTTCCTTTTTTTAGTTGTGTCGCAGTACTATGTGACCGAGGCCGAAAACGAATACGTCATTCGGGGAAACTCGGCTGTCATGAAATGCAAGATCCCAAGTTTCGTGGCCGATTTTGTCCAAATTGATTCTTGGATTTCGGACGACGGTCTAGTGCATAAGTACAATGACAACGTTGATTACGGTACTTTCACTATTTGAAAATTAAATTCTTTGAGTGGTAAATCTTTCAAAAAAAAAACCAAAGTACCTTATCCCATTCCTTAAAAATATATTTTTTATGAAACAGAACATCTAGTTGGTTTGTTTGACTCTTCTTTAAAAGTGTCAGTATTTGGATAACCAGGGAAAACTTTTCTAGGCATGAAAAAATTGTCAAATCGGTCAGTTCTAGTGAAATAACGATATTATTAATAATACGTTACACGCAATTTAGTGAAAATATACTTCAAACAAACTTTTTAATCCTTAGTCGATGATTGGGGAATGCAATAATGTTTTTAAGACTGACACTTTGATGTAAACTTAATTATTTATTTTATATTGTAAGTCGCTTTCTTTGCTCCTTCCAAAATTTCTTCTGGAATTTCTTTTTCTATGTCGGACATTTCATAATCTAAATCCATACGTGATTAATGGCCACCATTCTACGCTCGTTGAAGAATGTACTATTCTGGACCAAAAATTATCCAAAAAGTGTGTATTTTCTGGTCGATCTTAAAAAAAATATTGTACGTCCCGTGACCCAAATTTAGTGTTTTATAGGCCTCTCCTGCATAACACTATAGTAGAATAGCAATGACAGTTTTGACACACTCCTTATGGAAAATAACATGGGAAATCGCCAAGGTCCCTTTTATTAATTTTTGTCACACTCAAGGACACTGTCAGTTCTGCACCACATCGTCTCGAACGTCTTTTAACAGGTCTTGAACAGCTTTTAACAGATCTCGAACAGCTTTTAACAGGTCTCGAACGGCTTTTGATCAAGTTTGATCCACTTCTCGTCAGGTTTGATCAAGTATGATAAGTGGATAAAACTGGTCAAAAGCTGTTCGAGACCTGTTAAATGCTGTTCAAGACCTGTTAAAAGACGTTCGAGACGATGTGGTGCAAATCCGGCAGTATCCTTGAGTGTGTTAAAAATTAACAGAAGGGACCTTGGCGATTTCCGATGTTATTTTCCATAAGGAGTGTACCAGAACTGTTATGGCTATTCTACTCACTATTTTCCGGTCTTGTAACGTAAATAATTATTTTTCACGATTTGTTAGATATTACGGAGTGTATCTATTTTTATATATTAAAACACTGGTCTTTTTTAATTTAATGGTTATTAAACGATTTATTTACAGTAACAATTATAAATTCAATAAATGGAACTCAAACCACAATATGTATTAAAGAAACAAAGCTTATTGGCGACTAGTTTCGGCTGATGAGCCATCTTCAGGCCATATATACTTCGAATCAAATAATTATAAATTATGTAGTATAACGTTTAAGTAGATGAAAAGTTTTAAATAATTAAGAAATTATTGTGCATATACTCCTACAATTTCCCTACTAAAAAAAATAAGTCTCGTAACCATTTGTCTCATCTCGTTATTGCTAGAACTTATTTCTAGTACTGCAAAATTTTATAATAATGATAAAAAAATAAGTAAACCTTTCTACCTTTAACAACAAATGTAGTTTCTGACCCTTGGGTACCTAAGAATTAATTGGGTCATAAAATGTTATTACCTTGAAACTGTTTGGAAGATCACAGATGGTTACCAGATTTGGTAAATTTATCGTAACCTATGCAGATCTTTTCTTTATTTAAAAAAAAATTAAATGTTTATACTGCTTGCTAGTTTATTTGTCTTGGAAATTCAGAAAAAAATCTGAAGAAATATGAACGAGACCAACGAGACTCCGTATGTCGTCTCGATATGAAGCCCTATTTATTTAATAGTATAATTACTTGATATGAAGTATGTATGGTCTGAAGATGGCTCATCAGCCGAAACTAGTCGACGCCTAAACTTTGTTTTATAATACATTTTGTGGTACACGACATATTTGACCACATTTGAGATATGGATAACCTTTTGGATTTAATTATAAATGTGTTAACAAAGATAAAAATAAGTTAATTACTACACAGAAAGCAACAATATCTTATTGATGACTTTAATTTTGTTGTATTTGTTATAAATATTTTTTTTACATTTTTTAACATTTTTAAAATTTTCGAAATTTTCGGAAATTTTCTAAAATATCCGAATTGTGGATCAATTAAGTCGCTAAGAACCTGAAACAACAATTTTGATTTTTGACGTTCTCCGCTGGCTAGCGTGATACCCTGGGACGCAAGGATTACTGTCTCCGGAGCTGGAACAGTGTATCTTTGGTCGAAAGGGCGGATGCGTGCCCCTGTGGGGTAGAGATATTTCCTCTATTCCAGATTGGGGTAGGAGAGCTAGTCACAAGAATTAATTAATTAAATAAATATTTTCCAAGTTATCAATGATTTATGACCTTACTATGCAGTCAGTTAGGCAAATTAATCCTTTACTTTTTATGATTATTTTATTTTTCTGTCTACGGCGGAGAGAAAGTAAACTAAATAATTTTATAGTCTATTATGAAATAAAAATTGAATATTTAACAAATTAATAAATAAGAAACATAAATTATGCTGAATATTTAGAAGAGAAAACTGAATTCTTCTAAATTTTGAGTGAAATTTGGTAACCTGAAATGAATAACATAGATTAAACCCAAATAAAATAAGTATTTGATTAGCAGCTTCATTCTTACTGAAACTAGCCATATATCGCGTATAAAGAATGACAAACCCTCCATATGGCGGTTTTTAGAATCACCTGTATGTCTCATATGCACAGTTAAATTTTTGATGTTTCCCAATAAAACAACCCTGTATTACTACCCCGGTAACAATACTATAAAAAATTATTTTTATTAGAAATTATTTTCAGTTACTATAACTTAATTTTTATTGTCTAACGGCAATGCCACTGCGAATATTAATTTCTTTGTTTTTCTCGGATAGTTAAAATCGGCAATTACAGTTATCGTCGGACAACGATTGTTTTTTTCATTTTGTAGCTCTGTACCCAAAAGTCTTCGGATACTCATTTAAACTTGTTCTCGGCCTAGCGGCCAAACTAAAACTGAATTTTTTTATAGTTGTGAAGTCCTGGCCTTCTACAATTTTATTTTTACATGAACATTTTTATGTCAACAAAAATAAAATTCTTTTTTTTAATAGAACATGATATTACATTACGAAAAAAAAACGATTAACTATGATATGAGATAATTTTAGTTCTATCAGTTGGATTTTTCTTTTCTTCTTTTTTATAGCCTTTAATACAACATAACTACAAAAACAATTGTTTAACTTATGGTATGTTGTACGACACTACAAAAATTTAAATTTTTGTCGTATTTTACATATGTACATAATTAAGGCTAATTTTCAGCGTAAACTTTTCTTAGACTCTATTTTTTTAACATCTGCTGCAACAGGTTTTCGTTAAAAACTACAAACCAATGTTCACCACGTTAATATTAAAATATCTGGAGATGTGATTATTATTTTAAAATCTGGTTCATTATCACGCAATCTGCTTGCCACATGTTTATATACGATTTGAATTAATATCGCATTTCTAGTCCTAAGCTACTTGCAATTTTTTTGAGGCTTCTTTCAGTTTAAGTTTAAATATTACTGGCTTTTGCTCATGGTATGTACGCTTTAACGTTAATCTCATTACTATTATTTTTAAAATTATAATTTTAATAAACAGAGATCAAGTTAAAAAATAAATATTTTTACCTTTAAATTTAATATTTCGCACTTTCTAATAATTATAAAACATTTGAGATTTTGATCAAATAATGTGATGAAGAATATCGTCACCACTTTTTAAAACACTCTACGTACGTTTCGCCAACTACGTTAGCATCATCAGGAGTCGATGATAAATTCAAATAATGTGAGTACTTGTTTTTTAATGTACTAAAACGGTACATTTTTTATTTTTCGATATAGTTCGATTGTTAATGGTACATTTTTAAAAATTTAAAAATAAATTTCCAAAACGAACTTGTTACCTATAAAATGCTCCTCGCACTGTATAAAAACTACTAACATTGGTAAACTTTTACATTGGATAAAAGAAAATGTAAACATTTAGATATGTATTGTTTCAATAGTGGTTGCCCAAACTTATGAAGTAGAAGCTGACAACGAATACGTAATTCGTGGCAACTCTGCCGTGATGAAATGTGAAGTGCCCTCTTTCGTCTCAGATTTCGTCAATGTGGAAAATTGGAGAGACTCCCAAGGAAATGTTTATCTTCCGGGAAACGACGATTACGGTACAATTTCTACAAAAAAACGTTGTGCCGCTTACATTTTCTCCATTGATCTTTTATTGTTTAAAGAAAACTAATCTAAAATATCTTAAAGTAAGGTAGTAAAACTCCAAATCCAGTATTAATATATTTTTTTATAAAATAGCTTCTTAGTTACATTAAATGAAAAGGGGGGCGGCGACTAGTTTCGGCAATATGCCATCATCAGGCCTATAATATACAGTGTTAAGTATGAATTGTTTTTAAAAAGAAAAGGAGGTAAGAGAGGATTAAATGGTATTATGAGCATTTTTAGAAAATTATAAGGGTAAAATTTTTGTTAAATAAGAATTTTTCATCGATTACGAGTGAGGTCTAAACCCCATGCTGTGGGGGTAAGTTCATTTATTGTACAAACTCCACCCTTCTTAACACTGTGTTTTATAGGCCTGATGATGACATTTTGCCGAAACTAGTCGCCGCCCCGCCTTTTTGATTAAATGTAACAAAGAAGCTTTTTTATAAAAAATTATATTAAATGTGGTACTGTATTTAGAGAATATGGATAACCTTTTGGATTTAAAATATCTTAATTTAATACGAAAAAGTATTAAAGTCGTGATTTTATTTATGAATCGCCCTGTGTTAGGTTGTGGTTAAAATGTTTATTATTAGCCTGTTTATCACTCGTGTAATAATCCACCACTTCGAGCTTTAACAGTGACATACAGGGTGATTGATTAGTGCAATGTACAGTGTGCTTCATTACGCCGCATTAGATCAAAGTTACGTTTTTTTTAAATGTTTTATTTTAAATTTAAATTCCTCTTTACAATAGATGTATTGAGTTATTATTAAAAAAAATTATAGCCAGTTTTCTATGAAAATTGCAATGAGTTCAACGCCCTGTACAGTTTAAATGGATTGAATAAAAAATTATCTTTTTGATTATCGTTAAATTGTTTACATAATTTTATTATAAGAAAGTGCAATTATTAGACTTTCATTTTTGTCAAGTATTATCTATACCCAAACTTAATAGTTTTTACTTGACATTATCGCACTTAATCTCACTAATTAACTGTACTTTTCGTTAGTAAAAAATAGGTCATGTTGCCTGTAGTTTTTAAATTATAAAATTAGAGCATTTTCACACTAATATCAAAGCAGGCAAAATGTTTAAAAATATACACCACTCTTTCATACTTTCAGCTAACGACAGCGATATGGTCCACATTTTTTCCTCACATATAGAAGATACAGCAAGTGAATGCTTCATGACAAGCTCATGATATTATTTTCTATCGGATATCGTTTGTCGTCCGGCGTCAAAAATGTACTATGTATCTTCGAAACATATATCAATATGAAATATGAGTAAAGAAACAGTTTTATTTGTTTAAAAAATCTCTACAACTAGAAAATAGTTCCATTTGTACATTCAAGTTGCAAAAATGTTGGTGACATTTTGAAATGAGAAACCCTGTATATTTTTAGATTGGTACTTCATTGGCTTTTATAGTACAATCAATTGGTAGGTTTACCTGTAAAGTTTTTCGGGAGTTTTGAAAATAAGTATTTTTATAGATTTCGATGTGCTGTTTCCGAATTTCTACATCAGTTATACAATAAATGAAACTAGAAAAAATTTCCTATATTTTATGTACTAACCTTTTTTTGTAAAATCAATAGTTTTAGCGTCCGAGCGCCGCAAAGTCTAGCTCAACATGCGTTTAACAAAAAACTCATTTCCACACCACCCACATTAATAGCACATTCTCCTTGTTGATGGACCAGGTGTTGCGATTTCATCATGCATCTTCAGTACCGGTCGAAACGTCACATATAGAAGTTTCTACCACATCATCCGCGATTGCATTATCAGTTTCATTCCAATCCTCATCGTTCTCAATGTCATCATGCATTTGCTCGAAAATAATCTCAGTTTCTTCATCGCCATCTTGTTATGGAGCATGAGTATTAATTTAAGTACCACTACAATTCGTGCATATAATGGTGCATGAGGCCTACTGGCGGTACCACGATAGAAAAATCGCGCCACGTACTTCATGGTAGTGTGGAAATGAGTCTTTTTTGCCAAAACGCATGTTGAAGTAGACTTTGCAGCGCTCGTACGTTAACATTATTGATTTTACAAAAAAAACCGTTATTACATAAAATATATGAAATTTTTTATAGGAAAAAGACTCGGAAAGTAGATATTGTCAAAAACCTGTTTTTAGGCGAAATTTTTCCAATATGGCGGTGCGATCGGTAAAGATACGAGGTGGTAAAATAGAAATTTGAAAAGAACACATCGAAAACAATAAAATCACCATTTTTCAGAACTCCCGTAAAACTCTCCAAGCAATCTCTTTTTTGAGCACAAAATAGCTAATATTATTTACGGCAGTAATTTGTTTTAAAAAATCAGATGCTTGCATTGCCAAAATATTTAAAGTTTTATTAAATTTTCTAAAAATTGTATTTTTCAAAAATACTCCAAAATTATTGCATTTTACTAATTTTAAAAAGAAACTTTGGCTAAAGGTTAAAGTTAATATGTAAATATGTACAGGGTGCTTATAGCATAAATAAAACACCCTGTATGTTAATATTTATAAAACCTATTCTATAAGATTTTTGAATACAAAAGAGCGTTTAAATTAAAAACGTTTTAAAGTGTCAATTGAAGGAAAAAAATATTTTTTACTTATTTTTAATAACTACATTATTTCCTCAATACATTTTCTTAAGTCTTCTTTTTAACAAATTGCGGAAATTAGAAAGCATGTGAACACCTTTCGAATGCACTGTTTCATATTTTTCTGTGGTTACGTCTTCACTGTACATCTTCCTTAATTGTAGCCCCGTAAGAAAAATCTAAAAGGGTGAGGTAAACTGATCTATCTGGCCAAAATATTTCCCTTCCCTAAAAATTGTAAAAATTTTTGCACCTAAAAAGATGCTTGTTGGACGAATTGGTACGATAAGATACATTAATCGTTTGGAAAGATGTTAAAATTATATTAGCAATATTCGAAGGACCAGTCATCATGTTAGTCGATGACAAGCTTTAAATAAAAGTGTATGGATTTATATTTTATAGGTCTAAAGTTACCCATTATAAACACAAACACTATTATTATTATTAAGTAGTTTTAATTGCTTCTTAATTCACTTTAATAATCATTTTGTCTTAAAAATATTTATCTTGCATCGTTGTTCATTGCGCATGTTTTTGTTTAACCAAAGGGGTGAAAAAGTTATGATTGGTCAAACAAATAGCTCGTCACTAATGGTCATTACAATGCAGAGAATATTTGTAAACAAATTTTTATTTTCTAACGAATTTACTCTTCTCCTCGAGAGATAGTCAGCTACAAAAATATTAGACAGTAAAGTCTAATTATGAAAAAAGTACAATCTGAAGCAGAATATTATCTTGGGAGTTTAAGAATTAAAGAAAAAATAAATTATTTAATATCATTCTTTGTTTATTATTTATTTTCTTCAAATTTTTGGTTACGGCAGGCAATGTAATGTTGATCCAAATTTGTACATAAAATTACCGAAATAAATCGAAATTTAACAAGTTTTTACTTATTGGCATTATTGTTTGTTCAGTTGAAAAAAATATATTGCTTGTATTTCATGGCGAAATCAGTGTCTTACGACTCATTGGAATGAATTATTGGGTGGAGGTCACTTGGTCGCTGCGGTCAGTAGTACCCGAATTTAATCCTTTCCAGTCAAAAATTGAAACTTTGTTGCGCTGATAAATTTAGCACAATTAATAGAAAAATAACTATTTTGATAAACCAAATGGCAAACTTTTTTTCTCGTTAAATTGAAACTTTATAACACTTATTTTTCTCGTTATATTGACACTTTATAACACTTATTTTGTATTTATTGAAAGCTTAAAGAATAGATCTACTAAATATTTAAATTAAAAAACGAAGTTTCTTACATTTTAAATTTCGAAAACATAATCTTATGCTACATATTTAAATAATTATGCACGAGGTAAGGTAAATTCATATCTTAAACTTCAACCAAAGTTTTTTTTTTCAAATTCGAAAATATTTGATTAATTTTAAAATGTACAAATTTTTCAGAAAATTCGATAAAAATTTCAATATTTCCAAATGTAAAAATATACAAGGTATTTCAATTTTAACAATTGAATTGTGGAGCACTTTTTACAAATGAAAATATTTTCTAGTCGTACAGATTTTCGAGTCAAATAAAAATGTTTTTTTTTTCATGTCGATATTTCAGTAAGTTAATTTCGATGGTACAATCCGCAGGGAGATAATTGGTCCACTCTGTATAAGAACAAAAAAAAACACGACTTTAAAGTGCAATTTCGAATGTTTCATTCATTATAATCAAACAATTTTAACAATTTTTTCTCATGCATTTTTCTATTCTCCAGTATGAAAGATATTTTGATTGGTTATCTTTAAACATATCCCGCACTCCGAATATTATCCAAAACGTAATAATTATGTTTTCCTTTTTCTTTGGTTACAGTTGTCCAACAGTTCTACCAAAGTCGGGTTATAGATGAATTCGTATTAAAAGGAAACACGGGTATATTAAAGTGTTTGATACCGAGTTTCGTAACGGATTTCGTCCAAATTGAAGCTTGGATAGCAGACGATAACACTGTTTTTAAATATGAAAAAGATGGAAATGATTTTGGTAAACTACCATAAAATTATTAAGTAAAAACCAACCAAAATCCTTTGCATTATATATTTTTCCAGATATCCGAATTTTTGAAGTTCGATACGTTTTAGTTCCTTGTTTTTAAAAGAGATAAAATATGTGTTCCTTATGGATATATCCATGCATAGGGTTAGGATTAAGAGTTTATCATTGAACTGTTATGGTTTCTCTGATACCTAAGAAAAGGTAATTTATACCTACAAATATAGGGCTGTAAATTTTGTATTTTTGAAAGGGTCTTCTAATTTTATTTCGATATTTTTCGTTAAAACTAAAATTTCGAATTTGAACTTTTACCTAAAATATTCCTAAAAAGTTAATTTTCTTTGAAAAAACTGAACGTAAGCTACCAGAGTTGGAGTGAAAATTTCATTTTCCGGGATTAGACGGTGCCAATTTTGAGATGGACACTCGACGTTTCGCTTCCATTGTAATCTTCTTCAGGATTTAGAATAAGGATGGTGACTCAGTATGTAAACCATACCAGAGGAAAAACTCTGACTATAATGGAAACTAGATTTTCTTTAATAACATATTTATAAAAATTGCCATTTGTAAGATACTTTAAAAAAGATTAAAATATGCCTTCTATTAACAATCTTTTTGACTCTCTGGAATATTGTCTGATTAATATATTCTTTCAGGTTCTAGAAAATTGTTTGATATATTCTTCCAAGATCTAGTAGATTGATATAGTCCTTCAGGCTCTGGAAGATTGTCTGAGAAAATCATCTAGACTTTGGATAATTTTCTGATATAATCCTCCAGGCTCTGAAAGATGGTTTAGTCTAATATAAAACCAAACAAATATAAAATTTTATGTTTTCTTCTTGATTTTAAACTACATTGATTTTAAACTACATTTCCAGGCTCTGAAAGATGGTTTAGTCTAATATTAAACCAAACAAATGTTATATTTTTTCTTCTTGATTTTATATTTTAGATAATATTGTATACTCATTTTTTCTGTGTGAATTAAACCACTATTTTAATATAAATTTTTTTTTCTGAAATCACTCCAGAATTCCTATTTTCTCGGAGCAAATTCAGACTCCCAAATAAGCTAATCTAGTACTTTAGCCCGTTGCTAAGCAACGAACTTTTCCGGACCGAGAAGAGTCTGTGAAATTTTTTGAGGGCCTAGACCGTCAAAATCGGTACCTACCGATTTTTTATATACATTTTAGATAGTAAATGAATACGCGCAAACAACCAACTCACATTAAGAACATTTATTGAATATATTATTACACATATGAATCGTTTATTTGAACTATGTTTTAATATTTATAGCTATGTTGCAGTTTATACAATTATTAAACTTAGGCTGAACTGATTTAAAAAAAAAATAGTATGTGTACCGAAATTTTAAAAATAGTACATTGTGTAACTAGTAGTAATACATTCCCAGACCTGCATTGTCGTCCGGGAATGTATTGCTTTTGCTACTAGTTACACAATATACTATTTTCAAATTTTTAAAAATTACAATTTTTGACTATATAAAATGTGACACTGCAAAACTTTAATAACCAAGAATGTAGCAGCCTGAGTTTGTAGAATTTATGATTTAGATATTACTACATTTTTTTAGTGGTATTATCGTAAAATTAACAACGAAACACTCGTTTATTAACACTACGATGTTTAAGTTTTTTATGAAATGCTATCAAACGAAATTGATCATTTTAGGACAAAAACTACGATATTATCCACGCCAAAGGTAAACAAATTCGGCTACATTCGACTAAATACGTTTTCTTCATTACTTAATTTTTTTTTCTGTTATTTGGTTTTTTTTGATATAATAACAGTTTAATCAAAATAAAATCAATCAATTGATCTCTTGATGGAAAAGAAGAAATATTTAAATCATTTAGTGCGATCAGTAGGCCATGGTTAATCCGCCTGGTTCAGACCAAAAAAAATCTCTAGAGGAAAGCGATAGTTGCAGGAATCATTGGAAAAAATGATTATAAAAAGAGAAAAAAAATGCACCCCTGCGCC
Organism: Neocrepidodera transversa; assembly: GCA_963243735.1. NCBI lineage: Eukaryota > Metazoa > Arthropoda > Insecta > Coleoptera > Chrysomelidae > Neocrepidodera > Neocrepidodera transversa. The sequence goes on from OY725338.1 coordinate 9,442,063, forward strand.
TGTAGCCGTTTTGAAAAGGGGTGAATTCTAAGGGTTGAAAATCGTTTTTTGCAATTTCCGGCGATGTCTGACTTCTAATCAAAAATGGATTTGCCGGAATTTTAAAATTGAATACTTCGTGAGATATTAACGTTCTTCTAAAAAATGAAATTTTTTCAATCGAATAATTGACCATAGACCAATTTCTCATGGGCTCATTTTTTTGGTCTTGAATCAAACTTTTAAGATAAAAAAAGAAAAAAAATATACATTTACCGTTAAAAATCCTGTGAAAAACCCAAAAATCGCGATTTGTAAAATGCAATTTTTCGATAACTCTAAAAATTTTCTACTAATCATGAAATTTTTGTGCTAAAATTCAAGAAACTGATAAATTTGGACATCAAAACATACATTTCAAGTATATTAAAACATACATTTCAAGTATATTGAAATTTGGAAATTTTCAAAAATACAGTTTTTCACCATTATCTCGGAAAATTTGAGGTTATGTTGAAAAATGATCTGAAACAAAATTGTTCATTTATTTATTATCTATATCTTTACCATTTACCATTTTTGATTGGAAGTCACACTTAGCCGGAAATTGCGAAAAACTCACCCCCTTTCGAAACCGTTACATGTGCAGGGGTGCATTTGTTTCCTCATTTTGTAATCTTTTTTTATCGACGATTATCTTTATCCTGTAGAGAATTTTAGTCCAAACAGGCTTTGACCCTGGGTTATAGTTAAATTAGCAAGTAATTAAAGAACTACAAAAGTAAACATTTAATTTTTGTAAATATTATGTTATTAATTAATAGAATGATATTTAATTGGAGATATACTTGGAATTATTACACGAAACAATTGAAATGGTATTTAATTTGAATTAAATGATTTCTATGTTAAAAAGAATCAATGAAAACAAAATAAGAGGCGGCTATTGACTAGTTTTCACGGTCACCAAATCTTTGTCTGTGAAATGTTTTAGTAAAGAAAGAGTAATTCATAAATATAAAAAAAAATGTTCGTGACCTACATCAAACTGATGCAATAGAAATTAGAACTAGATTAAATAATTATATCAATTCAGCATTAGAAGAGTAATTGCTCCATAATTTGATTATCGATTTATCATTTTATTTATTACATGACCTACATAGTAAATCCTATTCATTCATTATTTTTGAATATACTATTCCAGATGTGAAATATATTTTTAGATATAAAAATATATTTGGGTTATAATTTGAAATAAAAATGTATTTGTATTCAGACCACTAAAACACTTAATGTGTACTGAACAATATTAGGTTCTTGAAAAAATATGGGAATACTTCTAATTCAACATACAAGGTGTAAAAAGAAATGGATCCCAATTCACCACTTTTTTTTATAAATCTTCCAGTAATTTTTCAAATTCAGGACCACACTTGATGAATTCAGCACAGATGATGAAAAATACTTAATAATAATATCAAATAGATCAATAAAAAATATAAAGAAACTAAAATTGGTAGATCAAGATTAGTCGGAGCATATAAACATTAAAAAGATCTTATCTAGAAAATTATTAAAAATAATTTGATACAAATAGATAAATTATTCATATTATTGATTAATCTTTTTTGTTATTAATTTTATTGTGATGATTATTTTCTATTTATATTATTTTTAATATTGTTTATTGTTAGTTTTACTATTTTTATATTATTACTGTTTTTATGCCATACTTATTTTTAAATAACTAAACAATATTAGTTGTTATCGATGTATTTTATGATATAAACTGACTCGTGCGCCACCTCTGGAAGGTCTTACCTGAGTTCTGGTTGCATGTTTCTAATATTGTAAATATTAGGCCCGTAAAAGGAAAAACAGAACATTAAAATAAAACAAATGTTATTATTAGTTTAACCATTACCATAGGTTTTCCAAAAAAAATAGAATTCATAATATTTGAAATGTGAGTACATTTACAAAAACTATTGAAAAATAAAATTGTGTTTTTACTGAAAGCAGATTTTTTTTTTAATTAGGACAGGTATATTTTTTTATTAACATTATAATGTTCATAAATATCCAAGAAATAAAACACAAAGTCGTGTACCACATGCTATAATAATTGTAAATGTAAGGCGACTAGTTTCGGTTAAAAAACCGTCATCAGGTATGAAAGGACAAATCGTTGAAACTAAAGAAAATTTTACAATAATAAGATTAGACTTAACTTACCATTAGATAAGAACAAGGAGAAAAAATTATATATATTCTCACAAAATTGTGAAATTCCATCATTGAAAGAGATTTAATAATTAGAAAATTTCTAGAACGGAAAATAGGAAGAAACGAGGAAAAAATGGGAAGTACAATAGGAAAAAATAGTGAAAAATTTGTAAAACTGGAAGAAATATTCGAAAATAGAGAAAAATAAAGAAAAATAGTGAAAAATTGGAAAAACTAGAAAAAAATAATGAAGCATCGGAAAAAATCAGACAAAATTTGGAAAAATAGGAAAAAATTGGGAAAAATACATACAAATAGGGAAAATACGGGAAAATAGGAAAGAATAATGAAAAACAGGGAAAAGTAGAAGATATAGAGAAAATTGGCAGAAATAGAGAAACATGGGAAAAATAGGGAAATATAGGAAAATATAGACAAATAGGGAGTAATAGGAAAAATTAGCGAAAAATAGGGAAAATAGTGAAAAATAGACTAAAGGCAAAAATAGGGAAAAATGGTGAAATACAGGAAAAAGTAGAAAAAACCAGGGATAAATAAGGAAAAATAGTAAACAATTATGAAATTAAGAAATAGTAAAAAATAGTAAAAAACGAATAAAGCAAAATAGGGAGAGAGAGAGAGAGAAAAAGAGATATTAAAACACATTGAAAAAATAATGTAAGAAACTTTGTTCCTGACGGGGGTCCCTGACCGCACAAATTTTTATATAATGTTATTTTCACTTAAAAAATTTTTTGTTAATTTAACTTCGCATAACTTGTCATTATTTTTACCATTATTAAGCCATTATCTTTAATTTTCTTATAAAATGTTCCTCCTCTCTTTTAAAAAACTTTAGTGACACCTGTCAATTTCTCCATCTTATTTTGTTTTTGATACGCATGGTGGTTCTAAGCCCACTGATATTGTTACAAGTTTCTTACCCCCCATTTTTAATTATTTCAATGCGTGATTTGTGTCGTAAGGCGCGAATTCGCCACTTCTGAGGGCGATGGGGTTTAGTTGGAGCTTTATTTGTGGAGGTTTTCCTTTTTAAAACTTTCCCAGTTTTTTGCTACAATTTTAATTTTTTTATATATGAGCTTGGTTTAATAAACAACCATCCCTTTTTTTCTTTCTGTAAGACCCTAATGGTTTTCTAAAAAAAATCTAGTTATTGAATCTTTTTCCATAATGGAATTTCACAATTTTTTGACAGTTTAAATATTTTTTCTCCTTGTTCTTATTTAATGGTAAATTAAGTTTAATCTTTTTATAAAATATTCTTTGTTTTGAATTATTTATACTTTTTATACTGATGATGTTTATTTACCGAAACTAGTTGTATTACGTTTGCAAATAGTATAACTTTTTTTTTTAATATGAATTAGATTTATTTATAAATATACTGAATATCAAATATATATTATAACATAATTTATTTTCAGCTAAAGCCCTAAAATATAAAACATTTTTTAGCATATAGTTATTTCTCAAGAATAACCATCAACATTGAAATAACTAAATTTCTACCTGCATCTTATTTCTTTCAGTGGTGAACCAGTACTACGAACCTCAGGTATATGACGTATTCGTAATCAAAGGAAACACAGCTGTTTTTAAGTGTCAAATACCATCATTTGTATCGGACCACGTGGAAATCACTTCATGGCAAGATACGGCCAATAATAGCTACCTACCACCTACTAATGATTACGGTATACCTAAATAAACAATACTGATATTTATGTGCGATAACATTTGACAGGTTGCAAATAAAACGATTGTGTGACTTTAAATGGTTCAGATAACTGTTGCTTTAGACATAAATTAGATACAGAAGGCGTCAATATAAATTTACACGTTCCCGGAATTTTATTTACGTATTATTACTTTAGTTGTTATTACATTATTGGTTTTATTAATCCTTTTTAGGATTAAAATACACATAAAAGGTCTCTAATAACGAGATTTATTTTAAATCAAAACGAGTTGTTATAGTCTATAATTGGTATAGTCGTTACAGTTGTTTATTTTCCATTGGATAAAGTCATTTAACACAAAATGCTGAATTCCCATTATTAATTTTTGATTTATTCAGAGCATTCGGTAACGCCCTAATTGGCCGTCTTATAAACCATTTTAACAATTTTCCATTTATTTACACCTATGTGTTAAATTTTTTAAATAATATATCAATTTTTGTTTCATATTTACAAATATTTTTTCCCGCAGCTTTTTGCTACTGAAGAATATATTTATTTTAATGGAAATATCACACCTCTGTTTTTAATCAGGGCCTGTACAGATCCAATAGTGTTTTGGGATTCGCTTTTCTTGCGGAATTATAAAAACTTCGGGGGAGGTAAACTTGCCACCAACAAAAATATTGTGGTATGAATTTAGGATTATAAAATTGTACGGGTAAATATGCCACCAGAGAAAAAGTATCTACCTGACAGGGTAAAAGATTATAGGTGACAACCAATATTCAGCTGGGTGTACCTACAAACAACGAATGTACGAAAATAAATTCCTCTAATATTTTTATGCAAAATAAACGTGCAATTAATTTATTTTCTGATGATTTCCTACTTTTCGATCCAAAATATCTCAAAAACTGTTTAATGAAAATAAAGTAACATTTTGAGACAATAAATGAGAACAGATTATCTAGAGCATATTACCTTAGCATTTCTGAGGAAAAAAATGAAGAGACACTAAATGTTAAAATTGTTAAAAACTATGAATCCCTAGATAATAAAATTTTAAATTTCGTCCTTATTTTCGTAGAAATAAAAAATCCCTTCCTATTGATTTTGTTTATGGTAAATAATTATATAATAATAACATAATTAAACAAATTTAATAAATACCACCGAAAATTTATTTTGGTTGCCTTTCAGCATCATTAAATATGAGCCCAGTTTTAAACAAAAATCAATTTTCGTTCATAAGACGTACCAATAAATTAAAAAATAACGTCTCAACAAAAGCATGATATAACAAATTTTCGGGTTTAATATTCGGGGAATTCACAAGTGTACCTTTCAGTCGGAGTTTGTCAACTGGAAACCTTCAAAAAAGATAAGAGTGGTCCAGTTGATATACAGGCGTATATTGGTGGAATAAACTATACCTAAAAAACCCCGGTATAGTAAAGATTATTTTTCTGCAAATAAATAACCTCGGTTTGATTTCTATAGTATATTTTTTATTTTTTTTCTCCAAATAAATAACCTTCATTTGATTTGCATTGTAAAGAATTAAAAAAAAAAAATTCGATTTGAGTTGTACAGTAAAGAGTTTTTTTTTATTTTTTTTTCTCCAAATAAATAACCAAAATCTATTTCAATTCATAAAATCGTTAGTGGTAAAAATTCATGTGTGTTTTTAAAGATCATTTTTGCTCCTTGGCATGTTTACGGGTTCCATTTTCTGGCAGGCTATATTTGGTGGCAAGTTTACCACCACCCAAAATCTTCTCGATTTGTGTCCTTCTGTAAAAAAAGCCATAAAAGTTTATCCAAATCACTTCTCGTTTCGTGGACCCTTTAAAACCATTTTACCTGATTTCAGATGATAATACTAAATATCTGAACGATTTTTAACTTTCATGAAGATAACTTTCGGACCAAATAAAATGAAAAAAAAAGATTTACTACTCAATGTATACTGAACAGAATTCTATTCCACCGTCAAGTTAGCACATCCTAAAATTAATATTTATTTTTATTAAAATTTCACTATATAGGACAAAGGGTCAAGACATTAAAAAAATGTTCAACGCAGACAAAGTGTGAAGAAACTGAAAAAATATTCAACGCACTAAACGAGAAGTGATAAATACTAGACCCTTAATTCTGCCTGAAATAGGAACATTTTAGTTTTATTTCGGCTCGAAATGCGACGCCCGAAACAAGAAAAAATCTTTGAGTAGACTACCTTTTACCTTGTTTATCTTTAAATTGTTACGCCAATGGCTCAAAAAATTAATTTATTACATTTTGATTCATTTAATAAATTTTATTAAAAAACAAATCTTTCACTATGCTAAAATTAAGCGAAATAATGTTAATAATTTTTAATTTTAGTTCCTTATACAAAAAAGAATTTCTTTTTTTAATTTTTTTCTGAAAAGTCTAAATTTAACTGGAAATGGGGGATTTTTTACCTAAAATTTTATCTATTTATTGAAATGAATATTCTGTAAAAATTATTATTTATGTAAACTTATGTTTTGTATAAAAGACGTTAAGAAAAAATCCAATTTCTGCGTTTACCATTTACTTCTTTAGCTTGATTTTTTAATTTCTAAAATAAATCTATTATGTTTCTTAACCGAAATATAATTGATTTTATATTTATTGTTATAGTGCAAGTTTTTGAACAATAAAAAAATTTAATTTCGTCCTTATAGTAATTAAACGACAGATTCTCAGCGAACACAAATACCTTCATCTAAAAAGAAAACATTTTTCCACTGCCCGAGTCATATTGAATATTTCGCCTTCCGTTTGGATCATATCAATTTCGAGATGTATCCTCATCTTGAAATTGACATGGCCCTAATCCTAGATATGAAATTTTCACCTTTTTCCAAACTTCCATCAATATTTTTCATCATATTGACTTTATTATTGGTTTATCCTATAATGAATCATTTGTTTCGCGCTACAGTATTCGCACTTATTAAAACCTACGATAAAAATCGTTTAGTAAACGTTTTTTTTTAATGTCCATGTTGGAATGTTTTTTATAAAGTCGCAATAGGACTTTTATAAAACGTTTTATTTGAGTCGTTTTTAATCCCAGAAACGTTTTGTTTCGTTTCTCAAAACTACGTTTTTGTAAAAAAGCAGAAAGTGGCGTTTTTGTAAGTCGATTTAAAACCAAAAACGCCATTTATTTAGTCCGTTTTGAAACGTTTTTTGATTAAAATTTTTAATCAAAATTTTAGAATTTTTTTAATCAAAATTTTAGAATTTTTTTAATTTTTTCATGAAATTCAAAATTCTTTAAATTTTAATCAAAAATTACATTTAAAAAATTTTTATTTAAACGGTACCTCAGTTATTTTTAAAAATATAAATCTTAATATTTGGAAGGTTTCATATAGACCTAATATCCTAAACCAAGCACAATAACAATGTTACTTCCAGTTTAACCGGAAACGGACCTACTAAAATTTAAATGACTCCGCATATTCAATTTAAGATTTCAATTCTACGTAAAATTTCATTTTTACTGTTTTCTTCTATTAATACTGTTTTTTAGTAAGGAATTTAAATCCTGATGTAATATAATATCCGGGGTATCCGCGAAAATAGTGCACAGGTAGTTATTATTTCAAACAAAAAAATATGCAATTTTTCAAAAAAATTAAAAACATTTTTTATAGAAGTTGCATTTAATATCTATGTCAATTTACAAAGTTGGCAATACCGCACATGAAGAAAAAAGGTTTAATATCTACGTTGTGCGATATAATATCCAACAAAAAAAGTTTTACTTCCATAAAATAACTAAACTTTTTTATACTTAAAACGTTCATCTTCATTTATTACAACCACTATCTTGAATAATTCTAGCACTTGTTTTTTTTTGGTATAACACAACCAGTTTCCAATAATCTTGGGACAAATTGACGAAAAGATAAAGTCTTACACCCTTTATACTATTACCGCGAGTTTCACCATAAATCATCAGTATATCATGGTATTCGCGTACTGAAAGTAAGCAATTGCAATAAAAAATTACCCGTCAAATTTCTTAATTTCTTATCAGTCTCTTGAAATCTAACAGGTAATGCGATTTTGCCGGTTATTTTATCAGCACATTTTATTTTCAATTATTTTAGTAAAGCCCAAGAATTTCTTGTTTGAAGTAATATCTTCTGCCTATTCCTTTAATAAGTATACTATTTTTGCTAACACCCTATATATTTTACAGTAATAGTCGAAGAAATTATTTTTTCCTGTTAACAAATTACCTAATTATTATTTATTTTAAAATAAGTTTTAATGTGAAACTTTATTAGACACTTGTATATTTAAATTGTAAATGCTGTAGCTGAAGGGCTAACTATAATTTGACCTAAATTTTCTAATTTTCCGTCTAGTAAATGGCGTTAATAATTAGATTAATTTCGTAATATTCAAATGTCCCAGTTTCTCAGCAAAATGACGGAAGTAGAGCGAATTGAAATCGTAGATGATTGTGCTTAATTATTTTCAAAATAAAATTTCCCACACATTATTTATCCACAAGTAGTTTTTTTGTCAATTATTTTATAAATCCAAAACGTTATCCCATATCTCAAATATGGTCCAATGAAGAAATAAAAATCAAAACTCTAGTACCATAAAATTCTTTAATAATTAAAGTTGGAAGGGAAACTGTCGACTAGTTTCGGCATACAAATGTCATCATCAGGTCTATAATACAAGTGTTGCATTGAATTGAAAAGTTTTTTTTGGAAGTTAGAGGTGGTTCTAGAAAAGGGGAAATATTATGTGAAATTACAAAGTAAAAGTTAGAGTTGGCCCGTTTAGAGAAGAACCCATTACGTCATACTTCACGCTCGACAACGCCTCACTTATACAGTTTAATATCAAATTAAAATTGGTACCAAAAAGTAAATTAGGTATTACTGTCACCTGTACAAAATAATTATCAATAAAATTTAAAAAAATAACAAAATCAGCCAATTTCTTTTAAAAACTTAAACACTCTTTATTTCTTTCGAAGGTATTGAAGTAAAACAAAACGGCTTACATAATAATCTGAAGTATTTTTAATTGTTTATCAATTAAACTATTTGTACCCTGAATTTAAAGATTCTTCAAATTAATTCTTCAGGAAGAATACAAAAATGAAATATTGTGCACTTGTAATGAACATTTACGAATAGATTGTAATGATTTACTCATACAAAATAATCTCAATTTTGGGGTGGGTTCTATAAAAAAATTAAAAAACTAATAAACATTACAAAAGAACAAATAAAAATAAATTTTAAATCTGGTCGAGTTCCTCTTCTTTAGACTTTCACCTTCAAATCTTGTATCACTCTTCCTTCTTCAAATTTCTTCTTTTGACATTCCTTTATTTTAAATTATCTACTTTATATTAATCAGCCTTGTTTACCATTTCAAAAAAAAAATTTCTTTTAAACTTTGAAAATTTTTTATTTTTAAACTTTTTTTCCCTATTTTAACATTAACAATAATTTTATTTTTTATAATTGGTATACTTTCGTTTTTACAATTTTTTTATAATTAACAACTTTTGATAAATTTTTGTCACATTTCTGTTTTTACAAAAATTTTTGACATGTCTATTTATTATTTTTTTTAATCTGTTTTTTCCCCAAAATAAAAATTTATCTTACTTGATTAATAAAAAAAAATTTAAATCTTGCCTCTACCTAATTACTTAAATTTTCTTTTAATATCATTTCCCAAACTTTTTTTATATATAATTTTCATACTAATAATAATAATAATAATGATGTTTCAAAAAATAAAAATAAGATTCTTCATATTCCACAATTGTTGTTTTTGAATAAATTATATGTATACCAATTACTATCAATGAATTCTTTAAAATCAAACCTTTTTTAACAATAAACTCTGTTTATAAAATTCAAACAAAACTCATAAAAAGTATTTCATTACAATATTTTTTATTTAAACGGTTCTACTCAGAATCTGAATTAAGTAAAGGTTAAATGACATCATAGACATCCTCTGAAAAGTCTGATTCTTCATCAAAGGAAGTTAAGAATTAAAATCTGAAATTTTAAACTTATAGTTTACAGCGTTTAAATTTTGTCAGGGCGCATCGTGACGCAATGGGTTCTTCTCTAAACTGGCCAACAGGAAGAAGATTATTAAAATGGGGCACACGAGCTCCCCTCCGGATACAGTAAAATTGGGTAACCCTATGGGTGGCCACAAATCAAAAATAATAATAATAATTAGGAACAAATAGCAAGTTTACATTACGGCGTAACTCTGCAGAATGCAATATGTCATATATCAAATATAATAAAATGGTGGATGACATTTGACCAATAAATTTTTAAAATGGTACAATATACTTAAAATCAAACAATAGTAAAGCCTGAAGGGCGATTAAGTACAAAATTAATCTTTTACTTTGTAAATTAACATAATATTTCCCCTTTTTTAGTACCACCCCTAAATTACAAAAAAAAACTCCCCTTTAAATTTTAAGTGCGCGCATTTAACCAAGTTTTCAACGTATTGTATAATTTAAATTTTAACAACATATGTATCACTAGTTGGTAAGTCTCTTATTATATTAGTCCTTCTTTCAATTCATTGCAACACTTGTATTATAGGAATGATGATGACATTTGTATGCCGAAACTAGTCGCCAGTTTCTCTTCCAACTTTAGTTGATTAAAGAATTTTGTGGTACTAACTAGACTTTGATTTTTATTTATTTAATTATTTTATAACTACTAATGTGTTTTTTGTGAAAAACTGCTAAAAATATTTGAAAAACAGTAAAATATTTTTGTGTGCTTAATTTACTTCTAAATAAAAATAAAATAAAAAAATATTGATTCTAACAGGAAAACCTAAATACAAAACAAATTTACATAAATAAGTAATTAATTCGATGAATGTACATTGTATACAAAAGAAATTACTTAAATATTTTAACGTATAAGTACAACAATATATACAGGATGTTTTATAAATCTAAAATATATGAATTAAAACTGATTCAAAGTCCATAGGTCAATAACAGCGTGAGAAATAAAAATAGCAAACAATTTTAATTTCCAAATTTGTTTAGGTTACACTCATTAAATACACACGAAAGTTTAATGAAATTAATTATCTGACACACTCAAATAGAAAAGGATTTATTAGTTATAAAAAAATAAGTTAAAAAAAAGTGAATTGATTATTAAAGTTTTAAAAATAAAAATTAAATAACCCTTTGCCAGAATTAACGAAAACTACCTTAAGTGATTTTTATTTATTCTTTATTTTATGCGTAATTTGTTTTTTTAGGAAAAATTGATTAGCTCAGGAAAAACCTGGAAAAAAAGGATTTAAAGCTTATAAAATAGCTCGAATATATTTTTTATGTACGAACTTAATTTTCTGTGTTCCATTAGAAAATTTGTTGTACCATTCTGTATTTAATCTTTAATCGTATCGCATAAACTGCCATTACCAATCTAAATAATTTGCAACCTGTCAGATTATCTATCGCATAAACTAAAATAAAATAACACCACTTGTTGCTTATATCACGGTGTTAATTCACCGCTCCCAAACCCAAGTAGCCCAGAATTTCCGATCCACTAGGTTTACTTTTGCTCTTCATTAATACCTGCCCTGCCCCTGTCCTTCGTTCCTCCTCCCGCTGCCCTTGGCCATTGATTCTTCCGTTCGTTGACACTTCGTCTCGTTCAAATCTAAATCCAAATTGTTCCGCTAAGGTGCGGATGAAAAATGAATATTCCGTCATGTCATCAATAATTACTACGTTTAAAAACCGTTATCGTGTTTAATATTTCCGTGTCTAGATGAACGTAAAAAATACGTCAAACAGGATCGTGTAGTAATCTTCAAATGTGATTACGTTTAATTTAATTAAAAATAACCATAACTATGACAATCGCAGTTTTTCCTAAAAATGTCATAAATCTTAATGATTTTTCATAATTAATAAAAATTAAAATTATTCATTATTTGCTGTTGATGAGTTGCGTCCCGCGGTTACTTTTATGACAGAATTGCACTAGAAAATAAAATTTACAGGCCGAGTTGCGTCCCTTCAAAGTCAATTTTGTTGAATTGTAGTAAAATTTTCAATATAAAATTTAGGGCTTCACACGAGACGAGATAAGGCGAGAATTTCAAAAATCTTTTATCGGTCTCGTCAGTTGAGAAAAAAATAAGTCTCGTTTCATTCTCGATCTCGTCTCGTAACCGTTTGTCTCGTCTCGTCAAATCTCGTTATTGCTAGAACTTATTTCTAAGATAGTACAAAACGAGGTAATTCTATTGTAATAAGTAAATGGCATGCTTATTTATATATTTTTGTTTTCTGTTTGGAGGTGATAATTGTTATTTAGTTTAAAAATCTTATTTTATTATAAATTATTTTTTATATGGCAGATAACCAGACACCGTTTTAAAAAAGTCTTTCGATTGTTCAAAATTGCAAACTTTTATAATGTTAAGAATGATAAAAAAATAATAAGTAAACCTTCAACCTACAACAACAAATGTAGTTTCTTTGTGACCGACATCCCTTTGGGTATCTAAGACTTAACTGTGTCATAAAATTTCATTATCCTCAAACTGTTTGGAAGCCCTAAAATATTTCACAGATGGTTACCAGATTTTAGATTTCGTAAATTTGTCTTACTCTATTGTAACCTATGCAGACCTTTTTTTATTATAAAAAAAAATAAATGCTGCTTGCTAGTCTATTTTTCTCGGAAATTCTGAAGAAATATGAACGAGACCAGAAACTAAATGTGGTCTCGGTATCGCCTAAATAATTTCCAAAAAGGTCTCGTCTCGGTTTTACGAGACGAGACGAGAAAAGTATCGTTCTCGTGTGAAGCCCTAATAAAATTTGATATTAATCTTTAAAAAGTTTAGAACGACAAAAATTTGTTATACAGGGTGTTGAATTAACAGATTTAAATATGAGAGCTCTATACCAGGTAATGTTTGTATATTTACATGAAACATCCAGTATAACTTCTAATAAAACCTTAATATAAAGTTTCCTCTTAATTCAACATTTTTAAAAATCCGTTGAGATATTTGGTTTAAGCTTAATATTTCTCGTTAGAAAATGGTCGCTTTCGGGCGCGGGACGCAATGCAAATGCAGCTTCATTGTTTATTTAATTTTCTAAACAATCAGAAAATTATCGAATAAATGAGATTATTAATATTTTTTATTTTTTCCAACATTTCCTATGATTACGTGCAATTTTTTGAGCATCTGTCTTCGGAAAATCAATTAAATTACGGTTTAATTTTATTATTTGCGTTTACATCCAGTATGAACCTAATCAATATACACTGGAACAGATCCGGTTTTGGACTGTCGAATTTTATTCTCTTTTATAAACGGCTGTGTAAGATGCGCCACGTGCTCCGTGTGGTCCGAAAAGGGCATGTAAAATACGCCACCTATTTTGGATTTGAGGATTAAGAGATTACAGAAGATTACCATAAAAATAATTACCATATTTCATTTTTATTCTACATTTCTGCAAAAATAAAACAATTTTTAATTTAACCTTTATTTTTGTTGATACAAAAAAATTACAGGTCCTTACCAATAACTGTTCTGGATAATTTTCGTTAAATACTAAATAATGGATAATTAATTGAATAAAAGACACACTAAACTGACTGCTACTCTTCTTATACTCGCCAAAGCCAGAAAAAAATTTCGGGCGGAATTTATGGATTCTAAATATCATATTAACTAGGTCGTGTATTTAAATTACGTGGTTATTCTCATCCTAACAAAAAATTCGGGTAGGGGATCAAACGCTAGTGATTCTTGCTACGATCTTGACAACAGCTAATCAAAAAATATAAAATAACAAGGTGAAATTTAAATAGTCTCACATCACTTAACAAATATGTTTTGTTTGAAGATATACAACTGTTGCAGTAGTTGGTATTCATCTTCTTCCAAAAAAAAAAAACAACCAAACAACATTCAACATAAAAAGGAGCATTTCATTAGATTTGAAAAAATGTGATTTTTGTTTTTTTCATCTAAAAGTCGAATAAGTTAGTACAAGAAATAGTGTAAAGTATTCTGGTATTCGGCATGGTCAAAGCCTCATTCACCATTTTCAAACAGTATTCGTCAGTGCAAGATATATTATTCCAAAAGTTATCATTTATAAGTGCACCTTCGTCATTTTTAAATACTTATTCGCCATTTGTAAAAGTTTCTTCACGATTTTCTAAAAATATTCTCCAATGCAAAAAGTAGTATAAAAAAATATTCTAAAAATTACTGATAGAGGGAATTCGCCATTTTTAAAATCTCATTCGCCATTAGCATTAGGTCCTTCACCATTTTAGAAAAGTATTCGCCAATGCAAACAGTAGTATATTATTCATAAAAGGGCATTCGTCATTTTTAAAGGCTCATTCGCCATTTATTAGCTCCTTCACCATTTTAGAAAAGTATTCAAAAAGTAGTATACATTATTCTAAAAGTTATTGATAAGAGCACGTTCGTCATTTTTAAAGGCTCATTTGTATTCTCTCCTTCGCCATTTGTATTAGCTCCTTCGTCATTTGTATTAGCTCATTCGCCATTGGTATTAGGCCCTTGACCATTTTAGAAAAGTATTGACCAGTGCAAAAAGTACTATAAATTGTTCTAAAAAATATTTCTAAAAGGGCATTCGTCATTTTTAAAGGTTCTTTCGCCATTTTAGAAAAGTATTCGCCAGTGCAAAAAGTAGTATACATTATTCTAAAAGTTATTGATACGAGCACGTTCGTCATTTTTAAAGGCTCATTTGTATTGGCTCCTTCGCCATTTGTATTAGCTCCTTCGTCATTTGTATTAGCTCATTCGCCATTTGTATTAGTTCATTCGCCATTTGTATTAGGTCCTTCACCATTTTAGAAAAGTATTGGCCAGTGCAAAAAGTACTATAAATTATTCTAAAAAGTATTCCTAAAAGGACATTCGTCATTTTTAAAGGATGATTCATAATTTGTATTAGCTCCTTCGCCATTTGTATTAGCTCCTTCACCATTTTAGAAAAGTTCGCCAGTGCAAAAATTAGTATAAATTATTCTAAAAGTTATTATCATCAGAGCACAATCGTCATTTTTAAAGGCTCATTTGCATTAGCTCTTTCACCATTTTAGAAAAGTATTCGCCAGTGCAAAAAGCAGTATAAATTATTCTACAATCGAGATTTACGAGGCACCATATACCTACGAGGTGACACCTATATTACTTACGGTGCACCTCCTTTTGCTCTCTTAGTTGTTTTAAAATGTTTATTTTTTTTTTCTTGTTGTATTTTTTTACGGGCCTAACGCACCTTTTACGTAATAGTTTTAATGTCTTGTTTAAGAGTCATTCCTTTTACTTAACCGGAAACTCACTGTAGTAAGTGCTTTTTGGATTCCATAATGAGCAGGTGTTGTCATTTTTGATTCATTTCCTTAAAATGTAATTAACGTACCTGTTGGTACTGTTAAATTATAATTCAGGAACATTAGTTTCAAATCTAGAAATAGTATTTTTATACATAATTAACCAATCTAAAGATAATAAAAAAAATTGTTTCATGCATTTGAGTCAAATCCAACCCTTTAAGAGTGCATTTCAACTTGCTCCAGTTTATATGTAATTTCTGATATGAGGCGTGTCCGAAATGCTTTATATAGACTAATATACTTTTATTATTTAGGCCACGAAGGGTGGCGTCTCAGTAATGCGCAGATACATACATTACAATAACAATAACTGACCAGTGTATATAAAATCTTTACAAATTTGATTTTTTTTTTTGAAATCGAAGTAAATTATGTTTTCAAACAATGTTGTTAACTGTTTGAACGTATATACTTAGAGTAAGAATGCAATTAGTGTAAAATGATTAATTTGATGCACTAATCTTTAAAAAAATTTCAAAAATTTTAATCCATCAAAAATTTGAAGAATTTTGATTAAAAATTTTGGTCAAAAATTTCAGTTAAAATGATGGCATAACTGGTGGATCAGAAAATTTCAAATAAGAATTAAGTTGGTTTTCAATGAACGGTCTGGTCTGTGTGTTTAGCTGTCTGTCTGTAACTTTTCTGTATTTTGCTAAATGGTCAGTTAAGAAGTCTTTAATATTTTAAAATAAGCCTAAGAGGAAAAGTGTCGAAATATTTTAACAATGGATAAAGGGTTAAAAAAATACAAATATTTTAAAAATTGTAGAATTTTCAGAAATTTCAGAAATTTTAGAAAAAATATTAGAAATTTTAGAAATTTACAAAAATTTTACATAAATCCAAAATTTTAATAAAAATCATTTCAAATATTTTAACAATGGATAAAGGATTTAAAAAATACAAAAATTTTAGAAATTTTGGAAATTTTAGAAAAAAATTTAAGAAATTTTAGAATTTAAATTTTAGAAATTGAATTTTAGAAATTTTACATATCCAAAATTATGATAAAAATCATTTTTCAAAACTTAAAGAAAGCAAACTTAAGGGGCACAGGGCCGAAATATTTTAACAATAGATAAAGGGTTTAAAAAATACAAAAATTTAAAAAAAATTAGAAATTTTAGAAAAAAATTTAGAAATTAAATTTTAGAAATTTTACAAAAATTTAGAGATTTTAGAAACTTTAAAAAATTTAAGAGTTTCAAAAATTTTACATATATCCAAAATTTAAAAAAAAACCATTTTTCAAAACTTAAGGGGCAAAGAGCCGAAATATTTTAACAATGGATAAAGGGTTTAAAAAATACGAAAATTTTGAAAAACTTAAGAAAAAAAAAATTAAAGAAAGCAAACTAAGGGGAAAAGGGCCAAAATATTTTAACAATGGATAAAGGGTTGAAAAAATACAAATGTTTTAAAAATTGTAGAATTTTTAGAAATTTCAGAAATTTTAGAAAAAATATTAGAAATTTTAAAAATTTTACAAAAATTTTACATATACCCAAAATTTTAATAAAAATCTTTTTTCAAAACTTAAAGAAAGCAAACTTAAGGGGCAAAAAGCCGAAATATTTTAACAATGGATAAAGGGTTTAAAAATACGAAAATTTTGAAAAACTTAAGAAATTTTAGTAATTTTAGAATTCAAATTTTAGAAATTTTACAAAAATTTAGAGGTTTTAGAAATTTAAAACAGAAGAATTTCAAAAATTTTACATACATCCAAAATTTTTATGAAAATCGTTTTTCAAAGCTTAAAGAAAGCAAACTTAAGGGGCAAAGGGCCGAAATATTTTAACAATGGATAAAGGATTTAAAAAATACAAAAATTTAAAAAAATTTAGAAATTTTAGAAATTGAATTTTAGAAATTTTACAAAAATTTAGAAATTTTACAAAAATTTGAAATTTTACAAAAATTTAGAAATTTTAGAAATTTTACAAAAATTTAAGAGATTTTAGAAATTTTACAAAAATTTAAGAGATTTTAGAAATTTTAAAAAGTTTAAGAATTTCAAAAATTTTACGTATATCCAAAATTTTAATAAAAATCATTTTTCAAAACTTAAAGAAAGCAAACTTAAGGGACAAAGGGCCGAAATATTTTAACAATGGATAAAGGGTTTTAAATATACAAAAATTTTAGAAATTTTTGGAAATTTTGGAAACATTTTTGGAAATTTTAGAAAAATTTTTGAGAAATTTTAGAAATTCAATTTTAGAAATTTTAAAAAGTTTAAGAATTTCAAAAATTTTACGTACATCATAAATTTTAATTAAAATCATTTTTCAAAACTTAATTTTTTTTTTAAATTTCAAATATTACCACGGTACTAAGGGGGGGAGGTAAGAGCTTTCAAAAATTTCAGATATTTAAAAATTTGAATAATTTCAAATATACGAAACTTTCAAATTAAAAAAAAATCACAATGACCGCCAATATTTTTTAAATAAAATCATAATTTTGATTTTATATTCTAAAATAAAAAAGTAGGAAATTTTGGTTGCTAAAAATATAAAAATTTTGAAAATTTTTTTAGCTCATATTCATCATGGCAATACAACATTGCGCATTTTGGTCTGATATGCATTATTGTTATATGAATATATGCAATACATATTATTTGAATTTTAATTGTTTGATATTATTATGCCATACTCGTTCAGGGAAATTTCACTTTTGAATACTAGACTCGTAATGTAAAACAATAACAGTATTTAAATTTCATTTCTCCGGAAACAAAAATTATTAGGAACAGTAAAAAATTTCGTTACTTGTTAGTAATTAAAAAAAATCTGCTTTTGATATACAAATCAAAATAACAAAAAAATAAATAAAATAAAAATTACATTTTAAAACTTGATTTTAGAAATTCATACGTAACTCACAAATAATCCACTTATCAAATATATTTTCATTGAAATATACCTTTAATCTTTCAATGTCATGCATCGTGTCTTTTAGTACTTTAACAATTGCCTATTTTTATTATTCATCAAGCGGTAACAACATTAAAACAATTGTCTTTGATAAATCAGAACCCCGATTTGGCCCTATTAAATTTTATTGACCACAACGCTTAATGTACCCATCAAGTTGATAACAAGTTTATTTCGTCTATTTATAAATTATGCAACAGTTATTCACTAACTTAATTTAGGGTAATAGAATTTTTTTATTAATGACTTCTCAGCGACACTTTAAAAATCTATTAATGAAAGGCAAGTTTTTTTCGTTAAACTTAAATACTATACAAATATTTTATAAATACGAAAGCATTACAAATACAGCTAAAATAGCATCACTAATGAAATCACTCATCGCTATGTTAATTAAATTGCTCCTTGTCGCTTTTCTGTAAAAATATTTCAAAAAAGTAACACGAAACTGTCTTGACTGTTTGATTTAATTTGATAAATACGGAAACATTTGTCCTCATAAAAGTAACAAAGTGAATTAGCCACAATTGATAGTTAGGAGTGGTATACGGGTTTGGGCGGGTTACTTTAATTTAATTTGACAGATAGCTATTAATACTAGGAGAATTATTGTAATTATTTATTAATTCTATTAAGTGAAACATCAGTGTTATTTTATCATTGGTAATAGTTTTTATTAATGGCTTTATTAAACGTTTAAATACCCAATTCTGTATATGAAATTATATGATTGGGAATTAATTCAATTATACAAAGTATATCACAAATAAGTGGTAATTTCTTTTAATTAACTGTATTAATTAAACATATGCATTAAACAAGTAAAGTCCCAACTATCTGAAATATGTCTTAAAATTTGTCCTGTCCAAGAATCTATTTTTATTTTGCAATAATTCAAATTTAAAATATTTTTAAAGAACTCCCAGGTTTCAAAAAATAAACGAAAAAAATAATGTATAAATATATTTTTTGTTTTTTTTTTGTCAAATATCATTATCATGAATATTTTGATTTTTTTTGCAATTATTTTTTTTTTAATTTTTAAAGTAATATCTATTTTTAATTTAGATATTTTCAAAATGTGCAAATAAAAATTTACAACAAATATTCAAAATTGACATTTTTCATTTAAAATCCAACGCAACAAATTATTCAAATTTCCTAGTTTTCAAAAAAAGCGATTTATTTTATTTTGTTTTTCAAAATGTGTCCAAAAAATGCTAATTTATACGTTTAATTAAAATTGTACAAATATATTTTTTTGCAATAAAACGTTTTTTTTAATTTTGGTCGAATTCAAAAATTTCAAAATGTCTACATTTAATCCAGTGCCAACAAAATTTAGTGAAAAGTTTTGTTTAAATTTTAACATGTGTTTTGAAAAGGGTGCATTAACGGTAATTTGGTACAATGAATTTGGCATTTTGGGACACCCTGTATATAATAAAGTGAATTTACTTAAGTCTATTAAATTTTGAAAAAGTAAAAAATATATATTTTATAAATAATTGATATTCGACACTTAGGACGTTTATACAAAAAAATGAATTTAATCATAATTAAAAAAAAATCGAAATTTTAATAATTAAGATAAAAAATTTTTGATATAAAAAAATTTACTTTTATGAAATCAAAATTGAGATTTTGAGTAAAAATAGAAAAAAATTGTCAACACAATCGAATTGGTTTTTGATATATGAATTTAAAAAAAAGTTGTGCGGTCGGGGGACCCCCGTCAGGAACTAAGTTTCTTACGTGATTTATTATTTCCCTATTTTTCCTTATATTTCCTCATATTTCCCAATTTCTCTATTTTTCCTATTTTTTTAAATTGTTCTTATTTTTTTCCCCATTTTTCATTACTTTTTCCTATTTTACGCTATTTTCGGTATTTGTTCCTATTTGGATCTATTTTTCCCTCTTTTTCCATAATTTCCCTATTTTTAATAATTTTTTACAATTTTTCACATTTTTCCCTATTTTTCTATATATTTACCACTTTTTTCCTATTTTCCTCTATTTTACCTGTTTCCCCCTATTTTACATATTTGTCCCTATTTGTACCCTGTTTTTCATGATTTTTTACTATTTTTCACTATTTTCCATTATTTTTCCTATTTTTGTGAATTTTTCTATTTGGCACCGTTTTTAATTATTTTTTCCTAATTTCCCTTAATTTTTCCCCGTATTCTTTATTTGTCCCTATTTTCTCTATTTTTTTCTGTTTGTTCCTTTTTTTCTTTTTTTTTCCTATTTCGCTTTGTTTTCAATATTCATCCAGTCTATCCAATCTACGATTCTACCGACCATGCAAAAATAACTATAGTAATCGAAGTAACTATTTACATTTTAAATTAATAATCGTTACTAAAGAACGAGTAGTTACTTTTTGATCATCTCTATTTTGCGTTACGTTACAATATCAGCCAGATAATCCCTACCGCAAGCCGCGATAAGGAACTTGGTTTCCAAAAAACTAAAATTACAAAAAATTCGAAATGGAATTTTAGGAAAATAGTTATGCCTGATTTTGAAAAAAAAATATATATATTTGAACAAAATTCAAATAAAAAAATACAATTGCAAAATACGAGTTCGGAGGAACATTTAAAATTTTGATCAAATGGTTTAAAAAAATCAAAAATTTTAAAACAAAAACTATTTTTGAAAAAACTTTTAAATCCAATTTTTTTAACAAAAAAATATATTTGTATATATTTTTTAAACATAAATAAATTTTGTAAAAAATTGAAAATTTGAAAGACTAGAAATTATTTAAATTTATTACATTAGATTAAGATGCCAAATGCCAAAATTTTAAATATTCTTTGAAAAAAATCATTTTTTTTTATTTGAAATTCTTCAAAAATAATTTAAATTCGTAAAATGAAAAAAATCTTTTTTAACTTGCAAACTAAATATAATACCAAGCTTTGGTAAAGTTTTTGTATAAAATATTATGTAGGATTTTAGAAAAATATTAAATTGTTTTTATTAAATTAATTTCAATAGACTCAAATTTTGAAAAAAAACTTCCGAGCTTAACTGGGAAAAAATCAAATTTAACATTTAAATAAAAACATAATTGAGTAATTGTTTTAAAAATCATATATTATTAAAAAATGTTTAAAATTATTTATTTTTAGGAAAATTCCAAGATTTTTTACAAAAAAAAATATCTTTTTTTTTTTGAATTTCTTGAACTAGTTAATATATCAAAATCCATATTTTGTTAAAATATTTAATGTTAAATGAATTTTTAATCAAATTTTGAAGATTAAAAATTTAATCTTGGATTGTTTCAATTTTTCAACTAATCATTTTTCAAATTCAAAAATTCAGATTTAAAATAATCGCAGTATTATTAAAAAAAAAACCAAATTTTAAATTTTGAAGTAATAACCAAAATTTTAAAGAATCCTAAAAATTCAAACTTAAAATAATCACAGTATTATTAAAAAAAAAACCCAAATTTTAAATTTTGAAGTAATAACCAAAATTTTAAAGAATCCTAAAAATTCAAATTTAAAATAATCACAGTATTATTAAAAAAAAACCCAAATTTTAAATTTTGAAGTAATAACCAAAATTTTAAAGAATCCTAAAAATTCAAATTTAAAATAATCACAGTATTATTAAAAAAAAAAACCCAAATTTTAAATTTTGAAGTAATAACCAAAATTTTAAAGAATCCTAAAAATTCAAATTTAAAATAATCACAGTATTATTAAAAAAAAAACCCAAATTTTAAATTTTGAAGTAATAACCAAAATTTTAAAGAATCCTAAAAATTCAAATTTAAAATAATCGCAGTATTATTAAAAAAAAAACCCCAAATTTTAAATTTTGAAGAAATAACCAAAATTTTAAAGAATCCCCAATTCTAAAAAAGATTCCAAATCTACAAGAGTTTAAAAATCTTTAATTTGATGAATATTTTTTAAAGTTAAAATTTTTTGAAATAATTGTATATTTTTAAAATTTGTTTTATTTAAAAAATATGTTTTTAAATGCACTTTTTCGCTCTAATTTTTATTTTTCTGAGAGGGCATTTATTAACTGTTTTATTATCTCATTATCTATTGGTTATGACGTATACGATAATGCGGTCGTTCTTGAAGTAGCGATTTTTTTTGCGAATATTCCAAAACCAAGTACCTACATTGATGCATAGTAATAATTTTGAGAATATATTCAAAGCATAAGTGTGAGAGTGAGAGAAAAATAGGATAAAACGATATAATAGTTGGATGTTTTGTTTACAAGGATTTAGTTGATTATTAACGTTTATTTTTTTTTTTTTTAATAATGCTATGTATACATAAAGCTGTTAATTGAAATCTTGTGAATTATAATTTTATGAAAATATTTTAACATTAGATGAAGAAGATTTAAAATAGTTTTTTTATTCAATCCTGATGAATTTTCACCAATTAATGTTCTGAATGTTCTGTGGGACAGTAGATCTAATAAAATGTAACATAAATTGGACAAAAAAAATCATATTCCATATAAAATACCCTAGAACTTGTAGATAAATGTGACTAAATAGTTAATTACATTTTAATGCACTCTTGTTTATATCCTATTTTTTTTATTTTATAATTTTTATCGTCTAAAGTCAATATTATCGTTTCTCTTCAATGAAAGGTTATCGCTATAACCCGGTTGGTTTGTTTTTCCCAATTAAAATACATTAATATCTTATTCAAATAAAAATGTTATAATTGCTTACATAATTGTTCAATTATTTTTATAAACTTATAACAAATTAATCATTGCCGTCTTTAGATTTGTCAAATTAAAGTTTTCTTATTTTATATTTAAACTTATTGCTAGTTTTTAATTAAATGTACTATATAACTAAAATGAAAACAGACCTTATCAGTGGCGCAGCCAGGGGGGTTTAGGGGTATAGATAACAGGACAAACAACATTTTTCATCAATGATCACTATTTTTAAAGGCTATAATTCAATTTTTTTCAAATTGTTTTTTGTCATTTTTTTAATAATTTTTACTTTCTCGTTACAAAAATCTATTCTACAGGGTTAAGTAAAAATTAAAAAATTGATGTATCGAAGGATAAACACTATAACAATCAAGGATCTCCCTCTTTCTTTTTTTAATAAATGTTTATGAAGATTTATAGGCTATAATCTAATTCTTTTTATATTTATTTACAAAGTGTTTTAGTTATTTTACTCAGCTAAAAATAGATTTATCAAAGATTTAAAAAATTCCCCTGTCGGAGTCGATATGTACCGATGCTAGTTTTCTGAAAATTTAAAATTTTGTTAATTTTTTTAGAAATTTTTTCCAAATACAGCGATTCATAAAATTTTTTTTCGAAATCCAAGCGAATCAGAGCAAAATATTTTTTGGGCAATTGTAAGATATCTTAAAACTCTCTAAATATTTATAACTTTAAAAAAAAATTACAGTGTGCTCAGAAATTGGTGCCAAAAATTCTTTTACTCATTTTTTATCTTTACTAGTAGATTTTAAGCTGAAAATATAAAACTCTCTAAATATTTATAACTTAAAAAAAAAATTACAGTGTGCTCAGAAATTGGTGCCAAAAATACTTTAACTCATTTTTTATCTTCACTAGTAGATTTTAAGCTGAAAATATTAAATTTTTGCTAATATTTCTAATTATCAGATAGTTTTGATTTGGAAGAATTACCTAAAAAAAAACTGTCATTTGGTTTGTACTAAATAAAAATAAAACGCAAATTGAGTACATTTATCTATTTTAATATATAGGTCTATCTGTTTTATAGTCTTACCAGTTTTCAAATTATGCAAAACATAAAAATTAACTGCCGGTGAGGGGTAATATATTCTTGTAATACATCTATTTTTTTTTTGTAATCCCCCTCTAATAGGTAATTCTGGCTGCACCACTGGTCCTTATCGTAAACTAGGACACACGCAATTATTTTCAATCTAAAAAATCTTACGCTTAGCTTTGTTGATATTCCAGTTGTCTCTCAAGTATATGCAGCGAACGTGATGGATGAAAGCGTCCTCAAGGGCAACACTGCCATATTCAAGTGTCATATTCCGAGCTTTGTAAGTGACTACGTCTACGTTACATCCTGGTTACAGGACGATGGTCACGAAATTCCAAATACAAATGGAGTTTACGGTATAGAAAAATTGTTGAAATAAGTTTTTTGTTATTCATTATTCCCACCCAACTCCCAATTTCGTTTATTAGTAAAATTTCGTTGTAGTTTTGTTATTAATGTATACGGGGTGTTTCATTAATAATTGTCTATTTGTAACTGGATCTGGTTACAAAATATGACTATTTAACATTATTCGACTTAAAAATGGAAAAATATTTTCACAATTTTTAAATTCGTATATATTTTTGTATATAAGTTTTTTAGGTGTAATCGTCATATTTTGCGTCAACGATTCTCTACTTACAATATGGACAATTTTTAATAAAACACCCTGTATGAATGGAATTCAAAATCTCACAACTTACAAGTGTTTAAAACTTGTTTGGGGTTTCATACCCTTGAGAGATGGGCCTTCTGTCGGTTCCAGTTAGTACTGACGATTATTTTACAAGTAATAAGTGATATCGTGTCCCATTGGTAGATGGCGTTGGCTGTCTACCATCGTTTTAAATCCTTTTTACCCAGTATAAACTTAACCGAATAAAATGTTTTTTTACGATGAGGATTATTGTTGGGCAGATTTGTCTTTTAGGAGATGGTGTCTTATTCTATTTTTTTGTCGAATTTTATAGGAAAACATTAAGGAAGTACCTATAATGGTGAATATCTTCTTCTTCTTCTTAAGGTTTAAGGTCTTGTATGATAGGAATTTATCAGTTTATTTTCGCAGTATGACCACTAGTTATATATGATTAATTTAATTTGAAAGTCCGACTGATGACGCCAATAGACAGAAACAGCCGTCTCGGGATACAGATCGAAAAAATTATTATATTTATTACATTTACATTATTTTTTAGGTAAACTTAAGTTGTGTTAAAAAATGAAAATTATTTCATTTAACTTTTTTATTAAATTTAGCAGATTTAGTTAATAGTTAAAAAAAGTAAGGAGATTTGTGCTTTCTTTAGTGGAAAAAGTTGGATTTTATTTTTAATTTTTTTTAAGAATTAAAAGTGTTTCCAATAAAAAAAATCAAATAAAATGGCTGCCTTGACCAATAAGGGTGTCGCCAGCGCAAACTTTTAAGTCTAATTGTTGATTTCCATAAAATTGAGTAACAATAGGTTTGCCATACCAGTTTTTAGTTCGTTTAATAGTAATCGATTTTTTCTATATTGTAAAAATTAATTTTAATGGCAAATAGTAAACAAATTTTTAAATATGTAACATAGTTACAATGAAAACTTACAGACACGGTATCTTTATTTTTTTTAAGTTTTGCCGACTAAATAAATATACAAATTAAAATATTATAAAATTTAATTTATTGTTCTAAAATTAACTGAAATATAAGTGCATTTTTGATTAATTAGTAATCAATTAATTATGATTGAAAAACTAAATTCATTATTTTATTTCTTGGACTATGGCAACCCTACTTAAGCCTTATCTTTCTTCCAGTTGTTTCCCAAGCATACAAGGCGAACGTGATGGAAGAAAGCGTCCTTAAAGGTAACACCGCTATTTTTAAGTGTCATATCCCGAGCTTCGTGAGCGATTACGTCTACGTTACATCCTGGTTACAAGACGACGGCCACGACAGCCAAGAAATTACAATGGATCACGGTTCTTACGGTGCGTCAAATGTCAAAAATCTTATTATAGTTATTAATTTTTCCTCGCATTCATCCAATCGTGTGTAGTATTATCGAGTGATTTTTGGTAAAATTATGTGCAGAACCTTCAAGAAGCCGAAGTTCAATTATTACGGATATCCAAAAATACTATTTGATGGATTTACAACTTGTAATTTTATAGAAATATTTATTTATTTCTGGTTTTCTGGACATACCGAAACTCGTTCCCGGCAGTGTTATATTATTTTATCCTCCTCTTTACATTGTCTACTTAGGGTATCGTCAAATATTTAAGTATCTTCGCCGCAGTGTCCTATAACGGCCTTGAGTTTTTTCGTGTTAAGGTTTAGCAGTTGGTTCTGTCTACTATTGAATGGATCCTTTAGAAATATTTTGAACTGTTTAAATCCAGTTAGTTCCAACCGGATCTTAGTGTTTTTCCTATTCACTTGTTCTGCCAGAAACTCTTTAACCAAGTTAATACGCATGTAAGTTGGGGTTAAGTTAGAGTTTTCTTAGCGCCCTTTCTGGTTAGCAGGTGCGCTTTTTTGTTTCACAATACTGCATCATGCAGTCACCCATATTATGTTCTGTCAGGAGTATCAGCGAATAGAGCGAGTGTTTGCAGTCCAATATTAGTTTGAACTGTACTTCTACTTTTTGCAATTATTTAAGAGCTGTCTGTCATAGTAATGGTTCTCTTATACCTTAGAAAATCATTTAGCAAGAGGTAAGCACAGGCATTGCTGTTGCTTTAGCCTGGAAGACTGTTTCCAGTGACCTTAGTGGTCTTCCCCGAGTTCTACAGCTCTATTGTTTTGCATCTTTGATTTGTCTGTATTATTTCATATTTTTTAATACCATGGTATGGTGGTTGTTTCTAGAAAATTTACACCCCAAAATTCATTTGTAGCCGCTGCTATAGCCTCTATCCACCACACGATATAATAGAAGGAGGACTACTAATTGCTTGCTGCAGTGAGATACTTCTAAACGTCCATATTATTGTTAAATGTGCTGAGTTCAGTTGAGTTACCACCAAATATTAAATTAAACAGAGTTTGTTCGAGAATTTTGTCTTTATCTGATCTTGCTATCAACGCCAGAATGGGAATATTTTCCTAAATGTTTGTATCTAGAAAAAATTGAAAGATTGCTTCATAATATTTATGTTGATCTAAACCTCTTTGTTTTTAGCTTTTATAAAAACGAAAAATGTATTGGTTACTAAAAAAATAATTTAAGTTTATTTTGGTTTCTTTTGGAAGATATTTTTGACACTTATAAATATTTTATTTAAGAATTAAAGGGTCCAGACATTTTTACATAGGGCCCAGATATTTTTACATGAACAGACTTAAGGGGTAAATGGGCCAAATATATTTATATGGTATGGAGGCATAAGGGGTAAAAGTTAAAGTGTCCAAATATTTTAACATGGACTGCCCTAAGACTTTTCAAAAATTTGAAATATCACAAAAATTTCGAAAATTACAAAAAATGAAAAAATTTAATAATTTTAAAAATTACTCAATATTAATATAATTTGTAATAAAATGATAAGTATATTTTTACTTGGTCAGGCTAATGGTAATAGGCCCAAATATTTATACAATGGATAAATGGGACAAATATATAATAAAGAGAAGTACATGAGTAGGCCTAAAGGACTAATACGCCAAATGTTTTAATATGGGCTTTTTAAAAATTATTACTTAATATTAACATAATTTGTAATTAAACCGTTATTTTATTTTTAATAATTATATCAGCTGTTTTAATTATTTCTAATATCGACTAATATTATTATTATTAATATAAATCTAAAAAATAACAAAGGGGTTCATCTAGAAATGCTGTCTGTACTAAGCATTAACAATTGATTAATTTTATTTTGGTTTTTAATTTTGTCTTATTATTTTTTTATGTGTAACGTACCGGACTATCCCTCTTATTATATCTTTATTTTTAATCATTCTTGATTAGATAATAAAAATATACTCAGACTGCTATTTTTTATTTAAAGTTAAAGTTCTGGAAAAGGTGTTTGAGACGTTGCCTAATTAAATTTGGTAATCGTTCTAGTCAAAATTTTAGAGTGCTTTTTGTAATTATCATATTTTTACGAAGTTTATTTTCCTATTTTTAGAAAAATGAGACAGCCTTATTAACATATACAGGGTGTTTCGCAAATTTTACCAGATGGTAGATGACCATAAAGTGGTTTCATATCGGCTATTAGTGGGTCCCAAATATCTTTTGTTTAATATATACAGGGGATTTATGTTTATTTTAAAAAATTTCAATTGTCAATATTTTTGCAATGGTTCCTCTAATTTTAACTAAATGTGGTATGTATATTCTAATGTGGCTAATCTACCAAATTGTGTACCGAAAAGAACAAAATTTAATTGAATACGGCCAAAAAAAAATTGTTTTTTAATTAGTATAAAAACTCACCTTGTATATGAATTTTTCCAATTACTTCGGTCCGCACCGGAAGTATTAAAATCATGAAAAAAATTTAAAAAATTTTTTGTGCTTAAAATGATTTTTTTCGATATTTTGAGTCACGCACAACACGATC
Source organism: Neocrepidodera transversa (assembly GCA_963243735.1). Taxonomy (NCBI): domain Eukaryota; kingdom Metazoa; phylum Arthropoda; class Insecta; order Coleoptera; family Chrysomelidae; genus Neocrepidodera; species Neocrepidodera transversa. The sequence goes on from OY725338.1 coordinate 9,470,798, forward strand.
AGGTGAAAAAAATTTCCGTCTGGATGGATGGATGTATGTGGAGACGATAACTCAAGAACCAGTCGTCCGATTTCAAAAATTCTTTCGCCAATCGTTTTCTCGTATCTTCGAGAGAAACCCTATTATTTTGGGGCATTTTACCTGTAAGGGGGTGGAAACTGGAGGGAGTTGAAATTTCAAAAATATCATATATCCCCTATTTTTAAAAATATTGAAACAGGTCATTAGACTTTTTTTATGTCCTAATTATTATAAAATTAATTCGCTTAAAACTTTTTTCCTTGACCTTCATGGATCTAACTGGAAGGGGTTGAAGTTTCGAAAAATTCATATCGCCAGTTTTAAAAATATTGATTGTAACAGGGCTTTTTTCTTATTCTAAGTATTATAAAATTAATTTGTATAAAATTTTTTGTATCCGACATATGGGGGTGAAACTGTAGGGGGTTAAAATATCAAAAAAAAAAAGTAAATCTCCGCCAGGTCATATCGTAAAAAATGGTAAAAAAAATCGTAAAAACCGGTAAATAATCGAAAAAATTCGTAAAAAATCGTAAAAATCCATAAAAAAATCGGAAAAAACCGTAAAAAGTCGTAAAAAACTATTAAAAATCGTAAAAAATCGTTATGTCCATAAATTTCGTGTTGATAGTTCTTGTGTTTATTGTTAAAGTGAATTTTTCGGGCCGAAGCACAAAAAATATCATATGTTTTCACCCCGTGTAATATTTTTCGATATGGATTTATAAACAAATTAAGCTCTTAGGGTTTTTGGCACAGTTTTAGTAATTCTAGTTTTAATTACTTTTTACGATTAACTGTTTTTAAATAATATTTACGTACACACCTGCTTTAAATATTCAAGTTTTTTTGTGAAATAAAACTAACTAAAAATAAAAATAATACATATTACCAAACGCAGTCGCTACATTAAAAATAGAAGAAAAGAACTGGATCATATCGGAATTATCACCCCTAACTTCAATACATGCATGCTAGATTTTTGAAATATCTTAAATCATTAAAAAATCTGTCTTAAAGACTGGATAGAGGGGTCAGCACACATTAGATAGACAATTATTTCTGAAAATTAAAAACTTACGAAATGTTATTTAAAAACGATTAATCTTAAAATTCAGGAATTACAACTATAATTACTAAAAGTGTGCCAACGACAATGATTGCTTTATTTGTTTACGTTATTATTGTAGTTTATAAATCGATATCACAAATTGGCCAAATTTATATACAGGGTGAAATTTTTATAGTTAGTCCCAAAAAATATCAAAATAAATTTTGATCGTTACGACACAGTATTTGGTAGATTACGCACAATACACAGAGAAACCATTGCGAAAATATTGACAATTAAATTTTTTGAAAATGAACGAAAATACCCTGTATATAATAATAGAAGATATTTGGGAACACTCTAATAGCCGATATGAAACCACTTCAAGCTCCTCTACTATTTGGTTTGGCCAGTCACACACGATACACCCTGTATATTTAAATATAAAATTAATCGCGGTATATCTTTTAAGTTTGAATGGCGTTCACATTATTAACAACAGAAGTCAGAAAATCCATGCATACTTGAAGAATACATTATTTATCTTAAATTTGTAATACGTTTTCCGTGATAAACGTATGTTATTAAATATGAACGACAGACATTTCCGTTTTATAGAATATGCAAAACAAAGACAGCACAATGCATTGCTGACGCCTCCTTATGCGTCTATCCAGTGTCGTGCATACGTCAATGAGCAATCATTGCCAAAATCTACTGTTTTATAGAAAATGTTATTATATTTTGTACATTTCTTACAAAAAGATGTCGAAGTGATATGTGTGCTTATAAGGGACTTTGACTCTTCCTGAGACTGTTACTAACAACCAATCAAGTGACATTTTGTGTATAAACAAAATAATGTAATTATAAATATGTAGGAAATTTTCTGTTATTTGTTTACTAAACTTAAACAAGAAAAACGAACTTAAAATGAATGTTTACTAAACAGTAATTACACACAAAAAGGTTGGAGTCGTTTTACGCTGAAACAGTATAAACTGATGCTGCTCTGGACGATAAAATTGTAGTTATTCGAATTGGCGGCTTAGCAGAGCAAATTGTTGCTGGCTGAAATTGAGCTTATTTTTAATTGACTCAAATCTTAAGAGCGCTCTAGATCATTGCAAACTAAATCCTAGTTGTATCGCCCATCTACTTTCTGATTTAAGCAATGGGTCATCTATGGAGATTATGATGATATAAACATAAGGATTTAGGTCCATCTACCAGGTGGCAGCACTTACCAAACAATTAAATGCATTTATCTTAATTTGCTCTTAAAACTTAACTCCTGTTAGATTTTCTTTTGCCAAATATTTTAAAATATTAGTGAATTGTGGAAAGCCAAAAAAATTTACAAAAAAAATTAAACAGCGAGAAAAAAACATAAGTTGATACAAAAACTGTTCTTAGTAGCCACAATAATAGAGTTTTTCTCCATGTTTTAGTGAAAACTACAATTAAATTTGTATTTACGATTTTAATTTTTGTAGGTCGATAGAACGCTCTTAAATGGATTTTCATTGTTATAATTATCATAAGTAGGTTGTCCAGTAACACAAATTACAGATATTGAGTTTAATTAAAAGTTGAAGCTTTCTCTTTCTCCTGTGTTTTACTTTACCATCTATCATTTTTCTTAAGTATCTGAAATCTTATTTTTTTTAAATCTATTACTCTTCTATTATTACCAAAATGATAGAAAGTGTCACTGAAGATTCCTATAAGGATGAAACATGTATGGTAATGGTCGGAATGTATAGGTTCACTCTATTTGTTTTTGATTTTCTATTATTATTACTGTTATTACTTAATGTTCACAATAATCAATATTTTTCCATTGGTTAAAATTAACTTCCTTTGGTTTGTTTTTTTGCATTAATATAATCACCTATAATATATCTGCTCTCTAGTTGATGAATATATTCGTTCTTCTTTATTCTTCTTGATATATTCGTTCTTCCTAAGGTGAAAATCTACCGTACTCATAGCGTTTAACAAGGTATTTAAAATAATAAACGTTTACTTTGAGGAAGTGTTAAAGAGTTTCGTTTTTTTTTGCAGTAATTGCTAGATTATTATTTCATTCAAGTCATCTACATAAGAAAGATAAATATCTAATAATAGAGAAGAAATATAAAGTATGCTATTATTTGTTTTGTTTGACAATAAGTTTGAGTGATTGACTATCCTTAAAATAATTTGAGAGCAGTATCTTATATTAGAGACAATAGGTGTATTTTTTTAATTCATATTAGTTCCATCAACAAAACATTGACTCATAACTGACAAGTTTTAGTTTAAATAAAAGAAATAAATTAACGATTAAACATACATTCTAGAAAGGAAATAAAACGTGCACATAACTTGTAAGTAGTTTTATACTTCTATTCATCTACAGGGTACTTCATTGGGAAGCGAACATACGTTAACTGTAGATGGGGGCCACCGAGGTGATTCTAAAAAACCCCCATACAAGTATTGCGCTCTTTATAATCGAGATACAGGGTGTTTTATCCATTTTGCCCATTTTTTCCTTGCTAATAACATTTGAATCACCACGTAGATTTTTTTTATTTTTTTGACATATCTTGTTGTGAATGTACGGCTGTATTAAAATGTAACGAAATCCAGATCAGGCTTGGTAAAAAATTCACAAATTGTTCCACCGTCAAAACAACACCTTGTATATGTGAGTTTTTAAAATTCGTTTCCATATTTGGAAAAGCAGAAAAAAACTGAATTCTATGATGTATTTTTTATTTTTGGCCAGACGAATTCACTATTTAAATTTTAATGTCAATTTATTTTATTTGAGAAATTTCGGAGTGCAAAATCGAATAGGACGAGTTTTTATTAATTTTGTTATGTTACCGTCAAGCTTGCTTAAACTAACGAAGTAAATTTTTAAAGCTTACGTATTAAGTTCGTACTTGCTTGCATTTGGACCACTACACTATAATTACATGTCCGTAATTAGGACCAAATACCACAAAAATTTGTCTTTCGAACACCCTGGATAATGATCATTCATAATTTCTACTTTTTAGATTTGTGAATACAAAGAATAGGAAATAAAGTTGTTACCTTTGCATAATTAATTGCACTCATTTCAACACCACCTTGATAACAATAAAAAACGCATCATGTACTCTAGTGTAAAAAAGGGATTATTTAAGCATGCGAAGGTAGTACCTTTATTTTCCGTTCTTTTCTTCTACAATTCTACAAAGTAGAAATTTTTAACAGTCGTTATACAGGGTGTTCGAAAAACTAATTTTTGTGGTATTTTGGCCCAAATACGGACCTATAATTACATCGTGTAAATGCAAGCAAGTATGAACTTAGTACCCCGAAAATTCTCAAAAATAAATTGACATTAAAATTTAAATAGTAAACTTGTTTGGCCAAAAATAAAAAATACATCACATAATATGGAAACGAATTTTAAAAACTCACATATACAGGGTGTTGTTTTGAGGGTGGAACAATTTGTGAATTTTTTGCCAAGTCTGACCTGGATTTCGTTACATTTCAATACAGAGGTACATTCACAATAAGATATGCAGGTCATGTGTGCCAAATGTCAAAAAAATCTACGTGGTAGTTCAAATGTTATTAGCAAGGAAAAAAATGGGCAAAACGGATAAAACACCCTGTATCTCGATTATAAAGAGCGCAATACTTGTATGGGGGTTTTTTAGAATCACCTCGGTGACCCCCATCCACAGTTAACGTATGTCTGTTTCCCAATGAATCACCCTGTATAAGAAAATTAAGTGAGACAGAATTTTTAAACCATTGACATTTACAAACGTGTGAATTAATTGTTTAGTGCACATTCATGCTTATTAATTTCTATAGTGAATAATGATTCATAATAGTTAACTGTAAAATAGTTAACAATATGTTACTTAAAAAATATGTGCATAATTTGCTTTGGAATTATAAAAGGAATATTTTTAAAAATGATTGTACATTTAATATGTTTCTAATACTTGGGTCGTTTGAGGAGAATTAACTCGAAAAATACGCAGATCTCAGCAAATAAGTCGTAAAGGGTAAAGGTGACTGACTGTTCTGACAAAAAAGAATCGTTAAGGAAAATCCCTAAGTAACAGCGAAGACTTGAGCTAAAAGCTCCGCGTAAAAAGATGTTTTGACAAATAATTTTAATTTAAAAACTATAATAAAAAACAAAGATTAAAACAGAATATTAAAAACAATTTGTAGATGTGTCCCAGCAAAGTGATAAGTAATGTGGTAATAAGAATAAATATTTTTGGGTGCATTAAGTTCATATTTGTATAATTTACTTTCCATAAGTTTAAATATATATTATAACTTTGATGATTCAATGGTTTTTAATGTTTAATTTTTCTGTTTGTAAATATTTTCGTGTATAAAAACTGTATATTTGTCTGTGTATCAAAAATTACTATATCCAAATGGAAATGATATTAGCATCAAATATTTAAAATTCCATTAAAAACAAACCCTTCCTAGAAGTCAAGAATAAAATTGTTTTAAGAACTTTTTATTTTTTGAAACTTAAAAGCTCTTAGAAATATTGACTTGTACAAATAAAGTTATAATTTCATTAATGGTAAGACGTTGTTTCCGGTTGAAGACCTCGTTCGCTTCATACTTTAATTAGTAAACATCATTATATTATACGTTTGATGAGTCTATTCGATTGACATGGTTGAATTTCAATTAAGTTCAAGTCCAAATTGACATTGAACTAGATTTCAACTGATCTGCAAAATACAAATTTCATTTGCAGTGTTTTCTTGTATAGAATGATTTATAAGAAAGACGACACTTATATTTGATTTATTTTTTGTTTGAATTTTTGCAAGCAATATTCAAAACCATAGTAAAATTAAAATCAAGTGGCCAATGTTAACAAAATTCTATAATGTTTTAACCACGAATTTCGCACGTGATAAATTATATTCTAAATATCAAGAGTAGAGGGTATACTCGATATTTTGAAAAAGATAATTTTTAATGGGTATATAATTTGTTAAGGGCAAATTGTAAGTTTTATTTAAAAGAAATATTGCTTTATCATCTCCTAATCAAATAGGTTTAATAAACCCAGCAAGCTGACAGTATCCAAGTAGCTCAGCTACGGACAGACAGACGGTTTTAGTTGACTTAGGCACTGAAAATAATACAATTCGTAACTGTTTTATCGATTGCTGAAAACGGAAATTCAAAATTCGAAACCGTTCTCGATTTATTGCTGAGACAGACGGAAAACGGACAGACAAACCGTTGTAGTTGACTTAGGTCATTGAAAATAGTAGGTGGGCGAGCTATTGTGACCGGCTATCGATATCTGAAAAAAAATCCAAAATTCGAAACCGTTCTCGAGTTATCGCCGAGATAAACGGAAAGATGCACGCACAAACGGACAGACAGACGGTTGCAGTTAACTTAGGTCATTGTAATTAGTATGTATTCGTGTATTGTGACACACAGATAGACGGACGGACATTGTAAAATCAATAAGTAACCTCACTACTTAATAATTAGTTATTTTTGTTAATGAATATGTATCGTTGCGCTCCGGGGCAACGTACTGATTACTGCTATCGTCATTTACCTATAAGTACAGGAAGACCATGATTAAAATAAAAATATAATACATACTTAATAACTACTTTTAATATACCTATTATTTAAATCTATCAATACAACCACCTGAAAATATCGTCATTTTACACTATTTTTGCTCTTGCACCCATAATTTTTAATGAAAAATTTTGAAAAAAATTCATGCTTTTGCACCTTTTTATCAGCTTTCGAATAGCATAACTATTGTTTCAATATCTTTAGCAGCTTAAAAATAAAAGTCCCACCTAAAGATTTCTAACGAAGTTACTTTTATTTCCGTAATGAAAATATTTTAATTAAGTCGCGTACGGCACTGGAATAGAATTAACTTAAAATTATGGGAAATGCTGGATATTTCGAATATAACAGTTCTTATCGAGTAGTACGATTCGATCCGTTGTCATTAGTTGCCTTGGCCGTCCCAATTGTAGTAGCAGTGGTAGTCCGAGTTCCAGTGGCAGTCCCTCTACTTTTAGAGACAGGTCAGGGTCAAGCTGAAGGGAGCGAAAGCAATTTAAATTGTACCGGAGTCCAGAACCGTTATCCGACAACTACGCCAGCCCGGAATACGTGCCTGTACTCTCCTGTACCGCCCGAGAAAAGAACCGTTGCACACCTTTTTCTTATTTTCTTTTCTTTTTCTTTCTTTCCGAAATTGGTATTAAACAGTTATTTTGTATTTAATAAACGGAAGGTGGCGCCCGAGGCAATCCGAAACCTGGACTAAGGCGCCAAAAGACCGGTTGACGACGCAAAGAGCGTTACAGATTTCATCAATTTACATTATTTTTGCTCTCCCACCAAAATTTTTAATCAAAAATTTTGAAAAAATACTTGTAAAACTTTTTATCAGCTTTCTAATGGTATAACTACTGTTTTAATATCTTCAGTAGTTTAAAATAAATGAGCCATCTGAAGATTTCGTCAATTTACAGTATTTTTGCCTGAAGATTTCGTCAGTTTACAGTATTTTTGCCCTTCCACCCACAATGTTTAATGAATAATTTTGAAAAAATTCATACTTTTACAATTTTCTATCATCTTTCAAATGGCATAAGTAACTGTCATTTGAATATCTACAGTAGTTTAAAGTTAAAACTGCTCCCTGAAGATTTTGTCAATTTACAAACTTTTTATTACATTTTTTCACCGAATACGAAAATATAATACATTATGTAATATCTATAAGTTACTTACTTATACCTTCTGAAGTTTAAAATTATAATACAAAAAATCCTGATGTTTTATTCTACAAGGAGAAACTTTAAAAATGACATATTTCAACCCCAACTTATCTTTAATATTTTTCAATGATAGTGGTTTGATAAAGATTTCTTCTAGCTGATTGTAGAAATATTTATTTCTTTCTGTATCTTGCTCCCTTAAACAATGATATTTTATTTCAATATATTCTTAAGTGGTCTAGTTCGTCGGCCACAGCAGTGTTATTGTCTCGTTATGAAAATTTCTTACAATCCATTATGTAGAATTTAATTCGAAATACTCTTGGTAGAAGTCGCTAAAATGCACCGTTTTTTCAAAAATTTGCAGTTAATGAACCCAGTGGAATTCTTGGTGACAAAAAAATATGATAGTAAAAGTTGGTGATAACCATTTCTTTCCAGTAGCTGTCGTTTTTACATTCGTCCCGTGTGCATAATCTCTTAAGCTGTTTGCATACAAATTTTACATGTATATTCCAAGTGTTTACTTATTACCTATCGCCTTTCAGATTTTTAAAAGAGGTATTGTAATCATGCTAAAAATCGGGTAGTGAATTTTCACTTGATGTTTTAATGTCCCTAGAATACGATTTTGATAGTTTCCCGATGATGTATGTGTGTTAGAATGGATGTATGGTGAAGTAACAAGAACTCAAAAAGTTGAAATTTTTCATATAGGTTTCTGACACTCCAAATTACATCCCATTAGATTTTGGTGTAAAATGTGATTATCTACAGTTTTTTATTTAACATGAAATGACTGTAGTTTTAATATTAGTGTTAGTTATTTAAATAGATACGAACTAATATCTAGGTTGTCAATTTTTTAAGGTTAAGTATGATTTCAATGGTAAAATGATTGTAAATTGGATAAAAATTCACTTTCTAATTTTTTTTCAATACTGTGGTTGGTTAAGAATTATTTTATGTTGAAGAAAAGTTCTTTGTTACTTATTAGCATAAATTAAATTTGAAAAGAAGATAAATTTTAAGAAAAATATTAGGACTACTGAAAATACTAATTAATTAGTGTACATAAAAAAACCAGTAAATAACATAATAATAAGAAGATGGAGACATAATAAAGGAAATAAAAAAACGATGAGTTGGTTATGACATATGTGGAAAAGATGACCGGAAACAATCTTAAACAGTATATGGAAATGGGAACCATCAGAAAAAAGGCGCTGACTTGGTCAAAATGGTTATAAGAATCAAATGCCAATAGAAAAAAATCTAAATTTTCTTTGAAGCTAATTCTGGAAAAGAACTCATTTTCTCCTACAGTGTAGAGTTGAGATTTTCATCCCTTTTTAACACTTCGCGATGGAGATTCGCCAGTATTTTTTGTTCTTTCCATATAGAATTTATAACTATTATAAACTAATAGGGATTTTCTCTGTTCACTTAGCATAATAATCCATCATGTAGTTTCAAAAATAAGACAACTAAGACGAGATTATTTTCTCTTTTAAATAAAATTAAACAATTTGTATGAATTAACATTAATGTCGATTTGATCGGTTTTCCTGGATAGACAAGAATGGCCATTAAAGGCGATTTTATTTTTCGGTGGGCAATTCCGGTTAGGGATTAACGGGTAAGTACGACCCAACATTGGATTATTATTTTTATGTGGAGTTTTGTGCACCGAATTTAACAATGGATCTGCCTGATACAGATAAACCCGAAAAATAAGTTATAGAACTCTTTAAAAATCCATCAGTCCACGTGTTCTTTACCTTTACAATAATTAAAAAGATTAAAAAATATTAAACTAGTTTTAAAGTTAAAAAAAAATACGAGATGATAACTAAATTTTTAGACTGAAATAAAATTAATTATCAAAAAGAATTTAAATTAAAAATTGAAATATTATATTATTTATTACTATAAATATATAAATTGTTCATTAAAAAAAACCGGGACCAAAATTGGGAGACAAAACTACAAATTTCAGAAATAATTTAATCGAGAGAGAATGATTTCTAATAGTGTCGCTACTATACAGGACGCGATAACGTTTATTATTTTACTATTTAAGGTTAAGAAGTAAAGAAATAAAATATTGTAAAATTTTTGGTTGGAACGGACAAAATAAAATAATAAAATTATCAAAGAAGCTTGCGTTGTAAACAGTTGGGACAAACTCGTTAGAAAAAATTAACAAAATTGATGATAATTCATAATTTGGTTTTATTTTAAAACTATTTAAATTATTGTATAAGTATACAAATCATAAACTACTCACAATAAATTAGAAAAATACGTACATATACCCGTGTTGCAAAATAATAGAGAGTGATTTATACTTAAACGGTGCCATACGACACATAAAGGCGAGCATTGTCTATTATTTTCCAACTGGACTATAAGATATCTTAATGGTTCTATCTAGTTCGATCTTCTATAATTTTCATAATTTAACTAGCTGTATTATTATGCTTTAATTTAAATCAATTTTCGGTTTTCGGTTTTTCGGCATTTGATAATTTATTTATTTCGTCAAGGTATTCCTCTTCAAATTATTGTGTTTTAATTAATAATTATCCATATTGTAACTGAAGAATCCTTGACACAAAATATTACGATTTAACCTAAAACACTAAAATATTCCACCTAACCGAAATATAGTGTATTTTATTTAAAAATGATTATTCCCCATAACATTGAAAGGACCAGGATCTTTTCTTATGGGGGTTGGGTCCAGGGCCATTTTTTTTTAAATTTGGTACACATTTTTCTTGAGTTATATGGATCATTTTTCCTTATTGCACCATGACTCTAAAACTACAGGTGGCCCAATAAATTGACCCCCAATACATTAACTGTGGTTTACTCTCCTAATTAAATTAGTAATTTTCTATTTATAAATACTTATTTAAAATCGGAAAATATAGTCAACAATGCGTAGAAATTGAAATACTTATTTAAAATCGGAAAATATAGTCAACAATGCGTAGAAATTGAATTTCGTGAAAAATATACATCCAGGTTGTCCCAAAAGTAGGAAAGGCGCGTCGGGACTATATAAAAAAAATACTTTGAGTCAATTTTATAATTATTTGATTTTCTAGAATGTTTATACACTTCGTATATTTATTAAGATACAATTCATATAAAAAATTAAAGTATCAGTTAAAGGAAAGCAAGTATGTTTGTTTTCACGAAATTCCAATTTTAACGCATCGTTTACTATATTTCATAATCATAATAATAAGTATTTATGAATAGAAAATTACTAATTTAATTAAGAAAGTAAAGCACAGTTAATATATTGAAAGTCATTTTTTTGGACCACCCTGTATTTTTAGAATGATGGTGCAATGAGCAAAAATAATCCATATGATTCAAAAGATATGCGTATCAAATTAAAAAAAAATCGGCCGGTGGGACCCAACCCCCATAGGAAAAGTGCATGGTCCTTTGTTTATATTTTTTTACCAAAGTTTGTGGACAATTAACTTTATCTAAAAGATATTTAACTAGAAAAAATCATTGACTCACTTTTACCAGTGGCGTACAGCAGCAGGTTGGGACCTCTCTCTTACTTCCCCCTATTTTGTACGACACTGCTTAAATTTTAATTTTGGTCGTGTTTTTGAATTTTACAATGCTCTGCGTACATGGTTTATTCTTATTTCACTTCTTTAAAGCAGATATTTTTCGAGATATTCGTACATAAAGATGTTGCAACAGTGTCATTTTTATTCTTTTGAATGTAATATTTCATTAATTTTTTTAATAAATCACTAATGAAACTTTTGCAAAATGAGCGAAAGTTATTTTTTTAAGAATAAAAATTACGGTAAAAATATATCAAAAAATATTCACTTCAAAGAAGTAAAATTGAAATATATTAATGTATATACGATTAAAATTAAAATAAGCAGTGTCGTACAAAATAGGGGAAGTTAAGGGGGCCCACACTGCTACTGTACGCCAGTGGTAAAAGTGAAACAACACATTTTTTTGTAGTTATGTTTCTTTTAGATCAATTCAATTGTTTAAGTTTAATAAAAAATATACATATACAAATTTCAAAGATATAATGATTTTCAATTTTTTAAATAAAACCCTGTATATTTTAAGTTTATTCGTCATATTTTGGGTCAAGGATTCTGCAGTTACAATATGGACAATTATTAATGAAACACTAGTATAAAATTTTTTTAAATTATGAAATAGAACACAATATCTCGGTTAGGAGAAATATTTACAATTCTTAATAAAACAAGTGAAAAACGCCAATATCTTTACCGTAATTTCGAGATTTTGAAAATTTAAAGTTACCAAAATAAATTTCTATATAGATATATACTTTATATATGGAATAAGTAGCGGGAAAGTAAAAATAGGTCAAAGATTAAGATCATTTTCGGGGTTTTTAACGATGCTGAATCGGTTGCCGTTGTCAGTTTGTCTCTATCTCTCTCCGTTCTCGAGTTGAATCAGACTAACCAACGGACAGACGGACAAAACCGTTTTATAAGAGTTTTTTTCTTCGAAAACTCTTAAAAAACCCTGTATAATACTTGGTTGTTAAATTATAATTTTAATACCATTTTTCCTGGTTTATTAGGTATTAGTGGTCAATATATTTCGTTAGGTTATTCCTGTTGTTGAAAAAAAATCATTGCTTCTTCTGTCTTTGATATATTTGGTTGACATTCTTCGGAAAACTTAGGATGAACTGAAAGTTTGGACATCTGGAACTCCCAATATTTCCTTTCTCATTCCTTTCCACAAATATTTACCACTCCTATTAATTAAAAAAAATAGTAAGTAGTATCATTCAAGAATAATCAACATATGAATTAAAAAGTAAAATATAAAACAAATAAAAGACTGTGTAGAACAAAAATATTGATTATTTTTGAAATGATAATTTTATGTAAATGTAAGGAATTATTTACTTTTCATTAAAACATTTTTTTATCGTGATAATAAAAAATAATGCGAAACGTTTAATGTGCAATTAACCTAAAATACTATAACTATTAAAGTAATTGAACACCTTATATTTACATAAAATATTATATAATTAAGTAAATAAAAAGTAGCAAACGTATTATTAAAATAAATAAACAAATAAAATGAGTAAAAAATAATGTATTTTTAACAAATATTTATGCTACATTTCATTTACAAAATTTGTTTAATTAGAATAAACATAATATTAATCAATACCAATATAATGAATATTTAAAATTTGTTGTCATTTATTATGAAACAACATTGTATACAATTTTGCAGATTTTAATAGATATTATATTTAATTAAAAAAATAATTTATTTATCAAAATCATTAACCACTTTTAACAAGTTACATTATTGATTAACATTATGTATGGTATATCAAATAGAAAATTTCATAAGAATTTCTGATTTAACAGATAGCAAATACTTGGTGCTTCCATCCGGCGAATTACATATTAAGGATGTTGGACCTGAAGATGGATACAAATCATACCAGTGCAGGACGAAACATAGGCTCACCGGCGAAACTAGGCTCAGTGCGACAAAAGGAAGGCTGGTAATTACTGGTGAGTGATGTTTGTGTTATTGATAGACAAAAAGTTCAAACATGCTATAAAATGTGGTATTTATTGATTATAAGGATGTTTCATTGCAATTTCTATGTTATTGCTCTAAAAAAATTATATTAATTAATTTGAACAACAAAAGTTTTATAAATTATAATACGAGGGTGCTTCATGATGGTATAGATTATATTGCGAGGTTGCGTTATAATGAAGGATTATGTGGTAATTCTTCAGTGTTATAGAGCCAGAGAACGAGTTTGTTAATCTTAAAACGGACATAAAAAGACTTGCGAAGGACCACGCAATTGTTATAGACCTACGAAACTTGTTTTTAAATGAAAATACAACTGTTTTAATTCTGAAGAGCTTTTACATTCATATTAAAACATTTATTATTAAGTTTTTACAAAATGTTACAAATGTTGATTACAATTACGTGACCAAACAACGGTATCGAATTCACTATAATTTTCACTTGGTTTACTGCACTAGAAGTGTTTAATTTAAAGATTTCGAACACAAATTATTAAAAGGAATATTATTTGTAAAATTTATATTTTTATAAATAGAAAATTTACATATTGTTTAGTAATTAATTGTTAATGATATCAATTATATCACTACCGGTGTTCTTTCGCAGTATTTAATTTTCAATGGAGCACAACAGCTTTCTATGAATGATAATGATCAACTGAACTTTTAGACACGTTATAACCAGTGTTTCCGTTTTCACTCGTAAGGGGGTGAAATGTAGGGCGAGTATTATTATTATTATTTTTATTATTAGTTCCCCACCACGCCTCAATTGACTTTTCCTTTTTTCCCCTCGAAAATGAATCATTACGCAATTAATGAAAATCGAATTTGAAATATCTTATTTAAAATTTGTGCAAGATAGTGCCACAGCTAGTGAAGCAAGAAAGATAAAATATTAAACATGGTTAAATGTGTCAAATAAAGTATAATTGCATTATGATTTTTTCCCCTCGATTTTCCCTCTCTAGCTCTAGCCCCTTTTCCTTCCCGTCTAAAGACTAAATTCCCTTCCAAAGGGAAACTTCCCCTCATTATGGAAACACTGGCTCTAACCGCCACTTCTAGAAAAACTGTTAAATGTCTGGCGATAACTTGATTGACTAACAAAAAGTGGTGGGACATATTTGAGAGGACACTGTAGGTTTAGATTCGTAGTATGCATAATTTTCGATATAATATTTGTTGCAGCGTACTAGAGGTAAAGAGATAATCGTGTTAACATCGAGATAGAAAATATTTCGTAAATGTTTGCTCGCTCTTTCCAGAAATTTTACAATGATGTATTTATATACAAATCAAGAAATGTTGTGATGATTTAAATTACATTTTTTTTATTATACTTTATTGAAAATATGATTGAACTTAAAAATTTAAAATATTAGTATGATTTTAATAAGAATTTTGGATAAATTTTACGAGAAATTTATCCAACAGCGATTAAAACCATATTGATATGACACTAACTAAACAATCGTGTTTAAACTGGACATTTTTCATTTCCTCCATTTTACATAATACAGAAAGAGAAATATTTTGTAGGTGTTCTCTGTCTCGCAACTTAAGAATTATATTGATCTCATGTTTTGCAAATAGAAAAATATATTTAAAATACTACCAAAATATTTTTTGTTTATATTATAACAATTTTAATAATTAACTTTTACATTATTGTGTTTTTTTATCATTTACAAGTAAATAAAAATTTAAAAATATTCCGTATAATTAAATAATTAATCCATTAAATATCTAAATTGTGATTTAAATCGGTTAATTAGTATACTTACAATAATAATGTAAGAGTTGTATTTTTTAATTGCGTCTCTATTATTTATTGTTTAAGGCCGATTTTTATTTAATTTTAAAATTTTGAAAATACTACGTTGTATCAAGAATTTATCAAATTGATTATGAAATGCAGTTTTTTTTAAAATTACACAACTTCTTTTACATGACAATTGAGCTTCAACCTACAAAAAAATATCAACGCTACGCACCTTTAAAAGTTTATGATGCCCCGGAATTATCAAAAAAATTATTTCCCAATAATTACACAATGATGTGCAAAAAAAAATGAGATTCCCCACAAATCAGCATCACTGTTGACTACTTTCTTTCTTATTTGCTATACTAAGGGGAAAGGATATTTGGAATTGAGTTATGCAACATTCTTATCTTTTATAAGGGTTTGACCGCTTTACAGACAACTGTTATACATCGGTTTAAACATAGACCGTACTTCAGAAAAATTTTATGTTATTTCATTTATTCCTAATTTTTTGATATCGACCTAATAGGTACATTATCTAATTTTTAGAAAATTTGGGTGAACCAAATTAAAATCTGTTGTTTCTTGGAAATTAATAGTTAATTTTAGTGTACCTAATTTAACATTATTTAAAAAACAATAACTCCAGTACGGACGGTCGATTATGACAAATATATAATTTATGACCGTAACTATAAAATATTGTTAACGTTGCTAAGATTTTACTACAATTCCAAATATCTTTTCTCCTTACTGCAAGCACCTGGGATTCTGTCCATAACTAAATATTTTTATAAAATTTGTCCTGCATATTATATATGTTCTACCTATTATTTTATTACGTTTACTTTGAGGGCCTATAGATGAGTGCTTTTAACTTTTATATAGTCGTTAACAGGGTTATTACTGTAAAATTTTCCATTAAAAGAAAAGTGAAACAATTCATATAATTTTGTAGTTAAATATAGAGATAACAATTTTATAGCCAAAAACAGTTTGCCATTTCTTCCGCATTTTAAAAACTAATTACTAATATGTGAGTTTTCATTATAGTCTTTTTGTAATCCTAATTCCTGGATTTTATTTATTAATCAGTATTAATTTGCCACCACGGATGGATACTTTCCATGATACTTTGTAAGAATTTATTCCAATAAAAAGCAAGTTGTATTAACCGTTTTTTTTTTTCAAAGAAGAAAATTGTGCTTGACTGGACTGGACAGTACAGTAGAATATTCTGTAGCCACATTGATAAAAACCACGTGGCGAATTCAAATATTCTTAGTGGCGAAAGTATCGTTTATAATTTTTTCAAATTTTCTGACGCAATTTCTGGAGGCTCCAAAATCCCGAAATATTTGACCGACAATATTTTTTTCGCTTTTAATTTAAAAAAACTTCCGATTGAAAGAAAAACTGTGTTTAGATCATTATTTTTCCTAGTGCATTAAAGCAGTGAGTTTGCGAAGGACCAGAAAAAACGCCTCTTTTCAAATAAAAATTAACGGTTAGGTTATCACAAACTTTTATAAGAATTTATTTTCAAAAAATGCATTATTTTGTATACACTTATTTCTTCACCGTTATAAATTTTTAATTTCTGTATATATGCTTAATTTATTGTTGACGCTTATTCAAAGCCTAATTTTTTTAATCTTATCGTTTATTTACACATTTAGAAAGTTGCATCTTAGTATCATTATCATCTTGTTGTTTTAAACTATGAAGTAACTATAATGGTATTTAAAACGGTTCAAAAGTTGTAAATAATAGAATAATTTCCGTAAATATTTATTTTTTATTAGACATTTTTTTAAACATTGTACTTTTTTTCAAATTTACCCAAACTAAATAAATATGAATGCTTTAACAAAAACACAAAATTAATATTTTTTTCTGGAGATAGTAGCATTTGAAAAATATACATTGCCATTAATATAGGCGGCATCATCAAGTATACTTTGTTGGTCAAATTGAAAAAAAAATATTTCTTCTAAATTAAATTGTTTACTCGGTAGAAGAGTATCCTCTCCGATTGTTTCGGATCCTAGATAGAGCTTAGTGCCCATTATTCACGTAACGTTTCAGTGCCGAATTTTCCCATACTCGCGCTGAATTCTATGCTCAAGAGATCGGATAAAATGTATCTCAGTAAACAGGTGAAAAGCGTAAAGATAATTCAAGTAGCTATTTATATTTTCAACACTGACAAACGTATAGATAAATATTAAAATAACAGTTCCTAGCTACTCGATTACAACGCCCATAATAAAGCGTTGCTATCTTTTCTCATTATTAATGTACTAGTACAATAATGAAAACTAGTAAAACAATAGGATATTTCTACGGTCTGTGTTGACGAAAGTAATATAGTTATTATTATACGGTTGAAGAAAAAATAGTATATATTACTCGGAGAAGAAGGCTTCATTATTTGTGCTTCGCTCAGATTACACTGATTTATTTCTGAGCTCAGCAAATAATAAGGCGCCTTCTATACTCCTAGTAATATAATATTAATTCGTTGTTTTTCAATAAAAAAGGATTCTTCCAGTTAAATTATGTATAATTCGATTCTGAAACTCGAAACATTTGATCTCATTGACATATTCCTGTAAATATACAACAATTTTTAAAAAGTACTTAACGAATTTTTTTCTTTGTTTAACCCATGACTTAAGTTAATTACTCTCTAGTATTCTGTCTAATAAAAACCTTCATAATATTCCACATACATTTGTCTACAAATTTGTGAAAAATCAGCTGCGAATGAGAATGTTCTTATAAGACATCGTAGTTGTAGCCGTTGGAATCACAATTTGAGAGACTTTGGGAACCGACTTTCTAAGATCGTTTTTTATTTATAACAATGGATAGACCTAATTTAACAACATTTTTCTTTATCATTTTGTCATAAACGTCATGATTTGGACAGAAAAAAATATTTACGTTAGCGGATCAAAAACAACTGAATACCCGTTAAGTCTCTATTGATCTCGCTTTAAACCTATTTTTTCGTAATCCTTGGCTATTATAAGTTCGTGCATAAACTTGTAATTTTTCCAAATAAACAGATCGGAAAAAATAAAAAATCGTGAATTTTTTAAGGATACTTTTATTTATTTTTTGTGTAATTATAGAGGATTTTTTCTACGAAAATTCCTAAACTTAAAAACTTCCTTATGGGGATTTTTAATGAATAATTTTTTTCACCTTTCAAAAGTCGCTGTTTTAAATAATTACAAAATCACGCTTACAAATTCTTCTATATACAATCACATCAAAAATATGTAACATAAATAAAATATTTAAATAATAACAATAAATATTTGTTTGGTTAAATAATTCCAATAATTCTTTAGTAATTTTTAATTCATAATGGCATTAGGCATAATGTCTGCGGTAAACTGAGCTCGTGAAAAATAAAATTAAGAGCTTGAAAATAAAATGAATGGCTTGAATTGCTTTATTGACTTTTCTAAAAATCTATTTGCCATATTAAATTCGCCATTTTAAATTTTGAAAATCTGGATTGATTATCGTTATCAGCGACTTCAAAAACTTGAATACCGATTTCCATTACGAACATTTGTCATTCTGTATAACTGTAATTATTTATTATTTTTCAATATTTTCAGTTATCCAGAAGAACTCATGATTTTCCTTTCTTAAGCCATTAATATAGTCAATTTTTGCAAAAAAATCTTCTTACATTATGTCGAATTTATTAACTGATTTATGGAATTTGTACGTCTACTTGTTTTTATTAACCTTGTATATTCCTGACTATTGTTGGATACTAGAGCTTACAAATTCTTTTATTTCTTGACATGTCATTTCCCGTGTCCCTCCCTATCTTAGTACTATATACTTCCTTGATTTTTCTGAATATTTTATCTTTTCAACTTGTGTAAGTCTAACAAATCTGTCTTAGAAAAATTAACGTATTCTTGTCTAGATTTTGGAAAATTATGACACTTCTAGTAATGTCCAAATCAAAACAAAAATAAACTATATACAAAATATTTAACAATTTAATAAAATTTTTATGAAGTAAAAAAATAAATAATTCACTTGGAATAACTTTTAAACTTTTAATTGTTTAAACACTGACAGATTAATTTTTTACTAAAATTATTTAATTATAAATAATATAACGGGTTTTTAAAAAAAGTTTATTCACTTTAAAAAATTCACCGTGTCATCCTTATATTTAATATACTGTGTAGTTTTAGATGAATAAATTGTTTCAAGTTACGAAATAATATTTCTTACATGCTCAGTCATAAAATACTCATAAAAGAATTATTATGAAGTGTCAAGCATGTCGAGCAGCAAGCCCTACCTAAATTCCCGTTTTGTAAAGTGTAAAGACGTTTTTTTTATGCGACAGGCTTTCATTAAATTTATTACGTTAAAGGGTTAGTGTATTTCAACAGTAACTATAAAAACAACATATAGTGAATTATTCTTAAATTGTAATGTGTAAAATAAAATATGTAAGATTAAAAAAATGAATTTGAATCATAAAATAAAACACATTTCTCTTTCCTTGTACTTAATAATAGCCTGATGATGGTTTGTAACCGAAACCAGTCGCCTTCCTTTATAATAATAAAACTTGACCTGTCTTTGTGCTTCATTTTTTGATTTATGAAAAAATCTTGTTAAACAGAAATGTTACCTTGATGGCGTTTTTAAATATTTTAATAGAATACCTACTTTAGTCTCTAGGGATTAAATGTAGCACTTTTTGGAGGGACTAAAGTACTCACTTTAGTCGTGGAAGTGTAAAAAGTTGTTTATATTGTGTTTTAAGGAATGAATCAATTATATTCTTTCCTTTTCTAAAGTGACGAAGCAACTTAAAATGACGTTTACTACATACTACATTTGGATAAAAAATGAAAGATAACATGAAACCAGAGCTGTGATGAGCACTGACAAAAAGTGCTCGCGAGCATTAAGCACTCAAAAAAGGTGCTTACAAATTACGAGCACTAAGCACTTTTGCAGGAGCACTAAGCACTTTTGAAAATTTAAATTATTGAAATGGAAATATCTGTATGTCTGTTGGCTTATTTATAGAAATGGAAAAAATCCAACAAAACTACCTAGAATTGGAATATAGGAACCAACATCAAAAATACAAAAAAAAATTAAATTTATTTCTGAACTTTTTAAATAGAGGAACAAAGCAATTTTTATTATTTTTGAATATATAAGAACAAAAAAACCATATAAAATACACGGTACATCGGGACCTAAGGAAGCTCGTTTTCTAAATATGGGCGCCTGGAATAAATGTACGTCTTATGACCTTGTATTTTAATATACTAATAAAACGTATTCAAATTAGTCAAAATAGTATTTTTTTTTTCAAAATATATCAATATTTAATAGTGTGAGTTTAAAAAAGTCACGAAAGGGCTTGGTGCTCGCGAGCCTTTTGGAGTTCTCGCGAGCCTTTTGAAGTTCTGGCGAGCACTTGACGAGCACGAAGCCCTTTGGTAAAGTGTTATAAGCACTAAGCACCGATTTTAAAAAGTGTTCGTAAGCACTCTGCTCCGAGCACAAAAGTGCTTAGAGTGCTTAGCAAAGCACTAAGCACATTGCTTAGGGACAGCTCTGGATGAGACATAGTCGTACAATCATGTAATTAAAAATTTTTTAGCCATAAAAGTTTAAATTTAAGATTCAAAAGAATTCTCCATCTTTTGACGGTGTCATTTTAATTTAAATAAATTTGATCTACTATTCAAAAACGGTCTTAAAAAAAACTTATAACTAGAACTCATTTTATGACGATTTAACGTCAAACACATTATCACAAAAATGCTTAATAAGTGAGCTAGAGTAATATTTAATTTATTATAATGATATCTATAAAAAAAATGAAAAATCATAAATTTTTACAACATAAATATTTAATGAATTTCCTCTTTCATTCGATTTGTTTCTCTTTTTCTTAATGCTTTTTCTCTCTGGCTATTTCAATGTTTCTTTATATCACTTCTTTGTTTTCTTTGGTGCTGCCTCTCTGGTTTTTTTGTGTCTCTCTTTAGTTATCATTAGTTTGTATCTTATCTCCTAATTAATTTCCAGTTCTTCTTAATCTTCTTAGATGTTGTTACTCTTCCTCTGGTTTCTTATATCTCTTTAATTATTACCTATTTTATTTTTTTACTTCCTGGCAAAGTTCATTTATACTTTATAGAATATTTTGGTAATAAAATTGTCTCAGTATCTCATATTTTACTTATTTTATTTTTTTAATATTTTTCAATCTAATAATAACGTTTTTTTTTTAAATCTGACAAATTATGTATAAAAATTATTTCGTATTATCTTTCCATATCTAGTTTTCGATTCCCGTTTTTTATGAAACAAAAAATTGTTACTTGATTCTTAAATTTTGTCCAAAATCTTTAATACTGAAGTTTTTAATTAATTCAATTAATACTTTTCCAAATATAAACAAATTTTAATTTCAGCAGAATAAGACATAAAATCGTACCACAAAAATATAATATAAAATTCAACAATAAATCGGCGACATGTTTCGGCATCAACAGGCCATCATCAGGCAATTTGTAAAGACTGATTACTAATAACAAATAATTATTAAAAACTTGAAATCATGATAGATTGCATAATAACGTATGAAATTAAAATTAAGTTACACCAATGGTACATACACATAATTGGTGGTGTATGCACAATTCATGTAATTTTGAATAGTACTCATAAGCAAGCGGCTCGTTTGGTTTGGGTGTTGGATATAAAAAATTATGAATAAAAATATCCAAACAAAACAGTTTTAAAATTATTTAAAATAAACCAATGTTAGAGCATCATCTCTATTATTAAGCATTTTTGAGGCAGGTGATTTAGGTCAAATCGACGTCAAATGAGCTCCAGAGTTTGTTTGCTTTGGTTATTTTTACATACATTTGATTGTAATTTATATCTCTGAAGTTGGCTTTCGAAAGCTGAAACTAAATTTAAGAATAGCCTCATGTATTCTTTAATTAATTGATTACTGGATTAAATGGAATGGAATCAAATACTGACCATTAAAAAATTATCCATTGGCCTTAACATAGCATGTTTGAACTGAAAACAGGAAGTCAATTCCAAAACTACTAAATTTGAATCGAATGCGATTCTTTTTAAACGCACTCTTTGTTTATTATTCTTGTCGACGTTTATTATTGTATCAGATCGTTCACATCGCTTCAATTTAGTATTTTGCATTGACTTTTTATTTATTATTCTCTAAACGATTTGGCTACTCGAATTATTTCCCAGACACCAGTACCGTATTCGTTAATTTTGAAAAAGAGGAATACTCTAATTATATTTGTATTGTGCAATATTTTCTAATTTTTATTGTATACAGATCTTATTTTATGTTCGATATTTTAGATTTTTTATGGATACGTGAGCAGCCAAAAAAAATTTTTAAATGCCATTGTTTTTATCTAACTTTATTCAGTAAGAAATTTTGTAAATTCGTTTATTATCGATGTTTCTTCACAATGTCCTTTTTGTTTATAGGCCTGATGATGGTCTTGTAGACCGAAACATGCCGCACTTTTGATCTTATGTCTTTTATTAAAGAATTTTATTGTGGTATGACTTAGAGTTGTTTTATTCATTATTCAATACTTTACCACATTTGAGTATATGGATAATATTTTCTTTTTTTTTAATTACAATTATCGTTTCATACCATATATAATTTTTTTTTAATTGATTGACAATACTTTTGTTTATTATCTTTCACTTCCTCATCTGTTTTTTCCCAAAATAAATTTTTTCTTACTTGAATATTTAAAAAAAATCTTTTAATCACTTTCGTCTATCTTTTATCATTTACTTATTCTATAACTAAAATTTCCTTTTAAATTTCCAAAATTATATCAGAAAATTAAAAAAAAATCATACGGAGTATTTCATAAACTATAATAGGTATCGAGAAAATAGAAATAGGTCTCATTTTAGGGGTTTTTAATGATGCTAAGACAGTTTAATAATGTTTTTTTTAAACTCTAAAAATAAGTATTTTTAAATGAATTCTGTGACCTGTATTCGATCAATGTTACAAAAAATTAGAAAATATTGCGTCTGGTTTTCCATTTTTTGTAAAGTAAATAATTGCTATTTGTTTTTCAAAGAAAAATTATGTTTTTGAAATTTATCCCATAATTCCAGTAGCCAATCCACACAAATTACAATAAAACTCATCGGCTGTCGTTTTGAAAATAGCATAAATCAATTAATATCTTGTATGATAATTACTCATAATAATTGCAAGTCTCAAACAATCTCGTTAAAGTTTACTAAAAGTCTAGACAACAGTTGGTGAATATGTATTTATTACTTACAAATTCTTTACGAAATGATATAGTTACATACCTACATTAACGTTTATTTAATTTTATTCGTGTATTTCAATGTTAACAATTATTGTTTATGTAACTGATCATATGAATTTTTAGTAATAATGTAATTTACAATCGCAAATGTCAATCTAATGCATATGATGATAGGTGTACAAATACTCCCATATCTTTTAAAATTTTTGACATTCTTCCATTGTTTCTGATCGTAATCCAAAAAAATTTATGATTTTTTTATACACAATTTCACGAAAAAATCAACTATTTGGCGAATACAAATATATACGTATCTATTATCCATTAGATTGATTCTATGACATATTTAAATATTTTTAAATAAACAAACTATGATCAAAGATACAAATTATCTTTAATTTTAGTTTAAAAATTTACCTGAATGTTGGGATAGGGTACCCTTGCTTCTCAAACGGGCACAATTTTTTTAAATTGAAATTGGACTGTAAAAAAATAGTTGACAATAGTACCTGTCCTTTTTTCCACTATCCACATCCTAACCGCGTGTTCATTTATTTTCATTGAGTAGGCTGGCATGCTCCTAAAAAAATTTGCTAATTTAATTTGGGTACCCTTGCCCAAGACTAAGTTTTGGGCTTAGGAAGTCTTCTTGGCGAGGTAAGTGTTCTTATTAATATTTCTATTGGCCACGCTATTAAAAAACTCTGAAATATCTACTTTTGTAGTTTAAAATTGATACGTTTTTAAATTTAAATGTGTACCTAACGATAATTTCAACACCTGTTATGTTTTTGCCTTTTTCATAATTTAAATAAAACTATGGTTTTCAATTTTATTATTATCTTCATAAGGTATCCAGTAACTTTTTTTTTCATGTCTTACTTCATTTTTTTTATTATTTGTAATATAATCCAGAAATAAGACTTTTAAAATATCGTCTTAAATTTCCTTATAAAACGTTTTAAGTATAAGAGTCTTGAAATCGAATCTTTGATATGCGTGTCTTATTTCTGCCTTTTTAATCTCGTATCGCTGCCTTTCTCATTTATTTCCAGGTTTTCCGGAACTTCCCTCTATTCTCTTTTTTATTATTAACTTCTGGGATAATTATCTTACTATTTTGTCTTCACTGGCCTTCTTCTATAATGTATCCATAGTATAGGTTTTAGTCTTTGGCCGGATGTCGCTGTGAGTGATGTTTTTTATTATACCCGAGTTTACTTGATAATAAAAGAAATATAAAATGTTATATTCAACTAAATTCTTGTTTTTCGACCCATTTTAATGCCTCAATAATTTTTTTCCCATCCTTCTTCGTTTTCCCGCTTTTATTATCCTAATAAAAGTTTTGTCATTTAGAGCCAATTGGTACCGTTTCTCCAAAACTTACATCTGGTGATGAAAGCAGAGTGGTATACACTCAAGAACGTTCTACCTCAACTTTGTTGTGTCCGTCACAAGCATTTCCAATTCCAAAATTCAGGTAAGACTGAATTTTATTTTTTTTTACCAGAGCCCGTTGGGAGCGTGGCCCCCAGATTGTCAGCTGGAAGTTCTAAAATTCAAACCATCGATTCCCGAAATGGCTTCAGCTTGAGTTTGATGTGTCCAGCACAGTCTTTCCCTGTTCCAAGTTACAGGTACTGTTTAAACAGAATTAATCCTTTTTAATTAAGTTCATGGTGTATTTCTTGTAGAACCGGTTGGCTCTGTAAAGCCAAAGTTTCCTTCGTTGGATAAAAGCCATGCGTTTGAGACAATGGCTTCACGTAGCATCACGGTACTGTGTCCAGCACAAGCATACCCTGTTCCTACTATAAGGTAATAATTTTTAATTATTCTCTTTTAACAGAACCTGTAAGTAGTACTTTACCTAAAGTTTCTTCTAAATCTAAATACGATGTAGTGGAATACAATGTTAATTCCACTCTGACACTTCTTTGTCCAGCACAGGGATTCCCCGTTCCCAGATTCATGTAAGTGTTTTTTTTGCAAAAATTCTTCATTATTTTCAAACTCGTTTTAAATAGAACCAATTGGTACCAGAAGGCCTAGTTTAAATTCTGAGATTAAAGGAGGAACTATGGAAAAGCATTCTGGATATGGGATGTCCTTGTTATGTCAAGCACAAGGTTTTCCCGTTCCATCATTCAGGTAAATTTTATTTACGTGCTTATTTTCTCTTAGAACCACTTGGCAGCCGAGCGCCAAACGTTGTGGACGATTTAAAATACAAACGGACCGAAAAGGCAGCGGGAACTAACATACCAATTTTTTGTCAAGCACAAGCATTTCCAGTCCCTTCATTCAGGTAACTTTTTATCTAAAATTCCTTCAAGTGTATATATTTGGCTTGTAGAACCAGTTGGAACTAAGGCACCTTCTTTTTCAAGTGACATAAAGTTACTAGGGTATGCTAAAGAAAGAAACAGCACGATATCAATGCTTTGTCCAGCCCAAGGGTATCCTTCTCCTTTATTCAGGTAATTATCTACTTTAAATAATTTTGTATGTTTTCGCCAGAGCCCGTAGGCTTCAAAGCTCCTTCTTTTTCTTCTTCATCAAAAAGTTTTACTTACGAAACACAAGGAGGGCAAGGGTTTGTGCTTTTATGTCCTGCCCAAGCTTTACCCGTTCCAAAATTCAGGTAATCATTAATTAATTCTTATTTAGAACCTATTGGTCTTAAGGCACCTTCATTTTCTTCAACGTCAAAAATATTTTCATATGATGCAAAAGAAGGGCAAGGATTTGTACTGTTGTGTCCAGCTCAAGCATTGCCAATTCCTAAATTCAGGTAAATTTTATAACTTCTATTTGTTTAGAACCAATTGGATATAAAGCTCCTTCGTTTTCTAATGATGCAACCAGTATTTCTTATACGCGAGGTATCGGACATGGCTTCGGTTTATTATGCTTAGCTCAAGGGTATCCTTCACCAAATTTCAGGTGGGTTTTTTAACATAAATTATTTTATTTATACAAGAACCCATTGGTTCCACACCACCCAGACTTCCTCCAAAATCTAAGCTTGATGCTGTAATGGGAAAAGCCACTCAAAACTTGGTATTACTTTGTGATGCACAGGCTTCCCCTTTACCCAAATTCAGGTTAGTTTCTTAGTATTAATTTATCAAATTATTTATATCAGAACCAATTGGATCTACACCACCTAGACTTCCTCGTAAACCTAAGCTTGATTCCGTAATTGGAAACGAAAATGAAGATCTAGTACTAATATGTGATGCACAAGCTAGCCCTTTGCCCAAATTCAGGTTGGTTTATATTAAAAATAATATTTTATTTCTTTGTTAGAACCTATTGGATCAAAGGCACCAGCTTTCTCATCAGAATCAAAAATATTTACGCTAGAACGGTTTATTGGAAAAAGTTTAGCCCTACTTTGTCCAGCGCAAGCTTTACCTGCCCCATTATTCACGTAAGAATTTATATAATCATATAAATCCAAATAGCCCAAGTGTTGTTTTCAAACATTAATTTGATTTTTTTAGAACCAATAGGATCAAAAGCACCTACATTTTGTTAAACATAAAGGTCAAAGTTTTGTCTTATTGTGTCAGGCCCAAGGATTACCAACTCCGAGTTTCAGGTACAGTTAATTCGAATCTCCGGGATAATTTATCGTATCAAAATAAAATAAAAAGTAACTCATATCCTATCCCCATTCAGGTCTAAATTGTATAGACTTCTGACTTACTTATGTTTTCTTCCTAGAACCAATCGGCTCCAAAGCTCCTACTTTCTCTTCAGACTCAAAAGGCTCAATTTTTGTTCGACATAAAGGACAAAGTTTTGGTTTGTTATGCCAGGCTCAAGGATTGCCTACACCATCATTTAAGTACGGTTTACTATTTTACGTTTAAAATTAAATTATTAAAAATTGAAGTTAAAATCCTATACCCATTCAGGTTTAACATTGATTGTTGTACCGTGGATTATACTTTTTTTATTCCTAGAACCAATTGGCTCCAAGGCACCTACTTTTTCTTCAGATTCAAAAATATCAATGTTTGTTAGGCATCTTGGTCAAGGTTTTGCTTTATTATGTCAGGCTCAAGGATTACCAACTCCAACATTCAGGTACGTTTTCAAATTTCCAAGCAGTAGTGTTGTAAGCTTCGGTGAAAATCATTTTTTTTCTATAGAACCGATTGGTTCCAAAGCACCAACGTTTTCTTCAGAATCAAAAAGTTCAACATTCGTTAAACACCAAGGATATAGTTTTGGTTTGTTATGCCAAGCTCAAGGTTTACCCACACCAACTTTCAGGTAGGATTTTTACTATAAGGTCCTTAATCTATTATATTTTAATTAGAACCTATAGCTGGAGTTGCTCCAAAAGTAAAAGACATCGACGTAGCTAGTTTAAAAAAAGAAGTTCCCCTAAATTCCTTGGTACCCTTAATTTGTACTGTACAAGGATACCCAGCACCTTCTTTCAGGTAATTTTAGTTCTTATATTATTTTTTCTGTCATGGTGAGTATTGTGTTTACTTGGTTTTCTAGAACCAACTGGAAAAATTGCTCCTAAAATACCTGGACAAAAATACGATGGTGGAAAAATATTTATTTATCCACAAAATAATACAGCAGTGCTCACTTGCGATGTCGTAGGTTACCCTGTACCTCTATTCAGGTAAATATCTCCCGTATAACAAAATATTTCAATTTCAGAACCCACCAATAACATTGCTCCAAAAGTTATTGACAATAAAGTTCGATTCACATTAATTGTTGTAAACAACAATAATGATGTGTATATCATGTGCCCCGTAGTAGCATACCCTGTGCCAATGTTCAGGTAGGAAATTCTACTATAATTCTCTTTTCTTATAGAACCCACAAATAATGTCCCTCCAAAGAAAGTGGGGGCTGAATTTGGAGGGTGGAGAGTAGTTAATGTAAATTTACGTTCGGTAGCATGGTTGTCTTGTCAGGTTACTGGATTTCCTGTTCCTAGATTTTTGTAAGTTTCGTTAGGTTTACATTTGGAAACGAGTATTTTAATAATGATAATAAAATATACTATATATGTTAATAAAACTGTTCCATATATGCTCAGTCACTTTTTAACTAAACAATCTTTTTGTAACGGCTGCTTCAGGTAAGAAATTTTATTATTTATCTCTAGTAATAATCACACATCTCAGAAGGTACTATTGTCAAGTAAGTAATAGTTCGGGTCCCATATACCAAAATTTACTATTTTAATCATTATTTACAGAACCAACAAGTAATGTTCCCCCAAAGAAAATAGGGAAAAATTTTGTTGGTTGGGAGGAACTTTTTATTCGTCAAAATGGTACTGCCTGGTTAACTTGTCAAGTTACGGGTTTTCCAGTACCGCGATATTTGTAAGTTTTTATTTAAATATTTATCTTCTTCTATAGAACCAACAAATAATGTTGCTCCTAAAAAAGACGGTGAGAAATTTGAGGGTTGGAAAGTACTGCTTATTTCACAACGAAGTACTGCTTGGTTGACTTGTCTAGTGACCGCTTATCCTGTACCCAGATATTTGTAAGTACCCTTTAATGGTACTAAAAAAATATGTTGCTTTAGTTACTGTAGTATGGGAAAATATTCCAACATTTGAAAGTATTTTTATAAATATATCTTCAATGTTAAAATTTTAGAACCAACAAATAATGTACCGCCTAAAAAAGAATTTGAAAAATTCACTGGCTGGAAAGATATTTTCATCAGTAAAACCCAAACGGCGTGGTTGACCTGTCAAGTGTCAGGTTATCCTGTACCTAGATTTTTGTAAGTACCTAGATTTTTGTAAGTAGAAATTAACATTTTTCATTTAAATATCAAATAAAAAAAAACAAACGAACACGGCTTTCGATTTGTAAATAGTAAACAGAAAGAAAAAATCCTATTAGAGCTTAAATTATGTTAAATATTGCACATGTGTTTACGCGGATATTTTTGCCTTTAGTACTGTAAAGTTTATGTTTGATACCAAAAAGTTAGTATTTTTAATTAGCATAAGAGAAATATGTGTGAGATATTCCACAAAATACAGGGTGTTATTAAAAAACATGCATTTTAAATCCGTTATGCTTTATTTTTAGACTTTCCTAGCATGTACAAAAATATTTTTAAAAATTACCCGTTCTTAAATTTTAAAACCAGTTGAGAGTGCGAATATAAAAATGTTGGTGTCATTTTAAAATTTTTAGATTTCTGAATTTTTGATAATTTTGAAAATCAAATATTCGACATTTTTTAAATTGAAATATTTAATTTTTTGGAATATTTGATAATTTTTAAATTTTTGAATAGATCTTTTCTTCTTAGGTCTGCCCATGTTAAAGTATTTGAACTCTTTGCTCCTTAGGACTACTCGTATAATAATAGTTGCTCTCTTACTCCATGTAAATATATTTCGCCCATTTGTCCCTTAGTCCTGTCTATGTAAAACTATATATAGCCCATCCACTTTTTTTAAGTTTTTGTCTATTGATACTATTTTAAGCTAAGATTGATTAATGAGAGAAATAATGTTACTTTTATTAATTTAATATCTACATATTTATAATACATTTTAAATGACTTCAATGTTCCTTCAAATAATCCACTATAGATTGTATAACAACTAAAACGACATCTTCACCGTCCCTACTTCTCTAATTTTCCATTTGTTCTTTCGTTACCTACTTCTCTAATTTTTAACCAAGGGGTTGGTTAGTAGTTGGATAATGTTTACATTTTAAAGTTGGTACTGTCCCAGTAGACACATCCGAACAGGTTAGCCACACTATAAATTTTAACACACTAGTCAGCTTGACGTTTGTCATTTGAAGAAAAAAGAAATGTTGAGCAGAGTACAGTCCCTTTGCCCCTTACTCTTGTCCATGGACAAATGTTTGGCTCTTTTATCACTTCCGTCTGTCAATTTAAAAGTATTTGGTCCCTTTACCCCTTAAGTTATTTGGGCTCGTTTCCCTTAACCTTGCCCATTTAACAAAATATTTGGGCCCTTTACCTTTTTTATCCTGATTCGTAAATGAAATAAATCTGGCTTATATTTCGATAGTAAAAAGTTTGAGCTTTATGTTCGGGTTAAAATATCTAGGGTGTTCTATTTTTCCGTTATTCACTGACCGATTTATTAATTTTGTCTATATATTTGTTAAATGTAAAAACATTATATTATTACTACCATGAAACTTCTCCATTGCAGCAATAACTTCTCCTCTAGTCCTCGGTATATTTGGAATTTTTGCTAAGTATATACATTTTCTAGAACTGTTCAAGTCTGCTATGGTCAAAAGTTCTTTAAACTTTGTTTTATTTCACTGCTAATTAACATGGATGGTTTTTTTGATACATTTCAACTAAAAATCACAGTGTTAATTTTCGGGCAAACTGGAAGTACGATAAAAGATCCCATTATTGAGAAAAAAAAAATTCAATAAAACTTTTTATAACATCACTTTTATCAATTGTAACCAAGTTTAAGATATTCCTCAATTTTTTTAGATCAATTACTCGAAGTTGCATTGTTATTTCCCATTCTTCAAAAAATCATTAATTATGTCATTTTTTCCAGGTTTTTCAAATCACTTATTATTTTTGTAATATCAAAATTACTTTGTTTAGTGTTCTGATTATTTGCCCATTCTAGAAAGCAACACATGGTGAAACTAAATTAAATGATAATCGAAGTAAAAAATCTAGGTATCACTTTAACGCAAATAAGAAAATAAATTAAACAATTAAACCTGGTTTAACCAAATTTTAGTAAAAGAGACGGAATTCATTCACAGTATTTATAGGTTTAAGTCTTTCTCTCGCATAAAATACTAAATATTATTTAAAGTACGGCGAACGACGTCTCTTCTTATATGTTAACTATAAGTGATGGAAATAAGATGACGTCAATGTTTGATCTTACTCTTCCTCATTAAATCGTCGCATATATTCATTATTTTTTTATGTTCTGTAAAATACTGGCCAAACCTGTATATTAGAAATAGGTTTAAAAATTAAATAAACTCTTTCATTGGCCATCATCAAACCAACATGTAAGTATTAAATGTATTTAGTTTTGTGAGGTTCTGGAAAAATTTCAATTTAGAATCTAACTGAAGCATGTATTATTTTCAGAACCCTCTAATAATATTCCTCCAAAGCTCGTCGGTGATAGAACTTTGGGGAAGATATTGTCATATTCCCACCGAAGTGACATTGCACTCATATGTCCCGTAGTGGGTTCACCTTATCCCAACTTCAAGTAAGTTTAAACTTGTTAAGTACAGTTTTTATGGTTTTATATTTATCGAGCACAATTACAATTTAAATAAATATACGTGTAAAATTGTAGCATTATTAATATAGTATATTCATTTCATGCACAGTGTAAATAATGATAGGTACTTGACAAAACAAGTCAACTGAAGTTTGCAATGCATTGCAAACTAATGGGGTAATTTTTCCCATAAGTCAGCTGTTTGCTCACTCACTTACTCCCACGACCAAAAAGTAGTAAGTGTTGTCTAAACTATAAGAGAGCGCAAATCTGAATACGTCTATGGATTCAGCGTTCAATTTAACTTCGAAATGGCTATTTTTAAAACCCGAAGTATCTCTTCCGGTATAGGTTTGTAAAATCGGTTTTAAAACCGGAAGTCGTAGAAACCTAAAACTCGCCTATGCACACATTCAAGATGTGCTGAATTTATAGCTTTTCGCTATCTGTTATAGTTCCTGAGAAATAGACAGACGGACGGAGCCGTATCATTAGTGTTTTTTTCCTTAAGGGAAAAATTACCAAACCCGTAGCTGGAAAAGTGATTAAAATTTTTTTTATACATACATTTTCTACCATATAGATAATCAGCAGTTACATAGTTTTACCTAATTTTATTAAATAAATAACGAAATGAAATAACTACATATCAAAAAATCTACGAAAATTACTGAAATAAAATGTCAAAGTCTGAAATTCAAGAAAAATATAGCTAATAAATTTAAAAAAAAATGGAAAAAATAATGACATCACTTTTTAATTTTGCAAATATTCTTTTAACTTTTACCATAAAATCCCTAATTTATTATTTAACTTAAATTAAGTTAGAATAACAGTTAATTTTTAATTTGATACATAAACATTGTTATGCAAAAACCATCCAATCTAAATAAATAAGATTATTATTCCAAACCGTTTATGAAAAGCGATATTTCTTTGTACAAAAAACTATTTGCTCAGTTAATATTTAAAAACCCACAGATTATTGATATAAAATACAAAAACATTCCATGGCATCTATATCATTTTTGTTAATTATAATGGGTGGTATTCATTTCATTTTTGACCTGTGACATTATATGCCATTAAATTCCTTCCAGGAATGGGCAGAATTAGATTAAATTTAAATGGAATTCCCTGTATGACGAATCGCGTGGAATCCATTACCTTCCTCTCTCTTGGAACCTCGCTGAAGGCAAGAATTTTAAATGCATGAATATTAATTCCAATGTTGCCACGTCTAAATGTTATATTACATTTCTTCAGAAATTTAATTCTTTGAATAACTACATTTTTCATACGTGTAGTTTATTATAAATAGAATCTAGGCCATTTGTAATGTTACTAGACATTAAGATTATAGTTATTCTACGCAATGATTACTGAATTATAGTAAAAAACAATTTTGTCTGTGTCATAATAAATATGAAGTGTTTTTAAATTAAGCTACTGGCAACGTTGTACAAATTAGCAAAAACATAAACTGTTTATTTCATACTTCTTCTTTTTCCTTGTTCAACGTTGCCAGTAGCTTAATTTAAAAACAATTCCTATTTTTTATGACACAGTCAATATTGTTTTTTGCTATAATTTAGTAATCATTACGTAGAATAACTATAATCCTAATGTCCACTAACATTAATTTAAAAAAAAATCGATGTCAAAAATGAAATGAATACCTCCCATTTTACGTCATATCTGATGGTCCGGGGAGGACATTTTTCAAATATTTTTTGATATTTTTCTGCTTATTTTTTTAATTTCTTTCTAATTTTTCCTTATTTTTCTGATTTTTTCTGATTCAAATTATTTCTGATTTTTTAAATTGTATTGTCATCGGTTCTTCATACGTGTGCAAAATTTTATATTCCTCAGTCGTCTAGAAATGAGTAAAAATTAATTTTAAATATTCCGCTACATACATACAGGTCAAGCTAATAAAAGAGTGTTAAAAACTATTAATGCAGCTTAGGATAAATACACGCACCACCAAAATTTTTATTATATGTTGTAGTTTATGTTTTCAGTAGATTAAATATTAAAAAAAAATTGCCGGCGGTCACTTATTAATGGAATAATTCACTTTATAAATGTTCACCTTGGATTTATTATATGTGCCATGACTGAAGGTTGCACACCCTGTAATATTGATTTGGCAAAATTTCATTTAATTTTTGATAAACAATAATCTTTATTTAATTGTGATAAAAATATCAAAAATTTACAGGGTGCTGCCAAGAATTTGTAAATTATGATTCAAAATAACTTCTTAGTTTGCACACCCTGAAAATTTTACTACCGATAAAAGTTTCTACATCTAATAAGCTTTATAAAATTAATAAACAAATATCAATAATATACAGGATGATGCCAATAATACGTTAATTATAATTTGAAAAGAGCACAGTGAATTGCACACCATGTAGAATTATTACATAAAAAATAGTGAGCTGAAAAATATAGTTAATATTTATCACAGCTGAGTAAACGTTTTTTTTCATTTTTAAAAATTTCCCTCCTCTCACTTATTTTAACAATATTCATTTTTTAAAATTTCGCTTGAAGTTTGCACACTCTGTAATATCGATTTGTCAGAAAATTTTATTCCTGACATCAGTTTCTAAATTCAATAATCTTTATTAAATTGTAACAAAAATATCAAAAATGTACAGGATGTTGCCAATAATATGATTTTAAAAATGCCGTAATTTTTTGATTTTGAATGACTCCGACATTTTTTTATTGTTATTTGTAAAAGGTTTGTTTACTTTGTTTACTTACGATTTTTTTGCGGATTCGCCTTAAACTGCATTTATTTCATAATACTAATTTTACTCAGTAACTCAGAACTATTTTCTGTGGATTTGGTATTTTTTTGCATAAGAATGACCAAAAATGCTTTACTATTGAAGGGAAAATCGACTGACAGGAAAAAACAACCGGCAAGAACAAAATACCGACGTTTTAAAAACTACATAAAAATAGTGACTGGTTCGGATTTTCTCAGTTAAGTCCTTTTTTTGAAGTGTATAAAAATAGTGCTAAATTAAGGTTAGCCTAGGTTAAAGGGAGGAAATTAAAATAAATATTCCAAAATTATTTTATTTTCAAATAAAACACATAAATAATTAAAAATAAAAACCAATTGTTGTTTGTCTCTGTCGATTGATTGTCCCTGACGATCGATTATCCTTGTCGATCGTTTATCCTTGTCGATCGTTTATCCTTGTCGATCGTTTATCCTTGTCAATCGATTGTCCTGTCCATAGATTGGTTGTCGGTCTATTTGACCCACATTATTATTTACCACTTGAAAATGAGTATACTATAGAAAAAAAAACTTATCAAACTTAAAAACAAGTAGTTATTAAAAGTTTATTTAAAATCGTATGGTTAATAAAATAAAAACTGATCTTGTCATTGACAAAATAAAAAATTTGACTACTTGGTAAACTAATATAAGGCAGTTATTTCCCTCAAGCTTGTCTTATAATTAAAATTTTGTAGAACCCACTAGTAATGTTGCACCAAAATCTTCATCTGGAAAATATGGCAATATTTTCCTATCGACTAAAATTAGTGAAGACGCCATTATTACTTGTGAAGTTTCGGGATACCCTGCACCAAAATTCAGGTACTTTTATCAATACTTGTATGCTTATTTGCCATTTTTATTTAGAACCAACAAGTAATGTAGCGCCTAAAAATGCTGGTAAAAAAATTGAAGGAAGTATCGTACAAGAATATGCATCAGGAAGTGATTCTATTATTACATGTGACGTTACTGGTTACCCTGTCCCTAGATACAAGTAGGTCTTTTTATTTATAATTATTTATAATTTAGAGCCAACTGGTCAGACTTCACCAACATTGTCTGGAGACGGATGGACAAAATTAATTGGGAAAAATCATTCTGACATTGCGTTATTGTGCGATGCTCAAGCTTTTCCCACTCCAAGAAAAAGGTATTTATTTATATATTTCTAATATTATACTTGTTTGAAAATATTAAGAATATAATGTTTATCATTTTTTAAATATTTAGTAATAATTATAGACATTAAATAACTATATTTACCATACTATAAATCAGCAAATTTCTCAATCTCGATCTATTTAAGAAAGAATTTGTTTTAACATCTGTTTTTTTTTTAATTGAAAAATTCTTTTCTTTGTTTTTTTCAACAATTCACTATTCTTTTGCCTTATCATTCATTACCTATAGAACCTGCACCTCATCTCATCTTTTTCTGAATTATTTAATTTATACAGGGTGATTCACTAACGACACCACGGAGTTTTATTGCGATTCTATTTCAAAATATTTTTAAATGTACAGGGTACTCCAAAAAATACAGAGGGTTTTAATGTATGTCCAAAACGTAAGGTTTTAGAAAAAATTAAGTATCTTGCTCGATGAAACCAATAACAACAAATTTACTTTTAGGTTTAAATAAAATATTGTTTCCTTAGTGTATAATATTGCAATTATTATCAGTTACCCTTCAGGTATTATCTTCTACATTACTTTTCTGTTGCATCTAGCTTATGTCCTTTAAATTCGTCAGTGTAGCCAAACAGCCTTGGAATCGGACTATAAAGTCGCGTGCAATAAACACTTACTTTTTGCACTAGTTGAACAAATAACTATTTATCAACTGTATCTCTAGTTTGTATCATTTTTCTCTCAGCTTCTCTTTTTTTTTCATCTAACTATGGTACATAATTGTTACAGACTATTAATGAATTTTTCTGCATTTTTAACAAACTGTTGCTTTAAGAAATTATGAGTCCATAAATTTTGAAGAGATTTTCCTTCATATACATTTTTTTCTTATTTATTACATATTTACAATTTACCCAAATTAATAATAATTAAATGGTCTCAATTAGGTTGATACCGTTCATTGGCAGTTTTCTGAATTCACCTAAAGTCATCTTCTTCTTCCAACTTTATTTATGGATTGAGCATACCTGTTAATATCTTTGGGTCATTTCCTGTTGAGTCTTCTGTTTTCAAGTGATGGGTTGAAGAGCTAATACATGAGTTGATTACTGGAGAAGTGTATATTTAGGTCTTCATGAACATACCACTGTGCATTTGTTATCGTTCTAAAGCGTCTAAAATTGGAACGTGAATGTTGGTGTTGGATGGTTACCGTATGCCCAAATTGATTTTGTATTTTAGAGAGAGTTTTAATTTACGTTTTATTAACCATGACATATTTATTATCTTCAATTGATATATTTTTAATTTGATTTGTGATTTCCAAGTTAATATTTTATCAAGATAGAGTACGAAGTATTCTATTCTTCCGGATGTAAACGTAATTTGACATGATTTATTTGTTTTTACGTTAATTTTAAACCAGATTTTGATTCGATTTAAGTGGATTTGTAGCTTTTGCAAAGTTCTTATCGCATCGATATGTGCAACAAGTATTGCTGTATCATCAGCACGTGTTGCCATTAGCAATATGTATAAAAGTTAGACAAATCGGTATATAAATGGTCCAAGGACACCTCACTGGGGAACACCAGATTCGAAAGGGTGATATTGAGATAGACACACAAGTACGATTTGAAGATCTAGTTTAATTGACTCGGTGTTTCTGTTTCAGTTTTTAAAATAAGCATTTGTGCCACACTTTCTCAAAGCTTTATAAAATGACTCGTTTTTAGGCTTTCATTCATTTTGTTGACGATTTTGTATTTCTTACTGGTTCTCTGAACTCTTTGCCCTTAGTTCTAGTAGATTTCTATAAAAAAATGGTACACACCATAATCTTTGCTTTACTGGTGCGAATCACTTTATATTTGGTTACTAAACACCTTAATTTAGTATCAATTTCAGGCCCGAATTATGGGGTTTACAGGTCACGCGTATTTTAAATGGCAAAATTTTTTTTGGTTTCAAATTTTTATTTTCATCGTTTAGTAGGGTGTGTGAGTCAAAATAACCCCGAAAATTAGATCTCCCCGCCCGTTTTCGTGGTCTGAACACGATAGCGGTGGTAGATTGTTTTTTTTTTTGGTTGCTAAGCCCCCCAAAACTGACAAAAACCACCACCGTGCTCAGCATCCTTGAAAACAGACAGTAGATACCTTTTGTATTGCCGGGGATATACGAAAAAAAAAGATTTTCATCCCTTTCGGGGGTGAGTATTAGACGCTGGAGGGGTTGGAGGTGATCGGAAGCAATTTCCAGCATAACCGCCGTGCTCAGCTTCCTCGAAAACGGGGGAAAACATATTTTTGTCCCGTGGAAATGTGATACGGGAATTAACCCTGTTCGGGGGTGATTTTTGGCCGTTTGACGTTCTACCATGGCCATCGTGTTCAGCATCCTCGAAAACGTATTAAGTTCTCTATATTGAATTTTATATTCAACTCGGTTTTGACCAAACTGAGAAGATTGATAGAGAAAGGATATTTTATTTATTAATAAAAAAATACCTAAGCAAGCCTATTATATTATAAAGATTGATATAAGAAATTATCGAAATAAATATTTATTTTTCGCTTTAGCGCAGAAAATTCTTCATCGAGATGCCGAATTTTTTCTTTTTTAAATCCACGTCTTCCTATTTCTTACTACTACTTTGATCTCTTTTTCTTTACTTGTTTTTTATGTGTTTTATGAAATACGACTTATTGCACTATATCTTTGGTACATCCTGCACTTATTTTTCTCTTCTAATTATTTTTCCTTTTATTTATTTTTCTAAATAGCTTTTTCGGATCTTCTTTTCTTTGGTTGAGAATTTTTACCAGTCTAGACCAATCATTCTTATGGATTCTAATTTTTTTCTGAACTGATCCTAACATTAAATGGAATTTCAAGCTTCTTTCAAATATCTTGGATTCCATTCATTTTTCGTGGTAGTATAGTAACTTATTTACCATAAGATCTAAACTTCTTAATTAGTCATTTCGATGTTTACGTTTTTAACGTTTTATTTAAATTAAGTCCTAGCTAAGGTGCAGTATAATACTTCATGATAAATTGTTCTGCTCTCATACTAAAGAAATCGGTCAGTGGAATGATAGACTAGCAATATATTTGTAATCTCTTTACATTATTTTTTGTCTAAATATATTTATTATTTAACTTATAAAATATTCTTAATTACTACTCTTTATTATTTTCAAACAAGTTTATTGATTTAATTCTGAAGAAAAAACTACTGATAAAGGTAAGATAGTATTTTTTTTAAATAAAATTAAATTGCTTTATAAATAAATATAGATACAGCAATAAAGGGAAGCAGGATTACCTTTCCGAAATCGTGAACATTAAATTTTCTTCGATTTCATTTAATGTTTACGTAAATAATAATTTCAAACAATCTGCGAAAACATGGCAAAAATTTTGGTAATGAATCTGTTAAATTTTGTCTAGTTTAACAAATTATTTTATCTCTTTATAGAACCCACTGGATCAGTTGGACCACAACTAAATTCAAGAACTATAAATATAAAATTTGTTAAATCGGGATATTCAGCAGTAGGTCTTTGCCCTGCACAAGCTTTTCCTGTACCATTCTTTAGGTAAACTGCAGAAAACTAAAGAAAAGCAGCATCTAATAGCGTAAATACTCATGCAATATTTATTCTACAAACAACTTTCTCTTTGTTACAGGTGGTACAAATTCATAGAAGGAACCAACCGCAAACAGGCCGTTATTTTAAATGACCGAGTCAAACAAGTAGCAGGAACTCTGATTATCCGCGAGGCTAAAGTGGAAGATTCCGGAAAATATTTATGTGTCGTTAATAACTCTGTTGGAGGCGAGAGTGTGGAAACTGTGTTAACTGTAACTGCTCCTTTGAAAGCCAAAGTCGATCCTCCCGTACAAACGATTGATTTTGGTAGACCAGCAGTTTTTACCTGCAAATTTGAAGGTAGTTTTTTATTAACTTTTTTACTTATTGTGCTAAAAATATAAGATCACAATAATTTATTAAAATCCGGTACAATTTGGTTTATGAAAAAATGAACAATGATATCAAAATTAGGATTGTCGTATTAAAGAGGAGACAATTTTCCACCATGAGTTGAATTTTTGGAGGCTTAGGTGGGTGAAGAAGTAAGAATACTGCAAAGCTACGTAAACAGGAAAGCTATCAGCAATGTGTTTTTGAAACGACAAGAAGGGGGTCGATTAACAAAGAAGATAAGTTTAAACGCCATTTTGAATGTATCCGTGAGCAATTTAATTCAATCTAAGGACAACAAAGAGGATATGTTTAATTAACTGCTCGTCTTCTTCAGCAGTAAAGGATATTTTTTTAGATTTTTGACATTATAATTTTGTAAAAAATAAAATACAAACAGCCACTATATTTCTCTGAATGCAGTCGGCCTTATCTTATCACGCCCGACGTACAACGCTGCGCTCTGTAGGAGAACACCAACATTACATTCCTACCAAGTAGTGCCGGCGTGTTGCGCTAGGCGTAGCAAACAAGCTAGCTTGGAAAACCCGCCTTAATCGACACGAACTTTCAACAAACCACACTAGATTTGAGTGAAAGTCAACACACCCCTGGCGTAATTTGCGCAACTCCTTGTTTAAAATCGCTCTTGGACCACAATAGTAGCATTGTATAAAAAATAGTTTTTCATATTTTTGATTAAAATTTACTTTGCTTAAAATGTTTGAAATTAACAAAATTATTTTCTTCAGGAAATCCAATAAAGACAGTCAGCTGGTTGAAAGATGGAAACCCAATAGATCACAGCGACCCAGTGTTTAAAATAGAGGCAGTTCGAAAAGAAGATAAGGGTATGTACCAGTGTTTCATCAGAAACGATCAAGAAAACGCAGAAGCGACGGCCGAACTAAAATTAGGTGGTCGATTTGAACCACCTCAAATCCGACATGCTTTTAATGAAGAAACCGTCCAACCAGGAAACTCAGTCTTTATGAAATGTATAGCGTCTGGTAACCCTACCCCAGAAATCACGTGGGAATTGTACGGAAGAAGATTAGCAAATAGTGACGTTTATCAAATTGGTCAATATGTTACGGTGAATGGAGATGTAGTTTCTCATTTAAATATTAGTGCAATTCATACCAACGATGGTGGTTTGTATAGGTGCGTTGCTAGTAGCAAAGTAGGTTCGGCAGATCATTCGGCGAGAATCAACGTATATGGTTTACCATTTGTAAGGTCTATGGAGAAGCAAGCTATTGTTGCAGGAGGTACTCTAATTGTTCACTGTCCATTTGCTGGTCATCCTGTTGAAGCCGTTGTTTGGGAACGAGGTAAATATAAGTTTTTTTTAATAGTTTTTTATTTTATTAATAATATTCCCTATTAAGAATAGATACTTTTGAAATCTATATAGGGCAGATCAATTTACAATTATATTAAATAAAAATAAAACGTTTTGCTAAAAAAAAAAAAAGTTTAAATCAGATTACATTAACAGAACAAGAAATATTTATGAACTCTTAATACGCGTGAAAAAATAAAAAAATGTACAGGTTTAATTTTTATATACAAAAAAGTTATATAAAAAAATTAAAGAATAAAATTACGTACATGTAATACTAAAATTTATAATTAAAAAAATTCCCAATATTCATAGAAAGTTTCTTCAATTAGATTTTTTTACAGAGGCTTTAAATTTTTTTATTAAAAAATTCTTATAATGTGGCGGTAGACAGTTATAGAGTTTTATAGTGGAAATCTGTATTTGTAATCATTTTCTTTAATAAAATTTAGACATTGATATATAAACATAGGTCAACATTTTCATCCTTTTAAAAATAGGTCGACAGTGTTCTCTCTAATTAGTGCAGGTGAGATAGCTGATTTAGCAGCAAAAACAGAGTTTAATTGATATTGAGTTTTTTCAATTTTTGATCATGCTTTTAAATGGGAACTGTAGTTGTTTATTATTGTATCAAAAAATACATGTGAAAACGGAAAAAATGCATATCCGGAGAACTCCGGGCGATTCAACTTTTAATTAAAAAAAAAGTGTTTTTGACAGAAAAAAATGAATGTCTCAAAAAAATTTAAATTTTTTGTCTCAAAAATTTGATTAGTTATTTAATACATAAAAACGAATACTTTCATCAAGTTTCATCAAAATCGAAACATTTTTGCAGAAATAAAAAATGAAAACCGAAAAAAAAAATAACTGCGAATTTCCTCATTTTTCTCAGACATTTTGGTCAAAAATAATCTAGACAAAGTTGTAGATTTTTTCATAAGCTACGACTTGAATGTTTTCGATAGGATATTAAGTTTCGCCGTAAATTACAATTCGCAAAAAAACGTTTTTCACCTCTATCTAACCACCCCCCAAATAAATTAGACCAACTCCCAGAGCGCCGTTTTTGTTACATGTTGCTTATGGCCCTCTTTAATCATTTCCCACTGCAGGTGTTTGGATATCAAATAAATTGTAAATATGTATCTCGCCTACACTAAATATTTGAAAATCATTTTTAATTTTGTGGATCTGTGATTTAGAATACTTAATAAATTTGAAGACCTTGTAAGATGCTCATCATAAGCGTCTTTGACAGAAAAAAATGAATGTCTCAAAAAAATTTAAATTTTTTTATCTCAAAATTTGATTGGTTATTTAAGACATAAAAACGAATGCTTTCATCAAGTTTCATCAAAATCGAATAATTTTTGCAGGAAAAAAAAACTAAGAATTACCTTAGTTTTCTCAACATTTTGAGTTTATGGTCAAAAATAATGTAGACAAAAGTTTGAGAATCGTTTTTAATTTTGTGGCATTTATTTTTGAAAAGTTATGATATGCTTTGTTAATTTTTTTACTGATTCCATTTTAAATTAAAATCTAAAAGCACAGTGAGAAACCAAGCGAAATATTAATTTTTTGATTTTTTTGTAAATTTAATTTGAAAAAAGTCCTAATTTTCAATCAAAAAAGTTGATCAACAAACTTTTGATTTTTGATAATTTCAGGACGACATTTTTTTCGTTAAAACCTCTACTTTAAGATGGTGTAAAAAATCATACTGTTACTGTGGAAGAACATTGTCAAAAATGAAACAAATCAAAAAACACTTTTTTCAAGATCAATTTTTTTACTTAAATTTTAAATTGACTGTATTATGTATCAAATGCCTAAAGTTGGATAAATATGCTTAATATATAATAGATATGCTAAATATCAAGGAGTTTTTTCTAAACGAACTATTTTATCACTTTAGCAAAGTGATTTTTTTAATTTAGTTAGTATCTTCAGAGGAAGGTCAAAAAAACAGTTTTGTCCTTCTAAATTTCTGAAAATGCTAGTTTGTTTAGCGTTCTTTTTTAAAACTTAAAATTTTTATTATTGAACATTTTATTCTTAAGATTAAAAATACATGTATTATTTAATAGATGGAAGATTACTGCCGATTAACAGAAAACAGAAGGTATTTCCAAATGGTACTCTAATTATTGAAAATGTGGAAAGAGCATCAGATCAAGCTACATACGTGTGCGTGGCGAAAAATTCTCAAGGATACAATGCTAGAGGATCATTAGAAGTTCAAGTTATGGGTAAGTTAATCACTGTCAATTTTCTTGCAAAAGCGATAAATAAATCTATTTTTGATATTAATATATTTTTTTATAGAAAACAAATTGATTCATTAAATCTTAAAAACATGATTAAACGTTTTTAATAAAAAATATTTTAGTACCAAAAAAAATATTTATTTGTTACTTTTGCACTTATTTTTGTACTGCCACAGATTAACTTAATCATATTTATTAAATTAAAAATTTTTGAAGTGCATATTTACCTTACTTATGGAACGACGTTTTATCAATTGTGAAATTAATGATGATATCTCAAGAAATCGTATTTTCTACAGATATTTCAAAAAATATAATTTGGGCCCCAGAACTACTCCATAAATTTATTCAAAAACATAATTATGATGTTTATATCAGAAATGTATGATTATACCCCTCCACGCACAAGCCTTTGGCTTTCTGGGGTCCACTCTTAAAGGGGTGAAATATAGGGAGAGTATTATTATTATTATAAATTTTTTTAGGTTGTCCCTTATTTAAATTGTGATATTTTTAAAATGACCATTAAAGAACAGTCCGGTCTAGAGTAATGCCTAAATACTTAGTTTTTTTGTTAATGGCCAACCGTTTGTCTTCAAACTGGACGTTTACTCCGTAAGCGCGTGAGTTCTTCAGGTTGAAGCATGAAACTTCAGTTCTTCAATTCTCCATTTCCGAATATAACGCCTCTAAGTAGTTATGTCCTGTGTTTATCCCAAGGATCTGTGGCTCGTGACTATAGCCCAATCATCAGCATAGCCTTTTTCTTGTCTACAATATACAGGTTGAACAATAATGGGACTAGGACTGAGCCTTGCGGTATTGTTTAGATTTTTGATCACTTAATCAGTACATATTTGTCCTTTCCACTTTATCTGTATCTCTTTTTCTAGTCTAGATGAGAGGATTTGGGGAAAATCGCGAATGTCTTCCAATCTGTTTTTTATCATAAATTTATTTTCAAATTTCTGATATTATTTGTGCCTTTAATAAGTTTTCGAAAATTTTGATTTTTTTTGAACCCAGACGACTTTGTTAATTCAAATAGAAGGGATGATTTTGACTATGTAAGTAGAAAGATTGAGACATAGCTGTATACGACGTGCTACAGCACGAGCCAAATATTTCGCACCCAATAATCATATTGTATTAATTTCAACAGCGCGCCCTTCTCTCCACTGTCTTTTACATATTGAGTAATTTGAATACCGCGCGCTCTCCCCCACTTCCTGTTTAACATTTCCTCATTTCCGTTTTATTCACGAAGTTACTTCTGTAATTTCAATGACGTGCATA
This sequence comes from Neocrepidodera transversa, assembly GCA_963243735.1. NCBI lineage: Eukaryota > Metazoa > Arthropoda > Insecta > Coleoptera > Chrysomelidae > Neocrepidodera > Neocrepidodera transversa. Next base: position 9,515,585 of record OY725338.1, read on the forward strand.
GCAGGGGCTAAGATGTTATACATAGGGGAAATTTTTTATTTCAATGTTGTAGGCGTGAGAAAAATTATTCAAAATGAATAAAATCACTTAAAATCTCTAAAAGTAAGCTAGTAAGCTTTGTGACGGATTTTAAATCACTAAACATAGCAAAACAAGTTCTATTTATTCAAAAGAATATAAAAAATTTTAAAACGGACAATTTTTGTATATTTTTTAAATAAAATTTTAGAATATTGAAAATCTTAAAATAACGCTTTATTAAAAACTAAGTAAAATATCAAAATAACAATAAACAATCCACAAAATAAATTATGCGCCATCTTACAGAATTCTGGTAAGTTCTATTGGACTCAACAGGTGGTACTCACATGAAGTTCTAAACAAAATCGAATCAGTAGATACACCAGGATTTTTAGACATCTGAAAGAGGGGTCCCCATTTTAACTTTTGGAAGACAAATGTCAACTTAAGAGTAACGTTAGCATACGTAGGAAAGTCTGGCTTACATTTTGGTATACAGATTTGGCCAAAACTTTGCTGAATATAGAGTATTTCATGCAATAGACAAGAAGCCCAATAAACGATATACAAGGAATAAGAACAAAATATTTTGGTTTAGGAAATACACAGACGGTCTGACAGTTTATCATGCCGAATGGTTTATTTGATCCCTTTATTCATTAAGTTGCCATTTTTTATAATATTATTTTTTTAAATCTACTTTTATTTTTGAGAATTTTTCGATTGTTTATTATTTTATTTATCCAGAATTATTTTTCTTTTTAAGAATTTTTATTTTATTTTCAAAGCCATTAGGCTGAAAATGTAAGCATATCTAATAATTCTAAAAATTAGAAATGTTATTTTCTTATTCTAAAACGCAAAAATGTAGCTATTTAGAATCGGACTCAAATACCCTCTCTCGCAGTTTATCAATTACTAAATAAAAATTTAAAGTAAAACCAGCCGCGAGCACATCGCTCTCAGTCACACGTTACCTTGATATAGGGTGGAGTCAATGTTTCGTCTTATTTTTTCCTATTGAATCGTTGCATAAATACATTCATCTTCCTCTCATTACAAATTCCCTATGTTTCGTATATTTTTTGCCAGATCTGTATGATATTCATGAATCGGTATAAAGGTGACGGAGAAAATTCTGGAATTCAGTTTTTAATATGTACATTCTCCTATATCTCTGTTTTCTAAAGAAGGTCTTTAACACTAAAAAAAAGTTTTTTCCTTAAATTTTGATGGCAGTATTTTTTTTTCATCTCAAAATATTTCCTCGTATTGATTTCAGCTTTATACGATTTTTATACTTTTTCCCGTCTTTACTTTATTTAAAGTAATTATTATTGCTTTTTCCATTTTAATTTCAATTTTCATAAAGGGATTTCCCATATTTTAAAATTCTTACCCTGTTTATAGAATGGTTTATGGCGAACAAATTATATCCTTGGAAATGTATAAATTATGATAAAATCTCTCCATTAACTTTGCAATTATCTAGTAAAATGATGCTATTGTTGCTACTACTACTGTCATTAATTTTAATATAAAATCCTATAAATAAAACGTTCACTAACGCTAATCATTTGCTCAGTATCCTAATGACGTTTAGGATAAAAATATCTTTTATTGCGAACCGCCAATAAAACTATACATTACCATAACGATTTGCGGCAGTAAACGAGCACTTTATCTTACAGTTTTACCTGCCGCCAGACATTAATCAGAAATCGTTTGTCGCTGTCACACGGCTTTCACAGTTAAACTTTTGTTGTCAACTTTTGTCACGAATTATTTATGTAAAATAATAGATTTTTATGTTTGACGGCGATAAAATGTTGTATGCACCACGTCAGTAAAGTGTCTTTATCGAGCACGCCTAATACTCGCCTCGCTCGCTCGGCTCTTAATTTCAGACTTGTTCGATAAAGAATCACTTTTCTGACTTGGTACATAAATAACTATTAACAATCATCACATTTATTATTGGATCACTTGGCCGATGATTAAAGTTAGTTATTTTTTCGTTATTATGCATTATATAATAAATCCAAGCGGATATCCATATCTCAATTGTAGCAAAATTATTCGATAAATTAAACTCGTGAGTCATGTACCACAATATATTAAATAAAACACAAATCGTTTAGGCGGCAACTAGTTTCGGCTTCAAGCCATATAAACTTAAACAAATGTTAAACTAAAAGTAAAGCATAAACGCTTAGTGGAGAATACCACGAGGGGGTAGGGAAATTTGGGGGTACATAAAAAAATTAGACTAAATATCATCTAATTTTTTCATGTATCCCCAAATTTACCTCCCAGTGTTATACTTTACTATTAGTTTAAAATTTGTTTAAGTTTATATGGCCTGAAGCCGAAACTAGTTGCCGCCGACACCATTTCTGTTTTATTTAATATATTATGGTACAATGACTCGAGTTTTATTTATTGCATTATACAGTGTGTCCACGTATGAGCTTCACAAGAGGAGAAAAATTTTTATTTTAGGTTTTATCGAAAAATGTCATTCTTGATAAAAAGTTTTGCTCATAAAATGAAAAATAATAAGGTTTTACCGTACCTGTTTTATTTTATAATCAATTTTCTAGATTATAAATTCATAGGGTTTCACAGAAAATTGACTAAAAATGAAGAGGGCACGATAAAACATGATTTTTCTCTCGTTTTATAGAGGTTTAGAATAAACAAAACTTTTTATCAAGAATGAATTTTTTTGATAACACCAACAATAACAATTTTTCTTCTCCTCTTGTGAACCCCATCCGTGGAGACACTGTTTAAAATATTTTCATTTATTTTAAATAAAAATGCGCTTACATATTTTCAAGATTACTGAATATTTTCAGTGTTCTGTTTAAATGAGGTGTTAATTAAATATTTAAATGTTACTTAAATAATTACTTTTAATAACATTTTCTGTGGCAGTACTTTTACTTACTTTGAAAAAAAATTTATTTGTACGTAAATCTAGATTTATAGCAAAAATTTACGATTTTTTATTGATATAATTGTAATGGTCTCTTATATAAAAACTGTTTATTTGTACCTTAAAATAAGAAAGTTTTTACCGAAAAATTTTTTTTTAATTAAATAAATACTTGTAGTAAATTGTTTCATAAATCTAGATTTACGCTAACGAATGTTCCGTTGATTTAAACTTTTTAAGCCAAAATCTCTTTCAGCATATAAATTATAAATTAAAGGTAAGATTTGTTTTTGTGCATTGAATAGCCATGCTTTCTCTTTATAGCCAGAAATTACATAAAACATCATATACAGAATGTTTATTTATTTTTATCATACTTGGTCATAGCTTGAAAGGAGGCCCATGTGTTATTGTTTGTCGTCATTTTTTTTAACGCTGTTTGCAGTGGCACCTGTAATAAGTCCTTTTCAATTTGACGGGCCCTTGAACGCTGGGGACAGCGCCATTTTGACTTGTTACGTCCCGCAGGGTGATCGTCCGTTGAAAATAAAATGGTTTCATAAAGGTCACCACATTACACATCATTCAAAAGGTATTTCAACTTCTGCGTTTGGAAGTCAAGCCAGTATTCTTAATATAAATTCGGTTGAACCACATCACCGAGGGGAATATGCCTGTATAGTTACGAATGCAGCTGGCAAATCGAAATTTATTGCCAACCTTGATGTTAATGGTAGATCACTTGATCTGAAATATTTTAGGTGTTTTATTATTTTACCTATCTTGACCTTACCCCACACCTGATTCTTTTATTTTTCAGGATAGTGAGGTTATGATCAAAGTTGTCAACCAACCAATTATTCCTCAAGGTTTGGTATTTTTTGTATAACTTCATGTTTTCGCACAATACCTTTTTACCTAGTTTATTAAAATATGTTACAACACAGTAATCCTAACGCTAAATTTATTTTATCATGAAATTTTGATGAATATTACTAAATCAGTTCCAACTTTGTGGTGAAGTCTTTATATTCCAAAGTTTTTTTATTCTATCAAATAATTTCAGTTCCTCCTCAAATTCATCCATTTGACTTTGGCGATGATCCCGTGAATTCAGGCGAACTAGTTGTGGCGATGTGTGCAATTTCAAAAGGCGATTATCCAATTACTATATTTTGGATGCTAAATGGTCACAGAATAAACAATATTAATGGCGTCACAGCTACTAGCACAAACAAACGAGTGAGTCAATTAACAATTGAATCCGCTCAAGCTAGTCACACAGGAGAATATACGTGTTTTGCAGAAAATACAGCTGGCACTGCCAGCCATTCAGCATATCTAAATGTTAATGGTATTTAATATTGATTAAGTCAAATTAATATACCTACAAGTTTTATCCTAACCTTAATATCTATACCATTTCCTTAGATAAATATAAAAAAAATTGGGCATTATTATTGAATTAGAATAAATATTAGTTGAGTTATTGGGATAATATGTAACTTTTTGTAGCAGTTTTTGCCAAAATTTCAAAAGTATGTGCGAAATTATTTCTTTTTCTTTGTACCCTATTTTTTAATAGAGTAAGAAATTGACTCTATCATTTTTAGTCACTCCCCAAATCACTCATTTCGATTTTGGTGATGATCCTATTAATACTGGCGATTCTACTTCTGCATCATGTTCCATTCACAAAGGGGACTTGCCAATAAATATTTCGTGGCTTCACAATAATGTAAGTCTTGGTTATATGGATGGAATATTGATCTCAAAAGTAGGAAAAAAATTGAGTACAATTACTATTGAATCTGTACAGGAGAAACACGCTGGTGTGTATACCTGCATAGCAGAAAATAAAGCTGCAATGGTGAAATTTTCAACGAGATTGGATGTTAATGGTACACTTATAAATTGTGCTTAATCATTGTTTTTATTTATTTTTCCTAAACGCATTGCACATTTGAATTTTCCCAATACAATCAATTTTTGTATATTTTAATTTCTTTTTAATATTGGAAACAAACCTATAAAGTGGATAAAATGGAAAATATTTTTAAGTTTATTCCTCATTTAAATTGTATTTTTTTTAACTTTAGTTGCTCCTCAAATAGCCCCTTTTGATTTTGGCGATGAATCTATAAATACCGGTGACTCAACTTCGGCTGGATGTTCCATTCACAAAGGAGACTTACCGATAAACATTTCTTGGTTACACAATAATGTCAGTTTAGGTTACGTAGATGGCGTATCCATAACCAAGGGTGGGAAAAAAGTCAGTACTGTCATTATAGATTCTGTACAGGCAATCCATGCCGGGGAATATACATGTATTGCGGAAAATAAAGCTGGCATCGCAAGATACTCTTCTAGGTTGAATGTTAATGGTATAATTATTTTTAAGTATCATTTTTTTTATTAATTTTTACACTACAACCGAATTCCAATTATATTCCTATTCCATATCTACTGAGGTGTTCCATAGTTCTTTTTGTCTTGATGATAATGTTCAATTCCTTAGATAACTTGTCAATATTTATAAAAAAATTTTAATGTTTCAAGTCAACAAATATTGCCTTTATTCCAGGAAGTAAATTTGACATGACTTAATCTAATAAATATTATTAATAATTTGTAATTTGTCTTGTTTTTTACGTGACTATTTCTTCTAGTTGCACCTCAAATAGCTACCTTTGACTTTGGTGATGAATCCATTAATATGGGTGACTCTACATCTGCTAGTTGCTCAATCCACAAAGGAGACTTACCAATAAATATATCTTGGTTACATAATAATGTTAGTTTAGGTTACATGAACGGCGTTCTGGTTACCAAGGCCGGAAAAAAAGTTAGTACCATTACTATTGATTCGGTACAAGCAGAACACGCAGGAGAATTTATCTGCATCGCAGAGAATAAAGCTGGCATTGCTAGACATTCCGCTAAGTTAAATGTTAATGGTATACTAATTTGAAGTTTTGGTCTGCACAATATTTATTTATCCTAACATATTTCACCCTATTACTTTTTCGTAGTTTTTAATCTTCCAGTTAACCACATTTTTTCTCATATTTTATAGAGCTCCTTCCCTCCACCTTTTTATTGACCTGACTCTTTTCTTCCTATAGACAAGTTATTGTTTTGTTTATTTTTGGTTCCCGATATATACTTCTTGGTTATGTCTTCTTTGGTTTTTTTTCTCCAACAATTCTTCTCAGACTTACCAATAAATATATCTTGGTTACATAAAAGTGTTAGTTTAGGTTACATGAACGGCGTTCATTACAATTGATTCGGTACAAGCAGAATGCGAGGAGTATTTATCAGCATATTTATTTATCCAGACATATATCACCTTATTCCGTTTTCATAGTTTTTGATCTTGTTTTCAAATTTTTCTCTGCCATTTTATTAGTCTTCCTCTTTTCTTTTTGCCGATAGGTTCTCTACATGCCATTTGTTTTGGTATCCTATGATTCGCCATCCTTTCCAAATGCCAGTCACTTAAATCTCCTTCAAATTATTGTATTGTTTATTTTTGGTTCTCGTTCTTTGTTAGGCCTTTTTCGGTATTTTTCCTCCAATGATTATTCTCAGATTTGTTTTCTCCCATTTTATTACCCTTTGCTTTAATTTATGTTTAAATTAAGTTAAATTAGTTAATTCTAAACTTCATTCTTGGTAATAGGTGTTTTGACCTCATTGGATGGTTTATTATTCCTGCACTTTTATTACTTTCATATTGGTTTTATTTCTTCATCGCATCTGACTCTTATTAATGAATTATTCTACTCTCTCAAATTCCAAACTTGCTTTTTTCCTTCCTTTACTTCCATCATTATTTTGCTTTCCAATTCTCATTTTGCTTATCTCCTGATTTATCTCTAAATCCCATATTGCACACTGCTTCTGCCACGTTTTTGTAACTTATTTTCTTGATATTATCGCCATGTCATCTGTCTAGCAATAACAAATCGTCTGATGACTTTTGGACATCGAGTGATTTTCTCTATTAAGTTGATTGTCTCATATAATCATTTATAATACAAGATGAAATAGCAGGGTTTGCTTGAGTCTAGATCTAATCTCGACTTCTTCTGGAAGTTTTTCTAAAGTAATTTTTACTTGGTTTACTATCTTTGATGGAACTGTAATTTTAATCATTATCATTTTTTTCTGAAAATAGGGTCATAAGCTTCTTGAAAATTCATTGATTGGTGGGATATTATATTCATAGCATATGGTCAGCGACTTTTTTTATTTTGAAAATCTGGTGAGCTGTTCTTCTTCTTTTTCTAAATCCAGCTTGATATATTATCCTAGCAGATCTTATACAATGGGATCTAACTTCTTTTTTATTATCTCGTCAGGACTTTCCTCTATTCCTCGATAATTATTAAATTGTTCCACTTTTTCAGTAATTTTTCGTTCCTGAATATATCATTAAATCGTAGATTTTTTGATTTAGATCTTCTATTTCTTCCATTTCATTTATCTCTTGTGGGTTTTGATATTGGGCTTGAATTGTGTTTTCCTTCTGCTTCTTCTAATTCCTTTATACTTTTTCTCTTTCCTTATTTAACACTTGTCCGAAATATTCTTTCCATCTTACTCTTATTTTCTCTTCGTCTCCTATTTGATTATCTACCTTGTCTTTGCCTAGATCTTTATATTATTTTTTTGGCCTGATAAAAGTGTCTTATATTTTTTCATTTTCTGTGCTCCCTGGTCAATTTCTGCCTTCACTTTTCGTTTCTGTAAATAGTTTTTTTGTTTCTGTGTTCATCCTTTTTTGTATATTTTATGTATTGCCTTAACTTCTTTATTTCTGTTTCCATCTTACAATCTTCATTTTAAATTTTCTTCATTTTTTTCTCATTTGTCATCTATATTCTGCAGTTTTTGGTGTTGAATCTTTTGACATTTCCTACTTTTCTTTGTATTCTATATTTTCTTGGGTCTTTTCATTTCAATTTTCGTCATACATGATTAAAGTTATGTCAGCTCCTTTGCACGATTTCGAATTTATTATATTCTTGTGTTTTATATTCGCCATTACATATTCGATTTGGTCTGTGCAAATGCTGTTTGGCTATGTCCTTCCTTGGTAAATATCCTTTCTATTCAAATAGGTACTTATAACTTTCATGCTATGTGATTCTCTTCCATACATCTGGACTTAAACGACCTATTAAAATGTATTATACATAATTGACGTTTGGTTGTCCATTTTTTTAAATTTTAGTTGTGCCTCAAATAACTCCGTTTGACTTCGGTGATGAATCTATTAATACAGGAGACTCAATTTTTGTTGGTTGTTCAATCCATAACGGAGACTTACCAATAAACTTATCTTGGTTACATAATAATGTCAGTTTAGGCTACATGGATGGGGTGTTGGTAAATAAAGTTGGAAAAAAAGTTAGCACCATTACTATTGATTCAGTACAAGCAGAACACGCAGGAGAATTCATTTGTATCGCGGAAAATAAAGCTGGCATTTCTAGATATTCTGCTAAATTAAATGTTAATGGTATATGATTGTATTTATTGTTAGATCTGCACATAAAATTTAGTCCCTGCTTATCCCTATGAATAACTGTCATTTACTTAACTGGTTAATGATCCAACACTTTCAAAGTTATTTATTATCGTTGGAATTATTTATTGTAGTTGTACCCCAAATAGCTCCATTTGACTTTGGAGATGAATCTATTAATACCGGAGACTCCACTTCTGCGTCATGTTCCATTCATAAAGGAGACTTGCCAATAAATATTACATGGTTACATAATAATGTCAGTTTGGGCTACATGGATGGGGTGTTGATAAATAAAGTTGGAAAAAAAGTTAGCACCATTACTATTGATTCGGTACAAGCAGAACACGCAGGAGAATTCATTTGTATCGCAGAAAATAAAGCCGGCATTTCTAGATATCCTGCTAAGTTAAATGTTAATGGTATAAAAAATTTAAGAATATATTGTTTTAAATTTTATTCTTCCCAACTACAATATTTCTTTTTCCCAACATATATCGCATTATTCCATTTCGTTCTTATTCTTCCTTAATTGATTGGTTGCAAAAATTTTGTAAGGTTATTATTTATTTTAGTTGTACCTCAAATAACTCCGTTTGACTTCGGTGATGAATCTATTAATACAGGAGATGCAACATCTGCTGGTTGTTCAATCCATAAAGGAGACTTACCAATAAATTTATCTTGGTTACATAATAATGTCAGTTTAGGCTATATGGATGGGGTGTTGGTAACTAAAGCTGGAAAAAAAGTTAGCACCATTACTATTGATTCAGTACAAGCAAAACATGCAGGAGAATATACCTGCATTGCCGAGAATAAAGCTGGTGCTGCTAGATATTCTGCTAAATTAAATGTTAATGGTATATGATCCCTAAAGCATCGTATTTATTTTTAGATCCGCACATAAACTTTAATCCTCGCTTATTCCTATGAATAATACTGACTAATGATCCAACACTTTCAAAGTTATTATAGAGCAATTATTTATTGTAGTTGTACCACAAATAGCTCCATTTGACTTTGGAGATGAATCTATTAATACCGGAGACTCCACATCTGCGTCATGTTCCATTCATAAAGGAGACTTGCCAATAAATATTACATGGTTACACAATAATGTTAGTTTGGGTTATGTGAATGGTGTTGTTGTAAATAAAGGCGGGAAAAAAGTCAGCAATGTCATTATAGATTCTGTACAAGCAATACATGCTGGTGAATATACATGTATTGCGGAAAATAAAGCAGGCATGACAAGATATTCTGCTTGGTTAAATGTTAATGGTAAAACAAATTTTCAGAAGTAAACACTTTTTGTTTTTATACACTTAACAAAAATCCTTATGTAATCCATACTACACCTTATTCCTAGGGAAATTTAAGTCAGTTTTTTTAAATATATCTTCAATTTCAGTTATGCCTCAAATTGCTCATTTTGATTTTGGTGAGGAATCTATTAACACAGGTGATTCCACTTCAACGTCTTGTTCAATTCATAAAGGAGATTTGCCAATAAATATATCGTGGCTACACAATAACGTTAGTTTAGGATATATGGAAGGTGTAGTGGTAACCACAGTTGGAAAAAAGTTAGTAACTATCACTATTGATTCGGTACATGCAGAACATGCTGGAGAATATTCATGTATTGCAGAAAATAAGGCTGGTGTTGCTAAATACACTTCTCATTTAAATGTCAATGGTATATTTCGAATTTTTTCTTTAGATTAATTATTTTTCCTAATATATTTTCCTTCCCTCAGTGTCCAGCAATTAGTTAATAATAAAGTTTAATTTTTAAGTACCAAGGGAGAAAATAATTATCATAAAATTGTTTAATCATTATGGATAATAGAGCAATTTAAATTTAAAACATTATAAATGAATCATAGTGGTACATGAAAAAAGAAACTAGTTAAATTAAGTAAAAATAAAAAATAACAAACTATCAACAAACCTTATTTTTACTAGTTTAAGGGAATTCTTTTTGGATCTACCACTATGATTCATTTATGTTTTAAATTAGAATTGCTCTATCCATAATAGATTACACAATTTTGTGTTAATTATTCTCTCTCCTAGTATGGCCTGATGGTTTGTAATCAAAACTGGGTACCTCCCTACAAAACAATGAAAATTATGGTACTTACTTGACTCTGTGCTTTATTTCTTGACTTATTTTTTAATTACCACCCTAATTTTCCCATTCAATATTATACGTTTTTGCATTTAAACAACTGGAAAGATATTTAAAATAAAAGTTTAGTCAACAGGCGCCGTTTTATCCTGTTCGAAATAGTATTCACGTAAAATTATAAACAAGGCGTCATTGGATGCGTAATTTCATGTAGATATGATTTACGCTGTGTCCTATGCCCCGCAAAGAAATAGTTTAAAAGTTAAAAAGAATTTAGTAAAAAAAGGGGTTGGTTTTTTGCGGCTAACTGAAAAATTATTCGAAATATCGAAAATCGGAACAAAGATCATTAATAAAGAGACGAAAACTTCCTGTCAAAAAGTCCCGACTCCAGGATCTGTAGCACCAATATTTATAATTTTAATTGAGCGCTGAAAATATGAGTGAAAACGGGTGATTCGGTGCTGACACTCGTCGCTTGACTTAGATGTTTAAAAAAAAAATTTTTAATTAATTAAATTTTAAAAAAAATCAGGCTTGTTACATAGTTGAATTAACACTAATCCTACGGCAAAAAATTTTCATCCCAATTTTCTTATTAATTATATGCAAATTTTTCCAAGTTTGAATTACTTCAAACAAAAAAAACATCGATAATTTTTAAACGGGAAGCCAGAATTTTTTTAGAGTTGTTCTTTAAGGGCTTTAGAAAAGATCCTCGGTGGAAAAATTAAAAAAAATTTAATTTTCCATTTTTTTTTAACTATTGAAGATGCTGAAAAAGTAAAAACATAAATAAACCATTGGAAAAATATTTTTTTCAATTATCTCGATTGTTTTCATTTTTATTGATAAAAGCCACATAATATTTTTTTTCTTTATTTTTTAATATAATTGTTTAAAAAATGCACTGTTTATGAGACAATCAAAAATTTTAAAAAAAATATAATTAATAATAAAAATAATGATTTTTTAAAAAAAAATCGTTTCTAAAAAATTGTTTTATTGCCTAAAATCACACTTAGTTAACAATTTATTTTTGCACGTAAATATTGATAGTAAGGAACCATTAACATCATTATTTCTATTGTTCTTTCATATTCCAAAAAAAAAATTATTTATTTTGTCGTTTTTAATTTTTTAGTAAATAAAGGATTTGTTATAAACAAATTAATTTTTGCTGTGCTACAAAAATGACCATGTATCGTTTTTTAAGCAAAGAAGTGGTTTTCTATAATTTATTTAATTGTAAAAATGTCCGTGTCTATAACGTTAATTTGCTCAATTTTGTTCATTATTTTATGGAGAACAAAACAAGTGAAAAACGGCAATAATTTTGCCGTAATTTCGAGTTTTCTAAAATTTAAAGTTAAGAAAATAAATTTTTATATAGGCATATACCTTATATACTACAGTATATATGGATAAGTATCGGGAAAGTAAAAATAAGCCAAGGCATTTTTAAAGATGCTGAATCGATTGCCGTTGTCCGTTTGTCTCTATCTCTCGCCGTTCTTGAGTTGAATCAGGCTAACGGACGGACGTACGGACGGACAAAACCGTCTTATAACAGTTTTTTTCTTCGAAAACACCAAACGACTTGAAATGTTCTCGTCGTACCTTCAATAGTTTATAAGTTACAATAAATATAATGATAAGAAACAGGAAAAAAATTAAAGTTACAGACAAGAGAATTTTTTGAATTAAATAAAAAAATATATATTTTTTGCTTAAAAAACGACACATGGTCATTTTGGTTTATTTTTGTAGTACTTCAAAAAAAAATAAAGCTAAGAAATTAATTTGTTTATAACAAATTCTATATTTAATATTCAAACAATTTTGTTTTTCGGAATATGAAAGAACGATAGAAATAATGATTAAAAAAAAATGGTTCCTTAATAATATTTACTTGCAAAAATAAATTGTTAACTAACAAGTGATTTTAACCAATAAAAAAATTATTTTCATTACTACATTTAAATTTTTTTTTAATTATCTCATAAACAATGCATTTGTTTATAACAATTATAGTAAAAAATATAAAAACGAATAATTGACCACATTTGAGCTATGGATAATCTTTCGTTCTTAAATATAAAAACAATGTTTTCATCAGGCTTTTATCAATGAAAAAAAATCTCTCCAATTGTTAATAACAAAATAGATAATTAATTTTTTTTTAATTTTTCCACCGACCATCTTCTAAAGCCTTTAAAGAACAGTCCTAGTTTCTGGTTTAAAAATTATCGAGTTTTTTTTTGTTTATTTCAAACTTGGAAAAATTTGTTAATTAATAAAAGCATAATTAATAATAAAATTGGGACACAATGGCGGATTATTGTATATTCAACTATTCAGCAAGTCCCTGATTTTAATTAATTAGTTCAATTTTTTTTCTTTAATTATTAGAGCCGAGCGACGCGTGCTAGCGCCAAATCATAATTTCACTCATATTTTCACCGCTCAATTAAAATTATAATTATTGGTGCCAGGAATTGGGACTCTTTTTAAAAAAAATTTCTTTATGGATCTTTTTCCCGATTTCGATATCTGCAATAGTTTTCGAATTATCCCCAAAAACCAACCCGTCTTTTTTTACTAAATTGTTGATAACCATTGAACTATTTGTTTGAACGATATGGAACACAGCGTAAATCATATCTACATGAAATTATGCATCCAATAACATCTTGCTCATAATTTTACGTGAACGCTACCTTGAACAGGATAAAATGACACTTATTGACTATACTGTGGTTAAAAACTATGGGGTTTAAAAACTATCAAAATGAATGCTATGTCCAAATATGTTCATATACATTTTAGTTCCTCCGCACATTTTGCCATTCGATTTTGGAGAGGAATCTATAAAATCAGGAGATCTAGCTTCACTTCAATGTTCTGTTCACAAAGGAGATCTTCCAATAAATATTTCGTGGATTCACAATAACATCAGTTTAGGATATATGGATGGAATTTTAGTAACAAAAGCTGGGAAAAAAGTTAGCACTATTACGATTGATTCGGTCCAAGAAAAACATGCCGGTGTTTATACTTGCATAGCAGAGAATAAAGCTGGGGTATCTAAATATTCTTCCCAATTAAATGTTAATGGTACACCCAAGTTTATCATAATATTTTTTTAGTTTTTAAATACCTACCTTGTCCATCCTAGATTACCCAAATGAGATTTTGTATGATTTTTTATTATATTTTTTTGCATATCCAATTTATTTTATCACAGTAAAATTTCACCCCAGGTATTAAATCTTTCTTTACAGTCCCTCCGATGATACATCCTTTTAGTTTTGGCGATGAAGCGATCAATTCAGGTGAATTGGTTACTATTAATTGTGCAGTTTCTAAAGGCGACTTTCCACTTACTATTACGTGGAGTTTAAATGGCCACCGAACAAACAAATTTGATGGAATTTTAACTGCAAATACGAATAAAAAAGTGAGTCAATTGACAATTGAATCAGCGCAAGCTCATCACTCAGGGGAATATATGTGTGTGGCAGAAAATAAAGCTGGCATGGCAAAACAGTCGGCATATTTAAATGTCAATGGTACCTTTTTGTATAATATATTGATTAATATGTGCACTTTCTCCATATTTCCTAAATTTTCCTTGTATTATAAAAGCTTGTATATTCGACTTACTTCAGTTAGTTTATTAATTATTTTTGTTTTACTTTCATCACAGTCCCTCCACAGATACATCCGTTTACTTTTGGAGATGACGCTATTAATTCAGGCGACCTGGTTACAGCCACTTGCGCTGTATCCAAAGGAGACTTTCCAATAAAAATACAGTGGACTTTAAACGGTCACAATATAAATAATGTTAACGGAATCATGGCAGCTAATACTAATAAGAAGGTTAGTCAATTGACTATAGAGTCAGCACTTGCACATCATTCTGGAGAGTATATCTGTATAGCTGAGAACAATGCTGGTGTGGCTAAACATTCTGCCTACCTAAACATTAATGGTATTTTAAAACAAAATAAATTGTACTTATCATTTTACACTTACCTACTTTTATACTTAGTTCACCCTTAATAATTTCTTTTCTCCTTAACGTTGCAATAATATTGATAAAGTTTTATTATATTATTCTAGTACCTCCTCATATTTTACCATTTGATTTTGGACAAGATTCAGTCAATTCTGGCGAATTTGCTTCTCTTTCTTGTTCTGTACATAAAGGTGATTTACCTATAAATATTTCATGGCTTCATAACAACAAAAGTATCGGTTACATGGATGGAATTTCCATATCAAAGATGGGAAAAAAGATAAGTACGATTGCAATTGATTCAGTTGAAGGTTCACATGCTGGGACATTTACTTGTGTGGCATCCAATACAGCTGGAAAAGCATACTATACTACAACTTTAAATGTTAACGGTAACAGTTATAATTAGGTTATTTTATTTACCAATTACCACTTCTTTACCTACCCTTTTTATGGAAAAATCTGTTTATTGAGATTCTTTAAAATCAGGGAATTTAGATCTTAATTTCTTGATATTGTTTGATTAGTTTTTCGTTATTGCTGTTACTTTTTAATCTTAAAAGGACTTTATTAATTCGATTACGTTGTCAACAGTAATATCACAAGTGCTTGAATTTTCTGTCTATTAATTTCCAAACCAAATTGAGTTGATTGAAAACATAGTATTAGGGATGGCTTTAATATTGAAGCCATAACAAGGTAAATGAATTAAAGCAGTCCCCTTGAAATATCCCTCTTCAGATGTGAGTTAGAAGACTGATTGTTAGCATTTCGGTGGAGTTAAATATGCTAATGATTAATTATGGTTCCAAAAATACGTGTGAATATTAACTAGGCTGTCATTAATTCCCCATTAAAATTTCTGCTTCATCACAACCGCCCGGATTTTGTCGTTAGGCAGTAAAATTATCATTTCCATAAAATCACTGGAAGCAGTTTAATTTCGCGGACAAAGTTTTCAATCCGATTCACGACAAAGAATGCTCGCCAAACAGCTAAGAATGAAGTACAATGCCAAGTGCCTTGTGGTAGTCAATGAAGGTAGTGTAAATATTCCGTTGTTTCCTCTGAGCTTGCTTTAGTCGATAACTAGTTGTTCTTTGCATCCCTGCTGGCTTAGTTTGGTGGTGAAATAGTTTTGGATTTCTTCAGTACAATTTATAAATTGGATATTATTATTAATAGAAGAAGAAAAGATTTGCTTTTGGTACTAAAGTTGTGAAAAGGAGGTATAGGGAATTGTATGTTTTTAAAAATTAAAAATATATTGGAATTTTTAACTTTGTTCGTAAAATACATGTTTTGCGGTATAACCCATAAACTTGCAAAATTTTGGCAATAGCAAGAATAACGTCGAATGGTGGTTCAATAACCTTAAAAGGTGGTCAAAAGTCCTAAAAACATTTTTTTCTAAAATCGATATAGTATTGCTGATAGTTCCAAAAAAATGATAAAGGGCTATTGGATATTGGGTTCACTCACTTGCGCTTTACGGACGCAACATACTTCACTCATACTTCGCCGAATTATTTTTTTAAAAATTGCATTTTTGAGCAAAAAAAAAGATTTCTCCCTTAAGGTCATTCAAATTAAAGTTTTGATTTATTGATGTCTGAATACATTACGGATTACATAAAAATTTAAGCTGATGTTTTTTTGCCACTTTTCATATATCTTTTTCCTCGTTGCAAATTTTTTAATTAATTACACTAATTTTACCGAGATTTCTGAAATTTATATATTATATTATTTGCTGGATTGGAATCCAAAATTGCATATTTTTTTTAAGCACAAAGGGATTTCATCTTAGATTTTCGATAGTTAACACCTTAACTGCTTAAGCAAAAAAGACTTTTTCCTATTTATTATTTTCAGAAATATTTTCTAGCATATTTTTTTAAATTTATTAAAATGTCTTTTACATCCCATAATAAGAAAACGAAATAATATATTACAATTAACTTAATAAGATTGAAAAGATAATAAAACATACTAGAAGTGGGAATTTTTCCAAATTTTTAGAAAAGAACTGAATTTGAGAAAAGGAATAGACTAAAATGAGGAAAATTAAAAAATCCTTATAATCGTGGTCTCTCCCTATTCTCACAATCACAATTTTTTATCTAAAATTTCGAAAATATTCGTATACATAGTATATTTTTTTCTCTTTCTATCTAGGGTCAGCACTTTTTAATAATGTCGACAGTTTTTTGTTACAGAGGCTAAACAATAGGTTACAAGAAATTTTAATTAAAATTTTTGAAAATATTCTTTTATATAGTATATTTTTTCTCTTTCTATCTATAGTCAGCACTTTTTTAGTTAAAATTTTATTTCTGGAGCTAGAATTTCGAATTTGGAACCTTTGGTTTTCTAGAGCTAGCAAAAATTTATATTATTGGAGTTCTTGATTATTGTTTTGTATAGTATTTTTTTTTTTTGAGAATGTCCTTATATGGATTCTTCTTCAAATTATGTATGCAAACGTTTAACCGTCAGTGGATACTTTTTTCAATAATCATATGACATTACATATCGCCGGGGGTATGTACAGCAGTTAAGGTGTTAATTACTATCTGTGTAGTTCCCCATTATTGGAAATTGAAAGAAATGCATAGAAACAGATATTAAAGACATTATTAACTAAAATAAGTAAATTTACTTTAGAATTGAATCGCAAAGGTTTAATTATCGTTCAACTTTGCTATAGGTTCTTATTCAATTCACAGATATTTATTGAACTGATAATAAATCTCATTAAAAGGCTACTTTTAAGCTTCACATACTGAAAGTAACTGACCAATATTATCTATTAATTTTAGTACCTCCTCATATTTTGGCTTTTGACTTTGGAGAAGAAACTATTAAATCCGGTGAATTTGCAACACTGCAATGTTCGGTACATAAAGGAGATTTACCCATAAATATTTCTTGGCTACATAATAATATTACCATCGGTTACACTGATGGCATATTAATATCTAAAGTTGGAAATAAAATAAGCACTTTATCAATTGACTCTGTTGGAGCCTCTCATGCGGGAACTTTTACGTGTGTCGCCGCAAATAAAGCTGGGAAAGCTTATTACAGTGCCACTTTAAATGTGAACGGTAACAATAGAAATCTTATATTCATTTTTTTTTTATTTTTTACCTATAACCTTCTGTTTGTTGGCCCATCTTCATTCCTTATTACTAAATTAAAATCTTGATGATCCAAATATCATTGATTTGATTAATTTTAGTATCTCCTCATATATTACCCTTGGACTTTGGAGAAGAAACTGTTAACTCTGGCGAATTTGCATCTCTAACATGTTCTGTACATAAAGGAGATTTACCCATAAATATTTCTTGGCTACATAATAATATTACCATCGGTTACACTGATGGCATATTAATATCTAAAGTTGGAAATAAAATAAGCACTTTATCAATTGACTCTGTTGGAGCCTCTCATGCGGGAACTTTTACGTGTGTCGCCGCAAATAAAGCTGGGAAAGCTTATTACAGTGCCACTTTAAATGTGAACGGTAACAACAGAAATCTTATATTATTATTTTTTTATTTTTTACCTATACTTTAAGAATAACCTTCTGTTTGTTGACCAATCTTCATTCCTTATTACTAAATTAAAATCTTGATGTTAAAAATATTGATACAAAAAATCAATGATTTGATTAATTCTAGTATCTCCTCATATATTACCCTTGGATTTTGGAGAAGAAGCCGTTAACTCCGGCGAATTTGCGTCCTTAACATGTTCTGTACATAAAGGGGATTTGCCAATAAATATTTCATGGCTGCATAATAATAAAAGTATTGGTTATATTAATGGAATATCTATATCCAACGCTGGAAAAAAAGTTAGTACTATTACAATTGATTCTGTTGAAGCTTCACATGCAGGAACATTTACTTGTGTAGCAGCAAATAAAGCTGGAAAAGCATATTACAGTGCAATCCTAAACGTAAATGGTAACAATGATAATAATTTTTTATTTGCCTCACCACTTTTATTACACCTTTTCCTGTCCCTTCATATTGGCTGGTTAAAATTGTCTTTATTTATTAACAGTACCTCCACAAATTTTACCTCTTTATTTCGGAGAAGACTCGGTAAACTCTGGTGATGTGGCTTCACTGCAGTGTACAGTTTTTAAAGGAGATTTTCCGCTTAATATCACATGGCTCCACAATAACAAAACGATAGGCTATAATAGTGGCATCTTGATTGTTCAAAATGGAAAGAAAGTTAGCAGTCTCACTATAGAATCAGTGAGTGAAAGACACATGGGAATTTATAGCTGTTTAGTACAAAATGCAGCAGGAACTTCCAGCTTTTCAATTGAATTAAATGTTAATGGTATATTACAAATTTTAATGTAGTTATTGTTACCTTTTTTCACGTTTTATAACCCTTAACCTTCATTTCCTGTTGTAAATATTTCAATATTGTCGACTCTTTGTTTCTTACACTATGGTTATCCTGCTAAAGCAACAAATTGAAGCTATTATAATTTTTATTATGTATTCTAGTACCGCCTCATATTTATCCATTTGACCTTGAAGAAGAAGCTATTAATTCTGGCGAATTTGTTTCAATGCAATGTTCAGTACATAAAGGAGATTTGCCTATAAATATTTCATGGCTTCACAATAATAAAAGCATTGGCTATATTAATGGAATATCCATTTCTAAAGTTGGAAAGAAAGTTAGTACTATCACAATCGATTCTGTCGAGGCTTCGCACGCTGGTACATTTACTTGTGTAGCTGCAAATAAAGCTGGCAAAGCATACTATAATACTGTGTTAAACGTCAACGGTAAAATAATTAGTGATTTATATTTATTTCTATTTTTCTAACCTTTATATTCCTGCTTTATTCTTTTTTATACCCATATATTAGTTTTTAACGTATGGGTTCTGTTCCTTTGAGAATCTAATATTATTTGTTTTGTAATCGATCTGAATCAGCTTAAATTTTCAACAATTGTTTTTTAAAGAACTCGTAACATTTTAATTTTACTTGGTTCATATGATTTTTTTACAGTTCCTCCACAAATTTTGCCTTTTAGTTTTGGAGAAGATTCCGTAAATTCAGGAGAGGTTGCCTCGCTGCAATGTACGGTTTTCAAAGGGGATTTTCCGCTTAATATAACATGGTTACACAACAACAAAACTATTGGATATAACAGCGGAATTTTAATTTCGTTAAACGGAAAGAAAGTGAGCAGTCTTACCATAGAATCAGTTAGTGAAGAACACGTAGGAAAATATTCGTGTTTGGTACAAAATAGCGCCGGATTTTCCACTTATTCAGTTATTTTAAATGTTAATGGTATTTTTATAAAATGGATATTATTTTTAATTTTCCTATTAGCTAGATATTATTTTCTCCTTTACATCGAAATATTTAATTAACCGCTTTAATTATTGACTTCTAGTTCCGCCGCAAATTTTACCTTTTAATTTTGGCGAAAACTCTGTGAATTCTGGTGATGTGGCTTCTTTGACTTGTACAGTATTTAAAGGGGATTTTCCATTGAACATTACATGGCTCCACAATAACAAAACAATAGGGTATAATAGTGGCATCTTGATTCATCAAAATGGAAAGAAAGTTAGCAGTCTCACTATAGAATCAGTAGGAGAAGAACATGCAGGAACATACTCTTGTTTTGTTCAAAATAGTGCAGGCATTTCCATCTTCTCTGTTGAACTAAATGTTAATGGTATTATTCTTAAAAACAAATATTATTACTTTTATGTAGTAGATGTCTCACTTTACCCTACCTCAATTGTTCCTTCCTTCATATTTGTGTTTTCTTCAGAATAAATTCTTTATTAACAATGAAAGAGTATTTACATTTTTTTCCAAAGCAGTATGGATTGTTAAATATTGGTAGTCATACCACTTTTATTAGATTTTTTTTATATATCAGAACGTTTTCTTTATTTTAGTCCCACCTTTAATATCGCAATTCGATTTCGGTAAAGAAACTATAAATTCAGGAGATTACACTTCAATCCAGTGTTCAGTACACAAAGGCGATTTACCATTAAAAATTTCGTGGTTTCACAATAACGTAACCTTAAATCAAAACGAAGGAATTTCAATTACTAAAGTTGGCAGTAAAGCAAGCTCTCTTACTATAGAATCTGTAAGAGAGGAACATTCTGGAACATACACTTGTTACGCAAAAAATAGAGCTGGAATAACTCAATACTCTGCTATTCTGAGTGTTAATGGTACATCTTTAATGTTGAATTAATTCTAATATCGATAGAGCATGCAACAGTTTTTTTTGTTTTACAGCCCTTCCGCAAATTTTACCATTTAGTTTTGGAGAAGATTCAGTTAATTCGGGTGATGTTGCTTCAGTGCAATGTACAGTTTTCAAAGGGGATTTACCGATAAATATTAGTTGGTTTCATAATAATAAACCTGTTACTTTTGACGAAGGAATCATTATTTCACATGTCAGTAAAAAAGTAAGCTCGTTAACAATTGATGACGTTCGAGGTAAACATTCAGGAAATTATACGTGTGTTGCTCAAAACCTTGCAGGATTAAGTACTGAATCATCTGAATTACATATTAATGGTATACATAAATATATAAATTACAGTAGCTTATATTTTAAATTTATTTTATACACCATTTATCCAATTGAATAATAATCATGGGCCTCTTGAAACTTTAATGGATATTTTTTCAATTTTCCACATTTTGGTTGTATTTTGTTTTATAGTTCTTCCACAAATTCTTCATTTTGATTTTGGAGAATCGTCAGTAAATTCTGGTGACTCAGCTTCCTCTACTTGTAACGTACATAAAGGTGATTTACCTGTTAATATAACTTGGACTCACAATAATAAAAGTATTGGTTATGAGGAAGGAGTAATAATAACCAAAGCAGGAAAAAAAATTAGTACAATTAGTATCGACTACGTTCAAGCCCATCATGGTGGTGTTTATACATGTACAGCAGAAAATTCAGCTGGGAAATCGTCTTATTCGGCTGAATTACATGTAAATGGTATTAATATCGAAAACTGAAATTTACTTTTTTTCATTTGTGATTTGGTTGCATTTTTAACTCTTTTATTTTCCTCTAGTCTTACCTCATATTACTCCTTTCGAATTTGAAGAAGAAGCAAACACTGGAGATAGTATCCAGCTAACCTGTTACGTCAGTAAAGGAGATTTACCTTTAAATATAACGTGGTTGCACAACGGAGAAGAAATAAAAAATAACTTTGGAGTTAATACTATTTTTATAGGAAGTAAAACCAATTTGTTATCTATAAATTCGGCACAACCTGACCACGCTGGTAAATATACTTGTAAAGCATCGAATAAAGGCGGAGAAGCTACACATACTGCTGAATTATTTATTAATGGTATACATCGGAATCCAACAGTTTCATTATGACACTAATTTTTATTTTATGTCCTCTCCTTTGCATTTAAGATTATACTATTTTATACCTGTCATATATATTCTATCTGCAGTTCTTCCGCATATTACTCCATTTGAATTTGAGGGCGAGGCAAATACAGGTGACAATGTTCAATTGAACTGTTACGTGGCCAAAGGTGATGTCCCCTTAAACATAACTTGGTTGCTTAACGGCAAGGAAGTTAAACCTAATTTAGGCATCAACACCATTGCAATTGGATCTAGAACAAATCTTCTTACAATTAACTCACTGCAACCTGAACATGCGGGATTGTACACTTGTCAAGTTTCTAATAGAGGAGGTGTTGTCACTCACAGTGCAGAATTATGTATTAATGGTATTAAATTAAAATATTAAAATTTAGATCTAGGTTTCACTTAACTATAAATATCCTTTTTTATTTCTTTAGTTTTACCCCACATTACACCATTTTCCTTTGAGAATGAGGCTAACGCAGGGGATAGCGTTCAAGTTTCTTGTTATGTCAACAAAGGAGACATGCCTTTGATATTTTCTTGGATGTTTAATAAAAAACCTATACCCGATGCAATGCCAGTTAATGTTATTCCCTTTGGAACAAAAACATCTGTCTTGAGTATTGATAATGTAGAAGGATCTCATGCAGGGAATTACACATGCGTCGCTTCCAATAAAGCTGGAGTTTCAAGTCATTTTGCTGAGTTACTTGTCAAGGGTACCTAAATGTTAATTTATAATATATGTTATAGCACTTTACTCCTCAAACCTTTTACCTTCTAAGTTATATTCCGAACTTTACACAGTTATTTGTTTTGATATAATTTATTTACCTGCAGTATTGCCCAATATAATACCATTCACATTGGAAGAAGAAGCTAATTCTGGCGATATGGCTCAAGTTCAGTGTTACGTAAATAAAGGAGACATTCCAATGTCTTTTGCTTGGATGCTTAATGGTAAACCCATAACGCAAAATAACGGATTTTCCATAACAATGGTTGGAACAAGAACATCTCTTTTGAGTATTGAGTCGGTAGAGTGGCATCATGCTGGAAACTATACATGTCTAGTTAGTAACAGAGCGGGCATTTCTAGTTATTCTACGGAATTATTAGTCAAGGGTATACATCTAATACGATTTTATTTCAAGTTCACTTTATCCTTTTTTACCACTTACCCTTTTCCTTACTTTAAAAAAAGGCTAGGAATTGTTTCTGATAATGAGAAAGATTGGTATTTTTTTTAAAATATATTATTGTAATTAGTATTTGTTCTTCAGTTCTACCACATGTTATACCATTTGCATTTGAAGAAGAAGCTAATTCAGGAGATATGGCTCAAGTTTCTTGTTACGCTACTAAGGGAGACATCCCAATGTCGTTCTCTTGGATGCGTAATAGCAAACCGATTTCACCACAGATTAAAAGTATTACTGTAATGATGCTAGGAACAAAGACCTCTGTTTTAAGTATAGATTCTGTAGATTGGAATCATGCTGGAAATTATACATGTTTAGTATCTAATAGAGCAGGAATTGCTACACATACTTCCGAATTATTTGTTAAGGGTATATAGTTTTTTGTTTTGTTTTTACTGCAACAAACCAAATCGTTTCCCAAAGCACCTAAATGTTTTTCTAACCTCTCGTTTTTATCTGCAGTACTACCTCATGTAATACCATTTAGTTTTGAAGAAGAAGCTAATTTCGGTGATATGGCTCAAGTATCGTGTTACGCAACTAAAGGAGATATTCCTATGACTTTTTCTTGGATGCGTAATGGTGCACCAATTTCTCCTCAGAATAAAGGAATCGCCATAAACATGTTTGGAACAAAAACATCTCTGTTGAGTATTGCATCTGTTAATTGGCATCACGCTGGAAATTATACATGTGTCGTAGCCAATAGAGCAGGCATTTCAACCCATAGTGCAGAATTGTTAGTCAAGGGTACATTTTTATTTTATTTTTTGGTGTCTTCTAAATAACATGGAATATATTCACAAATTCATTAAACCTTACCTTTGATATTTTTTCCTAAACTGTGTTGAAATCAAAAACTTTAAATAGATAATATTGTTGTATAGGGGAGAGGAAACGACTGTATTTCAAAAGTTTCACATATGGCGTTTAATAACTTGTGAGCTGTTTAATATTAAGGCACTCTTCTCCATTTTCTAATCCTATTATTATTCATGTTTTATTTAATTCGGAATTTGTTGTTTTGCTGTTTTCCAGTATTACCTCATTTAACACCGTTTGCGTTTGAAGATGAAGCTAATTCAGGAGATAATGCTCAGGTTTCTTGTTATGCTAGCAAAGGAAATACACCCATGACTTTTTCCTGGATGCGAAATGGTATACCAATTTCACCGCAATCCAAAGGAATTACTATAAATATGTTTGGAACAAAAACATCTCTGTTAAGCATTGCAAGTGTTGATTGGCAACACGCTGGAAACTATACCTGTATAGTTTCTAATAAAGCAGGAATTTCTACTCATAGTGCAGAATTATTGGTTAAGGGTAAAATTTTATTCGCTTTTCAATTTATAATCAAAAGCACTTTTTCCTTGAACCCACCATAGCATTTCAGTCCCTACCATTGATTAAAAAATAAACAACAAGTAAAAAATATGGTATTAAAGTAGTCTCATTTACATGTGTGTTGTAAAAAATTATTAACATTTTCTCTTGGTGAAAAACATCGTTTCTTAGTAGAGTCTTCATCAGTACGATGTAGTATGAATCTATTCAATATTTCGGTATAGTAAATTTAAAATCATTCTTCTTTTGCATTTTCTAATCCTGTTTCAGTATTACCTCATTTAACACCGTTTGCATTCGAAGATGAAGCTAATTCAGGAGATAATGCTCAGGTTTCTTGTACGCTAGCAAAGGAGACACACCCATGACTTTTTCCTGGATGCGTAACGGTATACCAATTTCACCGCAATCCAAAGGCATCACAATTAATATGTTCGGATTAAAAACATCTGTATTAAGCATTGGAAGTGTTGATTGGCAACACGCTGGAAATTATACCTGTATAGTTTCCAATAAAGCTGGAATTTCTACTCACAGTGCAGAATTATTGGTTAAGGGTACAGGTTTATTTTTTAAAATGGTGTAATTTTTATTAGCACTTTTTTATTGAATCCCACTATACTTATTTCAGCTCCAATAACTTTAAAACCCAAAATTGGAGTTTGGTAACTCATTTATGAAATTATTCTTTCCGAAAATAAACAATTCGTATTAGTGAATTATATTGATTTCTTTTGTCTTAGTATTACCTCGTGTTCAGCCATTTTCTTTTGGTGAAGAACCTCTCTTCTTAGGAGAATCTGCAACAGTGCAATGTAGTATAAATGCCGGTGATTTACCTGTCAAATTCTCGTGGTTGTTAAATGGAAAACATATTGAAAAGAATGGCTATTACACCATTGGAAGTTTTGGGAAAAAGGTATCCGTTTTAACCATAGATTCGGTTACAGAAAAACATTCTGGCAACTATACTTGTTTGGCAGCCAATAATGCAGGAATGGCCAGCTATATCGCTGAGTTAGTTGTGAAGGGTATTTTTAATTCTTTAAATTCTTTTTTCTTTTTCTTTCCTTATAACTTACCATAATCCCAAATAAACCAAGTAATTTTTCTTTAGTTGTGCCAAGAATAACACCGTTTTACTTTGAAGACAACCCTGTCCATTCAGGACAGTATGTTCAAGTTTCCTGTTCTGTTACTGAAGGGGATTTCCCTATAAATATATCCTGGCATTTAAATGATGACATTTCGAAGATTATTCCAGATAGTACTATTATACCCGTTGGAAAAAGAACGTCTTCATTAGAAATGGAAGCTGTTACTTACAAGCATGCAGGAAACTATACTTGCACCGCAACAAATCGAGCCGGATCAGCAATATTCAGAACAGAATTATTAGTTAATGGTTATACTTTTAACTTGTTGTAATTTAGTTTGGCATACTTTATCCTTGCAGTTCCCCCACAAATTATTCCTTTCGATTTTGGAGAAGTGGCTGTACATACTGGGCAGTTAGTTCAAGTTTCGTGCACTGTGACTGAAGGAGATTTGCCAGTATCCATAAAATGGAAGCTAAATACGGCACCACTAGAGACTTTCCAAGACATAACGACAACTTCTGTCGGCAAAAGAATTTCTATATTAGCAATCGATTCTGTATCACATCAACACGCCGGCAATTATACTTGTACGGCTATAAACAAAGCAGGATCTGCGCAGTTTACTTCAGAGCTACTTGTTAATGGTTAATTAAATAATCCATATATTTAGCTTGCTCGCTTATTTTATTCTGCTTTAACAAGAAATGCTCAATAAAAAGTGTAAATCTTACTTGCTTAAATTTTACGCTGAGCGGAACCTAATATAATTAGTATTTTTGTTCAGTTTCTTCTTAGACAGTTTTCAAGTCAGGTAGTAAATACATTTTTAGCTTATATAGCTATTTAGATAAAGGGTGGTTATTAAAGACTAATAATTTAAAGGTTTTTCGTAAATTATAGCTGAATTTTTTTTCAATAGCCACAAAGTTGTCAAACTTGTCATGACTTTAATATTTTAGAGCATAAAACAGAGGAGGGATGTTTTTTTTAATGAAACTTATTATGTTAAAAAATGGTCAAAGAAGAATTTGGGTACCGAGCGCATTCGCACCCCCGCCATATTATCGAGGTACAGAATTTTCCCAGACATATGCGATATCTCATTTTTCTTAGGAGCCCAAGGGAGAGACAAAAAACCGAACAGAACTGTATTATATATCCCATACTAATTATTTATTTTAAAAAGTTAGGAAAAAACTGGGGTCATTCCTAACAGGGAATGAAACTGTGGAACGGTTATATGTTGTGCTCGATTTCTAAAAATTGAGATGCCAGAACTACAATTTACCGGGGGTGTGAGGGGTATGGAAGATCCCTCACAGAAGCGCACAAACGTTATTTAAATATACTTTTGACCCTTCTAAGGTTGGACCAAGACATAAAAACTATATACATTATGTATCAACACAAGGGGTTTTTTTAGTGACAGGTTCCAGAAAGAGAAGAAAATGCTAAACTGATTTTTTTGTCATTGTTGCTTGTCATAGAATACAACATCCTTCGAGGTGAACAATTTAATAATTGCAGGAAGCTGTTTTAAGCATTTGGATTTCAAATTATTTTTATTTTATTTTTAAAATAAATTCATTCATTTTCAACAATCATCCCTAAAATACATTTATCTTGTAAATTGTTGGAGACAAGCTTATAAGACAGAGTTGTTTTTTATTTGTCTTTGTGTGAAAGGAATAACTATAACTTTACCCTGAATAACAACTTTATTGGATCAATAGATCCTGTAGCTTCCTTTAATTTTCTAACAAAACTATACAATATAACACACACAAGTTTTTACATCAGTACTACAAGTGAATAATAATGTATATATACTATCTCATAGTTTTCTCATTAGTAATTTATTGTTATATCAAATACATTAATTTTAACTTACAGTACCTCCACAAATCACACCATTTGATTTTGGGAGCGATCCCATAAATTCAGGGGACATGGTTAATGTGTTTTGTACAGTTAACAAAGGGGACGTTCCAATTGGAATTAAGTGGACGTTCAACGGTAGACCCATTGACAATTTACAAGGAGTATCTGTCACGCGAACAAATAAACGAATCACACAACTAACTATAGATTCAGTGCAAGAATTTCACACTGGACTATATACTTGCGCAGCGAAAAACCAAGCCGGGGTAGCCAAACATTCTGCTTCATTGCACGTTAACGGTACTCAAAGGTGTACTAGTTTTAGATGAATGTGTCTTTGTTCACTTAGATTTTAATGTTTGTGTCTGTTAGTTATGCAAAAAAATCTCCTTTCTGTTTTGCTCTTGTGATTTATAGTTTTAACATCAGTCATCGTGCCAAATTTATTATTTCAAATATTTAATTATAAGTTTGTTTCTTCTCCAGTTGCGCCACGCATTACACCATTTTATTTTGAAGACAATCCACTACATTCTGGTGAATATGCACAAGTTAATTGCTTAGTAGCAGTGGGGGATTTACCAATAACCATAGACTGGAAACTAAACGGAAAAACGCTCGATAATTTTCCAGAAATTACGATATCTATGGGAGGAAAAAGGAGTTCTATGATGACAATAGAGTCAGTTTCTTATTCCAATGCTGGAAATTATAGCTGCCATGCAAAAAATGCAGCAGGCGAGAATATCTTTAGCACTGAACTTTTAGTTAATGGTTAGCAAAAATAATTAAAATATTAAAATGACCAATCTTTTATGAAACCCTACAATGTTTTGTTCCAAACCCTCTACTGGCAACATTCGAAATGAATATATTTTTATTAGATTAGGGTATGGTTTTTGATTAAATATGAAAATTGCGTCTTTTTCGATAGGGTAATAATAACTAGGGAATGTAATTTGTTTTCGATTTCATTTTTCCAGTCTTGCCACATGTAGTTCCATTCAGTTTTGGCGATACACCTATTCATTCTGGCCAAACCACCCAAGCCACGTGCCTAGTTTCGGAAGGAGATTCTCCATTAAATATTACTTGGAGTTTTGAGGGAACCTACATAGACCCTCTTAACATTGTCAGCACAACAAAAATTGGTCAAAAGGCTAACTTATTACTGATCGATTCTGTCACAGAGGCTCAAGCAGGCAACTATACTTGTACTGCCACCAACAAAGCTGGATCTGTGTTTTATACTGCTTCATTAAATGTTTATGGTACTCGTTATATTTCTTTGGAAAATGTTAAGGATGTTCGACTATCTGTTTCTAATTTCACAAATTGTTTCTATTCGCACCGAATTTTTAACATAACTTGAAATTGGTGGATCCATCCCAGCAAAATACCTGTTACTTCCTAATTTCCTTACCACATTAGCTGGGATGATAGGGAAATCCTTTTTACCCATTCCTAGCACTTTTTTTCATCTTTTTTTATTTTAACTGTTGCATGATTTCTTATGATTTGTCACTAATTTTCATTTAATTATTATTTTATAGAGCGACGATGAAAAATATTTTTTAACCATTCGATAATCATATTATTAATTTTAGTTGCTATATCCGAGATTGTTAATACGTTTTATTAATATTTTTGTCATGCTTTATTTATTAAGATTTCAAACCTACAGAGGGTAGCAATACGAGGAAATCTAATAACTTGTATTTTTAGAGTTATAAAAAAATTCTCTCTGAGAAAATTGTAGAATTTAGAAATATACAGCTAGTTAGATAATATCCTTCTAGCTCGAAGTTTTTTTAATAGAAGGCCCTGGTATATTTGTAAACTTTTAATAGTTTATTTTTAGGTAAAAGTTATTTTGTGCAATTTGAAATTGTTTAAAGTTGAAACAATGCCATTTTTAGTTATCTATAAGATACGTTTTTGAAATCAGTTTTTTAGAAATAATACAAAAATGCAAAAATATACAGGGTGTTCTATTTAAAAAAAATATGACTGACCCAGTACAATGTTATCGTACAAGTATATTTCTGTCTAGAATTTTTTATAAAAAAAGTTCTTTGTAATTCTAAAATACATAAATTATTGTAATTCCTCGCACTTTTCGTCCACCCTGTACATAAATGTTTATCTTTCAACGTCGCTTTAAAAGTTGGAAGTACATTAAATAGTATAAAAAATTATTTGCCAATATCTTAAATACAATGCGAGGTTTAAGTATTACATCACACTTAACTCTTAATTATGAAGTGTAAAGGAAACACGATCGTACACGTCAGTGTTTGATTCCATTACAGCATGGATGGATTTCGGTTTGGAGAAGAAGGCAATTAAGCCTGCTATTTGGGCTACCATCTGTTTTTTGAGTCTTCTACAAGTATTTGTTTAGTAAGAGCCACACAATCATACATGCTCGATAATTTGGATCGTCTCTAATACATAAAATTGATAGCATACTTAAAAATCAAAATAACCATCAGTACTGACTTTTTGTAAGTACATTTTTGGCAGAAGTCGAATAGAAATTCAAAATTTGTTGTTGGTTAAATGTAAACTCAATTTCAATCTGTTTACATCAAATAGATAATTTAAATTCCTTTCACAATCCAGCTTTTGAAGATTGTTGAGTGTTGGTGAAACTCTGAAATTAAAATATGCTATAATGGAATCAAAAATTGACGTTTTCTTTGCTTAGTTTCTAATTAAAAATTAATCCGTGTAATATTTAAACAATAAAAAATTCATTGGTAAAACAAGTTGGATTTAAAATTTAAAAAAATGATACTTCCATCTTGCTAAACTTTAACATTGCTCTTTTAATGCATGTTAAGAAATTGACTGAGTGTTTACTTAAATCTTGTTTTATACAACTCATTTAGCACTTGTTTTAAAAATCATTAAAATGCACTTTTTTCATATTTTAATACATGTTTTTATTTCACTCATTCAAGTTCTTTAATGACACTAGAATACTTTTCAGCTGCTTTTCATAACATTAAAATAAAACTTTATATTATTTATAAACAATTACTTGATCTGAATATAATACCAAAGGAAAAGCAGCTGAATTTTACCGTCTCTTAAATTGAATATTTTTCTTAATGTTTTATGAATTTTTTAGTGCCTCCAAGGTGGATATTAGAACCAACAGATAAAGCATTTGCTCAGGGTTCTGATGCAGTTGTTGAATGTAAAGCTGATGGTTTTCCTAAGCCCATTGTCACGTGGAAAAGGGCCACTGGTATGTGTATTCGTTATTAATTTTACCAAATATAAAAATTACTATTTACTTCATTTTCTTGTAAATTAGCTTTACGCAGCCATAGAAATATATTCTTATGTTTTTCATAAAAAATTATACATATTTTTAATGTGTTTATTTGTTTTATTTTAGGGGTATCACCAGGAGATTATAAAGACTTTAAACCAAATAATCCTGACATAAAAGTAGAAGATGGAACTTTAACCATTAATAATATTCAAAAAACTAATGAAGGTTACTACCTATGTGAAGCTGTGAATGGAATAGGATCTGGACTATCAGCTGTCATCTTAATTAGCGTCCAAGGTAATTATTATTTTTAACCAATAGCTATTTTTTTCCAAAACGTAAACGATTTCTCACCTTAAGTTTCACAACTCTGCTTTAACTTTTTAGCTCCACCACAATTTGATGTTAAATACCGTAATCAAACTTCCCGAAGAGGAGATCCTGCAGTACTTCAATGCGAAGCTAAAGGCGAAAAACCAATTGGCATAATATGGAATATCAATAACAAAAGACTGGAACCGAAAGGTGATAACAGATACACAATTCGAGAACAAATATTGCCCAATGGAGTTTTATCTGATTTGAGCATTAAACGTACCGAGAGAGGGGATTCTGCTATATTTACCTGCGTAGCTACAAATGCTTTCGGTAGCGATGATACTAATATTAATATGATTATACAAGAAGTTCCAGAAGTTCCTTATGGACTAAAAGTATTGGATAAATCTGGAAAAACTGTTCAGCTATCATGGGTATCCCCTTATGACGGAAATTCTCCAATTAAAAAGTAAGTTTATTTATCACAATTTTTTACTACAGCTGGTTTTCTTATTAATCCTATAAAAAATTCTATTTCTAGATTTTTAATCGAATATAAACCGAGTAAGGGAAGTTGGGATAAAAATTCTGAACGGGTATTAATTCCTGGAGATCAAACTGAAGCAGGTATCTTTACTTTACGTCCAGCTACTACTTACCACATAAGAATAATCGCCGAAAACGAAATTGGATCTAGCGATCCCTCTGACACCGTAACTATAATTACCGCCGAAGAAGTTCCAAGTGGACCACCAGCAGGTATTAAGGTTGAACCTGAAGATCAGCATTCCTTAATAGTATATTGGAAACCTCCATTAAGGGATCATTGGAATGGAGATATACAGGGTTACTATGTTGGTTATAAATTAGCAAACACTGACAAGCCTTATTTATTTGAAACTGTAGAAATTCAAAGAGAAGATGAAGCTAAAGAACATACTTTAAAGGTATTTATTTAAGATATATTTATTTGTATAATTTATGGTTTGTTAATGTTTTTTAGATAACTAACCTCAAGACTTATACGCAATATTCTGTGGTGTTACAAGCATTTAATAAAGTAGGAGCCGGTCCTACATCAGAAGAAATTAAGGCAAATACCGCGGAAGGCGTGCCAGAACAACCACCAGAAAAAGCAACATGTACGACACTGACAGCACAAACTATAAGAGTTTCTTGGGTATCACCACCATTGACGTCGGCTAATGGAGTTATTAAAGGATATAAAGTTATTTATGGACCTTCAGATTTATGGTTTGGTAAGTGTTTATTTGACTATAAAAAAACCTACACAGCATTGGCTCGAATATGTAAAGATCAGTATATCTTTTTACTGGCATTTTTTGAAATAAATACAACTTAATTGACTTAATTACTTGAATGTCTGCACAAATTCCAAGAGGAGCTATTATGCGGAAAGTGCTCGCAATTTGGAGACTAATATTCCATAAAAATAATTTTTTTTTTGAGAAATAAATTCAAAAATAAATGCAATTTTTTATTAATGATTAACTCCGGCTAGATTCTGATAGTAGTTTTATTTTTATTTGGGGGGGGGGGGGTAAATTTCATGAGACCGCCGGGATTTTTTTCATGGAAGCTTTGTTTACTTACGAAAAACATTTTTTTTATGACGATTCACTATAAACTGCATTTTTTTATAAACTTAGTTTGCTACGTATTCATTTACCATTAATTCTTTTAAATTGTGTATAAAGTTCAATAAAATTTATCATTTTCCATTGATTGTTTTAGACGAAAATACCAAAGACACCAAAATAACTGCATCGAGCGAAACGATTCTTCATGGTTTAAAAAAATATACAAACTACAGTATGGAAGTTTTGGCATATACTTCAGGTGGAGACGGAGTCCGCACAATACCAATTCATTGCCAAACTGAGCAAGACGGTAAGTTTATTAGGTTTATTTCTATAGATTAACAAACGAAAATTTTGTGGCAAAACCTAATTTTGTTTTTAGTTTAGCATAATATTCATTAAAATTTGACTACACTTAATTAACTTGTTAGATTTAGATGTTAAGTTTGGAAGAATTAAATTTAACTCTATGACAACCTGTATTTAATTTGAATAGTTGCCAAAAAGTTAAATATAATAAGAATGATTGAAAAAAGTGCAACAGAAATTAGAAAACTTTGTTATGCATATATTGTGTTAAATAAAATTTATAAAAGCGTTATATATTTTTTGTACCTCAGGGACTAAAACATGCATTTTACTCCCTCATTTTATAGACTAAAGTGCCCCTTTTACTCTCTTGGGATTAAAATATTTTTTACACCGCGGGGAGTGAAACTAGTACTTTAGTCCAGCATTTTACATTTAAGTATTAACAAAATTAGCGGGTAAATGATTATTTGAATTTTAAGTGGGCTTGGGCTCCCTCGAATAACAAAACCAATAGAAACCATAGCAAACTATTTTATTCGGGGTAATATAACAAGACCTCGTTTATAAGCAAATACATTTTTCGATTTTCCCAAAAATTAATTTTGTTTGAAAGTAGTATTAATAATATTGATTGTTTCTTTTCACATAATTGTATGAATTTCAAAGTGCAAAAAAGGTGCAAAAAATAACATATGTACCATTATTTTAAATAAAATTTGTTTATAATGGAATATTATTTTTATTTTTGTAGCCCCTGAAGCACCGACTGCTGTCAAAGCCTTAGTTATGTCTGCCGATTCGATCCTTGTCAGCTGGAAACCTCCAACTGAACCAAACGGTATAATTGAATACTACATGGTATATTACAAGGAATCTGGAAATAATGATGAAAAGCCTAAATCCCAAAAAATTATTCCCAATCTGAGAAACCAAAACTTAAGTTACCAAGCTAAAAATTTAGACAGTAATCTTAAATACGAATTTTGGGTCACAGCTGCAACAACCATTGGTGAAGGTCAAGCATCCAAAAAAGTTACAGTTTCTCCTAGTACAAGTGGTAAGTTCCTTTTGAAGTTATGTATTATTTACTATTAGTACATAGAACGTCCATTAACTTTAAAGATTCAGTAAGTAAAGGCAAATTGTCAGTAGATAGAACGTTCGTTAACTTTAACGGTTCTGTAACTAATGACAATGACGTTTAGATTGTGACAATTATACAAGAAATCAACTTGTAAAGTTTTATTTATTTTTTTGTTTCTTGGGTGTAGGTTTTTTTTCATCGTTTCGCTACCTTTATTTGATGCATTATCAATATTTCTAGAATAAAAACACGTTAAAATTAATTGTTAATTGTAAAATTCTTTTTTTTTGTTTATTAAAATTTTTTTTTTAAATTTTTTACAAGTACACATACCTTGAAGTTAGTATCGATGGAGGTTTATAGACACATTTTGTCATAACAATTAATGTTTAAGTACTGTGAGACTTATTTTCTGTTATCTCTAACTGGATCAAGAAGAACAATTATTAGTTTTTTGCTTTTTTTACGAGAGGCAGCGGTTCGATATGCATACCAGTGTTGACTCAAAAATTGTTGTAGGTTATTAGGTTAATGTATCAGATTGTAATATATTTGACTTAATTTATTAATGTCCTGTTTGTCATTAACGGCGTCTTTTTCTTTTTTAATGTGGATCATTTCTTTGATTGTTAGTTTTTGGTAATTACTGTCTTGTGCTAAGATTTTGGTTTCTTTAAAGTCGAATTCTTGTTTGGAATATTTTTCATGTTTACAATTTAAACATGGAATAGAATATATAACGTTTAATTTTTTGTTTTTGGTGTTTCAGATTTTAGGGCTCATTTTTAATGAGTTTTGTGCTTTGTGGCATACTGTTAGGTTATATTTCGCCAAACTATATTTAAGTTTTTCTGAGTGTATGGCATAGCTACATATCTGGTATTAATAGTAGAGTTTAAATTAGGTTTTTGCTGTTATAAAATCTTAACGTTCTTTGTTTACGGATTCGTTTAATATTTTTAATTGGATAATGATTATTTTTTAATGCATTTTCGACTTTGGTATGTAATTGTAAAAAATAAAAAAAAAATTTAATAAATAAAAAAAAAGAATTTTACAATTAACAATTAATTTTAACGTGTTTCATATTGTAACCGTATATGTGTCGTAATGAAACTTATTTTAATGTAAATTTTTATTCTAGAAATCTTGATAATGCACCAAATAAAGGTAGCGAAAAAAATTGTCTCATCATTATAAACCTATACCCAAGAAACAAAAAAATAAATAAATATGATAATATGTAGAAATTTATTGATTAAATGACTAATATGATACCTTAAATAACTTTGCCCATATTTACTTCTTCTTTAAGAAACATCAGATTAAAATAAATAATGACGTACTACCCGAGATTTGACCTTATATATTTAAAAATAATTTTTAAAAAAATCACAAAGTAGCCAATTTGACGCATCTCTTTGAGCTTTTCAAATTATCCTACCAAACGCCGCTTTAAAAGCTATTTTTGAATACAATGAAATTGGCTAGAGGAAAATTGTCTTATGATGAATTTTAAGCTTGGAACTTGCAATTACATATTAATTAAAGATAATATTATGCATATAATTCTATAGCCTCATATCTGGTATGTGTTTTCTTGTTAACCAAGTGTTTTAAATGAAATTATAATATCAGTAGATGTCGTTAATGTTTGTTTTATTCATTTTCACACTTCAAATACGTCTTTATCGGCAAATGCTTTCCTTTGGGAATTTGCGACGATGAATACAAAAAAAATTACGTGGATTTCTAGAAAATTTGGCCTGACAAATTTTTATAAAAATATACTAGTGTTCCATATTACACATTTTAAAACATTTGCAAAATAATTACTTAGGTTTAATAGTATTTAAAGAATATAATAATCCATAATTATGTTTTTTTTAAAGCTTACATTATTTACATTTATATATTGATGATAACCTTATAAATGTAATATTTAATTAATCTAAGAAGTTATCCATATCTCAAAAATTTAAAAGGTTATCAATATCTTAAATGTAATATTTACTAAATCCAAGTGGTTATCCATATCTCAATGGTCAAATTATTTAGAAGAAAAAAAATTTCGAATCATGTACTACAATATATTAATTTATTTATTACTTTTAGTTCCCGCCAAGATAGCTTCATTTGATGATACTTTTACTACTACTTATAAAGAAGATGTAACTCTTCCGTGTCTAGCAGTAGGCGTTCCTACACCAGTTATAACATGGACCATTAAAGGGATCAAATTCTCTGCTAATACCAACGATAGAGTCCGACAACATCCCGATGGATCCCTATTTATTCGTGATATTACTCGTACTGATGCCGGAGAATACTCATGCAAGGTAAAGTGTTTTTATTTACTATTAAAAAAAAAAATTTTTTTTCCTATACCGTTATACAAATGGTACTGAGAAGATATTAATTATAGGTTGAAAATGATTATGGTCAAGATTTTGTTACTCACCACCTCATAGTTAATGCTCCACCAAACGCTCCAATTGTTCAACTAACTGCGACCACAACGAATTCATTGACTGTAAAATTAAAACCACATGAAACTGACGGAGAACCTATTCATGGTTACACAATCCATTACAAGCCGGAATTCGGTGATTGGGAAAATATACAAATTTTACCTAATGTAGATAAATATACCATCGAGAAATTGTTATGTGGTACAAGATACCAATTATATGTTACAGCATATAATAGGTAAGTTATATAAGAATTCTTTAATTTTCAGAGAAATACGTTTTTTTGTTATTTTCTGAAAATTAAATAACTGGCAGAAGTATTTTATAAACATTTTGTTACATAAAAATAGTTTTTAATTCATCTTTTTGAACTAGGATTAATTGCATTAAGAAATCTGGAAATCGGCACCTTTTTAGTAATGTACTTATACCAATTTTGAACAAAAAAAAATAACGTCCAAAAATAAACCAAAGTTTTGTCTAGAAAATTGTTATTTTTACTTTTCACACTGACTATCGGAATACAATTATAGTATATATTTTTTAGCATTGGAACTGGCGATCAATCAGATAATTTAAATCCCAAAACAAAAGGAGAGAAACCCATCATCCCAAGTGCAGATAAGTTCATTGAAGTATCTTCTAACAGCATAACGTTACACCTGAATGCTTGGTCAGATGGAGGTTGTCCAATGTTATACTTCGTCATTGAGCAAAAGAAAAAGTATAAATTCCTTTATTATAATATTTGTTTTTTAATTTTCATTCGCTTCAATTTTTGATTACCTTTTCTCTTACATAAAAATCTCAAAGTGTGGAAAAAGATAGTTTGAGAAAAATATTAGACTTATTTTTATTTAATTAAAATTGATTTTATTATGTTAGAACCAGCGCTGAATGGATCCAAGTATCAAACCATGTTAAACCAGGTGGAAATTTTGTTCTTCTGGATTTGGATCCAGCCCAATGGTACCACTTAAGAGTTACGGCTCATAATAACGCAGGGTTTAATGTTGCTGAATATGAATTTGCGACACTTACTGTGACAGGAGGTAAGATCATTTTTGTATATATGTACAAAGTCGGTTTTTTTAGTTGTTTTTACTTTTTGCTTGATTGTTATACTTTTTATGTCTATGTTCAGTGGCAAGAAAATTTAATTTCTGATAAGTGTGTCGATAAAGTTTGAAATTGTTTATCTTTGACCAAAATATATGAACTATTTGTAAAATGTTTAAATTGTGTGTGCGAGTTCAGTAAAAACCACCATTTTGTTCAGTTTTTATGAGACAGATCCAGATGTAAAATTGCTCTGTTGGCGTTGCACAGCTTTCTTCGGACTTTACATCTGAGAGCTCGTTAAAATTATCTAATTCGCTTTCAGTTTCAGGCTCGTCTAAATAAATGTTATGTGTTTCTAATAACTGACTTCACATTCTGGATTTCGCTCATAGAACCTAAAAAACATATAACACTCTACCAACATTTACTAATAAATTTAATTTTTCACCTATTTTACAAGATACCGTTATCAAAAAATTACAATTCTGATTCTTAATTTTAGTAATGCCATAAGAAGGACCATACAACTCTACAACTTTGTTATAAGGAATATATTTTCATTACATATACGTATAAATTAGAATATATAAATAAAATTGGATTATATTCAATCAATTTTTAAAATAAATAGTGATTTGTTTTTACTGTAAAATAAACATTTTTAATACAAAACTATAATGCTGTCAGTTTAATCAGATCTATACCAACTATGAAAATAAAATAATTAATTTCAGAGGTAATAAAACTCGACGTCAAAATGAATAACCTTTTGGACTTAAATAATTTCAGTTGTGTATAAAGCAACCTTTACTCAGCTTTAAGAGTTCCCTAGCTGGGGAACTCATATTTTTTAAATAAACACTCAAAATCAGTTTTTTATCAACAAATGTGGATACACAACTCATGAATGCACATTATCAAATTTCGATACATAAAACACTACATAAACATAACGTTGCATTAAAAAACCTTTAAAAATCTTAAAATGACATTATACTTTCAAATACAATTTAATAATAAAATCAATTTTCTTAATTTCATAACATATAATAGAAAAAATAAAACGTTTAATACCTTACAAAGTACAACATTGTGACATATTCACATTAAGGCCAGTCGGAAGTTGTTCAGCAGAGTTCTCTTAGTTCAGAGAAATAAGTAACAAATAGTTTAACTGACTAGTCAGTAAAATCAGTCATGATATGAAAAAAATAATAAAAGCAGTCTTAGTTTTACTGTCGGAGAAGTAGTTGATAGTGGGCGGAACGCTTAGGTGTTAACCCGGCCTCGGATCAGACTATAGTTTCCGTGGTACTTTAACCGCTACCATAAAAAGAAAATAATATTTTCACTCTTAGGATCAGGCATATTTTTCAAATAAAGGAAATGACTTTTATCCTTTAAAAATAAGTGAAAGAAATAGTTTCGTCTTAAGGTAACTGGAGGAATACTTTTAATATTCATCAATAGTTTTTTTTGTTGGTAAGTTCAATATTATATTTCTTTCTAACCACTGTGTAATGGCATTTTGATTTTTGGTTAGTGAAAAAGGTCAATCTGTATAAATTAGCGTCTGACCATTTTTATGTGGTGCAATTTTAGCTATAAGTAAATCACGTTTCAATTAATGTAATATTAATTGTAGACAGGGATCACAAATCTCATAAAAATATATTTTTTTAGATATTTATTTGGATATTTAAAAGCAGAAG
This sequence comes from Neocrepidodera transversa, assembly GCA_963243735.1. NCBI lineage: Eukaryota > Metazoa > Arthropoda > Insecta > Coleoptera > Chrysomelidae > Neocrepidodera > Neocrepidodera transversa. Next base: position 9,555,066 of record OY725338.1, read on the forward strand.
TCCCAGATTTTCTTTGAGAATTTATTTTATCGTTTTCAAGGTAAAGACATTTTTTTAGACAATTATTAAGATATTGGAAAGCAGGAATCCCAGATTATTATGTCGTTGTGGAGGTATTTGCAGGATAGGACCAGGAATCTCACAAAAGGGCATTTTTTTCAGACAATTAGGATATTTGAAAGTACATAAATGGATCATTTTTTTTTTGGAAAATTATATTAAAAAAAAACATCCATAGGCGTACATTTTTTTTTATTAAAAGCAGAAAACAAACGGACATTTTTTTTGGAAAAATTCTAATAATAAAAGACGTGCATAGAAACAACTTTTTAGGGAGTTTTTTTTTTATTAAAAGAAAAACGGATAGATGGATCAATTTTTTGGAAAAATTCTGTTAGAGAGACATTAACGTACCAAATTTATTTATTAAAAGGAAAACACTTAAAAGGACTAATTCTGTTGGAAAATTCTAATAAAAGACACACAAAGAGGCACAATTTTTTTTAAGAAAGATTTTTATTAATGAAAACACAAACTGACCATTTTTTGCCAAAATTCTAATAAAAGACATACATTGACGTACCACATTTTTTTTTGGGAAAGTTTTATTAAAAGGAAAATACAGAAATGTAACAATTTTTTTTCTGGGTGGAAAGTTTCTTTAGACTATATAAATAGGTCTATTTTTTTTGTTAAATATATGAAAATACATAGGCGTATCAAGGGTTTTGGGTATCATTGGAGTTTTTTTCTGTTATTTTAGTCAGCTGAAGTTTCACGTAAGATAAACAGAAAATTTTCTTTTATTGTGAAGTTGATTTTGGTGGAAATTTAGTTTCATTTAATCAATAATTTGATTAATATTTCGCATACCTCAGTTTTTTTCTATTCCAAAATTTTAGTTTTAGGCATTGAGATTTCAAAGTAGTTAGTTTTCAAGATAAAACAAGGATCCAATGGAATTTTAAATTCTAATTGTTTGGGGACTATGTCCCAGATCTGAATCTATTTTTTTCTATTTCAAAACAGTATCAAAAGGTAAGTTAATTCAGTGCTGTTTGCTTAATTTTCTTATACCAAAAATCAAAGTGTCTACTACTAACACTTCAACAGGTTCATAAATTTTTAATTTGGCAGTATAGTTTTGCTTGACGCAGTTGAACGGAACAAACGCGTCTAAATAATTTTTCTACAAGCGTGCATTTGCGTGCGGAAAGTTGTACTTTTCCGCACTGATTTTATAAATTCTAAAATGATTAAAAATTAATTCTTGCTTGGTTACTATGATTACTTTCAGCCTAATGTTTGATTTATTAAGAAGCACTAAGAAAATTTTTGTTTAATGACCAAAAAATATTTTTGCCAAATTTTTTTTTTAATTCTAGGCGCTTGTAGAAAAAATATTGTTCCTAACACTTGCGTAAAGTATCTTTTCCCCACTTAATTGCATGCCCGAACTCCGCTTCGCGTCTTTCGGGCAACTGCAATTGCGTGCGGAAAAGTATAACTTTCCGCACTTGTTAGGAAAATAACTATTTCGAAAAATTAAAACAACGCTTGTGGTTAAATAAAACCATAAAAAGAACATTTTTAAAATTTAAATTAATACCATCGTGCTAAGCTCAAGGGTCCTAAGGAGATTTTTAGTAAATTAGATTTAATGTTCGTGACTAGGCGGTTGATAATTTCCGTAAACAAGTTTTCAAAATTTCGACACAAAACCATAAATTTAAGTCGAATATCTATATTTTACTTATTTTTATTTGAATCTAAAAAAAATTATTCAATGTAAATTTTTGCTGGAAAATTAATTCTATTTATGTTTTGTTTTAAGTAATTGCAATGCACCCCAATAAAATTCCACTAACAACAACAACATCAGTACTTTTTTAGGGTTATTCAATAAATAGGGAATTTACCAAGTTTATTTGTTCTATCTACCCATTAGGACAAATTCGCTTAGCAATAAATAGTACTTGTTTTCTAATATACCTTCTTAAGAAATACTTTTTTTACCAGTTGGGACAGAATATATCTTAGATAGGATAAACGTTCCTAGAAATATATGAGGACTTTATATATAATTCATAATGTGGTGCTTGCATAATTTTAGGTAAATGGGCCATTAGAAACCAGACCAATAAATATTTAACCCTTATTTTTGAATTTTTTTTTAAACCTGTATTCGCCCTATAATTCAAAAAAAATTAAAATCTAACGACTAAAGGTAGATCAAAAAAAAATCCGTACTCAAATGTGGTAAAGTATTTAATAAAGAATGAAACAACTCGAAGTCATACCATAAAATTATTTAATAGAGACAAACAGTCTGAAAAGGCGACATGTTTCGGTCTACGGTGAGTTAGCGTCAAAGTTACCTATTTATTCTAGTTTTTCAAAGACTATTAAAAATACTATTCTTGAACATTGTGACACAATAATTATAAGGAATTTTGTAGTAAAAAGAAATAATATATAGTTGAATAAATAACGTCGATTGTAGCGCCATCTTCACACAAATAAAGAATTCATGGATTTAAAAGTAATTACAGGATACCTACCTTAAGACGTCACACATATATTTAATATTCAAAATTAAGGGCACTGAATGCCAAAAAAAAACCTAAATTCTGGCCTATGCTCGTCAATAGGGCTAATAAACATTTTAAAAATTCAGAAAAAAAATTATGCAAACACCCCATTGCATATCTGATATATGTTATTTATCGTACAGATAGGCCACTCTTATAGTTAGGATAGGACCTTTTAACTTAGCACGGCAGTATAGATCCAGCTTATCGATGTCTAAACCAGATTAAACATCAGTAAACTTGGGGTGTGTACTGTCGTATACAATACATAAATCCAGCTTGGGAAATCATTTAAGTTATGTGCTGGGGTAGATGATCATTACAAATTAGCGTCTAACCATTTTCACGTGGTGCAATTTTAAAGTTTCAGTAAATGAATTTTGTCATCTTTAGTAAATAAACCCTCTATCGTAATCTTATTATATTATATCTCCGAGCAGCTATGGTTTTAATTGATATTTTATGTTACAAATATAGGTTTTAGTAAAGTTAGGACATAAGTCTGAAAAGAATATTAAACAGATTACATAACATTTATTTTAATAAATAAATTGACATAATGTCGTACTATAGTTCCGATGTACAGAATTAATAAACTATGTTACGAGGATTAGAATTAATTGAATGTTTAAATGTCAAACTGAGGTAAAAAGTGGTAAGTCAGATTATTGTGACACTGTGAAGTCATAAAGTCTATTGGTCTACCTCTATTCACGTAAAATTACAAATTCACAAAATATTTCAACACGTTTTATCATCTGTATTTGTTATCTCAATATATACACTTTTTATGAGACTTGCACTATTCGTTTGTATATATGTGTATTTTTGCGGCGACTAAATTTCACGCCACTTGTGTTTCAAACTTTATATACATACATATTTCAGCGATTTTTAAAATTCAAATGAATTTGACCCATTTAAGTTTCTTGCAACCGAACATAAAATCTTTCAATTGATTCTAAATACGTGTCATGTTTTAAAACTGATATTTTTATCTTAAAATTGATAATAATACTTAATAGATAAATATTTATTTATAGTTATGATGAAATTTATTATTTGGATATTTTATGTATAATCTGAAAATATATAGTTAAAAATTTTTGAATTGTAACCTATTTTACAGATTCATCACAGGTTAATACTAGAATAATTTTTTAATCAATGAAACTAAGACACTTGATAACACATAATATAGTTGTAGAAATACTCCAAACCACTAAAAAAAATGTAGAGTGTCTAATTACTAATCGCACACTATATTTTTTAATTCAGAGACCAGTAAGTATTTTTTTCAATCCTAATATAATCACTTAAAATCTAAGAGTCACACTATGATATCTTATCAGCTTTTTCTAGTTTCTTAGGCACATTTTTATTTAGCACTAATCAAACAGTAATTTGTATTTTTACGTCACTCTAACTGAAAAAGTTTAGTCCTCTTCAGTCATCTTGAAATTTTTTTTTTGTATTTATTTATCAAAGTACTCTACTCCATACAGGGTTCATGTCTAATATAAACGTTTTGTGTATCTGGTCTCTTCTCCCATTTCTCTTTTCGAAAGTTTTTGCCGTTACTTTAGTATGTATCCATGCCTTATCAGGAGTAAACAATTATTTAACTTTTTTTAATCGAATATTTCCTGAAGAGTGATCTAAATTGACTTTTAAGTGTAAAATCAATTTTATAAAACCTCTTATTTTTTAAGTTCTTGTATTTTTATTCATCGCAAATAAATCTAAACTAAAATGAAACTACGAAGAATTAATAGAAGAGAAGGTTTTTGCTAGAATATAAATTTTTTACATCATTTATTTTTTTCAAATTTGTCGTTCTTCTACTTCAGCATTATATGTTTTTAAATCAAATTATTTTTTAACCATCTCTAAAATGTTACCGTTACGAAACTGGATGCGACACGACTCTCTTAGAGTAAGTGAGATATATTTTAGACTTGGAGTATTTCCTCAACTATATCTAATATAATTATATTATATTTAATATTTGCATGCTTGAACATTGAAAGATTTGCATGATATTTTTAATTTTATGTTTTGTGTTTGCAGCACATGTTTTATAATGAAACCGACACCATTTTGTACATAAAGAACGAATTTTTAAATAGCTTGTTAAGAGTCATTCTGCTTAAATATAGCAATAGTACCTGAATATAATACATAGCGCTGCAAATCATTAATATTTAATTGGTTAGTTATTAACATGTTATATATTTCTTGGAATGACATGTCATAAATCATTAAAAAAATCTTTGAACATTTATTACAATTAGAATCATTATTAAAACGAGAACAAATACTAACACCTATAATATGTATTCCATACATAAATAAAATATTACGGAGTTTCGCATGTTTATATATATTTAATATTAGCATGATATTTAGGAATAAAATTCACTGTACTATTTGTACAGTTTTATTAAATAAATATTTTTTTATATTGGATATTACGCTTCAAATTTAAATTGATGCTTATCTGAAATAATTTTATTTTTTCTGCAAAAACAAATCTAATCAAAACTATTTTCACTAAAGCATGTCGATTTTTTGGTTGGTAATTATAACAATAGATACAGAATATAAATAAAAATAACTAGAATTTCCATATGATTTTAGTCAATAGATTATGTTATGCGATTTTAAATATTTTATGTACAATGGTGGCTTATTGAAAACGAAACAGACATAATTTTCATTAAATCAACAATTTCTATATCAACGTAAATAAAGCTAGCTGGAAATGTTAACCGCTGAAGATTTTACCCAAAATTGCATATTAGAGTGATTTGATAGTAATTTTTAATGCTACGTGTATAACAGATCTTTTAAAAATTGTAAGTTCAGTAACATAATTTGGATTATTTGGAGGACTGGTATTTTTCAATATTTTCCAGTTTAGTGTAATTATAGTTGCGTTGCTAGTCTTGAAGTTTCAAATTTAAATAAAATTGAAATAATAAATTTTATTTTTTTTAAAACATCGTTAATCACATTCGAAAGTATAATTTCACCCTCTTATTTACCTAAATGAGTATTTCTACTATATACTGTATACACATTATCCAGTCGCCTAGAGATTAAATTATGAAACCTCGATTTCTGATTATTTTCTATTCGATTAATATTTTTTCATTTCTAAAATTCACTTCCTAGTCGGTCGGTATACGAGTGGTGAGTTAATGTCTTATTTGCATTTGATGCTTTTTCTTCTTGCTCTTTATTTTTATTTTTTGCTTAACTACTATCCATTTTTTTTGATGATCTCTTTCTTTGAAATTTTATACAAATGGTCTAACCTTTCCAATAATCTCTCTGAATTTTTATCTCGGATTTTGTTATTTTTTAATTTCCCCCCTATTTTTTGTTAATATTTCATTTCTGTTATATTTGTGATAATTTATCTTTCTTTGTTTAATGGAAATGGTTCAAAAAGATCGAAATTACAAAAGTTCGGAATTAAAAATTTCGAAAGTAAAAAAGTTGAACCGGAAAATTTAGGAAAAATGTTCATTCGTTACTCTGACTAGGTACATTTGACAAATTCTTTCATTTTCAATTTTTACATATGCAGTGTCAATGTGTAAGATTCAAAGAAGTTTTTCAGAAAATTTCAGGTTTTAATGTTACTTTGGCCAGCACCAGTCCACCGTGCGGCCGGAAGTATTAAGATCATACAAAATTACTTTTCTCCGTAAAAAGACTACTATGCTACGTTACATAAAACATAAAATGAAGAATTGAACGATCTTGCTAGTATATGTAATATTTCAATCGAAATTGCTCTTGAAATTGTTAGTAATTTCTTTCCAAAGATCCGTCGAAAATTTTCAAAATTGCTGTATATTTTTTAATTCAACCTTAAGACCTGAAATTTTCTGAAAAACTTCTTTGTATTTTACACTTTGAGAATGCTAATGTAGAAATAGAAATTAAAAATTATCACTCAACTTTGACATAATTATACCGAGTTAGAGTAACGAATGAAAAATGGTCCTAAATTTCAAAAGAAAATATAGATCATTCAGTCAGTTACAGCAAATCAAATGTCGAAAATGATGATTTTTTGCGTGTTCGACATAATTGTCGGTTTTGACAATGTTCCCTCAATTTTATGATAAAATAAACTTCATATTCTGATTAAGCACCCTCGAAAACATAGAAATAAATCATTATTAGCGATTAGAAATTATTTGGTCACTATTTCATGTTTCTAAGCATATTTTGGGGGGGTCTACGCGCTCGCATATTTTTCTTTTATTGCATTTACAATTTCATATATTAAAAGTTTCGATAGATTTTGATACCAGCTTTAACAATAGCCCGCCCTTTACATAATATTTTACCATAATAAAAATATTATGTAAGTAAATAAATAATATAGAAGACTTATTGCAGAAAGAAAAATCAAATAATTTTATTTTTTTCTAACTTTAGTAATTTCGATTTTTGTTTTCCGAATTTTTTCCATTTGAACTTTTGTGGTTTCGAACTTTTCAACGTTTTTATAATCGAACTTTTGATTTTTGATCTTTTTTGAAAATTGTTATTTCGCCAACTCGCCAATATTTGATTTTTACAAAGCTTGTTCCTCAATTAAATCTTGAAGAAATACCTAAATATTTAGATCATTATAACGATCTAGAGCCATGCTAGATAGTGTAAAGATGAGGGCGGATAATTTAATAGAAGACTGTTATAATCCAATAATAATACTAATTATTAATTAACAAACTGTCCTAAAACATAATTGTTTTGGTTATTTGTGCAAAGTCATGTCAATTAATTAGGTAACTTATTTTTCTTTCAACCAAAATTGACTTGTTCGAAAATCTAATAGCCAAAAAATTATGACTTTTTCGTTTCGTAGCCACCCACCCTGTTTAAAACTAAATTATGTTGATTAGAAATAATTGTCTTGCTTAGAAAATTAATTATTAGTTTTTGTTTCTTATGTACTATCATTATGATGGTTTCTATTTTTATTTTATTTATTTTTTTTTAAGTAGCTTAGTTGTTATATTTAAGATTACCTTTTTTAATTTTGAAAAGTAATCGTAAAATAATATGGAATGTCAATATATAGGTGTTGTACATGTTAATAGAGGTGTTGTATAAAAAATGAAAACGAGTTAAATATATACACGAAATTTTTTTTCATTTCAAGGTATCAATTTATATTTAAAAATCTTATCTAAAAGGAAGCTTAACACTGTTTTACACAAATCATTAATTCAATAGGTTTCCACGCATAAAATCAGTTCTAAAATCTACTTATAAAAATGAATATTGAGTTGTCAATTCTACTAATTATTTATTAAATGTTCAAAGATACTTTAGAGTAAAATGACATATTCCTTTACCATTGTCACATTTATAAAATAGTAGTATGCATTTTAAGCACTATAAAAGTTAACGTAAATTTTTGAGTACTCAGAATCTTTAAAATTAACCTATATCACATCATTGTACATATTTAACTTTTAAATAAATATTTTAAACAATTCCTTAACCTATAAATTCTGCATTAAAAATTACCCTTCCGGTAGTAGCTTTTAACTGATATAGTCAGTAATGAAATATGACATTGTCATTTTGAACCTGAGCACTGCGTAGAGTCCTAGCTGGAACCCGTTGACACACTCCCTGTGTTTTGGTTTCAGGTACTATTGCCCCGGCTCGTGAAATTCCCAAAGAGGACACCATACAAATAATCCTTGCGAACCTTAACCTTGTAGTTCCCGTAGTGGCTGCCGTCTTGGTCATAATTGTTGCCATAATTGTGATCTGTGTGTTGCGCGGCAAAGGAAACTATAATAAAGGTACAGTGTAATGTGTGTTCCTTATTCTAGGTACAATCGCGCCTGCCAGGGATATGCCCACCATGAAATTGCTCTTCCCCTGGATCCCCGATTGGGTCGATTGGAACATTGCCGTACCCGTTGCAGCGACAGTAGTCGTTCTTGTAGTCGGTATCGTTGTCATTTGCGTGGCGCTTTCCAGGAAAGCTCACGGGCCTCTCCAAACTAGGCTCCGGAGCGACTGTATGTGTATGGCCCCTTCTTCATACCTCATCTCAATTTTTGTTTTTTGTTTTTTACTCCTCTAGATCGATGTAGATTTTTGGGTCACCAGTTACTACAATTTTTAATGCTTAGTTGATTCAAAATCCGAAATTACTAGAAAATTAGTAGTTTGAAGACATTCCTTGTACAAACTAAATTGTAAATTTTTAATCTTAGTATCTCGTGAAACACGGTTTGGTAAGAAATAAAAAAATCTGTCCCACTGAATAATGCGCTACAAATTCGAACTATAAAATCATCTTTTACGACACTTAAAAATATCGAAGGTAATAAACTATTTAATTTTTCTGAATCTTTTAATCACAAAAGCGATTTAAGTTAATATGAAAAATCTTTTGGTTTCTTTTTTTTTTTGATTTAATAAATAAAACAATTCAAAAAAACTCAATTGTAAGTGAGTATATTTTTTTACACATATTTACATTAAAAGTTGAAAAATTATAAGGACTTACGATTAAGAATAGGTCTGGAATTATTAACGTAAATATAGTACATCGCCCTATTTTAAAATCCAGTAATGTCACAATATTTTGAGCAAATTGTTACTTGTGCCTAATAACAATATAAACCAAAAAAAAGTTAAAACGAGAAGAAACAATATCTGGATTAATTGTTGTTAAAAAATATACTGCAAATTAACAACTAATGGGCTGTTGCCAAACGTTTCTATAACTGAATGATTTTTTATCTCATATTCCGAACATTTCAACAATTAAGACAAAAAAAGCGACAAAGCACTACCGGAGACTAAGGATGACAAATGAGTCACTGAGATTAAAAGTGTTGAGTTTAAAGAAAAAAAATGAAATTTATGGGGCAATAAAAAATGTAAAAGAACTAATCGTTTTAGATACCCACGTTTGGTCTATTATAAGTAGGTTATATGGGGCCATAGTCCATAAACAGCCTGAAGATAACGTAGTAAAGAAATATAAGCGAGGATTTTATAAAACGACCAAATAATAGGCGCAAGTATAACTTTCAGAAAATATTGAAAGTAGATCGACCAACAGTGATCCTTGGGATACAGATGGTTCAAACGAAGAAAGAATGGTTTGAGACAACACATACACAAAGTCAAAATAAAAAATTCATCGACTTTATGCAAATATGCTTAAGAAGTAGTAAGGCAATAGGAAAAACTATTGCTTTTTTCTCTAACAGCCTATTAGCTCGACACAAGATGTTTTTTACCCCCAGTAAACGTCCCAGTTATTTTTGAGAAGTTTACATCATTTTTCAGAAGTCCCAGTAAATTTTTAGAATTCTCAGTAATTTTTTGGATGTGTAAGTAATTTTTTAAAAGTCCCAGTATTTTTTTTAAAGTCCGAGTTATTTTTGGAAGTCTATCCATCATTTTTCAGAAGTCCCAGTAAATTTTTAGAAGTCTCAGTAATTTTTTGGATGTGTAAGTAATTTTTTAAAAGTCCCAGTATTTTTTTAAATTCCGAGTTATTTTTGGAAGTCTATCGATCATTTTTCAGAAGTCCCAGTAAATTTTTAAAAGTCCCAGTAATTTTTTAGAAGTCCCAGTAATTTTTTGGAAGTCCCAGTAATTTTTTAGAAGTCCCAGTAATTTTTTAAGTCCCAGTAATTTTTGGGATGTGTCAGTAATTTTTTAGAAGTGCCAGTATTTTTTTAAAAGTCCCAGATATTTTTTGGAAGTCAATACATAATTTTTCAGAAGTTTCAGTAAATTTTTAGAAGTCCCAGTATTTTTTTACAAGTCCCAGATATTTTTTGAAGTCTATTCATCATTTTTCAGTGATATAACACTAAATTTGTTCACAATAGTGTTCATTCATTTTACATGTTTAAAAATTACCAATTAACTAATTTTAGACATCGAAAGTCGTAAAATTTGGATGAAAATAAATCGAATTGTATTATTTTTGTTGTACGGATTTTTGGTAATTTAAACAACTAAGCATTATAAACTTTACCAAATTTTCAATTTAAGAGTTTTCACAATATTAGCTCAAATGTTCCGTTTATGTATTAAATTAGATTTTTAATTGGCTTATTTCGACTCATTTTCAAGAATCTTTAATAGTGTCCAAAGACATCTACAAAAAAAATCAGAGGAAAAATATTATAACAAATTTATTAAAGAGGCATTTTTTTTAATTTTATTGTATTCATATTATATATTGTATCCCAGGTGTTTTTCCTCTGTACCTTGATAGTATAGTTATTTAGTGATTTTTTTTTTAGTTTTATTATAGCATATCCATTATATTATATCACTACACCTATTTTTATTTTTTAAATATTAATATTCTCTTTTCCGTTTAGATGATGTTGTCTACAATCAGTCATGTAACGCAACCAATACGTTGGACAAACGTCGACCAGATCTTAGAGATGAATTAGGATACATTGCACCACCTAATAGGAAACTTCCCCCTGTGCCAGGTTCAAACTACAATACATGTGATAGAATCAAGAGAGGTACAATAAGTAAGATCATTGCTGCTTTTTATTCGCATGTATATGATTTACGTTATCCCATCCTTACTGACTATGCCATTTGTCATTTGAGATAGTAGATATTTTTATTCTTTTGGGAATTATTGCATTTACAGAAAAAGAAGTTTTGAGAGATATTAAAAAAAAACTGCAATTAACCAATTTGTAATAAATTTTGCCTATATATTAATTTTAAGGAAGTACTAGTTTTCGAGTTATTATAATGGTTTAGGATTGAACTTTTTCTTTTTTTGTTTTAACAGTTTTCGTTGTGAGTAAAAATTATGTATTGTGCAGCAGTATAGCTTTACAGATAATAATAAAATAATGAATTATCGACCATTTTAAGCTGTCAGTTTCACAAAGTGTATTTACTGACTGGAAACTTTATTATGTAAAATATCATAAATTTAGCTGAATTAAATTAATTAAAGTATTAGAACTTAAATTACTAGTGCATGTACTGTATACTTTACAGATTTTAACACTAAGACCTAACTATTAACATATGCTGAAAGTATTTATGTAAGTTCTAAACCATTTATCTCGTTACTCATCATCAAAGATCTGGATATTAAAACTATAATTTCTGATATATAAAACACATTATGAGCGAAATAAACTAAATCTAATCAATTCTATAATATTTGAACAACGAGTTATATTATTAATTATTTGATACAACAAAATTAAATCTAAAATTTTCTCTCTTCCCGAAATAAAATGCACATTCTAAATTAATATTATGAGCTGCGCGTTTCAATTTGTAAAATATAACATTTAGATTAATGTATTGATTTTTAAGTAGACTACAGTTAAACAACCTAAAAAATTGTAAAATGAAAATGTATTTGTATATTACAGTAATCAATACATGTTATGTCAGCATATTTTTCTAAAGTATATTAATAATGCATTTTTTCCTAAATCATATATCCCATGGAGTTATTGACCATTAAAAATGTCATTTTGTTTTGTGAAAAAGTAGAAAGTAAATAATGCATTTTGCCAAATAGAAGAAGATGCAGAAGGAATCTTTAATGTACGTACTTTCCAGCCTTAATTACTTTTCAACCTCTAAAAAAAAGTTAACTTTAACCCGTCCGACAAAAAAATTGTCGGACAAGGTTACCAGTTAATTTTCAATATTTCCATTAAACGATTCGTTAATCGGTTTAAAACTGTTAAAGATACAGCTTCTTGGCCAATTTTTGTTGATATTACTCTTATAGACACCTTTTTTACGAGAACTTTTATATGAGGAGTCTTAATGAGAAAACATTGATCCAACGGTTTATATCGAATAGAACTTCAAAAGCGTAAAACATTGTTTAATTGAAGAGGCGAAAATGTGTGTTATAATTTCGTTACTATAATAATTATATTATATGTCCGAGTACAAAGAATTTTTTAAGTCAATAAAATAAAATTGATTTTTTTAAATTGAAATGGAGGCCTAATTTCACATTATAGTAAATAAAAAATTAGAATTGATATTTTGAGTGGACAACTATAATCTTCCAATTAATACAAATAAAAAATAAATTGTATACATACTTATATAAAAAGATATTTTTTAATTATATAACAGTTGTAATTTTTATTTTACAACTCTTTAATCAAGTGGTGATATATTCCGTAAGTATTGCATGTCCTAAATAATTATTTGGTCCTGAAAGTTGGTGTTTTATTAAATAATTTCAAGTAATTACTAGTACTTCTTTAAAAATAACTATAAAAGTGATAGATCTCAAAAGAATTAATAATTCATATTCTTAAATTCATGCATTGCTTAAATCTTAGAAATATAGTGGTGTTCCTCATTTCTACTTTATTTGCTGTTAAATGTTACAAGTGCCTTATTAACCGTGGGATTAATGCAGAGAAGACTCGCTTTGCGATAGTTTTATATTTTTATTTTTTTTATAATTGTACATATAGGAGCACATTACCGTTCTCACTCAACTTGGGATCCTAGACGACATTTGTATGAAGAACTCAGAAGTAGGAGGGGCTCTAATGAGACTGTTCATACTCATAGAGGTAAACATTTCAACAATAGTAGAATGACTTTTATCTATTGAAAGAGCTTTTTGACGCTTTTCAAAGAATACATTCAGGTTGTCCAATGAAATCATGTTAATAATAGAAACTTTGTTCGTATAGTTCTGGTTTTAATGGAATTTAGAAAGTAATGGCTAAAATGTTACACATAACGTACAAACAATTTATTAGAAATTTGAAAATTAGCTAAAGCAAGAAATTTATTTGGCTAAGGGTGCAGATATATTGCACTCAAAGTAAGATAATAAATTATTTCTTTTGATTCTACTTATTGATTAAAATATTAATCTATAGTCAGATTTGTTTTTTTCATGTGGTCAACGGTAGTGTAACTTATATTAATAATGATGTATATACTACTTTAGTTTAAGTACAAAATGAACTTGTCCCCTTATACAATAACGGATTCGATTGTTGCACGCTTTTTACTTTCCCATAGCCGATTTTTTATGGATAATTCTGTACCAAGTGGAATGTTTTTTTGGTCAAGGTAAGTCATTAGAAAAGATGTCTGCATCTGTGCATCCAACATGCACATTGTTCCAGGCTGACTTTAGACGTTTGTAATCTGGTTCTGTTTCACTTGACTATAATATAACATAATAAAAACAGTTTAGATGAGCATAATAACCCTAATAGCGTTTATGTATTTGTATAAATAACAGAAAGTTCCTGTTCACTGTTTTTCACTTGTATTTAAAGCGGTCTGAATTATATTATAGCCTACACTTTAAATTATAAATACAGAGAGAGTTTTAAGTATTTAACGCCTCGTATTTTGGTCTTGTGATATGGCCGATATTATGGTGGTATTTACATTATTGTAAGAAGGCTTTAGCTAGGTTAACCAGTTAAAAATCTTTTTTTTTACATCGTCGGAACGTCTGCAGCGCAGTGAAAGAAAAAGTATACCAACTACAAACGGGGGAGGGGGGTAATTGGCGAGAGTAACAGTCCAACAAAGGACTAATTAAATTTAAATTTTTAAGTGTATTTTTACCCCATACTTTCCATTCATACAATGATTTCTCCCCCCTTTCCTTTCTTAGTAGCGACACTTTAGAAATATGCAAAAAAAATTAAGATTTAATCTTTTTGATTGTTATTTTGGTAAATTATTTCTTTTTCTTTGTAAAAAAATGTTCCCTACATGTTGTATATCTATTATAGGCCTGAAGATGGTTTGTTAACCGAAACTAGTTGCCTTTCAAAATTTGTTTAATAAATGTTATTGTGGTACATGATTTTGGGTTGTTTTCATTCATGATTATTATTTTTAGTGTTAATAATGATATGGTAAATAACCTATTTGAAGATTATATGAAGTTAATGATTAATAAACAATTTTAAAAATAAATGATATATACATATAAGGTTTGAAAATTTATAGTAGAGAGCATTTTATGATGTGATATATGGGAATCGAAAAATTATTTCAAAATTATATAGATAATATAAATTGGGACTAAAAGAAAATATAATTTAAAATAATTAAGGAAATTGACATTTAAAATTTTACATAAATGAAAAATTTCAAATGTAAATTTGGGAATTTATAATGAAATAAATTATTGAATTTTATATAATTTAATGGGTAAAAGATTATAAAAAAATCGTAAATTAATCAAGTAAGAAGCAATTTTTTTTAGGAAGAGAACAGATGAGAAATGAAAAATTTTGAAATTCATATTTTTGGGATGTCAATTGAAAGATTATACAAAAAAAAGGTTTATTGAAAGAAAGGAAGATTATATATCAATTATACGAATAAGTATATGAATTTTATTTAGTCAATTGAAAAAAAAAATATTTAAGTTAAGAATAAATTTAGGGACAAAAGACAAAAAGGTTATTACTGAAAGGAATTAAGTTATAGGAAGTATGGAGAAACAGTAAATAGAATAAGTAGAAAGATATTTGGAAGAATACTAAAAGATCAGGATTTAGAAATAAATTTATATAAAATACCCGAGGAGGCATAAACAGGATACAAATAAAATTTATATTTTACTGAGGTCAAAAAGCCTTGGTATTAATTTCCTGGTAGCGAAAAAAAATCTCTTACCCTCACTTTTTGTCACTTTTTTCGACGTTTCCAGCTCCCTGAGTCCGAAAATGCAAAAAAATCCTATCCGGACGTCTGGATGTCTGCCTGGATGTAAATAATGTAACTGTTGAAAGAAAGCTCCGATAGAGTTCCGGTTTTCACTTTACCTAGTTAGTTTTGTCCAAGAAAGAAATCTATTGAATTTGATCAGGATCGGACCGGCCCTTCCGGTACCCGCCATACAAATTTAAGTGGTTTGAATGGGTAAACTTTTTTCCAATTAAAATTTTGATAACTTTTCCCACTTCACATGATGTATAATATTCCTCTACTATATGTCAAAAGTTTGCCCAGTATCGCACAAGCCATTCCGGTATCCGTCCCACAACGATCCATAAAAATCAAGTTCTCAAGGGATAAACTTTTTTACACTGCAAATTAAAAAAAAATTACGTCAGCGCCAATGCTTCACAGCGTAAAAAGTGTTCGCTCGAAGGGCCGCACCACCGTTTGAGCGTCTCTAGAATTGTTTAATAATCTTTGTAATGTTTATTATTTTTCACTATAATTCACCCCAAATTGAGATTTCCGTATAATTATAATATATTGTATTAGGTAATTAACTTTAAATAAAATTGAAATCAGTACTTCATCAAAAAAAAAACTATTCCGGAACATGTAAATAAGAGTCAAAACACTATTAGTATTTTGTAATTATATCTAATCATGAATGTAGCTATTAAACACTATTTTTTTAAATTCTACAGTCCTACATGACTCTTTGTTTGATATTTTTCTTATATAAAAATATTCAGACGATTTTAAGTGGCGCTATTAAAAAAAAATTAAATATATTTTATTTCATCGGTCTCGGTGGCACAGATCGTTGGCTATCAGTCATATTCATTTATAGCTGTTTATATGCTCGAACCAACGTGGGTTCGTGCCTCGTAGCTGGCAGTGAAATTTTAATTTAAAAATTTCAGTGTTAGATACTTGGCTCGAATAGGTAAACCGCATTGAATATTAATTTAATTAATGTCTAATGCGGAGCCTAGATTTTCAATCCCCTGTATCACTGTGCCGATGATGGTCGTGAGGTTTTCCGCGTTTTCCTACACCTATAGCACAAGCCATTGGCTTCTGGTGTTCACTCGTAAGGGGGTGACATGTAGGGCGAGTATTATTATTATTATTATTATTATTTATCGAATTTCGGGTTTTATTCTCCGTAATACTGATTTAAAGGACTACTACACGGATTCCGTATAGTCTAAAGGGCCTTCGTTAGTTTCCTTATTAGGGTGCCAGTGCCCTACGTAGCTAATACAGTGCCTCATTTATCTCCACGTATATGTTACCTCGTTAAGAGAGTCGGTTCCATCTTTTTAAAGCCAATTAACCACACATTACATTGTTTCTCGAAATTTTATTTTCGTTTTACGTAGGTAGTGTTATCATTTAAAAGAAAAATCATGTGCAGCAATAATTTTGCAATTACAATTTTTTATACTCCATTATCCATGTTGTATATACTAATATTTACCATTGTTATTTATTTAACTATGATTTTATTTTATTAGATTAATAATTATTTTGAATTTTTGGCCCTGTCTGTCTACACGTTTTTTATTATTAACATGAAATTACTGGACTTTGTATTATAATAATCAAATTTTTGTAAATTTACAATTAAAATAAAGTATTTGGTGTGATGGCTGAAGTTTGGTTTCTGGAGATGATTTACCACACAATAACAATATTGTACCAAAAAATGTTGTTTTAAAATAAAACCGCTTGGATCCTTATGGGAAGGTATGGTATTTTGAAGTTATTACATTTTTTCATTCATTCATAAATTCATTTCTTAAAAAAATTCTAATTTTTGCTAATTTATCCAGCATTTTTTGTGGCAATAATTTTGTACAAAGTTCAGTTTTGGCAATAAAATAAATGTTAAATTGAACTTGGTAGTTTCTTAATTACTAACCATATCTGAGTGTGTTAATGTTTTGCTTCCACCTTCTAACCCAAGTAAGTTTAGTACTAAACTGCTTTTTTGCTAAGCAATTGTTAATACCGCATGCTGCTCCACTGGTTGATTTCACACAAATCGAAATGATATTTATTAACAACTAACCATAATTATTACATCTCTTTTCTTTATAATAAATGAATTTCGGAATTATTTTCTACGGCACAAAGAATGCATATGTATTAAAGAAATTTCTATTGCACTTCCTAAGAATAGCATTTATATTAAAGTTTTAGTAATTAATGATTTTCAATTTGTAAATAAAATAATATGCACAGTGGAATCAACCAATTTAGGGTATGAATATGAATATTCCCGTAAAATAAAAATATTCCTAAATTCAACATAATTATTTTAAGGCATGGATGACGAAATTTGTCCATACGCAACATTCCATCTCCTAGGATTTAGAGAAGAAATGGATCCATCTAAAGCTTTACAATTCCAGACTTTCCCTCATCCCCATTCAGGTACCATAGGACCCTCAGGAATGACTACACCACACGGACTTCATTCCAGAAACGGTTCTCAATCTATGCCGCGACAGAATAGAAACAGATATGACAGAGTTGGTTCTCAAGGTTTGTATTATTATTTAATTGAAAATATATAAATAATTTATTAAGAATAGATTTAAAATTTTATTATGTCTAGAATCTTTAAACAGTAAAATTTTAAATTTGGTATAGAAAGACAACTTACTTATTTAATTCTAGCACTCCTTTATTATGCTTAAGTTAATATTCGGAAACGCGTTGCTGGATCGAATTTTGCAACATTGAAATATTGTAGCATCATCCGAATAGTTGTAGGATCGAAATATTATTAAACCAAAAGTCGCACGTTCGAAACATTATGCGTTCGAAATTTTACTGAGTCGAAATATCGTTGGGTCGAAATATCGCTAGGTCGACAAGTTGATTTTCTACTAATCGTTTATTTTACATTATTGTTAATAATTATTGTTAATTTGTTATGTATTGTACTCAACTAGGTTTAACTTCCTAGTTTGGGTCTTGTATAGTGAACTTCCTTTAATAACCAGTTTTATCATTCCACTCCTTAATATTTATTGGTTTATTTTCATTCTTCTTCCGGTTGTCAATTACCTTGTTTATACTACCTTGTTGACTTCCAGGTCATTTAAGTGGTGTTAGTTCAAGATATAATTTACGAACATCGTGTGTAACTATAAAATTAAGGTTGTGCGGTTTTTACTGTTTCACTTGGTGTCGGATTGGATTTTGATGTCCGGTCCACCTTGTAGCGTCGTAATAATAACTTTGACAATTTGAAAGGACTTTTTATTACATATAAAATATATCGATATAATAAAACAATTATGAAGTAAACAAAAAAAAAACGTCCATCCCGCTGACGGATGTTTATGCTTCTCTCGGCCGCGTCGGGTAATTCACACACACGGCGCATATAATAAATGCGGGATTGCCAACGTCCATATAAAAGTCTGTGAGCACCGGACACACCTGTTTTCACATTACCAGTTTGTGCCTTTTTTAATACTTTTACTTTTTTTAAGTATTTATGGTATTGTACCATAATGGTTATGGGTTAGGGTTATACCCATTTTAGAGTATTTTTCCTAAGAGGAGTGTTTATCCTTGGGTATACCAACTCCCGACTACTCCTTTAATATTCACTTTTAATGTTTTATCGTTTAAATTTTTAACCAGTTACGTTTTTATGTACCTTTCCCTTTTACCTTCATCCTCCATATAAATGTATCAGCGTTTTTAATGCTTAATGTTAATTCTATTACTTTGAGTATACTTGGTTTGTTGCATAAAATTTTATTGTTAAAACTCTAGATATAAGCTTGATTGTACTTTTGGAGTTTTATTACTTCGGTCCTGATCGAAGTATTAAAATCATAAAAAAAATTTGAATTTTCTTTTGCTTAAAATGACTCTTTGTGACCCACAACACGATTAGGTGAAAATAATTTCCATGTCCGTCGGTCTGGATGGATGGCTGGATGTATGTGGAGACGATAACTTAAGAACCAGTCATCCAATTTCAAAAAGTCTTTTGCCAATACTTTTCTCGTAACTACGAGAGGAACCATATTGTTTTTGGGCATTCTACCTGTAAGGGGATGAAAACTTGAGGGGATTGAAATTTCAAAAATTCATATCTCCGCCATTTTTAAAAATATCGAAACAGGTCACAAGACTTTTTTCATATCCTAATTATTATAAAATTAATTCGCTTAAAACTTTTTCGATTTGCCCTTCATGGGTGGAATTGGAGGGGGTTGAAATTTCAAAAAATTCATATCCGCCATTTTTAAAAATATCGAAACAGGTCATTAGACTTTTTGTATGTTCTAATTATTATAAAATTAATTCACCAATTTTTACGATTTTTTACGTTTTTTCCGGAATTTTAAAAAATTAAGAAAGATAAAAAAAATGGAAAAAGCCGTAAAAAATCGTGAAAAATCGTAAAAAATCGTAAGAAAAACATTGAAATAATTTTTAATTCTAATTAGAGACACAAAAACTAACAAGAACATATTTCTAAATTATTGAATTTTTTTAAGTATTTGGAAATTTTTGAAGTTTTGATCTTTCAAATTTTTGAATCGTTCTAATTTTTTGAATATTTTGAACACAATTAGATGATATGTTATATTTCTTTTTTTTTTTTTTGTAGGTCACTTTTATTATACTTCACCAACTTCACAATGTCATTCTGATTACGTCTGTTTAAAAGATGTTTATAGCGTTATGTCCAAAAAATTCGTATTGCGTGTAGTTCTTGTGTTTATTGTTAAAGTGAATTTTTCGGGCCGAAGTACAAAAAACATCATATGTGTAATATTTTCTTTATTGAAAATTTTACCACATTTGAGATATGAATAACCTTTTGGTTTTATTCTAGGAAATGGAAGTATTTATTCACCTGGTCCGGAATATGATGATCCAGCAAACTGTGCTCCCGAAGACGAACAATATGGATCTCAATATGGAGGCTACGGAGCCCCATACGATCAATATGGAAGTCGTGGATCAATCGGTCGTCGTTCTCTAGGATCTTTGAGAATTCCACCAAACAATGGCAGTCCAGAACCACCACCGCCACCACCCCGCAACCACGATCCTTCTTTCAACGATTCGAAAGATAGCAACGAAATATCGGAAGCTGAATGCGATAGGGATCAATTAATCAATAGTCGAACATACGGTGGTGAGTTTAAATTTTAGTTGTTGCTTAGAGATGTTTAATTTTAATTAGTAATAAAATCATGACCAAATTTTATTATTATATTCATATTTGTACTGGTATTATTAGGTTTTATTCATTATTAGTTTATCATTTTGAAATTGCACATTTTAGTTAATTAACATGCACATTTTTATATGATTTGTAATTTTCTGTTACAATATATTTTTCAGAGTATTTAATTCTATAAATGTTTATTCAAATATTACCGACGAAAATACCTTTTTGTACGCCAACTACAATATGTTTCTTCTTTAAGTTCCTTTGGTTAGTTAGTCACTATTATGTTGTTTTCAAATTTTGAATAAAATCTAATAATATAACCGATAATTAGGCCTATTAAATGATTAAATCATTAAAATATTGATATTTTTCAGAAGATGAACAGGGTAAGTGAGTTGTGAGCGTGATCTATTTCTATTAGATTAGGTTCTTCAACTCATGCCATAAATTCATTCATTAATAAACACGTTTTCATCTGGGTTTTTCATGCATGTTATTATATAATTAATTAATTTCCAGAGTGACTATGTCGTAAATAAAGCAAACAATTTGATCATTTCGTTTTAACCAACATCCTCTAATCGCCGTTATTATTTTATTCCTATAATTATCACGAAATATATTTAGTTTTCCGGGATTGTCAATTTCGAGACGTTTCGTTTCGATTATAGGTAGCTTCTTCAGGAATTGGGACGAGCACGGTAACTCAATAGAGATAAATATGAAATAATAAAAAACAATTAAATCTTTATTTGTACACTCTGGAAATTAGTTGAAATCATTTGCATGTAGTTTGTGTGATTAACAATTTTTTGTTTTTATGTTTATTTTGCATATTCAGATTTTATTTTTTTAATTTTATTTTATCCTAACTCAAATATTACCAATTGAGCTATCACAGTTTCTCATATCGTCAAAGTTATTTCATTTCATTAAATTCACTTGTCATAGATCAATCGACTCTTACAAATTTTTCAGTAAATGATATATGTTTTTGCACCGTTTTTTATCACCTTTTTTATACAAGGAAAAAGTTTTATTTAAAATTTTTATTGGACTGAGAAAAGTATTTTCAGTTTTTGCTCACTTGTTCTAATCCAGTTATCTCCGCATATTGGAAGTGCTTGTCGGGAATTTATGTTTTATTTCAGAACCGTGCTGGCGCTATTTAGGGGACCAGTAGAGAGTAACATACGTTCAAATGCGATTTTTTCTGATAATTTTGAGAGTTACGTGAACAAATTTATATAAGCAAGAAATATTGTAAATAAATCACAGTTTTGTTTTCTTCAATTCCTTGTTAGGTTGACGATTTTTGGCACAGAATTCTTTCGGGCAAATCCGACTGGCGTGAAATTTGGACAGTAGGGAAAATCTCAAGTGTCAAAAGTCATATTGTGCCTATGTGTTTTTCCCCTGGGGGTGGATGCCACCCCTCCTAGGAAATGAAAATTGACACCCTCAAAAGATATCTCCGCATTTGAAATTATGTTGCGCTCTATTAATCCGCATTTAGTTTAATATAAAGACACCGGAAAATAACAACTTTGTAATCGCCACATTATCCAATGAGCGGGGTTGAATTGTTTATTTATTTAAAGAATATAAATTCTAGTTAAGAAATAATTTTTCATTTTTATTAGCTAGATTTTATGTCGTCTCGTGATCGTGTAGTTAAGTGTCATTTGTTTTCAGTAATGAGAGGTAACTCAAAGGATGGCATGTCCCACGAAGAAATGCGAAAACTGATTGAGAGGTCAGTAATATCAATATTCTTCCCCAAATAATTATGTATATTTCGGTTTCCATACATTTATGGCATGCCACATAAAATATTCAGTTTATAAATAAAAATATCTACCTATATTTTTAATTATTCATAAACATAACCATAATATATCTGTATATTTTAAAAACAATAATTTTTAGTTTCAATTCAAAATCGCATTGCTTAATTGTCGTTATAGTGATTTACATATTTTGTTCAATAACATTTACAATTTAAATTAAGTAAAACAGTAAACTTTATTATAAATAATTTACAACGTGGCTTTTGCTAAAGTGTAAGATACCGAAATAACATTTTCATCAACACCTGTAAATATCACTTGAATATCAAAATTAAAGTCAATTATTTCGTAATAGTTTTCAAGTCGATATTTGATTTTGAAAACAGATTATTTTGAACTACTACTTTGGTTTAATTTTTTAGATACCTATGCTTCACCCATAAGCGTTTAATGGTGATATGTATCAGATATTTCCTTATTAAACACTTCTTTTTAAATAATCAGCGTGTTCATTTTAATTACAAAGTTAAATAAATAAAATCAAATCTGTAACTCTACCCAAGGATGGCCTAAAAAGTTGTGAGTCTAACATAAATATTTTTTTCATCTAACATAATATTTTTTTTCGGTCTAATTCAGTTTTTCTTGCCGCGATTCTTTAATCCAAATACAAGTTGGCGTCTTGTTCTATATAATAGGCATTCAAGGATGCGGATATCTTCTTTTTTCATGAAAATATCATTGTTCTCCGATCCAAACTTTTGAGCTTATAATTTAAGATGAAGTCAGGGTTCGAGCTGGATTTGGTTAACCTTGTGTTTGGTCAATTAATTCATGAACATCCGAAGTGTTGACATAGCATTTTATTTTTCATCACGTTTTTTCATATAAAAAAAAACAATCGCCATCAACTTCCCAATGCCAGTATACTGATTTGACTTCTTTCACCTCAGATATGGTGGATGTACATTTGATAAACAGTTATATATCAATTAAAAAATCTGACTTGTTTGTCTTAAACCTCTGCTTTAGAAATGTTTATTAAAATGCGTTTTTGTCCCGTTAATGCGTTAATGACTTATGCACACACCTATTTCTTTAATCAGTATGTAACACGTTCTCTCCAACCTTAATTCGACGCTTGTATAATACGATTCGGTGAAAGTTGCCATCCCAAACACCCTTCATCACATAATCTGGTAATACGTAATAAATTATTTATTAGGCAAGTACTAAACATTTATTGGGTCACCGGCAAGAAAGTTTAATTACCTAATTTAATGAAAAAAAAGCTAAAAATGTTATAAATAATTTTATACATTTCTGCACTATTTCATGATTATTTAGAATCACCCAATTTTTTTTCAACCAATTTTGAGTTTTTTTGCATAGTGTCTATTTATAGCAAGTAACAATTAATTTTATTTGTATTATTTAAGCTGAAGGAATTTCATTGTTCTTATAATTATCATAAATTTAGGTTTTGAACTAATGAACCGCTTTTCCTAGCGCAAAGTCCAGTTCTTACTAATTTTCTTATTGTCTCTTATGGCGCATCTATTAATTGTGTTGTTAATTCAATGAGATTGTTGTAACTTCATTTCTCATAATTCTATAATACAACCCTGTTCGCGCAAGTGCTCATTACGTTGAGCCTGCTTAGCGCTTGATTTGCGCAAACAGAGGTGTATACACCACTCTAAAAAAGACAGATATTGGTCATTCGAGACTCACTCTCAAACTGTTCTTACAGACACTTTATAACTCTACATACAACCACAAGTAAAATATACTTCGCTTGTGTTACGTTGTTTTCCATTTTGGACTAATGTGTGAAATAAATGGATTAGAAAATAAGACTTCCAAGAACTCAATTGCTACTACTGCCCCTCTCTACTCGCCTGATGTTGTAAAACAGAGTCCTTTTGTATCATTGTCATATTTCGTCTTAATTTGGTTATAACCGTTTAGGCAATTTTTTTCGTGTGCGGATTTCCCTCTTCTACTCGTATGTTAGTATCATTGATAAATTCAAGTTGATATAATATATATCTTCATTTATTTTACATTCTCAAGACCTTTACATAATGCCCAATTAATATGTAAATACTTATAATACAACATAACACAAACAGACGTTTTTATCAGACGTTACCAAACTATATTAAGGAATCAATCTATAGATAGTGATTCTGAATCTTCTCTCCCAACTCCTCAAAGGGCCAAAAACTACTTTGATACCCGGTTGCAATAATCAGTGAACATGATTAATTTTCTCTTATCCGGTGCACTTCATAAAACCGGATATCATCAAAGGGGTAATTTTTGGCCGTATCAGTAGCCGACAATGACCATACTTTAATAAAAAATACCTTAAATCAAGAATTGCAAGTTTTGTATGAGTGGCTATGTATAAACAAGTTCAAATTAAATGCTTCTAAAACAAAGTATATGGTGATAGGGAAAAAAGACGGGAGGGTATAGCTTGAGCTAAAATAATGTTAGTACTTCATATAAACTTTTTTAACACGGGCCCTCGTTTTCGAATTATGAGCCTCCAAAATTTTTTGTATGGTTATAATGTACGTGTATGCTTAGTTTAGACGTGTAAACAGATTCACAGTATTGCCTTAAAGACAGGAACGTACTAGTCGTAATGGTTAAGAATCCAAAATTTTTGTATCGATGTATATACATTGTTAATTTCTATTACATTAGGTGAAAATTTTATAAAGATCGAATAAACAGTACGAAAATAAAAAATAAAAAACGAATTTAAAAATCCAATTTTGTAGGCTCATAATTCGAAAACGAGGGTCCGTGTTAAAAAACTTTATATGAAGTACTAACATTATTTTAGGTCAAGCTATACCCTCCCGACTTTTTTTCCCATTAGCCCCGGGGCACCCTGTATATAAATGGTGAATGAGGTGAGCTGGTATATGAAATTAAATACTTAGGTGTTATTGACTCTCAGCTTAAATTTACTGCTTTTGCAGACTATCTGTGTAAAAAATTGAGGAATAAGTTAAATTTTTTATTAGAATTTCTCAAAATATATCTCAATATTCTAAATTGCTGATTTTTAACTGAGTGATAAAACCACATTTTAGTTATTGTATCTCGTTATAGCTTTCATATCCTGCAAAATAAATGTATGAGAGCATTACTAGGTTTGCAATAAATATACGTCGGTTGAATCAATATTTACCACATTAAATTGGTAAAAAATTGAGGAGAGCATCAAAATGCCAACATGATCCTTATTTATAAAGCTAAAAGAAAAGTCCCACAATACCTCAGTAAACTACTAATTACAGGACATCAGATAATTTCTAGACCTTTAAGAACTAAGGACAACTTTAATATAGAGTTTACCAACAAATCTTTCCTAATATCATCTTTACTGGGTGTTCGCCTTTGCAATAATCTACCAACTGAGTAAAAAATTAGCTTCGTCTTTACTACTAAAGTGTATGAATTTATTATTAAGAACAGAATAACTTTAAAATGTAAACTGTGATAAATGAAGTATGTACTAGCTTTGCTTTGCTAATTATTAATTTAATTCGGGGAGAAGATCCAGTATCCAGTATCACCATCATGATCATGTTCAATATCGTCGAAAATGGGGGGCTTGTTTTTTGCCGTTTAGATCTGCTTTTTAGGAGGTGAAGCATAGGAAGTGTATTATTATTATTTATATAATTATACTTTATTTCCAAAGTCAGTAGTACCAAATAATTTAGAGTACTAAAAAATACCATCCCTAGTTCATTATAGCTCAAATAAGGATATGTTTAATAAAATAAGTGATTTATTTCACGAATTCCTCTCAAACAGGAAACTGTAAGTCAGCACAGTAATAATGCTTTTTATGTGTTTTAACTTTTTTGTTTTATGTGCACTTTGTTTTTTTTTGTGTGTTTAATTTTCACTTGGTGTTGTTTTAATTTTTGGTGGTGTAACAATTTATTGTAAAAAAAATATATGGTGTATCAAGACGATTTTAAACGGTGTAAAATTATTAAAAGAATGTACTCCAAAAAATTACTGGTTCACTAATCGGTAATAAATAAAAAAATTGTACAGAAAATAATTGTTACAAGGGTTTAAAATAGCATAAAACGGATATAATGACGTGACATATTTGAAATTAATGTCAATTGTTTTATTTTAAATGAAACACTATGTATATTTTAACATTTTTGAACCTTAATTATAGTTTTTAATTTTCAAAATGGACCACTTTTAATGAAATAATGCTATGGCTACTGTATCAATAAATTCTAAGGGATATTTTGTATTGAAATGCATAAAATAATCAAGTCCTAAGCGCTTTTCTTGTCACTGTATTTTGTACCTTTTGGATCTGTGGAATTTTGCACATCCACATAGTTCAATCAACAGAATAATCTTACTTTTAACATTTGTAAATTGTCTAAGTATGTTTCGGTTACTGTAACACAGTCCCACAGCTCTCCATGTTCCAAATAAGTTTTAACAGCAAATTTCCAACTATCGAAATTTTCTCTCCCACGCTTCTTTTCAATTGCTCAATAAAAAAAAAACAGATTGTTTGCACTAAATAGCATTTGCATCTCACCAGCACTTTAGTTTGGCACTAACCATCGAGTAACAAGTTTTTGCTGAATACCAAAAATGGAATAGATCAATTAAAGATTTTTACTTTTTATTTTGTTTTCGGAGTTTACTTCTGAAAAATGAATTCCGTTGTGATTAAACGGATATCTAATTTTTGACAAAAAGTGGAGTTATCTAGCTGTAGGTAAATATTTAAAAAAATATATATTATCGACTTCTAAATTTTAAAAGAGGAATTAAAAACGTAAGACAACAAATTTCAATAATGGAGTTCAAAAATGTTAACATTAAGTGTTAACATATTTATAATTAGACATTCCGGTATTTTCTGTTGGATTTGAGCATTGTATGTATTGTGTATTGAAATAATATATTCTTTTGATAGTTTTAAATCATTTATGGTCGTCATGATAAAATCCAGTACTTAGTAAATGTTTGATTAATTTTTAATTTCAATTTTTATAGAAACGAAACAGGGCAAACCTGCACCACAGCAAACGGGGGACTCTCAGCCTACGATACTATGGCAGTGTAACCTGTAAAAGAAGAAACGAGTCGACCAATTTTTGTTTGGAAATCACATTAGGTTTTTTTTGCTTTTAAGATAACTAATACGTTAATTTATTGCATCTCTCTAACTACCGAAGATATGGCGATTAAACTGATGCTTTGTCAGCATTGAATACTCACTGAAAATTTCGAGACTGATTTTTTATATTGATTTTCATTTTATTAGCACAAATATTTAAGCATATTTCGGTAATTTGGATGTTTGTGAATTGTGAGTATTTATTGTAGACCTAACTTTGTTTTCTACCAAATTATTATTAAGTTGCTATTTTTGGGGCCGATGGAGCCGCTATTACGAATACGTACACATTCTGCCAATTTTTTTGGTATTAGAAGGAATCTCGGTTTTTTGTACAGTGGCTCAATGTGTCATGTGATATTTTGTGGTTTGTGAATGGTTAATTGGGTTACAAATGGATGGACGTTTGTTTTGTTCGGTCTACAGATGGTGCCAAAATTCGAAAAAAAAATAATAAATCATCACAAATCAATCATCATACTGTAGGCTTTTCTAAGTATAGTTAGCTTATTATTCGGTTTTGCTTATATTAAGTTGTTTTCTTTTGTTTTTTGAATAGTTTGTAGAAAAGTTGGCGATATGATTTTAGTTATTTTTCATTATACAAGTGTTTGAAGGTTGTGCGTCGCCATCTTGTAATTATACAAATGCTGTGGCAAAAATTTATATAGAGCTATAAGATGGGGGTATGTTGGCAGTTGCAATTTCCAGTCCATATAGCTATTTTTGTCAGTTTCGCATTTTTATATAGTATACTTATTTAATACTTTTGACTTCAATAATTAATGATCAACCATAAATGTGTACTGAGAAATATACATAATCTTGAAATTAAATCAGGAAGTAGGACATAACTTTTTTTAGTATTCTTTAATTTATTGAAAATAAAGAGTATTAAACAAATATATTATAGTTAAACTGTCAAGTATCTCTCGTCTATATTTTTTTCTTAGATATAAATATAAAGTTACGATTATTTGGTTTGCAAAATTTATGAATATATCAATGTCTTTAAATTTATGCATGTAAACTATTATAGCTGTTCGATATTGTTAATCAGAGTTAAATAAGAAGACATAGCAAAAATTATCATTTAAATTATAAATATTCATATTATTGATCATGCATATATTGATATTCAAAAAGCTTGTATTTCCTTCAGTAACATAAGGTATCAGTAGATTTAGTGGTATTTTAACGAGTTGACCTTTATCTTGGCATTTTAGACTCGACTTTTTTTTTTGCAAAAGTAGTTTAGTGGGGCCGATCAGCTGAATTACCATTTTTTATAAAGTTATTGTTGTAATTCAAAAATCTGAAATTGTATTCAAATTTAAAGTACTTTTCACGTTAAATATTATTAATATCTGAGTGTTCAGATTAAAAATTGGTAGGTATATTTTATATTTGTTACCTTCATAGTTGATTTATACGGCTCATGTATAGATTTTATATATAGCAGATAAAATTAAGTTTTCAATATTCCTTAACGCAAAACTGTTATAATGACATAGACTTAATAAATTATATACATTTATAATTAAGTTGGTTCAAATTAATTAAACCTGAATATATGTTTTATTCAACCATATTTTTCGAAAATTACGAATAGTTAAAACATTTTTAATCAAATTAACAGTTGCCTATTAATTTTTAAATGGTTTTAATGAAACCGTGTCATTAAAAATTTAAAAATTCGATAGTTAATCGGCCTCACAATATTTTGAATTGCTTATTTTTACAAATTAATAATTAAATGGTCATAATTTATTCTATTTAATTTATACAACCGATTTAGTAATCTACATTCAAGTTCCTAAATAGTTTGCAAATTTTAGATGAAATAGATCTGCTGTGTATTTAATTATTTGTCATTTTTTATAAACCCTAGTCAACAAATCAATTAATTAACTAATGTCTCATAGAAAAGTGGCAAATAAATATTTTCTTTTTGTGATAATGGTTTGAAATGCCATTTAATATGTGTATTGTAAGTGTGCTATATATCCATTAGGCTAAGTGATAAAATACAGGTGTACAAAATACTCTGATCTATTTTAACGTGTGTAATTTCCAAAACTAATTTATAATATTTGGTCTTCCCTAGGCTACTTTGTTTAATATTATTTAATTTACATTGGAAATCACTGACTGTTTTCGGTGAAATGGCAATTATATTTTAAAGAATTAACATAAAAATAGTAGTCAGAGAAAAACCATAAAAATATATTGAAAAATCTAATATCCAAAGTCAGGAATTACTTATGAAGTTACTTACATTAAAAAAGTGATCAAAGTATAATGGGACATCTAGACTACCATTTAAATAACTTATAGTAATACTCCATGCTCTATTGATTTCGATAATAATCTTATATACTAATCCTTTTGTATACAATTTTTCCCGTTTAAATTTTATATTACTATTAATTTTTTTTGGATTGTAGCGTTGAGAAGATTTCGAGTGTGTTTTATACAAGATTGCCATTTTGACACTCTTAATTTCTAAATGCTTGTATACCAAAGTTTTGGTTAAATATAACAATATAAATATAACTATTACTTTATGATTTTTATTTTCCTAGTTTTCCAAATGGTTTTCATTAATTCATGAAATTGAAAGTTCAAATTATTCATAGATATATAGTGAAATGAATCGATAACATTCGATTTTTCAGTTCTTCCCTAGCTCTATTAGTTTAAGAGATAATTTTTTTTTTCACAAATGGCGAGAGCGCAAGTTTTACAAATTAAAACGTAAAAATCATCAAAATTTTTCAACTCTTTTCAAAATTTTTCAACTCTCAGATTTCAAAGAAAGTTTGCAGAACGGCAGTCAAAAGGGCGTAGATTCCAAAAAAAATGATTATTTCTTCTCTAGCTCTATTAGATTCAGATATAATTAATTTTTTCACAAATGGTGGGAGCGCAATTTTTACAAATTAAAACGCATAAGACTATAGACTTCAAAAATCATCAAAATTTTTCTTCATTCAGATTTCAAAGAAATTTGGCAGAACTATGGTCTGAGGGGTGTAGATTCCAAAAAAATGATCAGTTCTTCTCTAGCTCTATTAGATTCAGATTTAATTATTTTTTTTCACAAATGGTGAAAGCGCAATTTTTACAAATTAAAACGTATAAGGCTATAGACTTCAAATATGATCAAAATTTTTCTTCATTCAGATTTCAAAGAAATTTGGCAGAACCATGGTCCAAGGGCTGTAGATTCCAAAAAAATGATCAGTTCTTCTCTAGCTCTATTAGTTTAAGAGATAATTAATTTTTTTCATAAATGGTGAGAGCGCAAATTTTACATATTTTCCATTTTAAAACGTATAAGGCTATAGACTTCAAAAATCTTCAAAAAATTTCATCACTCGGATTTCTAAGAAAATTGGGACAATGGTAGTCTTTGGACCGTAGATTCCAAAAAAATGATCGGTTCTTCTCTAGCTCTATTAGTTTAAGAGATAATTCATTTTTTTCATAAATGGTGAGAGCGCAAATTTTACATATTTTCCATTTTAAAACGTATAAGGCTATAGACTTCAAAAATCTTCAAAAAATTTCATCACGCGGATTTCTAAGAAAATTGGGACAATGGTAGTCTTTGGGCCGTAGATTCCAAAAAAACGATCGGTTCTTCTCTAGCTCTATTAGTTTAAGAGATAATTAATTTTTTTCATAAATGGTGAGAGCGCAAATTTTACATATTTTCAATCTTAAAACGTATAAGGCTATAGTCTTGAAAAATCTTCAAAAAATTTCATCACTCGGATTTCTAAGAAAATTGGGACAATGGTAGTCTTTGGACCGTAGATTCCAAAAAAATGATCGGTTCTTCTCTAGCTCTATTAGTTTAAGAGATAATTAATTTTTTTCATAAATGGTGAGAGCGCAAATTTTACATATTTTCCATTTTAAAACGTATAAGGCTATAGACTTCAAAAATCTTCAAAAAATTTCATCACTCGGATTTCTAAGAAAATTGGGACAATGGTAGTCTTTGGACCGTAGATTCCAAAAAAATGATCGGTTCTTCTCTAGCTCTATTAGTTTAAGAGATAATTCATTTTTTTCATAAATGGTGAGAGCGCAAATTTTACATATTTTCCATTTTAAAACGTATAAGGCTATAGACTTCAAAAATCTTCAAAAAATTTCATCACGCGGATTTCTAAGAAAATTGGGACAATGGTAGTCTTTGGGCCGTAGATTCCAAAAAAACGATCGGTTCTTCTCTAGCTCTATTAGTTTAAGAGATAATTAATTTTTTTCATAAATGGTGAGAGCGCAAATTTTACATATTTTCAATCTTAAAACGTATAAGGCTATAGTCTTGAAAAATCTTCAAAAAATTTCATCACTCGGATTTCTAAGAAAATTGGGACAATGGTAGTCTTTGGACCGTAGATTCCAAAAAAATGATCGGTTCTTCTCTAGCTCTATTAGTTTAAGAGATAATTAATTTTTTTCATAAATGGTGAGAGCGCAAATTTTACATATTTTCCATTTTAAAACGTATAAGGCTATAGACTTCAAAAATCTTCAAAAAATTTCATCACGCGGATTTCTAAGAAAATTGGGACAATGGTAGTCTTTGGGCCGTAGATTCCAAAAAAACGATCGGTTCTTCTCTAGCTCTATTAGTTTAAGAGATAATTAATTTTTTTCATAAATGGTGAGAGCGCAAATTTTACATATTTTCAATCTTAAAACGTATAAGGCTATAGTCTTGAAAAATCTTCAAAAAATTTCATCACTCGGATTTCTAAGAAAATTGGGACAATGGTAGTCTTTGGACCGTAGATTCCAAAAAAATGATCGGTTCTTCTCTAGCTCTATTAGTTTAAGAGATAATTAATTTTTTTCATAAATGGTGAGAGCGCAAATTTTACATATTTTCAATCTTAAAACGTATAAGGCTATAGACTTCAAAATTTTTCATCACTCACATTTTAAAGAAAGTTGGCAGAACGGTAGTCCGAGGGGCGTAGATTCTAAAAAAATGATCAGTTCTTTCCTAGCTCTATTAGTTTCAGAGATAATTTATTTTTTCACAAATGGTGGGAGCGCAATTTTTACAAATCAAAACGTTTAAGGCTATCAAAAAATCATCGAAATTTTCCATCACTCAGATTTTTAAAAAAAAATGCTAGAACGGTAGTGTAACGGGTGTAGATTCCAAAAAATAATCAGTTCTTCTCTAGCTCTATTAGTTTCAGAGATAATTATTTTTTTTCACAAATGGTGACCATAGACATAAAATCTTAATTTATTGAGAAAAAAAGACAAAGAGATCGGAACCAGAATTTTACATGGGTTTATAAATAAAAATCGAATTATTAAAAAGGTTTAACATTTATTAAACAAACGACAATGTAATCTATTAAGTGTATAAAAAGTATTTTGGTTTCTTTTTACATTCAGATAAAATACTTTCTATTTACAAACAAACTGGCAAGAATACTGAGTTTGTAAATTCGTACATCTATTTGAAATATTCATTATTTTAAAATATTCACAAAATTTTTAATTCGTTTAATCACAATATTGGCTGCATTTTAAGTGTTCAAGGCTTAAGTTTTTTTAATAAAACCTATTAAGTAACTCTTTAAGTACAAAAATAGAAAAATGTGGAATACATTTTTACAATAATAAATGTATTAAACTAGGCTATTTCTGTCTTTTTTAAAAGTGTCACAGCATTAATGACGAATTTTAGACAAAATATTAAATTCTAAAATAGGTTACAAATGTTGGTTATCAGATTGTCACAAAATTCTTCAGTAAATGCCCAACCGCACCTTTATATTTAAAAACTGATAGAAATGTAACATAAACAACAAGTGTTACATATTGGCAATTTTGACTTAAATACTTATTATTTAAGCTAATCCAGCATCCCGTGACATACTGTAAAATATTGATCTGTCATTGGCCAATAAATTGGAAGGGCTATCAAATTCGGCAATTTGTCCTTTATCCAAAACAACGACTCGGTCCGAATCCATAATAGTATTTAATCTATGAGCTATGGTGAGCACTGTGCATTCCTTAAACTCAGTTCTGATAGTCTTTTGAATAAGATCATCTGTTTCGAGATCGACAGCAGCAGTAGCTTCATCCAAAATAAGGATTTTAGTTTTTCTCAATAGAGCTCTGGCAAGACAAATTAACTGCCTTTGACCTACCGAAAGATTTTCTCCTCCTTCTGTAACTTCATGATTTAATCCAGCATTTAGTCCTAAAACAAAAAATATTTTAAAATTTTAAGTAATGAAACACACTCCAGTATCACAATAATATATTTGTTTGAAAAGTTGGTTAGGAAAAAACATTGAATAATCGGGGAAAAAATAGAGAAACATCAGGAAAATAATGACAAATAGGAAACTGGGAAAAATAGTTTTTTTTAAATAATTTTTTTTAGAAGTATTTGGAACGTATTTCTAGAAAACATTGCAAAATTATTTTAATTACTTAATATCGGATTCCTTGATATGTTAGAAAAAATGAAAGAAAATCATATAATTGACTTCAAATTAATAATTTTGTTCTCAAAAATTAATTTTAATATCTTGAAATATTAGACTTTGTGTGTGTAGAACATTCTTGACTCCGTATTCCACTGAAATTTTAATTTAATTGTAAAAACTCGGATCTCTATAACTAATTTTAACTTATTTCTTACCTTTTACAAATTCCTTAAGATGTGCATGTTCTAGTGATGTCCACACTTCATCATCACTATGAGAATTAAACGGATCTAAATTAATACGCAATGTTCCAGAAAACAATACAGCATCTTGGGGTATGATTGTCAATCTTGATCTAAGAGTATGTAGACCTAATTCATCGATTTTTACACCATCAATTAGAATGTTACCTTTTGCAGCTTCAATAATTCTAAAAAAAAAGTTATCGGAGTTATAAGAAATTTAATTATACCCCAATCACTATACTTTAAAAATTCGTACACATTTTATTATACAGAGAATATTAAGCCAATCGTTGATTCTTAAATATAAAATATTGACCAATAGGACCTTGTACATTAGTGACAATAAGTATTATCGATTAGATATTAGCTAATTTGCGTTTGTCACTTGACAAATAAAATAATTCAGAAAAGTCACGTCAGATACATTTTTTGTGTGTTATTTCCAAAAATAAAAAGCACATAATGACATTAATATAATTCGAGGTACGCTTAAGAATCGATAATTTTTTTACAAATGCCAACCCCATTCTTTGGAAAATTTTCTTCGTTGGGACTCGAATTCGCAACATTAAAAAAATTATCCATAATAAGCGTTGAGTAGCAAAGAAGAACCAAAAAAGTTTCAGTTCAAAACACTTTATGAGATATAGTCCAAATTACAATTTTGTGATTTTTTTTTAGTAAAGTACATTATAATAATATAATTGTGTGTTTTATTTAATATAATAAATATGATAAAAACATACCTGAACAATGCTAAAGTTAAACTTGATTTTCCGGCACCCGTTCTTCCAACAATACCAACTTTTTCTCCACCTTTAATTTCAAAATCCACATCTTTTAACACCAAATCTAACCCAGGTCTATACCTTACAGAATAGTTTTTGAACGTTACAGTTCCGGCTTCTGGCCAAGATGATGGAGGATTTTTATGTGGCACTTCCCAGGCTGCTTCTTGTTGAGCCTCGCCATATTCTTTTATACGTTCAACTGCTACGATATTCGTTTCAACGTCAGAAGTCATTCTGACTAGCCAGTTTAGTGTTTGAGTAATCTATAAAATAATAAATGATTAGTTTATATTTTGTAAATTATTAACTAAAGTTTTCGTTTGGACGCGAAGTATTAGAACTATTCAGATAGTTGATAAAAACTAGCAAATTCAGTTCAATGTGACATTCATTTAGAAGTTGAGTAATATTTTTGAAACGGTTAAAAAAGGTACATTTTCATTTAATAATCGATATGAATGTATATAATTTCTTGAGAAATGAAAATCAAAGTTTCCATAGATGATAATATTAAAAAAAAATAGCAAAATAACATTATATAAACTTCCAAAAGCAGAAAATACTTGTAGAGGTAAATAAGAAAGCACGAAAAAAAGTATTTTGTGTGATAAATAAAAATTCGATTGGCTTAAAGTTTTACGAAAAAAATTATCTTCAAATTC
The DNA here is from genome assembly GCA_963243735.1 of Neocrepidodera transversa. Taxonomy (NCBI): domain Eukaryota; kingdom Metazoa; phylum Arthropoda; class Insecta; order Coleoptera; family Chrysomelidae; genus Neocrepidodera; species Neocrepidodera transversa. The sequence continues at coordinate 9,590,792 of OY725338.1, forward strand.
GACGAAAAACGCCAATTTACTGAAATTTTTCTTACAGCAACGAGACATGGGTCAAATTGATGGTTTCGGTCTACTGAACAATAATTTAAGAACACGGGGTTTCGCTGTTTTTCCAATTTTCCGGAAAACTATGCATTTCCGAGAAAAACGTAACAGAGTGATTTTAGATAAGTAAATTTACTACAACTTTTGTATTAAACTATTTTCAATTACGTATAATTTAGCCGCTAGAGGGCGTGAAAGGAATATATTGTAATGATATTTACAACTATCTCAAATTTGTGTTGGGTTCTAAAGGAAAAAAATACTAAACATTACAAATCTAATAATAAAATTAATTTTGTATAGCTCTGTGGTTTGATTTTCCTCCTCTATCTTCAGCACAACGTTTCCCTATCTCGATCTATTATTTCTTCTTCACGTCTTCTCCTAGCTTGATTTATTTACCTCCTCGGCTGCTCTGCTGTAATTGCCTCTACTTCTTGAAAATCCTTTTATATCCTGATTAAGGTCATTTAGAAATTTCTTTATTTATTTTTTATAAAAAAGATATGACTTATCCACTGGTATACATTTATTCTTTTTCTATTCACAAATGTTATGTAAGTACACACATATGACGGTTTTTTATATATCTCTCTTAATAACAAATTTTTTATATCTCTGGCATTTTTTTCCAAATTATATTTCTCTGACATCTGTTTATTATTTTTTTCCCTTTTTTTATATCACTAGATTTTTTTTAATAATATCGCAGCTTTAGTTTTTTATTAACCCTATATTCCCTGTTTACTATCTAACTTTGACTACTTTTTCATGTATGGCAACTCCAAAATTTCAATTTTATTATAGTATCTTTCATTATTTTAATAAATTTTAAGATTCTTTCACTTTTCTTAAATTTATTGCCAATTTATCTGTAATAGCTTCTTTTTCTTTACTTTCTTATAAACTCTTCTATCCCTTTTGATGAACATACCATTTAACTATTAATACTCTTCTACTAGATTAAAATTCAACTCAAAAAAAAATTAATTTCTAAAATTCCCTATACAGGGAAAACATTTTTATAACAATATATATATGTAGACTATTTGGTGATAATCTTAATTTGTTTGGGTCCCACAGTTACTTTCTTTTCTTTTATATAATACAAAATAAATCGGACGTATTTAGTCATACTTACTCAGAAAAAAATAAACAAATTTGCTTTTAAAAATCGGTCGTGCGAACACCCGCACACACTGACGTTTATTCCACATTGAATATAGTAAGAGACAGAAGAAATTGAAACGGGTAATAGTCCCTTATTTTATCCTACTGGGATAACTGGAGGATGAACATGGGATAAAAACATTTGTTAAAATGAGCAAAAAAACTTGAATTATAATTATCCTCGATTTAAAATATAAACAACTCCTATGTTTAAATGTTTTCATCTGTTTAAATCAACTTCTTTGTTTAAAGTCAGATGTATTCATTTTAACGCTTGTACATCTTAAAATGTTCAGATATTTTAAATTTGCCGCCAAAGCAAACGATACAGAAAGCTGTTCAAAGTTGATGCCGCCATTGTTTAGTGTTCTGCGATAACTGACTGTAGGAAACCGGAAGGGAGAAAAATTTGGTGGGGACGTTGTATGTGTCGGTTTAGTAGTTGGACAATCTATACCTACGACTCGATGATCAATAATAACGTTCGCGCATCTTCCAAGTGCCAAGCTATGCTGGTCCAGATACACTAATATTTTTGAAAATAAAAGTTTTAATAACGAATTTATCGTAGTTTGGTTTGATATACTGAAAATATTGCTATATCTGTGAATTTAAATTAAATATACTTAACTTACCTGTAACGCATAGGTAATTGAAAGACCAACTAATCCTGGAGCTTGGCGTTGATGTTTGCCTTCAGCTTGAGGATCAATTTCGCCTTTTCCAAGAACTGAAAACAATGCTGCAAAGAATATAATTAAATTTCCCAACATTTCCAATCTAACGGCCAACCATCTGTTTGATATTATTCCAGGATAATAGCATATTTGATTTAAATCCACTCTTTGTTCCGATTCTTTGATAAATCTGTCTTGCTGATTATAAGCTCTAATGGCATGTGCTCCAGATACGCTTTCTCCGAAGTGAGAGTATATAGGCGAACGTGAAACAGATTCCAATCTTTTAACTTGTCTTGATGTTGCAACGTAAAATCTTTGCACAAAGTAGTAGATTAAACATAAGGGTACAATTATAACAATGAACAGCGGTGTGGTGTAACTTATTACAACTAGGGTGCCAACAACCTAAAAAATGGAAGTAATAGTAATTATCTTGAATTAATAGTTGAATAGTACAATATTTTCTGTAACGGTAAAAGCAGTTATATTTAAATTTCCCAATGCCCCAAATAACGAACACAACATTATAAGCTTGACATATTGCTTAAAAAAAAAGAATTGCCGATTTATACGTAAGAACTAAAACATTATAAATCCGTATTAAGATTAACTGTCATGTACCACAAATATAATAAAAACAAATGTTTAGGCAACTAGTTTCGGCTAATGAGCCACCTTCAGGACATATACATAATCGATAATCATCAGTATAAAGTAATTGTAACATTTTGAATTTAAAACTTAAAAAACAGGTTGATAAAACCATTAAGAATGGAGAACCGTTGGGGACATGATTGGAGCAGCCTTATGGATTTATTAACTTGTTTTTTACGTTTTCAATTCGTGAAAATATCATAAATAACCTTCCCAACAAATATAGTCAGAGCTATGACGAGTACCAACAAAAAGAGCTCGCGAGCACTATAAAAATGCTTAAAAAAACGAGCACTTTTTACAGCAAAGCACTCTAAAAAGTGCTTTAAATTCACGAGCATTAAGCTCCAAGCACTTTTTGAAAATATAAATGTGGAAGTGACTGTTGAACTTTATTATTGAAAAATATATGTTTGTTTGTATGTGTGTGCACGGATTTTTTGTCAACGATTTGCAAAAAACTACTGAATCGATTTTCACCAAAAATTGTTTTGGTTTTAATTTGGGACTGATTAGTTTTTGGTGGCCATCAAGAAACGTTAATAGCATTTTTAATGCAGTCAAAGTTGGTGAATGAGGCACAAATTGTTTTAGAAAATGACAATGATGAACACAGATTTTCAATTGAAATTTTACTGCTACCAATATCATAAAATTTAATTTAATTATTTTTGGATATTTGTGAAAAAAAACAGTTTAAAATACACGGTACTCGCCGTAAGTGACTCGTTTTCTAAATATGGGGGCGTGAACTAAATTATGTCTTATTAAAGTAGTAGTTTAATATACTAATAAAACGATTAAGAATTATTACACGAGATGTACCTACTTCTATCATATTTGATGTAGTATTTGTTTTTATTAATTATACTATTTATTTACTAGTGTACGTTCAAAAATGTTCACGAAAGGGCTTAGTGCTCGCGAGCATTTCCGTAACTTGAAGTATCACGAGCCCTTTTTGGCGGTCACTGAGCATTTTCGTAACTGTTTTAAGCACTAAGCACCAATTTTAAAAAGTGCCTTTAAGCACTGTGCTCCAAAGTACAAAAGTGCTTAGGGACAGCTCTGTTTTCAACTATATTTAAGCTTTATACTATGATTTAATTAATAATTATCGGTAAGTATGTATATGGCCTAAAGATGGCTCATTAGTCGAAACTAGTTGCATATACCTTTGTTTCTTTTATTAAATTTGTGGTACATGGCTGAGTTTTATTTAGTTAAAATCTTATAAATTAAGCCATTATTATAGACAATCAACTTTCATTTAATTACCTCATCGAAAAAGTACTGTAGGGGTGGGTTACCTATCGAAGGTTTTAGAGTTTTCAATTCAATAATATAATTATTATAATTTTAAATATATAAACATAATCTAAAATATCCTTCAGTAAGTAAATTATACATCAAGTTTTTGTTTAAATATGAAAAAATTTGTTTTTAGTAAATTTATTTTTTGATTGAAGAACATGCAATCTGTACCCAACTTTCCGAAAACTTTTTATAAAGATATGGTTTAATAAATTTATTGATAAAGAACCTTTTTTGTTAAGAAGCACAAAGATTGAATAATATTTCTGGTTTCTACAAATTTTAACGTCCCGAATTTCCTGGAATTTTAAGTCCTTGTCCGGTTTTTCCATTCGTTTTTTTAGGCCGGAATTTATAGTATTTGTCCCGAAAAACATTAGTGTGAAAACATAAAGGTTTAAATGCAAAATGTTGTCTTCCCGGCACTAATGCTGGAACTGAGCGAGTATTTAGCATTATGAACAGTTTTTGGACTATTGAAAGTTTTAAGTGGACACTTTGAATGGTATGTTAATTACCAAAATAAATTTTGATGAAAATTGCACGTACATTTATAAAAAAACCAAAAAAGAAAGATGTTCAAAGAAATATTCATGCCTCAAAGAAATATAACGCTACTTCATCAAAATAATTTAGAAATTTATTTTAAAAATGTATACTGCGTTTTGATTTATTGTTTATTTATTTAAAAAAAATTAAACAAAAATTATTTACTTTGATTTTCGCCCTAAAAATTCACCAAATCACTAGAGTCTAGAGACCGAAATTCTACTTTGATTTCTGTACGGCACGCGACTGTAGCGCTCCAAGTGACAAAGAATTATACTTAACCCAATATTGTACGTTAACTTGAAAGTTTGATTATTAATCATTGTGTGGCGTGTGGTTCCGTGGGTAAACTGCATATTTTACATATATAAGATCAGGGTTCGATTCCCGAGGAAATATTTTTTTTTAATACACAGGCAAGTTTAGGCAGTCAAGACTTCTTTTAATAAAAAAATATTTTTTTTTTAATACGATTTTAATACTATTATTTATAAACAATATTTACATTTGGCAGTTTTGACATTAAAACGCAGTGATAACTGAGTGACAGATGACAGAAATCAAAGTAGAATTTCTATCTCTAGACTCTAGTCACCAAATGCACTTCATCTATTTAAGGAACTAGTGGTTAGTCACACATAACATAATGCATTGTTAGGTGCATATACTAGTGTCTTTTATTTCGTAGAAGTTGATAATATATAATGATACCTGTAGTAGTTGGTAATATGTAATGACACCAGTGTCAGTAATAATTTTGATTGACTAAGAATTATTTATATAGAAAAACATAGAGCAATTTTGGTTCTTGGGAGTAAGAGAGTCTCTGTGTCTTTTTATGTGCTCAGATTTATTTCAAAGTGCTTGTTCTGATAGTTAAGAGTAGTTGAAATGAATCATTTCGAGAATTCTCTTGTACAGACCCAATAAGAACCCAGCGGGAATAGGTGGTTCCCTAAATCCCTAATAGTTTGCTAACGTGGCACGGGTAAGGTTCTATGCCCATCTGGACTAAAACAGGATTATTACAACAGTCTCTGATGATAAAAATTGAAAGAAATCGTTCTGAGGGTGAGTTAGAGTTAATTTAAAAACCCTATTTAGTCATTAAACATAGGATCAAGTTCTGTGATATATATTGGATAAATGTCAAATGAATTATGTATCTTTTGGTATGCACAAGGTCAGATATTGCCTTTCCTGTTTCGAATTTAAGTCAATTTATTATTAATCAATTAAAGGAATATCGGTTAGGTGGTAAAAGAATTATAGTCCTATAACTGGTTTTAGAGACTATGATTGGGCAAATGTTTCTGATAATGTTAATATTAGTAATTTTCAATTCCTCTTCGTTTACCTTTGTTAACCAGACTATTAGTTTAATTGTGCAACATAGTTATGGTTTTAATTAATGACTAGTATACTAAAACAAACACTGAAACAATTAATATAACCCTATTTATAGTCAGAAATTGATTGATTTATAGTATTCCTTTTATTTTGCTGCTACTTTGCTGTCATTTTACTTTCAAAGTGAAAGTCGAAAGTCATTCAACATTTAGGAAAAGTAAAATAAAGCGAATCGCTTACAACTTCGAATATGGTTGGCTACTAGAGATAATTAGGGATGTATTTTTGAACTCAGAGGACAAAGTAGCATTCGAGCACCAATTGATAACGATTATTAAAAATTATGTACATATTTGAGATATTAAAAATCAAGACTATAAGAACAAAACTAAGTGACAGAACACTTTCACCTCAATATCGGAATACATTCAAAAATCAGGTGGTGCAAAATTTAACACTTATTCAAAATTAAATCTTTGAAATTTGCCATCTTCATGTTAAATTCCTTCCATTATATAAAAATCAAGGTTGTTTTAAAGGTGTAAATACGATAAAATGAATATTGTTAAAAATGGCGTGTATCAAAAACTTTGCTTTTTTCCAATTTATAGTTTTTGCTGAAAAATTATGAAAGCAAAAGTACATCAGTGACGTAAATTTGTAATTAAATCCATGGTTACTATAAATGAATAACATGAAAGTACCAGCAACAGCAAATTGAAATTAAAATTAGGTCAAAATGAAATTAAAATTAGGTCAAAGTGAAATGACGACTATAAACATAGGGTAAGAATAAACTTTTTGGATAAATTTCTCGTAAAATTTAACAAGAGTTCTTATTAAAAAATCGTACTATTTTAAATTTAAATCATATTTTTCATTAACTACAATAAAATCATCCCAACATGTCTTGACTTGTATCAAGCCAATGATTACGCAATATTTTCTATATTAACGTTTAAGGGCTTTTCTCTTTCCCTCTCGTACGCTGCAATAAATATTATATCGAAAATTTTGCATATTACGAAGTGTAACCTACGTGAGTCCTCTGAAATGTGTCACATCACTTTTTGTTAGTCAATCAAATTATTTTTATGTATCTCCAGATAGTCAACGGTTTTTCTAGAAATATTGGTTGAAACAAAAAATCAAAAAGTTGGTAGTAATAAAATTATCATTAGCAATAAATAGATAACTAAGATATAAATTTTCTAAGATCAAAATGTAATTAAATTGTAACAATGTGATTAACTCAATAAGTTGGGTTATTGGAAATGTATTAAAAAGAATTTGTAGAGATTTCAAAATTGAATTCGTCAAGTGCCGGTAAAACAAGAGCGGTTAAAAGTGATTTCGTCAAAATGTCCCAATCTATTTTTTGGTCGTTTCAATGTTATTAATGTCTGTATTCTTTTGTAAAGTTAATAACATAATATTTTATGCTTAATAAAAGAGCAACGCTCTTCATAATTACAACAGTTGTATATTCATTTAAAAACAAGTGTCATAGTTCTATAAAAATTGCGTGGTCCTTCGCAAGTCTCTTCAAGTCCACTTTGAGATCAACCAACTATAATTCTTGGCTGCTAAACCACTAAGAATTACAATTTTATTCTTTACCAGGAAACCTTTAAATTCTAAACAAAATACACTTTCATTGAAATTTTTTCTTGGAAAATATGCAATCTGAAATCACTTTTTTATGGGATTTTCGAATTAAAGTAATTCTTTGTTATTTGGCCTGACCAGTACTATTGAAAATATCGGATACTTTTGTAAGCACACAATTTTGCTTCTTTAACAATTATTTCAAAAACAAACAGTGTCAGTTATTAGAAATGAAAGTTATTAGAAACGACACACTTAGAAAATTATATCACAAGAAGTATCACAGTGGAACATATATGAAAAATTAATAAAAACAATTAAATTTAATTGACAACTGTAGGGGATCCACATACATAAATTAATGATATATCACGTAGGAAGTTTAATTAAATTATTATCTTAAAAAAGAAATATCAATTGTGCAATTAACTTTAGTAATATTTTAAAATAAATCAGGTTAATTAGTGTTACTAATTGCTTACATTAATTTGGTTGATTATACTTATACAAACAAGATAGATGGAAGAACATAAAGACTTAAACTGTAATTGACGTCAGAGAAATATATTAAAATGTGTACCTCGAAAGAGCAGAATATTGCATCTGAAACATACCAGGATAATTCATCATCTACAACTTCAATATCATTTGAAAATCGAGACAAAATACGACCCATTGGATTTGTGTCGAAAAATTCCATAGGTGCCTTTAATATCCCTATAAGCAATTTTCGATGCATTAAAGCAGCTGCTGAAAGGGTTCCTAATTGTATTCCTAAAGACTCACCAACGGCAGGTATAACTAAAATTTGTAAAAATAATTGGTATCTGTTCAATATTACTTACTTTCACCTTTGGTGCAGTGTTTTGTTAAAAGTTAGTGATAGCTGCAAAATAGTGCTTAGATAAGCTTTAAACGAACAATTTTTTATAGACAATTGACATCGTTAAATAAATACTTATTTAGCCACAATTTTCAATGGTGGTTCAGAATATAAATCGTTCAACATAGACGTCTATATTTAATGATATCAATGTTTACGTTAAAAGTACGTTTCTAGTAAAACTATCCATAATACTAAAAGCGAATTATTTAACACTTTCGTAATTATTTACAGAATAGATAAGGGCAAATTGTATTAGTAAAAAAGCACTTTTACTGGTTTTTTAAACCTTCATAAATAATATTTCTCCAATGTTATTTTATGTTTTTTTCCGAAATGTTAAATAGTTTAAAGTTTTTAGGTTGGTAACCATAAAATGCCACTTTTTTACAGTGAGCATGTTTTTGTATGAATTTTCTCAAGGGTAGGAGGTCGAATTTCATTATGAATTCTTTTGAAGTATACTTTTTACTTAAAAAAATATCCAGGAATAAGGTCTGGTGACATAGCTGACAATTCTATAACATCTCTTCTCTCAATTTATGGAGTTGAAAAAATTTCATTCCAATAATAACAAATGTTAACATTATAGTTAGTAACTTCGTCTTGATGGTGGCATAAAAATTTATTCGAGATATTTGGGTTATTATCATGTGGGTATAGTGTAATTCATTTGGTAATATTTGCTGCCTCAACATTTTTACATATTTTCAATTTCTTAGAAAGGTTAACGCATTGTTGGTAGTAGAATCATTTCAAAATACTTGAGGTCGCACATATTACTACAATTAATTGTAATCCAATTATACTGAATGAATTTGTATGGTATCACAAAGATGGAGCTACTCCTCCACTATGATATCAACGTTCGTCATTATTTGAATAAAAAATTTTCAAACGGATAGAAGTTTCATCGAATAGCCAACTAAATTACCATACCCTACTCCACTGGAATTTTTGTCAGGTTATCAAAAAAAAAATATACTGCAATAGGCCCAGCAACATTGAAGAATGAGAGATGTTCAAGCATGAGATATAAAAATATCGTGATATAGTTATTCAGTATCTGAGCCAAACTGAATAGTCAATTGATGGAAAAAATCAACAGTTATGAAATTATAACAATTTATTATTTAAAATTATCAATATACGAATAGTCAGACGAAGGCACATTTTTCAGTATCAATAATCAGTACAGTCAATTATTAAATAGCTGTCTAAAAGGATTTATACAAATAGGTAGAAAACACTATTTTGCAGCCATAATTATAACATAAATCCAAATAAACACAAGTATGTAACAAGGGTCCAAAGTGCCACTTTTAATTCTGAGATTGAAATTGATTAAAACGTACTTTAGTCTCGTGGTACATACGCTATTCTTTGCACAATAGAAACTAAAACTTAGAAATTCATACCATAATCATGTGAAAATAAACATTATTTAATCGTTATAAAAAATTGAAAATAATGGGAAAAATTTAAAAAAAACCGGCTTGTGGGGAATTTGAACCTGTGTCCTCTTGTTTACAAAAAGGACGCAGCGGCACCTATAAATATTATAGCCCCAAGGGAATAAAAGTGCCACTTTAGTCCCTATTTAGATTATTCATTATTGTAGTTCCCATGGAGTAAAAGTGGCTAAAATGAGGGAGTAATGTTTTAGTACCTACGGTGCAAAAATATACTTTTCACTTCCCTCCAATCGTACGAGATAGTTTGAACATCATGAACAAAACTGCTGTCATTGGCTGCTGCAGTTGTATAGGGGGATCACAAGTTATGGAAAGGATTTTTAATGTATTGTGAAATCAAATGATCATTAATTTTGAAGAAAAAAATAGTATATTATTTTATACGGATGAGACGTATGAATTCTTATGGCGCGATTGATAATAGTGCAATAGTGCCGTTTGCAGTAGATTTCAGGGATTTATCATTGCAGAAACAAACAGTGAATTTAAATTAGCATTATTACGTAGTGACGATGAACAATATTTGAGTGAAAATGACAACGATTATGATTACGAGAAGGACGATTCTGAAACAGACGAGGGAGGTTCGGGCGAGGAAGAACCGTACGAGGAATGGATTTCCCATGCATTGATTATTTCTGTATGATATTTGATGACGAAAGTCTAAAATATCATTGCAAATGAAACTAATTATGGAGAAGATTTGTTTCTTGCAGATCGAAGCATTGAAAGATTCAGAATTGGTCTGTGGAAACCTGTTACGTAATGTGACGAATTATTATCTTTTGATTTTGCTACAATAGCTAATGGACAAAGTGGATGATTTGAGCTAGAAATGAACATCAACTAAACAAAATCTAAGGTCAGAAGTCAAAAGAGCAATTAAAACTGTCAACTAATTATTAAAAATATAGCAGTTATCAAATTTGTCTCTGGGAACCATAGCAAACAGTGGGACCAATTACAAGAAAACAAATGTAGGACGAATCGATGGTTTTGTGGCGAAAGCGTTTCTTATTCGGTCAGTACATAAAAATAAGCGCCATAAATATGAAATAAAGCTCCATATGTTTACTGAACCAACCGGTCTAGTTCTAAAAACATCTATTTATGCTGGAGTACTTGATAGTCATACAATACAAATTGTTTTGGTTCTATTAGAGGAAAAATTAAATTCTGACCATTCAGTTTATTCAGATATTTTTTATAATTTTATGTAATAATCATAACCTGAAGAAGTGCAATATTTGTTTGTGCTTGCTTAACTAAAAAAATCATTTATCAAAAAATAATTTATTAAATAATTTCTTTACTAAAAGTGTTCGGAAAGTTGATTAGGATTGCTCTTTCTCGCCTATCATAAAATTAAAATTATCGAGATAATTTTACCGTGTTGCCAAACGCCATATCACTTATTTTTTTCTACTACTACTATTTAACTACTTTGATTAATTTTTTTATGATTATTTATTTCTAATTTTGAAAATGTATAACCATCCAAATAAACTTTAAAAGATTAGTCTAAAATTCAATATTCCTAATACTCTTGAAACTTCATTAATGCCCAAAATTTACGGATCTACAAAATAATAATGGAAAATTGCCCCTGTATGAAAAATGTTGGTCTTGTATTTAATATTGCAGCATATGGTTAGGTCAATGAAGTAAAAATGTGAGTAGCACAAGGCAACGAAAAAGACGACATATAATAAACTGATAAAATTAAGAAAACAAGAATAAGTTGGGACACAGGACGGTACAATACTGATACAATTTATTTCAAAAGTTCCCAAACAAGGCCATAAATTTGCGAAATGTTATGTAAGTTACCGAAGGTCGCAAAAATTCTCGAATTTGCAAAATAGAAATAATAATGTAGAACACTGGATCAGGAAAAGCTGTTGCGATTCGGGGACTAGTTCCTAATAGGAGAAATCTAGCAGGAATAAATTTCAAATCATATCTAAGTAATATTAGAATCTTTTTCTTTAATCCAGTGTCATAACCAAGGAGCTTAGGGAGGATAGTTCGAATGAACAACTAAATTGCACGAAACATATACGAGTATCGTTGTTAAGGAGACAAAAAAGGATTCTAAGAAGTATTACTTTGCCCTGTGGATGCTAAAAAGATCCAAAAATTTATTTCCGCTAAATTCCACCAATTAGGAAACGCACTTTTACGGAATGCTAGTTTCTCCATTCGTTAAGCCCCACTCCCATAATTTTGTTTGTAGCGATTTTTCCTGACGCAGCGTTCTACTTCATTATTTTTATTTTCCAAACTGGAGAATTTTTTCACCCTTCTTGCAGAACGTAAGAGCATTATTTTATGGGACGTCTCAAATTTTGTTATTATAACATTTCGCAAGTTTTATCATGAAAGACGAAAATATTATACCGGTTGTCCTGTGTATTTTTTCATTTTATCAGTTTATTACAGCTTGGACATTGTAAACACATGAAATAGACAGAAACAACAAATAAATGAATTAATAAATTCGTGTTCCTGGAATAAGCAGCAAATCCTATAATCAAAATACCAAGAGAATGTATCAAAGAAAGATGAATGAAGTATTAATAATATCTCCTATTTTACCTTATTAGGTGAAAGCTTGTAAACATACAAAATAAACAGAAAACGCAAATATATGATTTAATTAATCCACGTACCTGGAATAAGCAGTATATTGCATCAGAAATATGTCTTGACAATTCATCGTCTACAATTTTTATATCTTTTGAAAAGCGAGCTAATATTCGACCCACAGGAACTGTATCAAAAAAAGACATTGGTGCCTTTAAAATATTCATGAGTAAATTGTGCATTGTTACTGCAGCCGAAAGAGTACCCAAAAAAACTAACAAATCTGCTGCAAAGGAAGGAAGTGCTAAAATCCATAAAAAAAGATATTTTAGGTTTAAACGGATAAACACTTTGGAAAACTACATCAAGCATGGATCCGAACAAGTATATAACCCGACTTCCGTTAGTCGATCATCTTCTTTCTAGCTTTAACAAGATTAAAGCTGGTTTATTTCACCTTATAGTGCCTAAAAATTATATTGCTATTTGATTTTAAGAGGTGGAATAAAGGCTTTAGTGAAAACATACATTTTAGAGGAGAACGTCGTCAAGTTATACATATTATCAACGATAGACGGACAAGTGTGCAATGCAGCCTACGAGACAAAACATCCAAATAACTAACTAATTTCAGACTGAAGAAAAACAAAAGTAAATAACTATGTAAATTTTTGTTTACAAATTTATTTACGCTGATAATTTCATTCTCCAAGTTGTTTTTGGTCATTTTAACAAAGCTTTTTTTTGTTTGGGTCAAACTTTATTAATTTGTTTGCTATGTAAAATTTAACATATGAGATTGTTAGGATGACTTGAGTAAAATTCTGTATTTACTCCGGAATTTGCACTTCTGTATTGAAAAACCTCATTAGTGGCCCATATTTTCAATTGGATATGAACAAAAGAAGTCTCCCACTTCCTCCGGTTTCAAAAATGGTAATCCGAAAAATAATAAAAAAAAACGACCACTCTTGAGAGTGTAAGACTGTATTCCGGTCATTCTTAGTTAATATATTTTTCAAAAGGAATACTGTTACAATACGTATTTAATTTCAAACTGATAAAGCAACGCTATGTATACTTTTTATTAAAATTCATGATAATTTTTTTAATGAAGTCTTAATTAAAGACGGTAAATATTATTAAACAAAACAACTGGCAAATATTAATTAAGATTTGTGCGGTAGTTAGAGGTGGTCGATAGTATCGCGGCCGACCTGATTAGCAGTATTATCCTGAACCCTTAGAAAAATTGTTGTTGTATTATGACATCATGTGAGAGTAAGAGAGAGGCAGTAGCAACAATTGAGTTCTTGGTCGTTTATTTTCTATTTTCTTTATTGTAACACAAGCGAAATATATTTTATTTTTCTTTACTAGGATGAATGCGAATGCAAACTGTATTTTTTTCTTCTAGAGAGAGAGTTTAGAGTAAGTCTGTAAAAACAGTTTGAGAGCCAGTTGGGAACAAAAACGTTAGAGAAAATGAGTGTCGAGCGATTATTATGATTGTCTATTGTCTCGAGACGAATTACGAATTAATTGTGTTTTTTAGGGTGGTGTGACAACACCTCTGTTTGCACCAGTCAAGCGCCAAGCGGGCTCGACGTAATGAGCATGTGCGTGAACAGGGTTGTTTTAAGTAATATTTAAGAAGTGAATTTACAACAGCAGTCAACAGGTACCGAGACCAATTACGCATAACCACCCGATTATAATAAAATGAGAAGTAAATGATACTGTAAAAATACATCAAAATATATACCTTAAAAGAAGTGGCAATTACACTCAAGAAATACCACACTAATTGATTATCTGCAACATCTATATCTTTTGAAAAACGAGCTAAAATTCGACCCAAAGGAGTGGTATCAAAAAAGATCATGGGTGACTTCAAAATACCTAAAAGTAAGTGTTTATGCATCTTCATTGCTGCCGAAATTGCTCCTATATGCGCTCCTAAATCTCGCCCTATGACGGTAAGGGCTAAAATATAAATAAGTAAATATATTTTCTAAGAGTGCTCCTATTTGCCCTCCTAATGTAAATCAAATGATTGTAAGAATTAATGCTAAGTGCTTAAACCTCAAGATGATAAAAATATATTTATAAAATTTATCACTAACATATCTAATAAAATGTGCAATATATTTAATTAATTAAGTACCTCATATAAACAATAAATACAGGAGATCATTAGAAACCTCAAAGATTCATCCACCTCCGAAATATCTTTAGAAAAACGAGCCAAAATTCTGCCCTTGGGAACAGTATCAAAAAATGAAATTGGCAAACGCATTACTCCATTTATTAAAAAAGTATGCAACATAACAGCTGCTTTTAAAAAACCAATGTTTGGTATAAGAGTAGTAATGATATTGGTTATGCCTGAAACAATATAAATATAAATTGAAAAACTAAAAGATTATTTAAATCATATCAAATTATATCTGGTAACTGGGATCTAACTCATATATTTTCTTTATATATATGGCCGCAATGATTTAAATTAATAGAGTAGGGTAAAATAAATCTAGTTCAAACAATAATTTAAAAAAAATTAGTTTTCTGAAACTGAATATAAAAGTGCATGGAGCATTAACCTCGATTTACAGGACAGTTTTTTGTTGTTTCTTAAGTTGTACTTCATCGTACCTAGTGAAATTCATATAATTTTGGCTAAAAACGACAAACTTGTAATAAATTTGTACCTCCCTACAGGTCTCAATTATTAATTTTACAATTATTTAACAACAACTCACTATTGTTTTTTTTTCTTAACTTGATGTATTTACGTGAAGAATAAAAACTAAAATATACTGGATGATATCTTAATCGTACCGGTTCCTGTATTAATTGCACTATTAGTTTGCCAGAAATTTTTACTCTTGATAAAAGTTTCTAAATCCAATAAACTTAAAACAGAATTATCAAAATTCTACAGGATGATGCCAAAAATATATTATGATTCAAAAGAACAATTTAATTTACACACCCTGTAATATTAATTTAGCAGATAATTTCACTTTTAACAAAAGTTTCTAAATCCAATAAACTTTATCAAATTAAAAAGAGAAATATCAAAAATATACAGAATGATGTCAAAAATATGTTATGATTAAAAAGAATAATTTAATTTACACACCCTGTACTATTAATTGACATAAAATTCCACTCTTAACAAAAGTTTCTAAATCCTATAAACCTTATCAAATATAAAATAGAATTATGAAAAATATATAGGATGATGCCAAAAATTTGTTATGATGAAAAAGAACAATTTAATTTACACACCCTGTACTACTAATTTGACAGAAAATTCAACTCTTAACAAAAGTTTCTAAATCCAATAAACCTTATCAAATATAAAATAGAATTATCAAAAATATACAGGATGATGCCAAAAATTTGTTATGATAAAAAGAACAATTTTAATTTGTACACTCTATACTATTAATTTGAAAGAAAATTTAATTCTTTACAAAAGTTTCTAAATTTAACAGCCTTTAAACGCACTTTTTTTTGCTATTTTTTTCTTAAATTTTGAGCTGTATTTACGTGAATAATAAAAGAACGAAATATACTGAATGATATCTTAATTCTACCTGTTTCTATATTATTGCAGTTATTTTAAAGTAAATTGAGGAAAATATCAATTATTTTAAATAAATTTTGAAATAATCGCATATATCTTTAACTGGCCCATCTTAAAAATTTAATTTTCTTCTTAATTCTTTGGTCGTTTCATATTTCATTTTAGCTAAATATTATTATTCATTTTATCTTGTTTTTTGTGTCCTCAAAAATCCGATTTATAGACATGTAGGTTTTCTCAAAAGTGACGTGACAAAATTTGAAATAACACAAATAATAGACTAAATAAATATATACAGGGTGTTTTAATAATAATTATCCATATTGTAATTCGTATATATATTTTTTTACTTGGCGAAAGATCACTTAATCTAAAAGATACATAAATGCAAAAAAATTCGTTGATTCCCTTTTACCCCCTATTTTGTACAATACGGGTTAAATTTAAAAAATTTAAATATTTGAAAAGGATTGTATGGGGATGTTGAGTCTATTATTAATTGTCAACGAGGGAAGAAAGCAAAGATTGAGATTTTTGGTAAGAAAATTTAACACACAGTGTTTCTAAATCAAGTGGCGCCCCAATCAAATAGCGATGGAGTTTAGCAAAAACTATGAATAAGACTAGGTACTTTATCCATCATCTTTTAAGCAGATATATATTTGTAAGAAATTACTAATAACTAAGAATAGCAAAATTTTATTAGACAGTCCAAGCTACGCTCTAAGTTCCCACCAGATCTGTTCAAGACCGATTTTGAATTCTGTAGAAACCTAAGATTGTCATTATATCCAAAGTAAAGTAACATTGTTGTACTCGGGCATATAGGGTGAAGGGTGACAAAAATACCGACACTATTACTAATCGAGGATCAGACTGGATTCATAGGACTTCATAGGACTATTCTCCATTTCACGATTTTTGGCGTCTCGTCATAATAAACACACCTATTAAGTTGATTAAACTCTTTTTCCTTGTCTAAGTTCGAATCGCTTACCCACCAGTGGAGGAGCAAAATATAAAATGTTAGTATTTTCACAGTATTATAATAAAAGGGAAAATATAGACAATGCTAGTGATAGAAAAACTAAATTATTGTCCAAGACATATTTATAAAAGGATTCTACGTTTAAATTAAGAAGAAAATATTACTGACGTACGTCACTGTCAGCTATCTGTCATTCACTAAGAAGACGCACTTAACTATCATCAACAAACGTCACAACATAATCTATGCTATAAAAATGCGAGACATGAGTGTTTTCTTGATTCCGACGAATACTACGTTTATCACTTTAGCATAACAAACGTGACTCGCGCACATGTGTATCAGAGAGATATGGATATTAAAAATTACATAGTAGATTATCTTAGGCACACGCCAAGAACGGTGAAAAGGAGTTTATTTTCGTTTGACATTGCAAAGAGCACGGCGAAAGAAATAATCTCACCAGATAGCAAGACTGGAAATATGCATTAGAATTAAAGCATTTAAAGAGTCCAATGTCATTTAAGGTGGAAACGATGGATCTGGACAACACATCGAACTATCCATTTTGTGGTATTGAGGACTTTTTTCGCGATTGGTTTCGTAAAAACTATTGGATTGTATGATCAATTTTTCTAAAATGACGGTTTTTTCAAGACTTCGTATGAAGAATTAGTTTCTCTCCTTAACTCGTAAAGTGATTCTCTTTTAAATGACTAAAAATATAGATAAGTAATTTTTAGGCCCTTATATATATGATTATAAACAGGATATACTAAAGGTGGAAGTACTCAGCATTAAAAAAATCATTTGTTTGCTTTTTCATCGAAGAAGAGGGCAAAAAGGAGCTTTCTAATGTAATGTTTAAAAATCTAAAATTGCGGTCATTTCGGATTTTTAAGAAAGAAAAATGAAATTGCATTTAATAATCCCACACCTAATAAAAATTTTATTACAAAGAAGATATATGAGCAGTTTTTACCCCTTTACGTTACCAGTTATATTTCACTTTTCACGGAGCTCTTTTCTATAAATAAGTCCTCTCGTTTACTGAACTGTATGTAATATAAAAGTAAACATGTTTTTTCATTAGTTTATAATGTAAACTAGGATTAAGAAATCCCAGACTTAATAATAACTATAATAGAGTCTATAATACAAGTCGTAAAGTTTTCTGTTTGCTACAAGAACGCAATACGACAACCATATTGTACCCACTCCTCTTTGGTATGCTCATCGACTCGCAGTTCCCTCCATACTAACCACCCAGTGAATATTGACCGTCCGGAGAGGATTCGTGGTTCCCGTATTTTCTTCCCATTGCATTTACTATGGCAAGTAGAAAACATTACAATCTGCATACAGGGCGTTTCATTAATAATTGTCCGTATTGTAACTGGAGAATAATTAACCCAAAATATGATGATTTAGAAGATAAAATATTCCTCCTAACCGTGTTTTATTTAAAAATTAAAACTATGAAATTTGTAAATATTTTTTTAATAATTTAGGCAGATATTTGATCTGAAAGATATGTACAACTGTCAAAAAAATTGTTGATACTCTTAACAGGGGCGTACATCACCAGCCCCATATTCCGTACGACACTGCATAAATTTTAATTTAACTGGTATTTTTAAATTTGGCAATACTCTTTGCGTACATAATAATAATTATAGATATTTTTCGAGATATTCGTACGCAAAGATGTACTAATTTTTATTCTTTTGAAAAATGATTTTCGCTCATTAGTATTAGTATTTTTCCAAAGAATAAAAATTCCAATTAAAATCCTGTAATAAGTACGAATATCTCGAAAAATATTCACTTTAAGCACCCTCTTTAGAAAACAGAGATATGGGAATTTACGTATAAAAAACTGAATTCCCGATCTTAGTTTTCTCCGTCACCTTTGTACCGATTTATAAATTATCATATACCAAAATGTAGACCAAACATTCCAACGTATGCTAACGTTACTCTTAAGTTCACATTGGTATTAGTGACCAATCAAAAATTGTAAAAAATTAGACAATCAAAGATGGCAGACGTCTATTTAATGTTCACTTGTATATTAAATTCGCCAACTAGTGAGAGATTAAGTCGCGCAATATTGGGCGGAGTATGACGAATTTCGGGATCGGCGCAACCTCGTATCTAGCATTGGAAATTCTGAAAATAGGGACAAAATTAAAATTTAAACAGTGTCGTACAAAATTGGGCAGTTAATGGGTCCCATACTGCCGCTGTACGCTACTGGTAAAAATAAGTTAACGATTTTTCTGTAGTTATGTATATTTCGGATTAATTCAAGGTATAAAATAATAAATTTTTGTATCTCGGTTAGAAGAAATATTTTATCAAGTTAAATCGTCATATTTTATATCAAGGATTCTTCAGTTACAATATGGGCAATTAATAATGAAACACCCTGTACAATCGAAATTTTATATATCAATTGGTAAAAATAAGAAAAATTTGATTAGTTTAATTACAATATACCTAAAAAAGTACAAGAGGACTATATCAAAATTATAATCGATTTGAAATTTATTATACATGTATTAACCGTAAGACAATTAATATGGTGATAAAAAGAAATCTGATAAACTTTAGATGTAAAGGAGATTTAAAATGGGTAATTATGTAAGAAATCCATATTTTTAAAAACTTTGGCGTATTCAAAAAACTTTAATTACGCTATATTACAATTAGTTATAAAGAATTAAAAACTAATTAATAAAATACGGGGCGATTCATAGAAAACGGACATACTGAAGATGGCGTGATTCATAAAAACCCCCATACAATGAGTATGGCGCTCTTTATAACCGATATTGATCGATTTTATCCATTTATTTCATTTCATAAATATAAAAACCACCTTATAGATTTTTTTGACGTTTAACACACTTGACTTCCATATCTGGTTGAATATACGGATGTATTAAATATATAAGGAAATCCAGAACAGGCGTTGGAAAAAATTGTGAAAAAATACCCTGTATATTTCCATATATGGAAAGAGCACAAATACTAATTTCAATGATGTGGTTTTTATTTGTGGACACACGAGATTACTGTTCAAATTTTAATTAAAACTGGCATATACAGGGTGTTATTTTCATGGTTGAAAAATGTGAATTTTTTTTGTCTATCCTGACCTAAATTTCGTTACATTTAACAAGATATGTAGGTCAAATGTGCCAAACCTCAAAAAAACTACAGGGTGTTTCCTAAGTTACGAGTAAATGGTCAAAATGGATGAAATATCTTGTAACTTGTATGGGATTTTTTTATAATCCCCTTTCACAATGAATCACATTATGTAAACAGAAGTGTAATAAGAGAAATGAAATTTTTTTGAAATTAAAATAATTGTGTTACGGGTATATATGATTATAAAGTTTCAAATTAATCTTAATTCTCTAAGAACGTCTCACTGAAAAGTGAAAAAAGTATAGTTATATGTATATAAATTTAAAACGTTTTATTATTATAAAGCGTTAAAGGTGCTACCAAAAATTTAATCTAAGCAGTGTTAGGAAAATATTTTTTAACACACAAGCTTAACCTATTGTCAAACGATTAATCGCTTTATGATGACTGATATCACAAATACAATGTTATTTTTAAGCTGGTGATGAATATTCCTTGTAGACAAACATACTAATCTATGTAGATGATCTAATTTATTAATTTCTGAGCACATTCAAATTAAGAGAGTTAAATTTATTTATAAAAAGTTTAATAAGAATAAAAATAGAATACTTTAATATTGGTAATTAATTTTCATTTGTTTGGTTTAATTATAAAAAAATTCTAGAGACGCTTAAACAGTCGTGCACTATTTCGGGACTTGAGCCCATAAGGTACTGGAATCGCTGGTGCGATCCTGGCCAAATTTGTCACGTCACCTATATGATGTGATGTGGAAAAAGTTCGAAAAATTTTAACCGAAAAAAAGTTTTTTTATGCAAAACAACTACACTTAATTTGTATAACGAGTACCGGAAGCGCCGACCCGATCCTGCTCTAATTCAATAGGGAGAAAACTAACAAGTAAGAACTCGATCGGAGCCTTCATTCGAGAGTTATAGTGTATACATCTAGACAGGATTCAGATTAATTCTAAATTTTGCACACACTGAAAAATGAGAGAAATCGTTTTTTTTTTTTTTTTTTTTTTTTTTTTTTTTTTTTTTTTTTTTTTTTTTTTTTTTTTTAACGAGTTGGCCTTGACTTACACAACACCTTAATAGAAACCAGTATCGACAAATTTGCTTTCCTTATCGAGACATCTAAATTTAATTCTATCAATGAAGTTCAGTGAATTCTTGTGGTTATTAAACACAATCTTTATATTTAAAATTTAAATTTGACTTTTTAGTCCACATTGCTACAAAATAGTAATTTACGTAACAAGTCCGGAAAATACTGTTTTATTGGACGAGTAGACAAAATTCTAGGATTCTAGGACGAGCCGTAGGCGAGTCCTGGAAGTTTGCAAGTCCAAAAGAACTGTTTTCGGGCGTGTTGCGTGTACTATTTTTCGGCAACCGTGTAGAATAACAAATCAATGCGACACATTTTTTTGTAAGGCTCATTTTCAAACTCACTATCGCTGCTGTTTTCCATAGTTTATTGCTATAATTGCCATGTAAATTTTCAAAAATAAAAACGTCAACAAATTTCATCTCAAATAGTCGTTATTTCGTTGCTATGGTAATGCATTTATCAAAACTATTCCTCCCAAGATATTTATATTTACAATGACAACAACGATGTGTTTTTTTAGTTTGTTTTAAAGTATAATTTTAAAATGGAAAAAAATTCCAAGTCATTTTTTATTTTTCATTTCTGATTATCAATTTTTACCTGTTTTCTAGTTTTTTTGGATCAGTGAGTCTTATTTTGTTGGCTTCAAATTTACTCATTTTTTAAAATTCTCCCTAAGATATAAGCAATACATAAATTTAAGCATCTCGTTTTTAAAATTTTACCCCATATTAGTTGAAATATGTTAAATTTGGGTAAGGATTATTAAGCCAGTATATGTACATATTGGAACAGCTAAGCCGAATTATTTTTTTAATATTAGTTTAAATGCAATATATGTGCCAACAAAGATTTTTGAAAAGAGGAAAATTCTAATTATTTTTAGACGTTAAAAGTTTGGTATTTAGTATTTCAAAATCTTCAGAAAAATTGCCGGCACATATTGTTTAGAAATCTTTAGGTGTACCTCAAAAAAACAATATATTCCCTCGTAAATTATCTTTCTTAAATCCTCATCTAGTACAACAATGTCTTTGGAGAAACGTGATAAAATCCTACCTATCGGACTGGTATCAAAAAATGACATTGGCAAACGTATTATTCCGAACAGAAGATAATTATGTAAAAGTATACTAGCATTCAGACAACCCAATTGTTGAAATAAATCGGCTAAAAGTGCACCAATTCCTGAAAAAAATGCGAAATGAAAAATCTAGTGTACATATATCGAAAAAGCTCTAAAGAAAATCATCTCATTTTATTGTACAAGGTTTTGTAATATTTCTTTTTTCAAATTTTTTATTAAAATGTAGATGAAACAAATTTTCAGGAGCGATTTTATCGTAATCTACAAGTTAAGTCTAAGAACATTTTTTAAATAGAATGGTATAAATCAACGTTCAGTTTTTATCACTTCAGTTATTTGTTTGTTGCCAATGTACTGAATCTAATAATTAAAAAAAAAACTTCTGTTAGTATTAATAAGCAGTTATAGTCCTTTTCAGCGTTCTTGAGCTTTACGTCACACATTCATATGAAATAAGTAGGCAGAAGTGTAATATCAGTGGCGGAGTTGCTATGTACTGTCGCGAGAAATGGTAAAAAAATTCAGGTTTATACTTAAAAAATAGTGGGGGTAGTCCTGATATGAAGAAACGTAAATAACCGCAAAAAGAGTGGCTTTAAAGAAGTTTTATTCATTTTTTGATGATTAGAATTTAATTTGGGACAACGTATATTGTTAGAAACAGAATATTATCCAACAAGTTATGTCTCAATATCATCATAGTTTAATGATATTAGGTATTATTATAATCATTTTTTTCAATTATCGTCAGAGTCATCTCTGTAAGATTAATAATTAAAAATTGAATATTATTTATAGTTCTTACTGAACTGTATTTAGTTTGGTTGATATTTAATTATTTTTGTTTTTTTTTACTGTTAATTGAGTGTCTACAAGTCTGGTTTAAATATTATACTAAGTCTAGGATAGTCAAATGTATTATATAAGTTATTAACGAAGTTATTTTTAAAATCATAACAGTGTTACTTATGTCTAGCAATCATAAAATTACTAATAAGACATTTATAAACAATAAGAATACCATAAAACTTAAATAATTTTTTCTTATCATTTTTGTAAAAAATAAATAAATTGTTCTACAACCGTAAACAAAAACCGGCGATTTTTTAATAACCACCCTACTAAAACCCGGTGTATTTAGTCTATTATTGTTTCAGTACTTTCTGATGGGTAAACAATATTAAAACGTCACAAAGTTGACCAACAAAATGTTAATGTTTAAGTCATATTTACAAGCTGTATAAGGAGGACAAAAAATCCGAATCTTTCTTAAAAATACGTCCATTTTTTAAATAGTCGTTAGGATGTTTCAGAATAAAGCACTGTAAACTTAGAGATATGTAGATCATTACTGGTTATTAGTTAAATATCATTTTTCTGTAAGATATGTATTTATAGAATATACTCCATTACTCTGTAGAATGAAAACTGAGTTGTTTGAAGAAAAATTATATTTAGCTTTTTTTAATAATCAATCTCTTAATTTACGATACTTTATTTTAAAACGCCCATAATAACACAAATACTGAGAAATAAAAATAACAGTAAAATACTTATCTATACACTTTTGTCTTACGATGCTTAAAAAGTTCGTTATGGACTTTCATGTCTGCATAGACGAATGTAGTTTTTTTTTTAATTTTTGACATTTTGAATTCAGATTCAGACAGCTTTTTACTGTTATTTTATTTATTTTTATTAATTTTGAAAGGTTAAATGATAACTTTAATTACCAAACTAAAACTTCGTCCTGGAAATTCTAGCTTGCGCAAACTCAACTTTTTTTTCTAAAACTGGTCGTTTTCTCGCGATCAATCAAGAGAATATATTTTTTTATTAATTTAGGAAGAGAATATGAATATGTATCTGAATATTAAGAAGTTTCTGAGTAAAAATTTGATGGAAAAATATCAAAATTCTATTCAATAATAATAAAAATTAACTTCAATAATTAATAAATAGTGAAAAGGTGTTATGTTTCCCAATCAAAATTAAAGGATCAATTTGGTTCATAATTTTAAACAAAAGTATAGAAGCCCCATTTTAGAGAAAAAAATAATTTTCAGATTTTAGTTTCTTCAAAAATCTGTTCCGATAACTATTATTTAAATATTAATAACATGCAATCATTCCGAAAATTTCATTCTTTATCTCTAAAATTTGCTAAAAATGAAATTAATTATCGAACGTTAAAGCGATCGAACCAGTGGCGGAACGTTCGATAATTAATTTCATTTTTAACAAATTTTAAGATAATTAAGATAAACGAATGAAAATTTGGTTTTATTTTATTAATATTTAAATAGTTATGAGAACAGATTTTTAAAAAAAAAATAAAATGACGGCGAAAATGATTTTTTTCTCTTAAATGGGACTTTTTTCTAAATAACGCCGTTTGACGTTTATACGAAATAAGGCAAAGTATGGATTTCTCTTCAATAAAATGTAAATAGGCTGACTTTAGAAAAATGTTCGTATAGGAGAATTTAACCAGATTTTTATGCCTATACTCTGATTTTTATTTTGTTTTAAAGATAATATGGGTTTCGACAGGACACTGGTTTTGGAAAACCGAAAAACCGTTTTTGCATGGCCCAATATGATGACCTAAGAATTTTTTTGTATTTAGGGCAAAACCAAACTATCTACATTAATCAGAAAATAGAAAAGAAACGCAGCTTACGATTAATCTAGTAAAAAACTGACTGTCCTTCAGATAATAAAATTCTTAACAATAAGAAAAATAACAATATCCTTGCTTATTTAGAAAATCTGACTCCAACTGAAGTCACTGAATACTCACTTTAGCAAAGTCACAAAAAAGCCAATGATGACGAAGACAAAGCAAATACCTTTGTAAACCACCCAGAAAATGTCGTTTAGCCCAACCAACCAAGGTAAGGCGTTCCTTAAATTTCCCTACAAATTAGAAGCACTTCTAACAAAAAAAAAAACATAAAAGCAATTAAAGACCTCAATAGCAAAAAGTCTTCCGGATAGGACCTAATAAATGCTAAATTCCTATTCGAGTAAAATAGATTATTTTTTTTCTATAACGCAATCTAGGGGTTAGGTTATATAAGTTTGTTTTCGAATCCAGTTGAAATTAAAACCGGACAATTTTAATCCGTAAACCTGAAAATAATTCCTAATCATCAATTTAGATTTCGAGAAGGGCACACCACTTTAGAACGAGTACAAAAGATAACTAGTAAAATAATAAAATGTTTAGAAAATAAAAAGTATCGTTCCGCTGGGTGTTTAACAAAATGTGGACTATAAAATCGAAATCATCCTGCCTATCAATTCCTTTCTCAATCTTAAGTCATACCTAAAAGATCGGCAATTATTCATTATTAAACACCAGAGCTCGGCAGTACTCAAGAAAATTGTACTGATTACTCAGTAATCGAAAAATTTCAGTACTTTGAATTTTCGAGTACTCAGTACTTCTGATTCCTACAGCTGACGAGTAACTAGTACGAGTATAGATGCGTGTCTAAACAAGTCTTAGCTACGAAAGATAAATATAAGTTTTGAGGGCTGGACATTAGTTTTTTATGATTTGTAGCTCAAATATATGCTCAAATTTTTAGTGGTTTAGGAGTAGTGCAAATAAAGAATTTTTATTTTTAAATGTCCATGCCTTGTATCTCAAAACTAAGTCTGTAAAGGACTTGTAAAATTTGTTGAATATCGCAATACCTAGTATAAGTATAACTGATACAAAGTTACTTTCATCTTTGATACATTTCTCTTGATTGAATACGAAAAAACGGCTTCTTTCACAGAAAAAACATTATTGTAAGTAAAAGTGTATAGGTACTTTATATCATATACAGAAATACTTTCCAGTATTTGTGGAAAGTCCTGAGTACGTCATTTGTTAAATCTTTAAATAATCATTGTATCAATTATTTTTAAACGAATCAGCTTAGTTTATATCAAAAACGGATTTATTATCTTCATTCCAAAACATTTAACCGATAGAAAACAAATATATGCCACCGTGAATAAATTTATCCAAAGGATCTTTTTCATACCCGAATAGCATTGTTTAAAATAGCATTGAAAGTTTGCGGCAAAGACATATCGATACCATTAATGTCATTGGAAAATCTTCCAAGAATACGGCCTATAGGTGTAGTATCAAAGAACTCCGTGGGTAGTCTCATAACATTATGTATTAAAAACCGATGAATTCGTTTAGCCGCTTCTAAAGATCCTTTTGTGAAAATTAAACTACCAAAAACAATTCCAATAACTGCAAATGAAAATTTTATGTTTATTTTTATTTCAAATAAAGAAAGTTTTCCCAAGAATATAAAAAATTACCCTAGAATTACATGATTCTATCTGACAAAATCAATGTTTTGTAAAATTATGAAGATTCCTATAAATATCGCGAAAAATAGAACTGTTTTTTTTAAAAACTTGAAAAATTACAGATAGACTTTTTTAATTCTAGGGTAACGAAATAATAAATTAACTTTGCCTTTGCAATTAATGAAAATAAAATTTTAAACATTATTAAAGTACATATCTTAAATCTAAGACCAACCCAAATCGCACCAAAATACCATTTATTTTTAATACAACTTTTACCTATGTACACAGAATAATAATAAAAATATAGTGTTTTTGTAAACATCTATGTCACCAGGAATAAACCTAATCTTATTTTCCATTAAAAAATCATGATAATTATTTCACAAAAGTATATAACTGAAACACTATGGATATCAGTTTTCTTCATCATACACATTTAAGCCACCCTTAAAGTAATCAGTAGAAACACCTTTACAGAAAGTGCTTGAGCCTTATATCGATGGTTTAGATCAGGTACATACTATTAAATAAATATAATTTTTGTTTAAAACCTTAAAGGTTGTTTAAAACGGAAAGTTTAATAATAAATCGAATAACAATTAAAAATTGTTAGGTTATTCCAATTGTTCCCGTTTTAATTTCTATAAAAAGTATTAAATATAACTGCCTCCATTTAGAGGTATAAAAAAAACTCACTATAAGACCGCTTTCAATAACCTCATAACAGTTGAACGGCAACTCCGTATCAAGATCAGTTAGATCTTTAGCAAATCGGCTTAGGACTCGACCGAGAGGATAAATTTCGAAAAAAAACATCGGTTGGCGCAGGACACTGAAGAGAAGACCTTTGTGAATTTCATTTGCAGCGTTTAATGCCGCTATTGTCAAGTTTACCTCTGAGGAACAAACGAAAATTGCTACAAATGATCGTACTGTCAACAAATGATTATATAACAAATGGAATAATGCAGGCAGAAGCTACTTATTATAAAAAAATTAAAGACTGGTCTAAACGAACGGATAAAACTTGGCATGCAGATATATTTAAAAATAAACGGTATTATTAAATTTTTATTCCAGAATTAATGAATTACCCAATGTTTATTAGCTATATACAAATAATTAAGTTTTAAGGGGATTCCTCTAAAGCTTTAAGAGACTTATAAATATAAATATAGAATATTGATATATTTATCCTAAATTCAAGGTGTTCCCAAATTATACAGACAGTTTTTAACTGTAGATATGTAGAAAAACATGCCAAAATCTCAAAAATAACTAAAGGATGTTAAATTTCGGAAAACATCAATTTATGCTTATAACTAACTTATTTCCAAATATTTATTCATGTAACTAAAAAATATATTTAAAAATTCACCTTTAGCTTTAAAGAGGTGCGAAAAATCAGTCAAAATCGTAATTGATTATGATTTTTTACAATTTCCATGAATTTAGAATTTTCTTAACGTCAAAGTATGCATTAAAATAATTAAAAAAAAATTGTTTTACTGTTTCTGATTATTATTGCGGACATGACCGTGCAAACATCGATGATTATCAAAAAAAATCATAGTGATAAAACAAACGAATTTTAGAAGTAGCTATCAAGCTTTGCCAGAAAAAAATCTTTAAAAAAATGCACTTTTGAGCAATTTTAGATATATAGTCGGGAATCAGAACACCGAAATTCGATCATGTACTCGAAGATAGAGATTTTAAAAAATATGTACAATGTGGCAAATGATCTTGAGGATCCAAATCCGGAGGGCTCCATTAAATTCGGAATTGCAAAAAAGAATAAAAAAATATTTTTTGTCAAAGTTTTTGCATCATTGTAGTTTTCATTGGTGAATGCAAAAAATTAATTTTTTTTTAAACATAATTTGTCAGATTATTTATTATGTACCAAAACTGAGTTGAAAATTTCAGCATCGAGAAAATTTTTGACCGGTTGAAGAGATATATGACTAATCGACGAAAATTATGCCCAAATGAGTGGAAAATTTTTTGGTGCAGTTTCAAATGATGTACAATTTTTGACAAAATATTGAAAAATAGCGTCACAATAGCGAGATAAACACAAAAAATAGTTTTTTTACGATAATCCAAAATAATCGGAAAATATTTTTTTATTCTTTTTTGCAATTCCGAATTAAATGAAGCCCCCCGGATTTGGATCCGCAAAGTCATTTGCCACATTGTACATATTTTTTAAAAACTATATCTTCGAGTGCACAGTTCGATGTTTATAGACGACTTTTCGGAGGCCTGTTCCCTAATATATTATGGCGACAAGTTGTTTGGAATTAAAAGTAACAATAATTCCTATAATTTGCTATAATTTTTTACTGGTTTTCGTGAATAAATGGCAGGCTCAAAGGCCAAATATTTTTACATGGGCAAGAGTAAAGGATGAAGTGACTATATATTTTTTCATGGGGTAAAGGGTCCAAATATTTTAACATTGGCAAATTTCAAAAAATGTCAAAAAACCCAAAAAATTAAAAAAAACTGCAAAAATGCAAATAGTCAGAAAATCTCATTTTTTTTTTAATTTCAAAAAACTTTTAACTTCAAAATGAAGACTCGTCTAGCTCCGAAAAAGTTCTAACTTTTTTTGGTTATCAAAATGTTTCGAGTTCAAACCTTTTTTGATCCTCAAAAATTATGTTTTTGGCTAAAGCCACCAAAAGGTAGTTTGTCATTTTTTTACAAATATCAGCCGAAAAAAGACAACCGTCGACTCTATCAGAGCGAAATAGTTCTATTAATGTTATATTAATATATTTTTAAAATCACATTTTTATAATCTTTCAAATAAAATTTTATATGATCCCATTGCAATTAATAAAAATTGAGGGTTTCATCTAAATACAGGAATTTTTATACCATTAGATACTCGGATAAGGGTAAAAATCGACGAGCTACAGCGTTTTCTTTTACCCTTTAAAATAAACGAGTACACGGAGGATGGGGGAAGGAGTAAGACTTAATGTATGGACAAACTTGTGCATAGAATAGGACGGACGGCATACTGAACCAAAAATCTTTTTTTATATTATAATTTATGAGACGATGATGTTAACGAAACGAAAAGTCAATTCAAAAATTAATAAAAACCTAAAAATTAATAACTACATCATCATCCCAACTGATTCTGTCAAGTACCTGAGTTATCACCTGGATAGGGGCTTATCACATAAAACTCATATTGAAAAATCAATAATCAAAACGAGAGGAGGCAGGTCCTTTCAAGACAAAGGAGAACCAGAATTATTGATCTCTATGAGGAAGCAAACGTGGCTCCTATTCGGGACTTTATCATCAACAACGCAAATAAATTTATCAGCGAAGCCTGGCAGACAGAGAGATAAATAACCCGAATAGGAGGCATGGGTTCCGTCACCAAAATCTGCCTATTTTTAATGAAATTCAATAATTACTAATAAATATTTGATAAATCCCAAAGTATTAAAATTTACGAAAAACTGGCAAAACACTATAAAAATTAAATAAACAATAACAATAATAAAAATAAAAATAACTAAAACCGTTTAATAAAATTACTTAAAAAATCTCTTTAATAAAATTCAATAAAAATGTAAATAAAGAAATAAAAAACCTTGTAGACAATCTAAATATTATTAATCAAATTCCAAAGTATAAAAGTTAGGGTGGTGTGTACCCAAAGCGGTCGGACGTTGAACACACGATGCTGATTGGTCGGTTGAGACAGTGTCTAAGACATAAACGATTCCCAAAGAATAAAAGACAAAAATTCAACTTGATCGATTCTTGAACCCTGTTTTTTTTACACAAGTTTTCAAGAAAATCAGAAATAAAAAATCGCCTACCTATAGCTTCGTTAAAAATCCTTAACTACCGATATCCAAAAAAACAGCTAACTGCTTTATAAAGACCGAAGTCGGGCTAGGAGACTGCATACCATATGGACCAAGAAAGTATATTTAAATTCTTGTATCTGTAGATAATCAAATTAAAAATATTGAATAAAGTTTGTAAAGCAACTTTTGTTTATTTCAATATTAATCCATTCATATTGTGAGCCATGCCAAGTAAAGGAATTGTGTTCAGGAGGATTCTTAAAAACTACATTGTTTCTAGAATAACAAATTATATCAAAATAACAGCAGAAGTTACGGTTTTTTTAGCATTACTTTTAACTCCGAACGTCACAATAAGATAATTCTCTATCTTAAAAATTAATGTTAGTTTAGTCTTATGAGGAGTACATATTTTTTCACTTCTCTAATAAATTACTGAAAATTTAATTTTTGGGATAGATATTGTTGAATTTTAGAGTAAGCAACTTTTCATGGAAATATTTTTATTGTTATGGCGAAAACTGTATCTTCTTAATATAACCCGTAAATATTTATAAAATTTACCAGCTGCTTTCCAAAATTTGTTTACACCTATTGAATCTTGAAAATCAATATATTACATAAGATACTTTTGTTGCCGTTTTGTTGTGTAAAACATTTTGTATGAATTGTTACTTATCTAATGGAATATTAAAATAATAAATAAGATTTTCAAAAAAGTGTCATTTTCATTTAATTTTTATGTTAATAAAGATATTAATAAAAATATTTATTAATAAAAATATTTATTTAGATAAAATATTCATTTTTTCTGTTTTTCCCCTTAATAATTAATTAGTAAAACATTTTTTAAAGTATGTATTTAAATATATAGCTAACAATTTTCTGGAGCAAACCAAAAATATCTTAGATGTTTGTTTAATTAATTAACATAAAACTGTAGTCAATTTTTATTTTAATATATAATAATTTGCCATTTGAAGTTTAGGCCAGGATGCATGAATAACCAAGTATACGGGCCACGACTAAGAACAAGACAACAATAAAAAGACAAAAACTACATTATGCAGCTACAGAAAAAGCTTTAACAAAAAACAAAAGCTTCTGATTATTTTAATCATGTGCTTGGATTTTTGGAACCTCAATAATAAAGACGTACATACATAACATACAATAACAATAAATAAAAGCTTCCCGTTGTTTAATAAGTTCTTAAAAAACATCATCAAGAAAATTCATTTTAGATTTTTGGCGAAATAAATTTAAATATGAAGTAACATACAGTCACAACTGTATAAATGAGCATATATAAATGATAAAGATTGAGAAAGCAACTTCCAATATATACAGGATCCAACAAATCTCTGTCGTATCTCTATAACTCATATTACATAAAATATTATGATTTGTTTCAACATTTTCTGTCAAATATCGGACAATTACTTTCTTGTATACTCAACTCAATTTAAAAAAATTGAAAATTTGAAAACTGATTTTAAAAATTTCCGCAAATTTCTAGTTTCCAAAATTTTGAGAATGTCAAAAATTTCGACAATTTCAGAATGAATTAAAAATTTTAAAACTGATGCAAACAATTTGACAAACCTCAAAAATAACAAAAACCTAAAAGTAAACATTTCAATGTTAAAAACATTAAAAATTATGAAAAGTTGAAAATGTAAAAATTTGTAAAATTGCAAATTTTTAAAAAAATCTTGTTTCTAATTCTAGACAAAAATGTCGAAAATTACAAAATTTTTTTAACATTTGAAACATATTATCATAATAAAGTAATGGCTTTATTTTTATTAATCCATGTTTGCCAGATACAGAGTTTATGACAAAAGTAAACATTTCCGTGACAGATCTTCAATTGGCAAAGAAAACTTTAGGATTATGTAATTAACTAACTGGTTTAAACTGTTCGTATTAGTTAGATTTTTTTATTTTATACAGAATTAGAATTTCTCTTTAATAGATGTTTTGTAAATTAATATTCACAAGTAGATTTGCAAAAATATTAATTTATTATCATTTTTTTTTGTATATGTATTCGAAGTGTTAACACCATTTAATTTGAAGACATAAGTGTAATTTTTTGTCTTATTAAATATTACTTTACAAATAATAAACCCCTTTATATTTTGGTTGAAAACTTGATTTCATTTTTTACATTATTTATATTTATTTAAATATAACTGCCTCTACCAAATGTATCAAAACATTACTAACCGAATAGAAGCAGGTTATCCAACCCCTCAAGGTCATAGGTAAAACGTTATCCAAGGTATCAATGTCTTTTCCGAATCTATTTAATATCCTTCCTAAGGGAGTGACATCAAAAAACGTAGTACATGGCGCTCTCATTACATTATATAGAATCAAAGAATGCAACGCTTTTGCTGCATTTAAAGTTCCAACATATAACGCCAACGATGCTAACAATATCATTATAACTGTAAACCCAAAATCAATTAACTTTTGCAGTACGGTGAATAGTTTAAACCACTTTAAAATTTTTATCAAAAAATCATTAATACAAAAATATGTGTAAATCGCATAGAATTTATTATTCTAGATAAGTAGGAATAAAAATGTTATTGTTTTTTAAATACAGAGCTGGATATTTTTTTACCGGGGCTTAATTAAAATAATTATCGGAAAAATTAGAGAGTTATTGCACCTTCCGTTTTACTGATACTTTAATAAATTTTTACTTTATTTGACATGTACGCATGCGCGTTTATAATAACGTTAAATATTTTATTTTAATACAGGCGTTCTATATTTAATATAAATACAGGCTATAACATTTTTAATTTAAAGCGCCTTAATTTTGACATACGTAGACATATTAACAATCATAACCAATAACCCTTTTTTACTTGACCTGTTCTGTGATACTTTCTTGTGAATTACTTAATGATGATGACTAGAAACCATTTTCCAGTTTTGGAAGAAATTAAAAATATTGTACTACTAGTAGAGGATCCGGCTTAAGAAAAAAACCCCTCATTCATTTCCATGATGAAATATTTTTTTATATAATAAAATATATAAATAAATACAAATCGGAGTGTTGACAGCCTATATTATGGCAAGGCTATTTTTATTCAAAAATTATTTCATTAATTTTTTTTACCAGTTACGGTCATTCTTTTCCTTGATAAATATCGTCTCAATCGAAAAAAATATATAGAAAATACCACACCATGGTTGACTACCTTTTTCCATGCAACAATACCTGTCTACCAGAACAGGTAAATTGATATAGTAATTTACCCTCTTTCTTTATCCAAATAAATGAAATATGTAAATATAGATATTTTTATTTAGAATTTAATGGTATATTGTTGACTTTTCAAATCGTGGCAATAATAGCGATAGACACGATTTAAAGTTTGAATAATTTTATTTTAAAGTCGGACGGGGCAGAGAATATGTATTAGACGCTTGCCAAAAAAGAGAAAGGCGCGCGTTCAGTTCTCTGTGTAATAGAGAAAGATAAATATATTCTCCGCCAAGTCATTTTTCTTTGGAAAATGCGATATCTCGCATCATTGACGCTTGTGTAGTTTTTTATGCCGTACATAAGGACAAAATGACTTTTGGTTGGAGAATATATTACACAGAGAATTGAACGCGCCTTTCTCTTTTCCGGCAGGCATCTCACGCTCAGCTGCCATCGTGCATCTTTCCCTACCGCACATAATAATATATGTTCTGTTCTCTGTCACACCCTACTTTAAAATAAAATTATTGAAACTTTAAATCGTGTCAATCACTAATCTTGCAACGATTTGAAAAGTCAACCATATGCCATTGGATTCGCAATATTTCACTTTTTTGGAAAAAGAATGAGGGTAAATTACCATATCAGTTTACAAATGTTAGACAGTTATTGTTGGACGGAAAAAGGTAGTCAACCATGGTGTGGCATTTTCTATACATTTTTTTTTCGATTGAGACGAATTTTATCAAGGAAAAGAATGATCTTAACCAGTAAAAAAAATTAATCAAACAATTTTTAATTAAAAATAGTCTATTACCCCGATTTGTATTTATTCATATATTTTATTATAAAAAAAATTTATTTCATCATGGAAAAGAATGAGGGGATATTTTTTTAAACTGGATCTTAGACTATACATTTAACTAAAAATTTGATGCATATTTAAATTTCTTGCTCTAATTTATAACGTAAAATTGCGCAGGTACCTGTCAATATAAAGTATAAAACTTAGAATGTCGTTGAAATAACAATCTGCGTAAAAAAATGTAATACAGGATAAAGTCACCTTTTTTCATTTTGTTTCTATTGATTTTAAACCTTTATACTTGCATTAACGAATTAAATAACGATTAATAGTAATTGAAAAGGGTCCTTAGAATAGGTCAAATTTTAGATGTGCAATATAAGGAATTCAAGATCTATAACTACTCGTAAGTATAAAAGTTAGTTTTAATAATATTACGATGAATTTTTCGAAAAAAAATTTTAAAGTGGAATAAAATATTTGTTTTTACAACCATACTGTTAATACAAAACGAACAAAACAAAAAAAAAACCAAAACCTACATAAAAGTAGTAAGAAGCAACGCAAAATAATGGCCGAGCAATATTATTAAGCTTGATATTAAACAAGTACAAGATGAGATGATTTTCCATAAAGTTAACATAAACTGAAAGATCAGAACTATCGTACCATCAGTAATGTACTTTTTGAACAAGCCTCGTATAGCTTAAATACTACAAAATATTTATATAAGTAAAAATCGCTGCCTACGCTTTTCATAAAGAAAATTACTTTCTTAATTTACTGTGACGCACTTAAAAATTGAAAAAAAAATATTTCAGAAGTCTTAACATGTTCCGTTAACCATTTTTTTATGGAAAGAATTCAGTTTTTGTCGTTTTTATTGTGATTTTTTTTTCTGTAGTAAAATCAAGACAAAGTAGCCCTAATATCTTTCGTTAAAGGCATTTGTCAATGATATTTATTGGCCCTGTGAAAAAAATAGTTTTTAATGATATATTTTTGTGAACTGTACTCAGTTTGGAATAAAATTATATTTTATGGTTAAAACTGGTCTGAATCTATCTACAATCTGAAACTTGTTGAACTTTTACAACATTTTTATTCAAAAATTTATTATTTGTATTGCAGGCATGAAATATCAAAATTATTAACTCAGTAATTCGTTACAAATAGGAAAAAATTATAAAACTGGGGAACAACAAAAACTATTAAAAAAATAATTATAAACCATCTAAAGAATAACTTATGAAAAATACCGTAAATCTATTAAAATTCTGCGTTTGGGGGATCCGCGTTCGGAAATAAGTTTCTTATATTTTTTATTATTTATTATTTTATAATTATTTTTTCACTTTTTAAAATTTTAAAATAATAAAACAAAAATCTGAAAACTTTCAAAATAAATCGAAAAAAATATAAAAAAATGAAAAAAAATCAAATCGAAAGGATTCAAAAGAAATCGAAAAATATATAAAATAAATGGAAAAAAAATCAAAAGAAATCGAAAAAAATCAACAAAAATCAAAAGAAATCGAAAAAAAACCTACAAAAATTAATGATATCAAAAAAACGACAAAAATCGAACAAGATCAACAAAAGTCGAAAGAGATCGAAAAAATCAATAGAAATAAAAAATAATAAAAAAAATCCAACGAAATCGACAAAAATCAAAAGAAATCGACAAAATCGAAAGAGATCGAAGAAAATCGAATGAGATCGAGAGGAATCGAAAAAAAATCGACAAAAATCAGAAAAATAAGAAAAGTTAGAAAAAACTGAAGGAATTTGAAAAAAATCAAAAAAACAAGGAAAAAATTAAAAACAACAGAAAAATGAGAAAAAAAAAACGAAAAGGAATTTGAAAAAAAACAAGGAAAAAATTAAAAAAACAACAGAAAAATGAGAAAAAAAAAACGAAAAAATCGAAAAATCAAAAAAATATCGGATAGGAAAAAATTAAAAAGAAAGAAATAGAAACAAGAAATAGAACAATGAGAGAAAATCAAAAAAACTAGAAAATATTGAAAAAATCAGAATAAAACATGAAACATAAATAAAAAAAATTAGTAAAAAAAAACGGGAAAAAATTAGGAAATATCGAAAAAATCAGAAAAATCGGACATAATCGAAAAGAAACTTACAGTGTTTACATCCAGACAGGATTTTTTGCATTTTTGGACTCAGGGAACTTGAAAACGTCGAGAAAAGTGACAAAAAGTGGGGGTAACAATTTTTTTTCGCCATCACGAAACTAATATTGAGGCTCTTGGGCCTCAGTAATTGAGGGTTTTTACAAAAGTTGGCTTGTAACTGAAATAATTGTATATTCAATAGATATATCATAAATTACGCACCTTTTAAATGGGTTAAAATTTGATATTCAAATTATAGTTCACCCATAGCCTTGTTAATAAATCATGATGGTCCCTTAGGCGCATATTGATTTTAAAATGGAAAATTGGGTCTTGTGATACTGAAAAATCTAATTTAGTAAAATTTCATATTTTTATTTCGGCGTATGAAAATTAAGTCAATAATGACAAAATTCTACTTACAGCCAAGGTGGTTAACGGAACATATTTAAGACTAAATGAAAATATATTAATGTAAAAAAAATAATTCTATAATTTAGAATATGTACGAAGCTACCTACATTGTTCAAAAATATTAGTAATAAAAGTAAATTTAAAATACTGTTAAATTTAGAGAAATGTACCAAGCTACATTGTTCAAATATAATATAACCCAATTAGTAATAGATGTTTAATTCATTAGTAGTAGAAAATTAATGATGTAACTGTCAAAAGGTCCTATAACATCAAAAATAATAAAAATATTTGCATTTCTTTTAATACATATAAATTTCTTGTGATGTAGCAAATATTTGATTTTACTGGTGCAGTTAAAAATGAATAATAATAGTTTTTTTAATCAAATTATGACGTTTTCTTTAAGATAAGATGACCAAGAACGAATATTTGACAAATAAATCCTCCTAGTTGAAATATTAAATAGTGTATGCAATTTTTTCTTACTCCGTTTAATAAAATCAAAGTCCTAACTTTTTGAGTCATATTGGTTTATAACGCCTCTACTTGTACCTCTTCAAAAAATCGATATAAAATCAATAATGTAGTCATATTCTTGAAATACGAATAATATTGCATATTTAATTTTATCAAACAATTTTATTTATGCACCTTTGAGAGGAATATTAATAAAAAAGCGAATAAATTATATGTACTCGATATATCACCAAATTTCATGTATACCAAACACATTTTATACAAAAAATGAGTTTCGGTCAAATTTGCTGATTTTCAAATTCAAATTTTCAAATCTGCAAAATTTGACCGATAGCTATTTTCCTTATAAAAAGTGTGAGATTTTACAGCAAAATGGTAATGAATTTTAAAAATACCTCTTGCTTATCTAAATTAAGTTTCAGAACATTTTTAATTTGTGAATGGAGATTTTCCAATAGGAGTGATTACATTCTGATCAATCAGTCTTATAGAAGCGTAAACATAAAACAAAATTGTGCTTCTTTAAAAGCTGCTTCATGCCGTACTCGATATTTTAATTTTTGAAGTGAAAATTTCCAAATAGTGTAAAACTTATCCATGTAAAATATCAATATTTAAGAGTTATTTCTATATTTTTGTATGGGTGTTATATTAACACATTTTGTTTTTCTTACGGATATTAGTAACTATTTAAAATCATTTGTTATGTTAAACCTAAGTAGAAAATTTTATCCACTTTTTATATTGAAATTTAGAACTAAGACGTATTTATTTTTATAAATGTCTTATTAAGGATGTTAAGTAGTATCTGTTTATTTTGTTGTATAGCTAATATTTACTCGCCAAACGAAAAACATTCCCAGATTTATTTTAATCAACGACCTTTTAATTTTAATAGTTTAAATTTTTTGTCTGAGGTTATAGGGAGGTTATAAAAATCATTCATAAGTGCCAGACCAACTGAACCATGAGTGCAGCCACAACCAAAAAAGTACAGGCAACTAAATAAATAGAAAAGAGTAATCATGCTATTTACAGAAAAACATTTGAATTAATCTCAATTTTGTAAAAATATATATAAATGCAAACAATTATATTTAATAGATGTAGGATATAGTTTGAATTGAAGTGTGGCATTTTTATCAGTCTATAATTTATTTCAAATAAAATTTTATTACTATCCTTGTTTTATTAATAAGATATGAGATTTATATAACAATGATTATTATTTTAATATATACATATTTAATCTACAGAGATAAATCAAATACTTTTTAATAACCGAAATTGTTTATGATATTCAACGAACCGATTTCCATAATGAGCAGGGATTTAATTTTGACTCAAGCATCAAAATTATTAAACCAATTATAACCAATACCTAATTAATCTACCTGACTGATAGTACAACTAAAGTAAAAAATGTACAAAAATCACTATAAGTGAATACTATACAGTGAGAGGATTAAGTCTTACCCCTCCGTACAATTCGTTGATTTTAAAAAGTAAAAAAAATGCTCGAAAAGTGGATTTTTGCACCCATTCGAGTATCTGACGGTATAAAACTTTTCAGGTGACAGCCACCCCCTCATTTTTTTTAAACAGCACTTCATTTGAAAGGTTATAAAAATCTGATTTCAAAAAGATATTACAATAATAGTTTAAGTTAATGAGTATTCTGAAAAGAGTGATTATTAGTCAGAAAGTTTATTAGTTTTTCAACAATGTTGAAGAATATCGTTACCACTAATCAAATCTACACTTTTTTAACACTACGCACGTTTCGCTAACTATTTTAACATCATCAAGAGTTGATGATAAGTTAATTGTTAAAAAAAGTGAAGTTTTGAAGACGATATTGTGCGTAGAGTATCAAAAAAGTGTATTTTTAGTTAGTCAACATTGTTGAAAAACATAGGTTTCAAATTCTCAATTGAAACTATAATAAATTTTTTGACTAACAATCACTTTTTTCAGAATTTTCGTAAACGTAAACTATTATTGTAATATATTTCAAATTAAGTGTCACATGACCTACTTGCTATTTTAATCCTCTCACTGTGGATAAAAGGGAAATAATTCTCCATATCCCCAACAAATAAAATTTTAGAAAACGAAGAGACTGCATGTTGTCTTCGTTATTATCGGATTTTCTCTCATTTGATTTTTCAGAAAAAAAAACAAAGGAAAAATAAGGGAAAACATGGGGAAAATAGGAAAATTAAGGAAAATAGGGAGAAATACGGAATAATAGAGAAAAATTTGGAAAATAGAAATTACGGAAATTAGAGAAAAATAGGGGGAATTTACGGTAAAATAGTATAGGGAAAAATAAGGAAAAATACTGAAATAAAAGTAACCTAGGAAAAAATAAGAGAATAATAGGGACAAAAACGGGCATATATGGGGACAGGAAAAAATAATGAAAAACAGGAAAAAAATGAGGAAAATAAGCTAGGGAAAAATAAGAACAAATAGCGAAAACTAAAGAAAAACTAATGTAAAACAGAAAAAATAAAAAGATTCATATAAAGGAAAAATAGAGAAAATATTGAAAAATAGGGGAAAGTATTGAAAAAAAAGCTAATAAAAAATAGGAAAAATTAGAATATTGTAAAAATAGGAAAAAATATGAAAAATAGAGAAATAGTAAAAATAGTGGAAAATTCGAAAGAAAATAGAGAAAAATAATAAAAAATTGTAAAAACAGCGAAAAACAGGGAAAATCAGAAACAAATAGGACAACTAGTGAAAAATAGGAAAAACATGGAAAAAATAGAGAAAAATTGGGAAAAATATGAAAACATATGGCAAAATAGGGAACTTGAAGAATAGTGAAAAATTAAGAAATATAGGAAAAAATAGGGAAAAATTGGAAAAGTACGGAAACATTGGGAAAATTAAGAAAAAATACAGAAACAGGGAAATTAGAAAATAAATGGGAAAACATATGTGAAAACAGTGAAAAATAGAGAAATATAGGGGAAAATAATGCTGATTCAGAAGAAAAACGTCACAAGTCAAAAAAACGTCTTTTTCAGGAGGGACATTTTCATTTCGAATTGTGTCTTTCAACACTGGAAATTAAAATGAATAGTTACCACTTACCGAGTTGTGACGTTTTTCGTGACATTGTATCTTGGCAGTAACTGGAGCATAAGTGCAAAATATGCAGGCACCAGTAGAAAAACGACACTTACACCCTCTATCGGCGTGCACATGAATCAGACTTATGTCACTTTTATAGAACAAAGGGAGCCCCATTTCACGAATTTTAGTGAAAAAAAAACAAAAAATAATAATTTTGGACTTGTGACGTTTTTTTTCCGAATCAGCTATGGGCTAAAATAAAGGAAGAGGAAAAAATACGAAAACCCATGGAAAAATAGGAAACAATTTGAAAAACCTACATAAAATAGAGAAATATATGAGAAAATAGTGAAAAATAAGGAAAAAGATATATAATAATAGGGAACAACAGAGAAAAACAGGAAAACATAATGTAAAACAGGAAAAATATTAACAAACAAGCAAAGCTGTCCTCCAGAGAGACTACGTAGCAAATCACGGGTATTCAGCTAGTCTCATATACCGGATACTAAATTTGAATTTAAAGACAGTGGCGTATATTCAAATTGTATTTGTCAAAGACATACATAATTCGTAGGGGGATTAAATGATGCATTAAAATTTTTAGTTTTAATTTATCAATGATTTGATTCACTCTAACTTTATTACCATTTCTATATATTTATTTAATATAGACCAATTAAATAATAATCATGGTTATGTAAATTATACAATTTTAATAAAAAATAAACAAGACCAGTAGTAATAAAGCATTGTTTAAAATAAATTATAAACTAAAGATATAATGAGTCCACGAATTTTTAACGCATTGGAATTAGCGTATTTTTGTACGGACAAAAACGACACAACTCGAAATCATATTCTATCCAGTAGAGTCACTCTCACACAGTGGTTTCTATTATGACTGACTAAATAAGCAGTGAAACTAACCGCTTAAATATACTTCCTTACACGGTAGAATTATTATTATTATGAAATATTTTATTACAAAATTAAAAATGGCAATCAGAAAAATGCTTTTTACAAAATTGTGACTATTCCGGTTGTTTTAAAGGCCAAACTTTTCTTGTGCTATTAAAAAATATAAAACATAAAACGATCTGTTTTTCGATGTTATAAAATAAAAATCATACGACTGTTATTATTTATGTAACTATAAATTAAGTGTTTATTCATTCATAAAACACTCATTTGTCAAGTGATATTAGGTTTTACTTGTTGGTTAATTATTTTCAATAATTGTTATTTTTTGTACGATTACCAAATATAGATACGTGATTCGCACATAAAGCTTACTACTCACTTGGATGATTACAACACTCGCATTCGGCTGGTGTTGTAATTTCATTCTTATAACTAAGAACTTACGTTATGAGTATAATTATATCCTTTCTTCGCGAAATTTGTTTTTTACTCAAATATACACAAGAAATGTCATGCTGATAAAGAAAAGAAGAATAAATCCATGCTAAGAAATAAAATAAAAGAACTGACCTTGACCAAATCCAAGAGCACCATAAACTCCAAGATACATATCTCTTTTTGCTGGATTAACGGTAGTTCCATTTACAGCAATAGTTTGATCATCTGCCCATACTCCTAACCAAACATTTGAACCTACACTGAATCCTTGATAAATTAAATTGAATACTAAAGTTGATAACATAAAGATCATTCCTATGGATTTCAGATAATGTTTGTATACAGCCCATCTGACATTTCCAGTCTCTGCCTTTTCGGTTTCAATGAGCTTTTCGCCTTTTTGTAATTTTATAGAATCCTCCGCAGATGATTTTCTAGCACTCTTATCCATACTATTCAGACGTTGTATAGAACCGTTTCCGAGATGATCTGAACCAGTTTCGGATTGTGACTCCGAAATCCGCGACCTGTGCCTAATTAGTTTTTTATGGATTTCTTCTGCCAGGGGTGTATCACTTAATTGGTCTTTAAGTTCATCCAATTCTAAAAAAAAATGATGAAATTAAAATCTGAATTGTTACAGAAACAAGGTGTTTGAATCTTGAATCGCATTTTTATGATAATGAAAATATTTATTTAAGCATTGCTCTTAATTTTTAATTATTTTAGTTTTAATGAAAAGAAATTTTCTGACAATGTAAATTTTAATGTTTACTCAGGTTTCGGACTCTGGAGAATAATATAACTTTTTTTCATGAAATAAAACGATGAATTATTAGACAAATAATTCAGTTTTTTCATTCATAATGGAAATATTATTTTCTAAAACAATTGTTTTTTATCGTGTTCCCCTCAGCGTGTAGACGGACAAAAACACACAACAAAAATACATTATCCATTATGGACATACTTTATATAGATTTGTAGTAAGAAAGGATACTAATAATGAATACAGCTAAGAGATAACAACAAATCATGCGCATTTTTCATGCGAATTTATACATTGTTCCTTAAGTTTAGAAATAAAAATGTTATAGTACCAATATTATAAAAAAATCCTTAAGGCGGAGTTAGCAAATGGATAAGCATAGGGAAATTTTTGATCATACAGGCAATAAATGTATGCGGATTTGCTTTTTTTATGTATTAAAAAGTAAAAAAATATAAGAAAATGGAAAAAACAATCGAATTGTGAAAATTTAACTTAAATAAAAGGCATCAAAAATCGCTATAAAAACTATTTCAGGAACAAATTATATTTCATTTTTTGCTTTCATTTACGAGCCTTATATGTTCAAAAATTTATAATTTGAACCATAGAACATCACCAAAAATACATAAGAGACCTGTTATTATGGCAATTTTACAGTTCACGTACTTTTTTATAGATGGCGCCACCTGCAAAATAATTCATGTCTACGTAATAGAGCATTTATGCCTTTGTTCCAATATTTTTAAAATGCTGCTAAAATTACTATTTTAGTATAATACCTAATGAAAACTAGGTTTCTTTTAGAATTATAATTATGGTAACTAAATTTCAAAGTACGAAATTCGGGAAGATATTCTTAATATTTTTTTTTACAAAAATTAGAAGAATCGAAAAAATTTGAAAAAAAAACAGAAAAAATCGGAAACAATATTAAAAAACAAAAACTTTGGAATAAATTGAGGGACATTTGAAAAAATGAAAAATAAAATTGTAAAATACGGAAAGAATGAAGAAATCACAAAACCGAAAAAAAACGCTAAAAATCGCAGAAAAAAAACACAAAAAAACAGAAAAAATCGGAAACAATATTAAAAAACAAAAACTTTGGAATAAATTGA
Organism: Neocrepidodera transversa; assembly: GCA_963243735.1. Taxonomy (NCBI): domain Eukaryota; kingdom Metazoa; phylum Arthropoda; class Insecta; order Coleoptera; family Chrysomelidae; genus Neocrepidodera; species Neocrepidodera transversa. The sequence continues at coordinate 9,634,636 of OY725338.1, forward strand.
GGGACATTTGAAAAAATGAAAAATAAAATTGTAAAATACGGAAAGAATGAAGAAATCACAAAACCGAAAAAAAAACGCTAAAAATCGCAGAAAAAAAAACACAAAAAAAAGCCTAAAAAACGCAAGAAATTGAAAAATTTCACAAAAAATCGTAAAACAATCGCAAAAAAACCGCATCAAAATCACAAAAAAATGACAAAAAAATATCGCAAATTATCACAAAAAATCAATGAAATAAAAACAGAAAAAGAGACAAAACATCATTAAAATGAAAAAAAAAACGAGAATGAATTAAAAGAATCGAAAAAATCTGAAAAAAAAATCAGAATAGGAAAAAAAACAAAAAACTTTGAAAAAAAAAATTGACAGTGAAATTAGAAAATATTGGGAAAAAAAACAGGAAACAACTGTAACCATACAAAAATGAAAAAAATCGATATAAATGGCAAAAACTCGCAAATAAATACTAAAAAAGTTGCAAATAATTACAATAACAGAAAAACCGAACAATGCTGAAAAATCACAAAAAAACACACAAAAAACAAAAGTAGAAAAAATCGAAAAAAACACAAAAAAACAGACAAAACAAAGAATCAGAAAAATGAGAAAAAACTAGAACAAATAAAAAAAAGCTCTCTATAAAATGATATATAAAAAAATTCTAAATAAGAAAAAATTCATACTGTAGAAAAAGACAGAGAGTAAGAGAAAGAGACGGATGGAAAATACAGAGTGTTCCATTTAAAATAATATAACTATGGTGCAGATCTTTTTATTGAGGCAACCTGTAGATCAAAATAATTTAAAATTGTATCTGCAGTAAACATTTTTTACACAATCTTACCGTTTTCCATAAAAAGACCAACGAGACGCGTTTATATTCTACAAACGTCAAAAAATGACAAGGTTCGCGCATTGATAATAATATGCTGACGCTTTTTTGATTTTCCTATTTTACCACGTCACCTTGCGCGAAATAGTGTGCGAAATACATATTTCGCGCACTGCATGTAAAATATATGAGATTTTTGTATTTTAACCTTTATGGTCCTCAATCAACCAATAATCCAAGACATCATTAATTTCTAAATGTTTAACACTTTTCAAGTTGTGACAAAATTTTACACTACCTAATTTTATTTATTAGAACGGTTTTTTGATGTTTGTAGAAAAAATTTTATTTGCAACTCGTGCGCGAAATTCTTTGATGATCTTGACTATTTTTTTAACTCGGCTGTACCTAGTTAAAAAAAATCAGTTTCTCAATCACCAAAGTAGCATTTCGCGCACTAAAATAACAATTTTTTTTTTTTTTTTGCTTTTAATTTATTATTTATGTAACAAACGTTCTAAATTGGATAACTTTTAAATCCGTCACAACGCCTGCCATTGGCTATGACGTTATTATACGCAGTCTAGCGAGATTTTGCCGCGTCAACATATCAACCAGTGTCATTTTTAACTGTCACTAAAATAACAAAATGCCTAAACAAAGTTGCGTCACTGGATATCAAAAAGCATGTTCCTCAAATGCTGATGGATAAGTAAAATTTTTGACAACAATCGTTATTGCATAGAATTACCAATAGATGGGGACAGATTCTAGCGTAAAATGACGCCACGGCCGTTATACTTTTTCCCGCCATGCGGAATAGTATTTTAAACATTTTTATAAATAGAATTTTAAAAATAAACTGTATGGATAAAAAAAATCATGTAAGTTCCCTATTAAGGACATTCATACTTTACTAATAGTAAAATTTCCTTTCAAATTCGTAGTGAATAACTAATTTTCTACCAAAAATTAATTGATATAAGACAAGCAATTATATATCATTTTAATTCAATTTTAATCATGTAATTTCCATGACTTTCCCCAATGAGGCCGAACCCTGATAAATTAACATTATTATATCTGTATACTTTTCCACTTTCTTTGTAAAATGAAAGTGAAACAAGTAGGAATTAAAATATTTCAATGTTTTATTACTACTAAAAATATATTTTCTGTATCTATAAAAATACTGCATTTAATGTTTGAAAAACGATTCTCAAAACTACTTTATCTCATTTCTCACATTCGAAATTTAAAGCATGCTAGGCTGTAAATTAGAAATCAAACAGAAGAGACAGCAATAGTCAAATAATCAATGAGTTTCATTTATGACAATGCTGAAATATTTTACCACCAACTGGTCTTGTTATAAGTTTTGACCAAAAAAACCAATAGCGCCTCTTTCTACAATAACAAAAATTGAACTTTTTCCTAGTTTTTTTGTTACAAACATATTCATGCTCATTTGGTAAAAAAACAATTAATTTTGAAAATTATACCATTATACCAGTAAAATTTTGCTCAATAGGCTGTGATCACTCTTAAAAACCGTTTCAACAAATAAATATTCATCTACCATTGCTAAGAACTCTTTTCTTAATATGTTGATTACGTAAATTTTCATCATGTTTACTAGTTCCATACCATGTTTCCTTTAAATATCAGGTCTAATATTTAGTAACACTCATGAACTACTCTAAAGAGCATTGCGTGAGCATTGTTCCTCCTTGTGTGTCCCAGTTTCTTCTAGTTTAAAGAGTTTGAAAGTAGGAAGTATAAAAAAATAATGGTATTAACAACAAATTTAAGTTGGTGGTATATTTATAATTTGACACATGCAGTCTGGTCTGTTTTTGCACTCACTATATTTTGAGCGATTAAAAATATATAAATTTCTAATGAACATTTGGAGAATCTTATGGATTCGAATTTCTAGTTGTTTTATATTATTTTTGATCGCTAATGAAAGAAATGAAATGAAATTTGAATTTGATGGCATGTCATTGATGAAACTATCCAGTTCTAATATGATTAAGTAACACACTATAAAATGATCATTCAAAAACTATAAAAGAAAATAGTAAAACGCTATCTACTCATTAATTGCAAACGACATACCATTTGATTTTACTTTAGAACCTATAAAAGGGAAAATATGTTATTATTTGAAACTTCAGTTGAAACAAAATATATGACTTTTAAGTATTTTTTAGCTGTTTTATTTTTAATAATATTTCAAAACAGAACAAAAAAGATTTTATTTTTTAATCATATATTCAGTTCCTCTTTTGCTTTCGGCATTTATTATAGTTTAAAAAATAAGTGCGTTTTCATAAATTTTTAAACAATATAAATCAAAAATCCATCAAGTAAATTTACCAACTATTATGATATTCAAATATTGAAAGAATTTATACAATAACGTTAATGTTTTAAAAGAAGGTAAATTCTATCAAAATTAATTTTCAATGAATAATAAAACTCCAAGTTATATGACAAACAAAAACGGGGCTACATGTTTCGGCCAAACAAGGGCCATCATCAGGCAAAATATATAAATCACACGTACAATATAACCAAAAGGTTAAAAAACATTGATATTAAAATTAACTTAAATTATTAACTTTTTTGAAAATTGAAAAATATCAAATCCATCAAAATCACTACAAACTTTGATGGATTTGATATTTTTCAATTTTCAAAAAAGTTTTTAATTAATTTTCATAACATTATTTTTTGAACCTTTTGGTTATGTTGTATGTGCCATTTATCTATTTTGCCTGATGATGGCCATTGTTTGTCCGAAACATTTTGATTGTCGTTTACAACTTGAGATTAAATATTGTGGTATGACATTAAATAATTTGCCACATTTGAGTATGGTTAATCTTGTTTTTTTTTTAAATTAATTTTGTGCAATAAAAATTATATCTCATTGTGTTTCATCTATTGTAATTTACTTTTAAATATTAAAAATATATAAAAAGCACATATTTTTTACTAAATCTCCTATAAAAATTATTTAGTAAATTAGTCCTACCTTCTTCAGTTTCAGCCTCTTCTGAAATATGCTGCAACAAGAACTCTGCAAAAGCTCCCTTTCTATCCATTAGTTCTTGGTAAGTGCCCGTTTCGGATATTTCTCCATTCTTCAACACAATTATTTTATCTGTTTGAGGCAAATACGTGATACCGTGAGTCACCAAAATTCTTGTTTTATTTTTCAGTAATCCAGTTGGTCCAATTACTCTCTCAAATATATGTTTACCAACATGACTATCTACAGCACTTAGAGGATCATCCAAAAAGTAGATATCTGTATTTGCGTAAACTGCTCTAGCCAAGCTCACACGTTGTTTTTGTCCTCCAGACAAATTGATACCTGTTAATAAATTAAAATATAATGACATTTCAGTTATAGAACTGATAAAAATATTACAAAGTAACTTATTTATTAGATGAGTTACAAATAGTTACAAAAATTATATACAAATATAAATTTAATTAAATACTATTATTTATTAATAATGTACTTAGATTTTCATCTTGATAATAGTTCGTTTTAAAGAGGGGTTGAAAGAAAATTGGGATAGTCCTTATAAATTATTCTCATAGCTCTTTTTTGAATCTTAAATATTTCTGTTGCAAAGGTAGAAGTGATCGTAGAAAATAATTCTATATCTATTTCTTGAATAAAAATTAGTATAATAAAAGGTAAGAGTAGTATTTTTCAGAACGTCTTTAATTAAAATTATCAAGTCATAACCAGTTTGATTTAGCAAACATTCTTTGAAATAGAGAAATCCCCCTCCCAACAGGGTTTTTATTACGGATAATGTTACGGAAAATTTAAAATTTGACCCTACACTTGCTCCAGGGCAGAGTTTATATTTTCATCATAGGCGTAGTAGCTCGATAAAGCATGAGAGACACCAATCCATGAGGCATTATTCTCACCACAATACATACTATGTTGTGTACGCATTTTACGTCCTTATTTTTTAATAAAAGCCAAATCATGTTTCTAGTAATGTGCAACTTTAATTTTTGAAATTTGTTTTATTACATTTATTTATAAGAAGTTAAATATGCGCCTTAAATATCTTATTTTAGAATTTGTTTATTAAAAAAATAATAAAAAATCGTCAAAAAGCTCATTGCATATTACTAGAGGATAAGATAAACTATTTATGTTATGGTCTCCTAGTCTAAAATCAGAAGAATATATATTTTAATTGAGCGATGATCCAGTATTAGATTTAAATAAAAACAAACTATTTATATTTGTCAAACCGGCATAAGTTAAGAACAAAAGTATTTATGTAAAAAATGGATTGAAAAGAAGAAATCGCTTAATGAATATTTTTTTTAAATATTAACCATGATTTAAAACAAATTATAGAAAATACTTAAATTTGAATCAGGGAATGATAAAAAGTATGTTCAAAACATAAATTAAAATAATTTTTTGTTAATATTTAACTTATATTACATAAATACCTTTTTCTCCTATTTCAGTCTGATCTCCAGCAGGTAACATTTCAAAATCTGGTACAAGAGCACAGGCTTCAATTACATCATCGTATAGAGCTTTGTCATATGGTTTTCCAAACAAAACGTTGTCTCGAAGGGTAGCATTCTGAATCCAGGCCTGCTGGGCTACATATGCTACTTTTCCATAAGAATTAACTCTACCAGATACTTTATCCATTTCTCCTAAGAATGCGGATACCAAGCTGGATTTTCCCGAACCTACTGTTCCAACAACAGCTGTTAGTGTTTTATTTTTTATTCGAATGTTGATGTTTTTTAGTACTGGGTCGTCTCCCCATGAAAAATTTCCGTTGTCAATAGTTAATGGGTCTGAAAAAACAACATTATTATTAAAATTGCATAAATTATTACAAGTACCGTATATATAATTTAATCAAAATGTACAAATAGGATATTTTTCCTCCTAAACGATTTTTTGAAAAGCATGTTATTTAATTTCTGAATTTATTTTGAAAATTTTACTGTTTTCTTAGGATTCTAAATTTTCTTTGAATAATATGTTACCCTTTATATAAGTGATACTGTAATTGGCACTGAACTGTAATAAATCCTGTGATTACTCAAAGTTCAGATTTTTCATACTCTGGTAAAACTTTCTCTACCTGTCTTTGGCACGGAATATTTTTCCAGTATAACACATTTTTACTTATTCCATACAAAAATTTTGGTCCAATAAATGGATTTCTTGTCCCATTTCTAGCAAAACTACTAGCGATATTTTAACTTACTTCAGAGAAGTAAGTTATTGAGATTATTTTGTTAGTGGCCGATTTGCTTCAAACTTGTTATGTAGACTCCTTAGGGTCATACCTCGATCGAATTTATATTTGAGCCCTGTAAGTCAAAGTGGACGGGAGATATGGGAGCCACAATGGCACATGCACTTCAAATGGCAAAATTTTTTGATGGTTGATATTTACTCAGCATCAATAGCAAAGCTAATTGTGAGTAGATAGAACGTCCTTTAACTTTAAAGACTCAATAACTAAAGGCGATGACGTTTAGAATAAAATTTAACAAGTTGATTTCTTATACAATTGTCACAATCTAAACGGCATTGTCGTTAGTTACAGAACCGTTAAAGTTAAAGGACGTTCTATCTACTGACAGTATGACTTGTACCTAATCCAATATTATTTTGTTGTGTTTATCCAGTGAATATTTACAGTTCTAGGTCGTTTTAATTTTACAGAAAACTGATCGCAGTGTTTTTAATGTGGATTCTAACTCAATTGAGGTTTGAAGCCTTCACCTGGTGCAAACTGAGAGAACTTTTAAGGAATATTCTTATTTGAAAGACTTTGTATTTTCTGGAATTCTTGACTAAGACGGCAAAGGTAATGATGGGTCTATTAACAAGCGTCATCCGATATGATGATTAATATTAAATTTTGAAGTTACGATCTCACGTTTTTTTTTCAAAAAGTTGCCAGAATATCTAGAATACTGTCAAAGGTTTTAAAGTTATTTTTGAGATATCGAGTTCCTTATGAGAATGATCCACGGTATTAACCTTTTCTGGATCTTTTTAAGGATTCATATGAAATGTTATTGAAAACATTCTCTAAATAAAAAAATGCACAATAAGGCCATTTGCCTCAAATTGTAGATTTTCTTTTTATTCAAATTAATTTTTTTGGTAAAATTTTTATATTTTTTTTAACAAAATTTGGATTTCATTGTATTTATTTTTCATTTCTCGATTTTATTTTAAATATTTTAGAATTTTAAATAATCAAATTTCAATTTTTTTGCTTCAAAACTTTTTTTCTTTAAACTTTGATTAAAAATTGTCATTACATTTTTTTATCTACTTCTAATTAAATTACATGCTTTTATAATAATTTTGTATTTATAAATCTCTATTTTCCTTACCTTCAGAAGGTTCATGAAGTACATTATCTGGATCAAGTTCTTCTGCATTCATGAAGTTGTTTATTCTCTTGACCGATACCCAAGTCTAATTATAAATGAATTTATTAAAGTAAACCATAAACCTCAAAAATCTAAGAAAAGAAAATATTTCCACCTAAATAAGATTAACTAAAAAATAATTTTTGCATTTGGTATGTTTATTTAATATGAAAAATGTGGAATATTTTCTCTTTCAACTAACCACTTAATCTAATAACATTCAATTACAAATCAGTTTTTAATTGATTAAAAATTTAATAAATATTTTTAAAATATAATTTTTAACCTAAAATCTACATGCTTATATTTTATTTAATTTTCCACTTATATTTCTGTAAAAATCAAAATCTTAAAGATGCTGGAATCGCTGATTTTTGAAACCTAACCTGATCGTCTAAAGTAATTTTTTTCTTCTCGATTGTCATATCAACCCAATTTTTTACTTTTAACACCACATTTTCAGGCATTTGGGACTAGTTTTAGATAAAAATGGTGCGCACCACCATTGAATTTTCATTACGAAATAGTGCAAAACATCGCTCTGATCGGGTTGTGGAAATACGCGACTCAGTAGCCAATATTTTCCAATTTTCAAAAACTTATTATCGTTAATTTAAATTTTGAAATATGTTGATCGCAAAAACAGAAAGGGGAGCGAGCATCACGCAATTAATGGCGAATGGGTTCCATTATCTACCGGCACCAAGTTGTACTTGGTTAGTCGCTTTTACAGAGGATTTTATCCCATTAAGTGACCATGTCCGGTTGGTACCCATCAACCTACGATAGATGTCGTGACTATCTATCATTTTTATATGTTTCGGCTGACTTGGATGTGGATAATAAACTCAACTTTAAAACAAAAATTCTACTAACTTAGGAGATGGTACCTTTTATTCAAATCTCTAATAATTTTTACTTATAAAATATGAAATTAAAATACCAAGTTTTAAAATTTTTTTTTTTTAATTTTGAACAGTACTTAAATATAACGAGCGAAATAAAAATATTATATCTAAAAATGATAATAAAATATGTAATAAAATTGTAAAATGCTCTTATCATTTAAAAAGAATCTATTTATTTTTGGACTGTAAAACCTTAATACTGTAACACATTTGTAATTGAATATTTTAGCCTTATAAGTTATGTTATTTAAAAGCAGCAGAAATAATGAAATGCAAAGAAATGATTAAATTATTTTATTAATAAAGCAAAACCAATTTTTCTCTTTATTAATTAAAATAAATATAAATTGGTAAAGTCAAACAAAAAAAAATCTTCAGAAAAAAATTGGGTTTGCATGTATGAATCAAAAAATTAATTCTTACTTGCACTAAATTTGATATCATCATGGGTAACATGCTCAGCGGAAATCTTATGATATTGAAGAGAGAAATAGAAACATAGGCTTTATTCGCATCTAATACATTTTTCTCATCCACCAATACAAATGTAGCAAAAGTGACTAGCGACACCTAAGACAATTGTTAAAATAAAAATAGAATAAATAGTAAAAAGTCAAAGTAACACCACCAGATTTGCCCTGTTATTTTGATGTTTTTACTTAATGAAAACATTATTATTACCAAAAAAAGGGCATTTTAATTTTATGTCATACTTGTTTAAATTTAAAAATAAAATATTAAAGATATGTAAATAAGAATTTTTTAATCACAGACATACAATTTAGCTTTGATATATTAAATGCATCTCATTGTTTTTATTATATTCCTTTTGTAGTAAAAATGATTCTGATAGACTTAATGCTAGAGCTACACAAATACTGCAAAATTTGGAGGAGATACATTACAAGAATTTACGAAAAACATGGATGGACAAAACCATTATTTATAATTATGAATAGTCTTTTAATATTAGATATCAATATCAAAGCTGAAATGTAATAAAAAAAATCATTTTTTACATGATGATTTAATTTTCATTAAACAAATATTATAGAGAAAAAGATTTACGTAATATCGATGAATAACTATAACCCAAACGTGTTATTGTAATTTGTTACATGCTCCTCTTTGAAAAATGTTTACCTCTACAGCGTAAACCAATATCATGGGTAGAAGAGCCATAGGCATTCCCATTATAGCGAACAGAGCTATAGATTTGAATGTTTTCTGTGGTGTCAAAACATTTTTTGCATCACTGAGGACGTATGTCATTAATGTAATCAATGTTACCTAAATCGATACGCAAACATAAAAATATATAAAGAAACTAACATATACATATTAAATAAGTTCATTTATCAAACAAATGCAACACTAATACGTTAATCCACCTAAATACAATACAATCAAATATTTAATTCAAGCAGGTAAATATTTCAAATACATGTAACATATTAAAACAGTTTTGTCTTTCCAAGTCCTACATTTGAAAACAATATTTGTTTCATAAAATACCAATTTAAAAAATGAAAATACCATTGCTGCATTGAGAAATTCAGAAATTTTTTATTTATTTTCATTTTGACCAGCAATTTGTTTTTTTCTAAAAATTATCGGGTAATTTTTTTCACAATGTCTTTATTAACATTGACTTGGAATGTGAATTTTTTTGTGCGGTTACATGTAGCAAATTAAATTCAGAAAAAACAAAATGCTGACGAACATCGTTCATACACAAAGAAACCTGAAACTGGAGACTGTAATCATTTAAGTTTTACCAAAAGCCATGAAGATAATGAAAACATATCCAATGTCACAGGAATTTTTTCCGTTATTTTAAAACGTTATAGGGAGGGTAAAGAGGATACTTACTCCCCCAGGAAAAAAATAGCAAGAAGAAATAAAATATATGAAATGTAGAAATGGACAAACATATATTTGTTTAAGTTTGATTACCCCCCACCGCAAGAAAAAATTACCACCGCCCCTCGGAAATAAGTTATCTACGCCTTGTATACAGCTTGTTTCAGGCGAGGTTTAGGAGAAAATAATCAATCAGATAATCACTCTCGCAAATACAGATAAAATCATAGAATCACTACTGGAATAGATCCGGAAAACAGTGAAGGAAAATTCACGGAAAACTACAGAAAATCAAAGAAATAAACGCCGAAAAGTATTTTTCTGCAGAAAACCAGAGAACAATGATATAGAAATGCCCACAGTTTCCAATCAATTGGGAAGTTTTTCCTATAATGCTTCCAATTAAAATGAAAGTATGGAAAAAACACATAAAAAGTGCAAATTTTTACAAAAACAAATAAATTTTTTCACGAAAGTTAGGAGAAAAGGCCTAGAAAAAATCGCACATGAATTGGGAAAAAAGCATGAATACATTTTCCAGCGTTCAATTTGAATAAAGAGATGCATTTTCCAGTTAAAATTGAAAAAAATGAGCAAGAATGCATTTTTCCATACCGAATTTGAAAAAAGCAGGAGAATGCATTTTTCCACAAATTTTTAAAAAGAAGCAAGAATGCAATTTTTCACTGTTAATTTGGAAAAAAAAGGAGCAAGAACGCATTTTTCCACTGTTAATTTGGGAAAAAAGGAACAAGAATGCATTTTTCTCCACGACCATTACTGAATGTATGAATTCTGAAATCATTTTTAATAATAGAATGTAAACATTCACACTCTAGAGTCTGAATATTTATTCTATAATACTTGCCTCTTATGCATTTTGCATGTATTTTCATTCTTTATCAAGGTAAAGAATGGATTTTCTGTAATCGAATTAAACAATATCGATTGCCGTGGACTTCAAAAGTGTCAGTGTCAGATATAAAATGGCGACGGTAATAATTATTTTCAAACAAGTTTTAATTTAAACAAAATAATGAGTGAAAAATCAAGTGAAGTAGATATAGAATTTAATAATATCTGAAATTGTAAATTATGAAAAAACACCAATGCACCAGATTTTAATTTCGGTAAGTGTACCACAGCACTATAAATATTAATACAATGTAATACAAATATGTCAACAAATAACTTGTGTTCAGATTTAATTTAATTTTGATTTATACTTTATGATCGTGGAGAAAATATAGTCTGTTACTCGGTAAGAATGAAATAATTCGACACTCGTGGTTCCTCACACTCGCATTCGCTCGCGTTCGGAATTTTCCACTCGTTTCGAATTTTTCATTCTAACCTTGTTACAGAATCTACTATTCTACACTCAAATTCGAAAAAAAAAAAGAGCAAGAATACATTTTTCACAGTTAAATTTCAGATTAAAATTTTGAATTACTAATTTTTCGGTAAATTGTTGAGTTGCTACAGACAATTTTACAGAAACCCAGCAAAAGTGCAGTTTTGAAATATGAATTGGGAGAAAAAAACAAGAATGCATTTTTCCCTACAAAAAATTGGAAAAACAGCAAAAATGCATTTTCCACACAAATTAGAAAAAAAAACGGTAGAAACAATTGCATCTTTCCTCACAGGAAACCGAAAAAAACAAAAAACATTTATTCACATAAAAATTTGGAATTCAAAGCAAAAGTGCATTTTTCCATACAGGAAATTAAAAAACAAAGCAACAATGCATTTTTTTACACAAGAATTTGAAATTCAAAGCAAGAATGCATTTTTCCATACAGGAAATATAAAAACAAAACAACAATGCATTTTTTCATACAAAAACTTGAAAAACAAAGTAAGAATGCATTTTTCCACATAGTAAATTAAAAAACAAAGCAACAATGCATTTTTTACACAGGAATTTGAAATTCAAAGCAAGAATGCATTTTTCCTTACAGGAAATTGAAAAACAAAGAACAATGTATTTTTTTAAACAAGAATTTTAAATTCAAAGCTAGAATGCATTTTTCCATACAGGAAATATAAAAACAAAGCAACAATGCATTTTTTCATACAAAAAAATTGAAAAACGAAGTAAGAATGCATTTTTTCATAAGGATATTGAAATACAAAGCAACAATGCATTTTTCTACATCTTGGATAAAGAGAGAAAAGAAATCACTTCCCGGATAATCTGCTTCTGGAGGATCATCCGCAAACCAATTCCATCTGGCTAGTTTACAGCTTAATGGTACGTATTTTTCTACTTACCTCACAAACTGCACTCAAGAGCAAAATAATCTTTCCGGCATCTTTTTCCCATTGGGAATAATCAACTAATTTCAATATCAACTTTTGTTCTTTTTCACAATAAATAATTAAATACGTAAATGTCAAATGTGTCCAAATCAAAACTGACATAAAATTTGGATTGTTGAAGTTATCTAAGACATTGACTTTAGATGCAAATTCTCTGTCTCATCTGGTTTACATATGCTACTAAGACAAGCGATAGTGATAATGTGGGGTGTCAGGAGTTACTTAACAAATTTTAGTATTATAGTCGTGCTGGTTTTAATATGTACATGTATTTTAAATATACCCTGTATAAATGGAAAAAAATTATTGTAAGTAACTTTTGTAATCATATTTTTAGTTTTCCAGAATGTTTGGAAGAGTATTTATTTACTTCTCGTCATCTTTTTATTTTTTTAAATTATACGAGTATAATTATTTGTGAAAATCGTGTTTTATGATTGCTTACCAAAAATGGTGCACAGGACCATATAAAAGAAGTACCAGCATTCAGATAAGCGGCTTGCTTCAAAACGTTTATCTCTTTGTTTCTTATTTTTAATACTTGTTGTTCAAAACTGTTTTCCCAAGCGTATAGTTTCAAAACTTTTATACCATTTAAAATTTCATTCATTAATTTTACACGTTCATCTTTGTTCTTCATTTGCTTGACTTGTAAGGTTTTGACCTTATTAGCAATAAAGCCATTTACTGGTATCAAGATTATCATCACTGCCAAACCAGCAAGAACCGATGGTCCCAATTCTTGCCAAAGAAAATAAAGAGATAGGCAAATCTGCAATGGAGCAGACCATATCATATTCAAATAACCAACTAAATCCATAAATTTTTGAGCATCTACTGCCATAAGGTTAACTATTTCACCAACGGTGCTTTCTTTGCGTGCGCTGTTTGATATTTTTAAAGCTTTCCTGTAGATGGTTGACACTAGGACGGTACGAATTCTCATTCCGACGACAAACATTCTATTGAAATATTGAGCCAAAAACAGAGTCTGAATCATGGCTGTTACGAGAAGTAAAACTGCATATAAGTAACCTTTCCATAACGGTTCATCATGTTTGACATACGAAATTAATAATCTGAAACAAAATGGTTAATTGAAGTAAAGTTATGACATAGAATAAGATCTTAGGTGTCATTATTGAAAAATATGCATCCCAGCAATGATTTGTCCTTTAGTGGCACTATGATAGGATGTGTATATTTCAAATCTCACTATCAAAGCAACGGGCGACATTAAACTCGCCTGGCTAAAAACTGCTGACCTTATAAACTCGCCTGTTAAGGTTAAGTATATATTTTTTTTAATATCTTTATCTAAATCTTTACCTAAATAACCCTAAATAAAGAATTTTTTTCTAAAATTTCTTTCAATTTATAAATTATTAAAAATGGTAAAAGTAGGTCTACAGGAGAAATAATTTTTTATTGAAACGGTTTCATTAAAAATAAAACTATTGATAATCAATATTTTCGCTTTAAAAGCAAGATTAGTTTTTTTATTTTTATATACAAAGCACTAATATTTAGAATGTAAAGATATTGTTTGATCACAAATTAAATATGTCACTGCGCCAAATAAAAAGGTGATTAGCAAAGCTCAATACTTTTTTAAACCGAATATGTTTTTTGAAGAAAAAAGCACATGGACTACAACATATATAAATATGGGTCCATACATTTCTTTTATCTTTATGGACTATAAAACTAGTTTTGAAATTTTTAGCATTTTATATTTCTAATGAAAATACAATAATCAATTATTTAAAAAAGGATTTGTATATTATTATTTATTATAAATGTACAGACTCGTGTCTCCAAATTAACTAATTGATTAACTTGTTTTAAATTTTTTTAGCATTTTTGTATTTCCAATGGCAATGCAATATATTTAAATTATGTTTATTATTGTTATTAAAAAGTTATTAGCGACAAATTGATTACAAATTTCATGTGTGAAGTCCTAAACTTAGTACCCTTAACATTTTTTTTAATTACTTTTTTGTGTCTATGGACAATACCTTTAAAATCTAACCAATAATCGACAAATCATCAATACGGAAAGTTGAATATTTTGTTGATATATTTAAAATTATATTTTGCCTTGACCTTAAAATAACTACCAAGATTTTATCTCTATGGGCAAAATTGTTATGTAACGAGTGTTATTTATAATTTAAATAAGTTGATAACAAATTAAATTTTCTTTTTTGGCCTTTGACACTTAAAAAATAAATTTAAAAATAATAAAGAACCTTTTTATTTAATCCTATTTTTATATCATATACATAATTGTATAATAAATATAGCACCTTATACCAGTTAACATTTAATTTTTTTATTAAGAAAACTGGTTGATATAAATACCAGAACAATTACAATTAATTGTATACCTTTTCCATGCCGAATTGGATAAAGCACTCAGAAGCGCGGTGTTAAATTTCTTTGATTTCCGTTATTATCTATAGACATATTTTTTAAATTAACTTTAACTTGAGTTTAAATTCATCTGAATCATCATTGACATCAATGATTAAGTTTCTTTTTGAAATACACTTATTCCATTTATTTTTATGCTATCCATACATATTTTTTTACCAGTTTTATACTCGGAAAAAAGAAAAATAGGGAAAAATGGAGCAAAAGAGAGAAAAATACGAAAAATAGAAAAAAATAGAGGAAAACAGTGAAAAATAGGAATGGGAAATAAAAAATACAGAAAAATAACAACGTGTAGTAAAAAAAGGAAAATATAGAAGAAAATTTGGATAACAGGAAAAAATAGAGAAAAGTAGGAAAAAGTAGATAAAGATAGGGGAAATAATTGGGAAAACAGGAAAAATAGCCTTATATTTTGCCTTTTTTTCTAACAGGAAAAGTAGGATCAAATATGGAAAATTAGTGAAAAGTATTAAAATTACGACAAAATACGGAACAACAGGCAAAAATAAATAAGGCAAAATAGGGAAAAAAAGGGAAAAACATGAAAAAAAACAGCTAAAAAATTTGAAGAAATAAGGCAAAACAGGGAAAATAGGAAAATGTAGGATAAAATATTAAAAAATAGGGAAAAATATTACAAAATGGAGAAATATAGGAAAAATGAAGCAAAATCAGGAAAAGAGTAAAAAGTAGGACAAAATAGGGAAAAATAGTAAAAAGTTAATTAGGAGAAAAATAGGCAAAAATAGGGCCGAGTAAATAAGGGTAAAATAAGAAAAAAATGGGAAAAAATAAGAAAAATATGAAATGAAAAAATATAAAAAAATAGAAAAGAATTTTAAGAAATCGGAAAAAATAGATGAACATGGTGGAAAATAGGGAAAAATTGAGAAAAGTTGTAAGATTAGGTTAAAATATGGAAAAATAGGGCAAAATGGAGAAAAACATTGCGAAATAGAGAAAAACAGGGAAAAATTAAAAAAAATAGTGCACAATAAGTAATAGGAAAAATACGGAAAAATGTTGGAATAAATGCGTCAAAATAGTGAAAAATAGGGAAACAGAATAAAACAGGATAAAATGGGGACAATTTGGAAAAAATATGAGAGAATAAGGAGGAACTTGGAAAAAAATAATTAGAAATAAAATAAAAATAGACAAAACAGGAAAAAATGGAAAAAAATCAAGAAAAGCTGGTCGTACACGTACTAATATTAAAGAGACTCCATAGTAAAGCACGGGTATTCAGCTAGTATTATTATATTCATTGAAAAAACAAAGAATAATACACCCAGCAAGCTAACAGTATCCAAGTAGCTTAGCTGAAATAGTAGATTGGCGGGCTAAGGTTACTGAAAATAGAGTTATCACTGGGACAGATTGATGGACAGACAGACAATGTAAAGTCAATAAGTACCTTTGCCTCGATAGTTTCAAATTACTGTCAGCCCAATTTAACTACCCAGAATTTCTCTATTTGGTTGGACGGACTGAGAATGAAGCAAAGAGTAACAAGGGATGATAAAACTGTTTTCGTAGAGAACTCACATTTTACTAATTATTGGATTTACTAACTCCAATGTGAAAAATATTATTTGGAGGCATTCAAAAGCTCTGCCATTAATTATGTATTTTCTGTTTGGATCTTGGTTTTTTTTCTTCTAATTTTAGTTTTATGTATTTTTTTAATTAAAAAAATATATATATAAAAGGCTAATTCTTTAATGAAGTATGAAGAAAGCAAATTGGGACCAGCAGCAGTCAGTTTATTTCTGTTTGTTACATGCTGAGCTGAATATAGGGATCATTTACACTATTATGTTCCGAATCTGAGTAGTGTTATTTTGTAGTGATTCATAGATGTACTTTATCAAATTCGGTATGAAACAACTATAATTGGTAATTCCAGATATTATAAAAATTTCATAAATTTCTCATTTACTATCTACTCAGAAAGATACATATTCAGGAAAATTTTTATTGTTTGTGGTTTTCAAAATTTAATTATCTAACAAATTTATCAACTTACCCCAAAATTTGTGGACTGACAAAAGTTAAAACATCCTGAAACAGCTTCAAAAGTGCCCCAAACACATAAACAGGTCCAAAACATTTCATAAGTGGTGGAAGAATCGATGCTTTCTTCTTCTTTTTGCTACTAACAAAATCAATGCGGCCTGAGTCAGATTTAAATTGTGCATGGGCAACTTGGTTCTGAGAGTTACTGTAATAATTTAATATTGAGTTTATTACAGAGAAATATTTAAAAAATTTTTTTCGCAAAGCTCTATAAAAACTACAACAGGTCATGCAATTATTAAGCTCTTTGACT
The DNA here is from genome assembly GCA_963243735.1 of Neocrepidodera transversa. Taxonomy (NCBI): domain Eukaryota; kingdom Metazoa; phylum Arthropoda; class Insecta; order Coleoptera; family Chrysomelidae; genus Neocrepidodera; species Neocrepidodera transversa. The sequence goes on from OY725338.1 coordinate 9,651,809, forward strand.
ATTATTAATTCACTAGCTAGATTGATAAACTTTCTTTAACTGAATACATTAAATATATAGCAAAAAATAATATAAACTATGTAAGTTTTCATTGTAACTTACTTTACAATGTGAAAACTGTAGAGCTTATTGTAAGAGGTAAACACTACATGAGTTGTCAGACAGAAAAGCGACATTCTCTGTCTGACAACTCATTCAAATATAATTTAATCTAAAATTAATAAATAAAAAAAATAAGTAAAAACTGTTATTAAGTATGTGGTACAAGCAAAGCATCATAATTTCTAAATAATAAAAGAAAGTAAAATACCTTTCACATTTGGCTAAAGTTTCTTGCCAAGCTTTTTCAAAAGGTGGAACTAATTCCTTTGAGCTATCTTCAGTATTAATATCCCACAAGTCCTTGGTTTCTAAGGGTTTCCTAAAACCCTTCCATGCCAGGGGATCAAACCAAGCAAAGATTAATTTGGATAGAAAACTGGCGCTCTCTTCAGGACATGGATTCTGAGAATAAAAATTTAAAAAGGTTTTAGGTTAATATGAATTAATGTAAAACCCATGATTTTATTTTTCTGAAATCTGACAGGGAAGAATAGAAAATTATAAACCCATGACCATTGTTTAAAATTTGTGAGAACTTAAAAAAAATCATCATTGACAAAAGATCGAATTTGATTTTAGAGAAAAAGTTTCTAAGTTAGTACCAAACACACAAAATAACAAAAAAAATGCAATTTTTCCGTTAGATGTTAGACCAGTGCGAAATGTTGTATATTTGAAATTTTTTAAGTATAGTTTGTAAAAATATCTAAAAACATATGGCAACTATCTGCACAGCCCATGAAATTAAAAAAAACGACCATTTTTACCATTTTTCGTAATATAACTCGTAAATGGAGTAGCATTGTTCGGAAATATGTTAAAAAATAAAAAAGTTGGGAAAATTGATTTGGAACATTTTGTTATTCTTGACATTTTTCCAAAAAATGCTACAGACGAAGGAACATTGCTACTTTTCTGTTTTTTTTTTTTCACAATTTTTATTATCCTCTATATAAACACTTGAATAATATGATTTTAAAATCATTGTGAATTTGAAATTTTCCTCTTAAATTGACTATACCGATTGGAATAAATAAGAGAGATGCATTCTTAAAAGTTCAACTTTTCAGTTTATTAAGAAAAAATTCATATCTTAGACATAAATCAAGAGAATTTTACTACCCGAGCGTTTTTTGAGTCAGATTATCATCCCGTTCAACTTGAGGTCAGGACAGCACCAGAAACGTCTTCATCGGGAGTTCCGCGGAAAAGATCAGAAATCGACAGAAACTTATTACCCGCGAGTTTTTCGCATCTCCGAAAGTTTTACTGAAATTGTCTAACAAATCGGCCCAAACTCATTACAGTGGAAAACGTTGTCCGTTATAATAAAATAGAGATATACTTTGATATGTTGTAAAATAGTTTTCGGATACAATTTTCTAGACGGGGTTCACATCCAAATGCAAAAAACCGCATCTCAATCAGACTTACCTCAAAAAAATTCGACTTTGGGGTTTTTTGTGCTATATTTTTCCTCAACTAATACTTCAACTTTGGTTTTTATCGATGGTAAGTTCAGCTAAATAAATTTATTGTAAATTTTTGTGTTTTTGAACAATCAATAACCCAAATTTTATTAGCAAAATGTATTTTATAAAGACAAATAACTTCAACTAAAATATTTGTTATTAATTTCAACCCCAAAAAAACTGTCAGCGTCACGTGACCAACACAGTTTAGAATATATAAAGACGGTTTTCAACCAAACGGACACAACAGAAACTCGTGTCGAAAAAACAAAACTGCAACTTTTAAGAAACTAGTCCGCTAGTGATGTTTGTGTTTCAGATTAATTTTGAAGTCTTTTGATTGCTCTTAATGTGTGAACGTCTAATTTTATTTCTTAAAATTAAGGACCCTCTTTAAAAACTAAATTCCCGATCTTGGTTTTATCCGTCACCTTTGTACCGAATCAGGACATATCATATACCAAAATGTAGATCTGACTTTCCTACCTATGCTAACGTTACTCGTAAGTTCACATTGGTCCATTGAAAATATGAACCCACAACGTCTCTAAAACAAAAACAAAAATCGAACAAATTGTATCTTTTTGGTGGAAACAAGAGTTTAGCGTTTGTTTCAGTTTTGTTTTCAGAGTCCTTAAAAATAAAAACAAAACACAGACTCGACTAGTCCTTTTGGTGGAAAAACGTCTTGAAGTATTTGTTTTATATTTAAATATTGTTTGATAAAAGTTTTTGACTAGTTTTCTGCGTTTTGGAATGTCACCAAAACGTCCTTCGAATATTTGTCGTTACTAAATTTTAGTGAGTTAATGTTATATTTCAAACACAACTATATTATTAATGCTAGCGTAAAAGTTATCAACTAAGACTCAATTACTAAATTTTCTTTTTCATTTTTCCTTAATGTTTATCAGTACTTTTATTTACAAAATAAATAACTACTAATTAGTCATAAAAGTATAAAAATATAGGGCGAGTATTATTATTATTATATATTTACCCCAGATTGTGGATATTTTCTTTCCCTTGGAGCTTGATCTGCTAAACAGTTAAGTAGAAACATTAGGCATACCAGCGGGAAATAAATTAAGTAACTAGTGTAGAAATAATAATAATCTGGTGAAATTTCATCCCTCTGACTCCTCCTGATTTCTGTACGGAACTGAGGAATGGCAAAGAAAACCATAAAAAACCAGAAGAGAAAGAGCAAACCGGAGGTTTGCAATCCATATTTTCGGTTGAATATCACCAGAACACCTGAGAGAATCTAAAAAAAGTTTTATTAATATACCTCCAAAAAGAAGATAAATGAAGATAAATTAAGGATTTTAAATGCCAAAAAAAATTAATAATATACTTACAAAAGTAAACACTTTTAGTAGTGGTGAATATATATCAACACCATACACCACAGAGTCCCTGGATGCTGCTGATTTAAAAGATGTGACTATATCACTAACTGTTAATACTATAAGTGTTGCAGTTATTCCCAATTTAAGTAAATTAAGCCAATTCCAAGGTATGTTCCGCCTTTTACTATTAAATATATAATACGCTTCTAAACCTGCGAATGTCCATAAGAAAAAGCAAGGAATCCATATTAAAACAGTTTTTTCAAAGCATGGAGTAAATTCTGGATCTGTGGTATTCCATGTTAATTGTGTATCCTAAAAAAAAATTCTTATAAAATACAGTTTTAAAATAGCCATAAATAGAATTTTTATTATTTTACTCACGAAATAACTGTTATTGGTAGACTTACCCAAAAAGGAGATCCACAAAATCGATTTAAAGTTGCATATAATTCTACTTCAGATAAGTTACTTTTTAATGCAATTGAGTTTGTTACAAGTTCTGGTATGTTTGTAGTAAGACTTTCAGTAGAATTTTCCATCTTATAATACAAGATTGTTGAATCTGAAACACAAATAAATATATCAGATATTGATAAATCAACAAACACAATATTTATACAAAGCTGTGTACTAATGTGAATCAAAATAAACAATTTCTTTTGGAATACAATGGAGAAGTTTACCGTTTTTATGAATGAAACTGAAAATTAAAGCAAAAATGAACAAAAGTGTGAAAGTGAAATTACAATATCTCAAAAACTAACGGAGTTAGAATTTTTAAAAGTTGCGGTTTGACTTAATAATTTTGTTCCATCCTGACGTCATCTATCCTAATTGGTATACAAGACGGGATAATTGTACATGTTCAGGGCTGTCACCTTAAAATAAATTCAAGTTGACGCAGTGAAATATGGTGCTACATTTTTTAAATCAATAAATGTTTGTTTCCATTTTTATTTTAAAACATTAATTGAGCTCTTTTATGTTCATTTACATCTTATCCTTCTCATTATTAATATTATTATTATCATTATTATTATTTTCATTATTATTGTTATTGTTATTATGTTTTATGTGTTATTAAATGTTTTCGGTACACTACGAGCCACATATCCATTGATCATCTACGGAGTGTAAGTTTTGCGTAGCTATAGCTCTGAAACTTTAAATTTTACGGGAAAAAATTAAATAAAAGTTGTAAAGAATATTTTTATCTACAAAAAATGATCTCTACTATTTTTCTCGTACCATGCACGGTTCACTAGACATCACAAAACGTATATTTCAAGAAGGCGGCTGACGCTCGTTCCCCCCGTCCTGCTAACTTGAATTTATTTTCAAGGACACCTTTGGACATGTTCCAACAATAAAATCTCTAGAGAAAGAAATGGAAGTACGTAATAAAATCTCTTCTAAAGATTGCAGAAAAAAGTACCTGGCTCTTGGACTATATTTTGTTGTGTGACAGTTAATAAATTACGATGACACAAATAAAATAAAATTAATGTCAGACATGCGTCAATCGTGTCGTGGCATAGAATAAAGAGTTTGCTATATAGTACGGCGCTTTGGCTATGAGGATATGTGACGTAACACGCACCACAATCCGCCCTAAAAATCAACAACTTTAATATTATATTTTGCCCATATTTTAGTTAAATGTGAAAATATATTATATTAACCCTACTATGAAATTTCTCCATTATTCGCATTTTTTACATAAAATAAAATTAGTCATAAGTAATTTGAGGTACAAAAAAATTGTAATAAGTCATATTGAGCTGAATGCGGACCTGTTGTAAAATTATAAATAGTGGAATAGGTGACCACTTGTTGATTATTTATTTTTAAACGTCTTTGTTATTATTTTAAATTCAAGTCCTTAGTTTATAAATAAAATTTTGGTTTTTCAGGTAATGTATGGGAACCGTAAGTGAATACCGCAGAAAATTGGAGTATCTAATTCGTAATTCTAATTAAGGTATGAATTGGTAATTGTTTCAGAATAAAATTATTTAGTTAGAAGGTGATTTTGGATATTTTGGAGTCTTTTCATATATTATTTAATGTTATAAACAGGTTCATTAGCTACAATAATGATGAGTATAGTCAATTAAGATATCTTTATAATTTTCTTCTGGATTTTAAACATCAAAATGACGTATTGATATGTCAATTTCTTTTTTTGGGAACGTAGCCTTGAACTGCCGGAGTCACAATAAAAATTTCATTTTCCGGGATTAGATCGTGTCGATTTGGAGATGGATAACCGACGTTTCAATTCCATTATAGGAAGCTCCTTCACGAGTTGGGTCGAGCACGGTAGTTTAGAATGGTGAAACTCGTTTTGAGGCTGCAGCAGTTCATGTGGTGCTTATGTACTTACTCGGGTATCGAGTATCCATCTTGATATCGACACGGGCCAATCCCAGAAAGCGGAATTTCTATTATTTTGTTTATTGAATTTTTATGTATAGTCGTTATAAGCGATATTTGAGACTCATTATAAAGGTCAACTACCTACCCTTAACCACATTTAATAATGGTTTATGAGTACGGCCATAAATTCAACCTCGGCCCCAAAGATTAGACAGCTCTCTGGCCCGTATTACAAATTTTGTTTTTAAAATAATAGGTATTGACCTATACTTAAATCATATTATATTAACTGTTAAGGTATCTATTATTTTCCAACAAAAAACTGTAATTTTAATTTTCTAGAAAATTAGATAGTGTCGATTATAAAGTAATTAAAACGAATTATTTTTTAACAAATACAGTTTTTTACCATTAGAATGATGTACATAACAATTATTTTGTTTTTCTCAAAAAAATGAGGCATTTTATTTATTTACAATATCATATTTTAAATATAAATAATTATAAAGAAATAAAAAGAAATAATTGACAAAAATTGAGACTTTTTGGGTAATTTTAGTTTGATTATAAGAAATTAAGACCAAATCATTAGCATTTAATCAGAAATCGATTTATTATACCTCTATGTTTTTACTCCATTATAACTATTTTTGTTGTAAATATGTACCAATATTAATATTGAGTTATGTAGTACATGTATTAAAATTACGGTATAAAATTACAAATTATTCATGTTTATTATTTATGTAGTTTACAAATTGTTGAGTTTTTTTATACAAAATTGTAAATTGTAATACACCTATTTGTATCTATCTTTGTTTTATTTTAATAAAAATTAACACCAATTAATGAAAAACCTAAAATTATACTGAAGTACGGTCCATATTTATATTTTAAAATAGGTACCATTTTTTTAAAAGATTTATAACTGTTATCTATAAAGCAGTAAAACCCTCATAGACCCTCGTAAAAGATGAATAAGTCTTTCTCATCTATGGATTAAAATGACTATATGTATGACTTTGAGGAACCTTTTGTTTTTGGGAATGCTCTTGTACGTGGCGCCCTCTTAATACAAAATTGTCATTAGTGACACACTTCTGCCTTCAACTTGAGTCTCATGTTAAACTGAACTTAAATCGTGGTGAGTCCTAACTGTGGCGCTCGATTTTTGTTTGTTTGGAGATGTGGTAGCCATACTAACGTTTACTCACCAACGAATTTTTTTTTAATTTGGGGTTCAGTCAACTCGGGTTTAAAACCGTAATCGGGTGTCGTGTGTGGGCCTTTGAAGAAATACTTATTGATATGACTTGAACTTCTGAATATTTTTCCTAACCTATTCTATTTTATACTAATACAAAGAAAAATATGATGTCCAAATTGTAAATAAATCGCTTTCTAAATACAAAAATAGAGAATTAAAATATAGAAATAAAAAAAACAATACAAAAGATCTTTACAACAAATTTTAGATTGTAATAATGTGTAATAATATTTTATTTAGATTAAGATTTTTATCGTGGTTAATTTTTATTCTAGATTTATTTAAGTTGTTTTTATTAAAAAAAGTTAAGTATGTGAGAGTTTGGGATATCGAGTAGGAAAATTTTAATAACTTCTTAAATTTGTAGTTATTTACAGTATTTCGGATTAATTCAGGAGTGTAATTGTAGAATTTTGGACCATTATATGAGTAAGAACGTTGACCAGTTGATTTATACATATGTGGTAGTTTGTGCAAGTGTCTGTGGCGTGTACCATACTGATGTTCTGGTAGCAAAAATAAATCTCTTCTTGTATGATACCGTGCCGTAATTTTAAAAAAATGTAATTTTCGAATATTTAGGATCCTACTTTAAGCAAATAATTGATCAGTGAGATATCTAAAGTCATGTTTAAAGATAATTTTTAGTAGTCGTTTTTGAGTAATTTCTAGTGTGTATAGATATATTTCTATATGATGGATTACATATATTTAGGTAATGTTTTGCTCGTTTTGGTTTATCAAGAGTTGTAGTAACAGATAATAGCACTCAACTACCCTTAAGTGTTTTATACAATAATGTTACACATCACCAATACATCACCCAGAAACAAATGAATTTATTGAAAATATCATACAATCTTTTAAAAACGCAATAAATAAAGGTTTGAAGGATGAAATAAAATAGATCTCTGAGCAAAGTGTGAATGTAACACCCTCTAGCAGATAAACCGTTCATTTTTGATGATTGTCACCCCATTGATTTTTAGTCAAAATCAAATGAACTATATCATACTAAAAATTCAGAAAAATCCACCGATATTTTTAACTTATTAAAACATTCCCTTATAATTTTTGAAGTGAGTCAGCAATTTATATTTTTTCATTTCTTTAAATAGGGGTTGAGGTTAAATATGTAGGATGGGGGTTATATATTTTTTTAAGAACACTATTATGCAATATAAACTAAAATAAAATATTTGAAAATATTATTCTCGCCTTCAAAAATAAATATTCCATTATGGGCAATATGTGAATTTAAGTCCCCCCCTACCAAAAAAACTGTTCATATTTGGGGGTTTGCGCAATGTTAACATATGTTCAGAATTCCATGGACTACATCATATCAAAAATTAAAACAAATCCACCGAGACATAATTTCAATAAGGATTTTGCGGGGTCCTTTAACAAAGACAGCTAATAAACCATTCGAAATTTTACACACTGATATTTTTCATTATGACAAATAATGCCTTACAATAATTGATCCATTTTTAAAATTCGCTAAAAGTGACGTTAAAATAAAAATACATTTTACTACCACTGGACAATACGAATTGAATGAATTATTAAAAGGATCCATTCAACCTTAATTGAACATTTGCGCAGTTTAAAAGAAATACACCTTAATGAGGACAATTTAATAAATTATGCAGTATTATAGGTAATAGTAGATCAATAATAATGCGCCTAGATTTACACTCTTCCAACTAGTATTTGGACATACTAATGCCCACAATCCCGACCAGATAGTTTTTTCAAAAATATTATTTTCAAGTCATGTCCATAATTGTAAAGAGAAGTTAAAACATGTTTATAAAAGTTGAGAATTATTTAGGTAGACGAAAATAAAAAGTAGTAAACAGAAATAATACAGAGGGAGACAGAAACCGGGAATTAAAAAAACTAAGTATAAGATAAGCCATACCCCATAATATACTAGAACTAAAATGTTAAGATAAAAACAAAAGAAAACCGAAATTCTTCTTTTCATGGTCAAAATAAAGATAATTCAAACAATATTGGCATCGACAATTAAAAACGAATAATTAACGACAATTAAAAACGAATAATCACCATCACTGACATTCTCCATCTAAAATTGGCGTTGCAAATATCGTAACTAGAAAACAAATTTTCTTTCATGATACTGGGTAATGAATTTCAAAATACAATAAACTCGTAAAAAAATTTGAATCTCGAAAAATCAATAAATAATTTGGCGTTTATAAATAAATATAAATATTTAGAACCAGTAATCCTTGACCTAAATAACAAATCAGAAAATATTAATTCATTTAAAACTCTATTTATTATTCAAATAATATTGAATTAAAAATTAAAAAGAACTTTTAATATTTATATGACGAATTTTACAGCCGCATAAGACAAGCCTCCCTCTCGCTAAAAAGGTGACATATGAAATGAAATATAAAGATATACATTTATTAAAAAGTTCATCCGAATAAACTTACAATTTGAACAATATTACAACATATAGAACACTGAAGGACGATCGATCCTTTTATATTTCGGTATAAAAAATATATCTTTCATAGTGATTCGTGAAGTGCCTAACGGCATTAGAGTATATCGTTATTTATCGGTTATTAAATGCTCCATAATATTTACAATTGTGTTAGAAAGAGCAACAAAATATATTTAAAGCCACAAATTTTTGGTTAGTTTTTTGGAAAATATTAAACATAATGTCATTAGTACTGTATTGTTATGTTTTAGTGTATATATTATAGTCTTATCCATATATTATAATTTCTTCGCATTCATAATTTATATTTTAGGAGACCGACTACTGATAGTCGGGGGTGAGAGGTTTGTTCTCCTTTTCGCTTTTTCCTTTTCATTTTCCTTTTCTCAACTATCACATGCGAAATACTGCATAATAAAACATTAAATTCGAGATTTTCTGATAAATTATCAATCTGCATTATATTATATTTCTTGCTTGATTAGATTTTTCACCAGCAGCACCTTACACCAGAACCATATCAGTTAATTCTGTGTTAGAAAACATTTTACCAGACAGTAAAATCGCACTTCAAAAACACTTTACAATTAACAATCTCACAATACCGCTTGAATATCAACTGATTGGATGTAAATTTATAATCGATTATTCAAAAAAAACCAAAACGTAAAAACTCTTATTCCGACATAAGAAATTCACTTTATTCGGATCAAATCTGATACAGTGACGTATTTAAAGGAATTTTCAAAATATTGTTTGTTTAACAAGGCGAATTAAAGAAAATGCATAAGCTTGTTGCATCTCCAAAGGTTACACATTTTAAATATTTGTACACATTTCGAGAATTCTAAATAACTTACTTGGTCGAAATTTTAATTTTATTAATTTTTTACTTAATAAGGATCAGTCAGATGTGTTGCCACCACCCAAATTCTCCAGAAGGGGAATTGAGGGGTTTTACTAGGTTCGCTAAAAAGATAAAGTGAAAACAGTTCCTATTCTTTTCTATTGTTTATTATAATTCTGTTGTTGAATGTTATATGTGCAATGGGGTTAAACTTGTCAAAATAAATTGTTTGGTAGCTACAAAAGAAACGCGGAAACAACTGTATCCATAAAAAATGAATAAAATCAAATAAATCATATAAATTGCAAAAAACAGAAAAATCGAGAAAATTGAAAGAGAAATTTGAAAATATTGGGAAAAAAATGAAGAATAAAATTTTAAAATACGGAAAAAATGAAGAAATCATAAAACCGAAAAAAAACGCCAAAAACAGCAAAAAAAAACGAAGCCTGAAAAACGCAAGAAATCGAAAGATTTCGCAAAAAATCGTAAAATAATAGCAAAAAAACGTAATATAATAGCAAAAAAACCGCAACAAAATCACAAAAAAATGACAAAAATAACGCAAAAAATCAATGAAATAAAAAAAAAATGACAAAAAAAAAGAATAGAAAAACAGAATAATGAGAAAAAATGAGATTAGAAAAAATTTAAAAAAAAAATAAAAAAAAAGTAAAAAACAAAAAATCAATAAAATGAAAAAAAAAAAAGAGAAATAATTAAAACAATCGAAAAAATATGAAAAAAAAAACAGAAAAAATCGGAAAAAATAAAATAAAACATAAACTTTGAAAAAAGAAAAAAATTGAGAGAGAAATTAGAAAATATTGGGAAAAATAATATTGTAAAATATAATATAATATAAATATTATCAGAAAAAATCAAAGGAATAGGAAAAAAAATTGAAAAAAAAAAATAAAACAATGAGGAAAAATTAGAAAGTATCGAAAAAAATCAGAAACAAAAAAACCAGAAAAATGAGTGAAAAGCGAGAAAAATCGAAAACCATGGCAAAAACCAAAGAACAACCAAAAACAACTGTAACCATAAAAAAAGAAAAAAATTAAAAAAAAACTGATATAAATTGCAAAAATTCGCAAAGAAATTCCAAAAAAGTCGTAAATAATTGCAATGATCAGAAGAAATGAGAAAAGATTAAAAAACGAAAGAAAAAACCACAAAAACAGAAAAAAAACAACAAAAAATCAGAAAAATAAGAAAAAAACTAGAACAAAACCTCTCTATAAAATGATATATGAAAAAATTCTAAATAAGAAAAAATCTCCTGCTTGTACGCACTGTTGTTGTCCGCTTAGGTAGCTTTCAAAGGAAGTACTTTTTCTCTTATACCTATATTTTGCAGTAGCTGGTGGTGACTAACGGTATCAAAAGCTTTAGCAAGGTCTATAAAGATGCATAATACTGGTTTACTTTGATTCATAGCTTCATATATATTTGTTGTTAAATAAACTAAAGCATCTTCAGTTGATTTTTTTGTGGAACCCCCTGTTTATCAGATAGTAAATGATATTTTTCGAAGAATGAGGTTAATCTTTTCTTTAGAATTTTTTCGCAATATTGGAAATTAGTGATATCGATCGATAATTAGTCACCTCTGAGTTATTTCCCTTTTTAAAAATTGGTTTGACAATAGCAGTTTTTAGGTTTTTTGAAAAAATACCTTGATCAATAGTTAAATTAATTAAATAACTTAAAACTACAGAAATTTCATTTGCAACAGCTTCTAGAGTTTCCGACCTAATATGCCTGGAGTTTTCTTGTTTTTCAAATCTAAAATCATATGTCTAACTTCTAAATTCGTAGTTGGGGCATGGAATATTAGAGGATGGAAGAGTTATTTGTTGATTAAAATTTGTAGGTTTTGATATTTTAGAGGCAAGTTTTTCATAAAGCTCGTAAAAAAATTATTAAACCTTTCCGCAACTGATAATTCACAAGTCAACAATTCACCGGTTTCTGAATTAATTTTCGAAACTGTCTCTTGTTTTTTTGTTTCATTGCAGATTTCTTTTACACATTCCCATAGTTTTTTTGCATTTTTATACCTTGATTCTCTCCATTCACTTTACTGAAGTTGCACAAAATTGCTACAAATATCTGCTGGAGATTTTCATGTATTCAAATATCACCATATTGAGGAACTTATTTTGGTCTTTCTTATGTTCCCCGATTTCAAATTAGGGTAAAAAAATCTGGAAGTTTTACAGTAAACTGATTTTTTATTATCAATATATAAAATCAAATATATGCATAAACTTTTATTGTACCTAATCATAGATTTTGTTTATTTATTGGGAGTTCTATGAAATATTATTCATTTCAAATTAGTAATAAGTACAACAAATTTGTTATTATTATTATTGATGACTACGTTTATATTTAAGTGATATTGATTTATTTCTCATTACTGTTCTAGAAAGACTATCAGCAATACATTGAATAAATTGTAGAAGTATAGTATTATTTGTATTTAAATCTTTTTATTTAAACCTATTTTTATGAACTTATTTTTATGTATAAAACTATGTTTTATTAATATCGATTTTGAGGTTTTTTTTATCCATGTGCTTACCGTTTTTGTTTTTTCTTCAAGTATGTAGCTAAAAAAAACCTGTACCAGGACCCATATACTTGGAGAAAGCCTATCACCTACCACGAGATATCACTTCACTTGCTCGTACCTGCTAATGAGTTCGTTTTTATTGTGATGTAAAATCAGTTGCAACTATTTACGCAATATTTTAGGAAACCGTGCATTCACATTTTTGATAAATTTATAACGTCAACTTTTTACTTACTCCTTGCTTCTTGTATTCACTCACTAGTCACTATTTACAAAGACAATGTTGCCAATTTCGATATTACATTTTACCAATATCATGCTTCGATACATTCATTCTATTTACTTTAAATTATTTCGTTCCTCACACTGTTAAATTTAAGTGACAGTTTTATAACTTTCGTTTAAAAATTGACACTATTTTAATTACATACTAGTATATTGTTTTAAGATGTACAACAATTGTTGCAATTTACATTTAAAAGATTCATAATTTTATTTCATAATAAAAGTCCCACTTTTCGCAGAATTATGAGCTATTGGCAACACTGTAGAGACGCATCGAGTAACTGTTAAATAATGAGAGATGGGTTGTGATTGTCAATTTGTCACCGTTCCAAAAGAAATTTTAAAGCCGCGTCCAGACTATGCCGCGATCGGTACAGTCGGCTTTTAACCGCGTCCAGATCATGCCGGCAATGCCTCACCATTCGGCATAGTCTAGCCGCGGCTTAAGAAAATTTAAAATTAAAACGCTGCTTTTAACATTGCTATTAAAAAAATGTCTGTTGTGATTTAGATGTTTCATTAGCAGTTGCTTATATAAAATATACTTTTACTCTTATTCAAATATAGATTGTCCAACAACTAAAGCGACACCTCCAGCGTCCCCACTTCTATAATTTTCCCTTTGTTCTTTTGTTCCCCACTTCTCCAATTTTTAACCAAGCGGTCGGTTTAGTAGTTGGACAAATATGATCGCATATAATGATTATATACTGCATTCTCCAAAATATGAAATTAAATTATTTTTTATAGTTTTTTTCGACAATTTGCATCCTGACACAAAATAGGTTATATTACAGGCTTCAGTCATGAAATTTCAATTTTCAATTTATTCACCTACCTTCGAGCATGTGAATTTATTCCTATACTTCTAGTAGGGAAATATTTCTAGTAGTTAAAGAGAATGCAAAACATAAATTTCTATGGGAAAATTCAGTTTTTATCTTTTGTGGAATTAAACGAAACGAGACAAAAATTAATTTCGATTTTTGTAACATATCAATACAAAAATAACACATCTCTATTTTTATTTAACAAATGTCAATTTCAGAAGGTCACGTCGAAAAACAGGAAAACATCATTTTTTTTATTTCATAAACTTGTATAGTGTACAATGCACAATACAAACAACTCTATTATCTGGAAAGAGACGAAACGTAAAAAATAAATTCATTTTTATTTTCAATCAAATTCGTTTATTCCTAAAAAATTCCGGTTCATAATTAAAATTTCATATACAATTTAAAATTTGATATTCTAATCGACAGTGGCAACACCGTAAACATAGGTTGGGCTGACTAGTTCCTACGATTGTTTTATCATGCCAGCGTCAGTTTACTGATGAATTCTAACCAAAAATATTAAAACCAGTTTGAAATATTTTTCCTAACGTAAATAGACATTCTGCTATTATTTAAAATAAAAATTACGTTTTTGGTAGATTTTCTAAGGAAGAGGCACGGGACATTTTGTTAAGAGAAGAATTAAACAAGAGACAAGTGACAGTGACATTAAACTAGAAAAGTCAAAACATAACCCTGATTAATTTTATATTTTTCACTTATATATTTAGTAAAATATCGTTTGAACTAACTATAAGTTATTTATTATAAATATGTCAAAATCTATATTTTTGGACGTAGATTCCAGCATTGTGGAGCAGAACCTACGAATTAGGGTAAGAATTCAGACCGATTTTAAATTTCAAGGTTGTATTCGTTTTTTAATATTGTAGAAAAATTCAGAGGAAGACGAGCTGAATAAACTATTTGAACAAAGCAGTTATCCATCTAAATTGATAAAACCAACTCCAGGTAAGATGTAATATTTATATAATTTTAGGATTCGTTTATGATCCATAGTTTATAAAAAAAATGTCAAAAACATGTTTTTAAAGTTTACTGCAACTTATTAATAATTAATTCATATTAAAAAAAACACAAAAACAGCATTTAAAGTAATATCTATATAAAACATCCATATTTGCAAATATCGTTGGTGAAACAAAAACATTAGAATGAGGTGTATTTTAGTGGAGTTGATATATTTTAATATGTTTGAATAAATGATTACTAAACCACAAAACAAAACTGTTAAAAAATAAAAAAGTAAGTTTATAATGTTTAAAATCCCAATAAGATTTATCAACGGGCTGTAAAAATAATATTGTCGACAATCGTTTTGATTTTGACCTAGGAATAACCAAACTAGTAAGTAGACCTATATTTGTAATCACTTTAAATGGTTGCAATAAATATTGGTTAATCATAAAATGTCTCGTCAGTAATCAGAACCAGAGATGTTTTGTTGCAATTAATTATTTGATGAATTGGGAATAATATAATACGTAGAGTTACACCCTGTTGGGACATATATGATTCATTTTTTAATACTAAATTCAACTGTTGTGTGAATGAGTGTAAGTGCTTTTTTTCCAAAAATTGTTTTCACTGCTTTTGTAATTCAGCCTTTATTGTTTACTTTAGTTACTTCCTTTTTATTTTCAAGTTTCCAGAAAGTAACCATTTGATAATGCGCAAGATAAAATTGCCAAGACAAACTTTTAATATATTTTCACAAAATTAGATCTCATTACTTTTCTGTCTTAACAGGTACAAACTTTTCGTAATAAAATTTGTCATTTACTTTTTAATGTCTGATAAAAATCTACAATCAGAATTGAATTGTTTCTGACCCGATGTCCATCTCCCTGATATATTAATATATGTTTCATTTAAAATTATTCATAAGAAACTACATATTTTAATTGTCTGTTTTTAGTAAAAAATTATATATGCTTATTCTTTAGGTGGCGTTTTAAGTTTTACGTGTTATATTAGTTTTAATTTTTTTAGTGCGTTATGCGCAACTATTATCATTATCATTTTTTATTATATTTCAAATAGTTTTGGGTGGCATGTTAATCTACAAACATAAATAAAAATTAAAAAGTGTTTCTGAAATTATTACTTCAATTAAAATACTACAGTATGTAAAAAATACTTTCTTAATTAATTAATGATTAACATCTTCTTGAGTTATGATTTTCTGGAAGTATTTATGTCTGGCAGTGGCTGCTACCCTAATAATAGAACGTAGTAAAAAAAAAAACGTTTAAGAAACGACTACTTCGAATGTTCATAAGGTACAAATATAATTTGGACATCCTCAAAACGCCCGACACAGAACGTTTTTGTGATGCAAAATATGGATTTTAAAACGTTCGTTTATAGTTCATCATACGTACGTTTTAAAAACGTCCGTTTATAGTACAAAAAACACTTTAAAAACGTCCGTTTATAGTAAAATTCGTTGATAGGAAGATCATTTTCTGTCTCTTTTATCCAATATTATTTGAAGAGGGGCAAAAAATAGTGAAAAATCATCACAAATTATGGTTTTTGCCAAATTCTTTACAAAACACCCTTTTTGGTATATTTTTAAAAACGTGCACCAAATAACATCTTTTTTGGTATCTTTTAAAAATGTGGCACAAACAACGTTTATAAAACGCCCTTTTTGGTATATTTATTAAAAATGTGCAAAATATCGTTTATAAACAGTCCCTTTTGGTATCTTTTAAAAACGTATCACAAACAACGTTTATAAAACGCTCTTTTTGGTATATTTATTAAAAATGTGTCACGAATATCGTTTATAAAACGTCTTATTTGGTATCTTTTAAAAACGTACCTCAAATGACGTTTATAAAATGTTCGTTTTAAGGCCTTTTGATATGGTTCATTATGAAATCGTACTATTACTACGAGTTTTACCATAAACCATCAACATATCATGGTATTCGCGAAGTGAAAAGTAAGCCATTGTAATATGCAGGTAACCTAACTTCATTTCCGTGCTCTTATGTCTTTTATCCTAGTCATTTTTTAAGAAAACTGGTATTGGAGTCTTTAAAATACATATCCAAAATATTTCATATATAACTTAATATTATGATATAGTATACAGGAGGGCGAAATTCAGATAACTAACATAGCCAACTTTATATGAATGAATTATAACTATCTACTTTTATTACCTGCTGCGGTAAGAAATAATTGAATAAAATTTAAATTCCTCTTGAATCATTAAATCATTAATAAAGAAGACTTATGTAACATATTGGTTATTTCCGTACTGCTGATGTCATAAAACATCGATAAAAATGTTTTTTTTGAAGGTAACGAATTTACAAAATTTAACTAAACAACGAAAAAATTAGTTTGAAACATATAAAAACTATACAATTTTTGAAAATAATTTCTAATTATTAAAAAACCTACGTAACCTAATCCCACATCACTTTCACTGAAAATAGGCTTTCATTCATGTTTTATTAAAGATTCAATAATCCATTATTATTTTATTGATGTACAACAGTTATTTATGTATGAAGGTAGTAAAATCGTATGTGGAAATTATTGGAAATAACCACGTGAGTGATAAAAAATGACTGTCGAGGTGCATATTAAATTTTATCCGCATTTATTAACATTAATAAGTTTCAATTATTGGCCGTTTTAGAGTTATCAAAGAAAAAACCTCTTATAAAACGGTTTTATGTCCGTCGGTCTGTTAGCTTGATTCAACTCAAGAACGCTGTTTATACCATATATACTGTAATATATTATAAAGTAACTTTAAATTTTCGAAAACTCTAAATTACGGCAAAAATATTGCTCTTTTTCACTTGTTTTTTTTTTAATTGTAGGTTTTAACAAATATACTTATTTAGTAATATTGATTAACATAGAACATTTTTTATTATTTTGTATATTGATTGGCAGTAGTTTATTAGCGATATTTTTTTACTTTACTGCCGACTTTTTTTACTTTACTGCCGATTTTTTACTTTACGGCTAATTTCAGATAAAACATTTTTTTTTCGTAATAAGCATTTCTTAAAAACAATTTATTTTATTTTAATTGCTATTTATAATCCCCTCTATTGTTTTAACTGATGATTGTATATTTGTAAAGTATTATTCTTAGTTCTTATCTTGATGCACTATTATTTTTAAATAAATATTTGCCGAAATGGGTAGAATTTTTAAATAAAGTAATTAAAATGTGTTGATTTAAATTGTATTTCCTCATATATTTTTTTTTAATAGAAATGACTTTGAATGATAATTTGAATTTAATTGTTGTTAAATGTTACGCAATATGACTTAAAATTAACAAAGATTGACGGTATTTATTTCATCGCTTTACGAGACTATAAATATTGCATTAAATATTAGAAAGATAAAACCTACAATTATTAGAAGAGAAATAGACTTAATGGAAGTAATATTGATAAATTATTTATTAATGAAATTGAGTGATTTTATTGATTTTGATTAATTACGACCTTATTCTCTATGTTTTTAGTTTTAAAATAATATTTAAATAAGAGATATTCTAAAAATAATTAAATATATTAAGTAGAAATTTAAATTATATTTGCAATAATTTCACCTTCTGGGCTTAGTTTTTGTTATTGTACTATTTGTTCGTTTGCGTTTTGTAATATTTATTATATAATTTTTTTATTTTTATAAAGCGATAACTATATTATACATATTATTTGTTTATTTATAGTACTGGCAATAATATAATACAAGTTATATAATTAAATTATTGCATTTACATAAAATCAAATAATTATTATATACAATTACCGCATAATTCGTAATTTCAAGGAGATTCCACCAAAATAGTTCAAGGTAAATATTATATTATTAAGTAGGAAGTAGAGAAGAATTTAAAAAAGTACACATTTTTGAAGCATGCGCCTTGAACTATATTTAGTTAAAAAAAAATTCTTTATTGCACTTCTCTGTCATTCTACTACAGCGTTTTGTATGACAAATATAAAGATTCAAATCGACGCCACTGCAATCTAAATAAAACATTTTTTTGGTTTTTGCATGCACGTAGAAAAAAGATTGGATGCAACTCGGGCAAAAAGTGTTTATTGCACTTGAGTCATAAATAACTATTAGAAAGTGTACAATTGTCGAATTCAGATCCCATATTTGTTACCTGTTGAAAATTAGTTAATCAAAAATGATCTAACCTTACAAACAGGTTTCAATAAAAATAATTGATTATTTTTAATCGATATATCTCCTTGTTAAATATGTATACAAAATTTCATCTAATCGGTTAAGCAGTTTACAGACAGATGTACACAGAAAGACATTATGTACATTTATGTATAGTGTATCTCAAAGTATATCGTCTTGGTTTTAACCTCATTAAATTATTTAATATTTTATATCCCTTGTTATTAGATAAACGCACGTTTTAAACTCCTACCTGCCCACCAAGCGTTTGGTCCGGTATGCGTCTATGAGAATTAAAATCAATAATTAGTATCAGTAAAATCATAGATATATAATAATTATTAATTTTTAACTTTTATAATGTAGTTTAATTATTGTATTGCTATAAGTATCGATGATAAGTTTTTAAATATTAGTAAATAAATGTAATAGCTTAAAAGTGCCCTTTATAATGTAAAGGGAATGATGAGTCTGGCTGGCATTTACAGGTGGGACAGATACTGCGCAAGGTAAAAGTAAGGCAAAATTTTTGTGTTAACAAATATCATTGACCCAGCGTGAAATAACACAAATTATAGTTTATTATAGATTTTTTTTCCTGCTATCCGTTTAGATTTGAGCTGTTTTTGGGGTGGTTAATTAACTACTTTACACCCATATATACGCGCCTATTCTAAATAGGAAATACAAAATAGATAAATTTGCACTTTGGTGGTTTTGGCATGGACATATATCCGACGAATTTAGTTTGATTCTTGGCGCTGCGATTTTGGATAAATTTACTAATGACTGTATGTGACCTCATTGAATTTATACCAGGTATTCATTGTTTTTCTATTCATAATTAAAAATGTTCAAATTTGCAGAATTATTAATTTCTTTTCTATCAATTAATAGATATCTTATTTGAATAAAAAATTTAGTACGTCTATGATTTATTATTTTTCTTTATAAACGATTTCAATCTAGATTATAGTAATTAGTTTCGAATTCTCTCCCACTACTGACAAAGTGTTTTTGATGAGTGTTTTAATAGAACATAGTTTACAATTTGTTATTTAACGGTACCTACATGTTTTGAAATGAATTAATTTCGTAATACTATATTTAATTTTGCAACATTTGCCAAGATAAAGAAAATCAGTTTTACATACCTAAATAAATAATTATCCACTTTAAAATTTAAATAAAATCCGGAACACTACAAATCACACTTTCAATGTTTTGCAATTCCAAATTCACTACACGCTCGTTCACCGACTACCACATGGCACACATTCAGAAGTTCATAGTATCATTGCCACGGCAAGAATGAATAGATACTGGCCAAGGACTGTCACAGTACAATTCTAAATAATATTTATTTAGTGAACATTCATTTTCGTAAATAAATAAGTTGGCATGCGCTTGAATAATAAGTGATAATTTACCATCATTGTTTTTTAACAGATTTAGATTACCAAGTTATTGATACCTATATAGAGTATATCATAAATAAATATGCATACGTTAACTGCAGATAGGGAACGCCTAAGCGATTTCAAATAACGTGGTAAAAAAAAATTGTGGGTATTTTTTTAGTCCTTGAATTTTTTACATAATCGGGAAAATTAATACTGAATTTTGATGTGGACCACAAAAAATATAAAATGCTTAATCCGGTCTAGGATCACACTTTTGTAAACTCTAAAAATTACTATATTATTACACAAATATAATTTTAAATTGATTTAAATTAATTTCTACACATTTCGAATTTCACTTCTTATATAATCTTCTTAATAACATCCTGTTCCTCTTCTAATTCTGTATCTTGCTTACCCTTTTCTTAATCTATATGACTCTCTTAACTCTTATACAGCTGATCTACCTTGTCCTCTGATAATATCTTCTAAATATTTATTTTGTTTCACCCTGTCTTAAAACTTTATATGTTTTGGTCTATTTTATTTCTACTCATTGTTTATTTCAAATGAAAATCTCACCTGGGTCAATAAATTCTTTGTTTCTAAACCCCATAAATATCTTTTTTACAAAATTTTCATTTTTTCTCTGACAATTCTCAAAAATTAATTATCAAAAATTTTCAAATTTCTTTTTTTACTACTTGATAAATATAATTTTCAAATTGCCAAACAATAATTTAGCCAGGACTGATCATCTTGGACAAGATATCTGTCCCTTTTACATAAAATTTTCTTATAACTATATTTTCTCTTTTTATATCAATTCATTATTAATCATTAAAAAGTAAATGCTTTATTGAAAAATTTGAGATAAAAATACAATTTTAATAATAATAAAATGTAATAAATCCAAATTCTGAAATAATACAAAGAGAATTGAAAAGTTGCAGAAACAACAAATTTTATTATTTATTGTTTTAGGAATTTTTACAAAACAAATTAAAAAAAAAGGAAATTCTAAAAAACCACATTTTTAACATTTTAAAAACCTTATAGCATCATCCTGTACATTTTTAAAATTTTTGTCAAAGACTATTGCAAGTAAAAACTTTTATCAAGAATACAATTTTCTGACAAATTAAGAGCAATGACAAAACGCTCAAAAAGAGTAATAAAAAATACTTTCGAAGAAATAAATAAAATTATCCCTCCTCGTATTCCTTTTATAACTTACAGGGTGTACAAACTTAATTGGTAATTATATTTTATAGCTTACTATTTTTTGTATACTGACTATGCGAATCGGTAACTATAATTTGCAGCTTACTATTTTTGTATGGAATTGTTTTCAAATTCGAAAAATATATTTTTTTAAAATAAAAATGGCTTTAATTCTGAATAATAATACAATAAAATTGTGACTACTTCGATAAAAGAATGATTGCCTGAAATATTGTTGCGGGTGTTACCAATAAAAATATGTTTTTTAACGAACGCATTTTCACTTAAGTCAAATAGTGTGTGCATGAAGGTCAATAAAATTATTAAGAAGCATTCAGTTAATTGATGCATTAGGTTTTCTTCAAACAATCTTATCAAACAACAGTCTTATAGTTTTTGAACCTTTAATTAAAAATTAAAAATATACAGAGTATACAAGAATGATTCGTTGATGAACTCCGATGATAGTATACTTACAGTTAGTTACATAATACTTATTTGCTTTTCAACAAATAATTTTTAACATGATCCAAATAATTTTTTTTTCATGATTTTGTGTTATTTTTTTCAAGTTTTATTTATTAAATTATAGTGAGATATATTTAAAATTACATATTCAAACATTTGTAGTAAAATTATAGAAATTAAATGTACTTTGTTCCGCAACTTTGACGACCTCTGGCGTCAGAACTATATGTCGTTTACAACATTTATTCTCACATTTCCCATTTATTTTACTGTAAGCGTATAAGTTTTAAAGAAAAACCAGCGTTGTCAAGACAACTTTTAATATATAAACAAATTAAAAAAATTCACAAATTTTAAAACTTTAGGCCCCAACAACTATGTTTGTTGTAATGGGGGATAATTACACCGCGATCTATAAGATCTATTGTGTCCCCTTCTAGTGCTTAGTCGTTGATTTTCCCAAGAGATTTAGGATGTCAGACGGTTTCAGATTCGCTCGATATGCTCCTATTTATTGGACTCTTAGATTTGGCAAAGCAGTGCATTCTGAGAGTATGTGGATTGAGTTTTTAACCTCTTAGTCACAAAATCTGCATTCTTCTTGTTCGGCTAGGCCTTAAGATGTCCTCTCAGCTGGCAATGCCCTGTTACTCCTGTTATTATGCGAAGCTTGTTTTTACTCAGATTGATACATTCTGTGGACCTCGTCTGGTTTTAGTTTCTTGTAGATTACTCCAGTTTATAATTCCACTTCTGAAATCAAAATATAAAATTTTACACAAATAAGAAAAAGTTCACAAATTTGAAAACTTCAAATCCTTATAACTTTTTCTTCTTAATAGGCACAAAGTTTTCGTAATATAATTTTTAGTCAAAATCTAAAATCAGAATTTTAAATTTTCATGGGATGCAGACAGGCAGACAGAATTATGGAATTCAGTAACGAACTTTTCTAAAGTTCGTCGAATATTTCTTAAAATTTTTCAACTTCTTGGTTTATAGATTGTTTAATAATTGACCTGCGAGGAAAATATGATCTCTTTTTGAATTTAGACTCGAGCTTCTTCCAGATTGGATACATTTCACTGAAAACTTATCCAGAATTTACAATCTTCATATTTTGATATATTTCAATTTCATTTCTAAATCTTAGTGTCATGTGTTAACATAAAAATATAATTCAATTAATTTCTACTTCTTTAGACACACATATCTCCGACGTCACTGCATACCTTCTAGAATAATCAAAGATTACAATAGTAGGCATATTTCGTCTTTTGTGAAAACTGTTACCTCTTTGGTTCTCATAGCTGCTTCAAATATTATTTATCAATTCATACAGTAAAAAGCTACATTTCCACATATTTTTAGCCAATCAAAAATATGCAATCTCGTTAGAATACTTAATCGACGTTGTTATGTCTGGCTAAGCGACGACCGCGCCAATCAATGGCACTGTTTCATTATCTCTCATAGAAAGCAGTCGCAACATTTTTACAATAGCTAGCTACAGCTGTGATTTTTTGATCATTGACTACAGCAATCATTGCTTGCTGTATTCATATTTGTTCATATTACTTTATTACATTTTCTAAGGTTTCACAAAATTGTACATAATTATACAAGTGAATAGTGAGTGACAACAGTGAATTACCCTGATCATTGTAAAATTTTTTACAGTGTTGTACAAATAATGTACCTGTTATAATTTCTTGGGTGAGAAAATAACCCTTACAGTTCACTTCAATACATGTATTTTTAAAAACATATTTTTAGCCAATCAAAAATATGCAATCTCGTTAGAATACTTAATCGACGTTGTTATGTCTGGCTAAGCGACGACCGCGCCAATCTATGGCACTGTTTCATTATTTCTCATAGAAAGCAGTCGCAACATTTTTACATTTAGTTATTTAAACAATCTTTTTAATTTCAAGTTGTTGTTTTTTAAATGTTTTAACTAATGTAACATTTAACTTCGTACCAATATTATAACCGTTTATTCAACGTTTTGGATCCAATTTGTTATTAGCCTGACGATGGTCGTGTAGACCGAAACATATCGCCTTTCAAACTGTTTGTCTTTATTTTGTAGTATGACTTCGAGTTGTTTCATTCTTTATTTTACATGTGTTTTGTTCATATTTATGTGACGGTGTAATACGCAGGTTCACATTTAAAATATTAAAACTAATTATAAAATCCAATTTCATTGGTTGGTCTTTTGGTAATTAGTCGATGTTAACACGTCGACTGCCGTAGTAAAATTTTCTAAATATTTATCGATTCTTAATCATATTTGTTCACAGATTACATATACATTGTGTCTGGATTACAGTTGAGCTTTGACATTTTATTTTTCCAGATTATACTTATCCTTTTTCCAGATTCCACCCGTGTTTTTACAGATTAGACTCGTGTTTTTAGATACCTACATTCGTCCTTTTTCCAGATTATACTTGTGTTTTCACAAATTAAAATCGTTCTTTTTTCTCATTACATATTCTTTACAAAAATGCAATTTTTCTGCTGAAATACAAAAAACTCACCACTTTAAACCAAGATGGCTAGCTTGTCCCATGAGATAGCACGCTCCCTGCCTTTTTAGATTTAAACTTGTTTTTGACTCCCTTACCGTACTCAAAAAAACATGTAGCCATATATATACGGGGTGTTAATGTATTCTTTAGACAAGCCATGTTTTCCAAAGTGGTTGTCGTTACCGGTGAAATCGGAAATGATGGACTATTGATAATTTTTCCAATTATTGAATCTAACGTCCTTGCCAAATTTAAATCTCATATCCTTGGAATTTTGGAAACCAATGCTTGTCTAAAGAATACGTTGACACTCGTTATATAAACGTGATTTAAAATCTACGATTTCCAAAAATGAGTATTATTCAATTTATCAGCTAATATTGCAGTTATTGGAACTCAGTCATTCTTTACTATTTTACATAAATGGTACTTATATGTATTGTAACGGTAATGATTATCCTAGCAGTAACAACCTTGATCTGTTACATAAAACTATTAGTTTCATCACAGACTAATTGACAATTTTTTTGTGATTTTAACCCAATTTTGAGAATTCACAATAGTAATGGATAGCATTAATTTTTGAAAATCATTGCATTATTCAATATGTAACATTAGTCACTATATGAAATAACCAATATTGATATCTTACCTGGAATAATTATGAAACGTAATTCTATGAATGTAAATTTATGTAACAAATTACCTGAACATATGTTACACAATAAATGTTTGCTTTATCAGTGCTTTTTCTCGGTTTAAATAAAATAAATTCATAATAATAAATAGTCATTAGTTTTTAATTGTATTTTTACTTAAGTTCAATTATATTATATTTTGTCACTTATGTATTTCTAATTAAATTTTATCAGAGGCGGCTTGTCCTATGAGGCATTGAGGCACCAAAATATTGTTAATTTAATAGAATTATATTGTAATAAAATACTCTGTATGAGTTATTAAAGTTTTATAATTGAGTTATTAAAATTTTATAATTATAATTTAATTATTATTAAAGTTTGATATCATAATTTTGTATATGATGATAAAGGCTCATAAGTAATTCTTTTTTCGTATTTGGCCAATTCCAGAGAAATAAAAATCAAATCCAATAAAATAAAAATATGATAATCTGATTAAAATTGTCATTTTTGTTTTAAACAAATCATACACTTTTTTGTTCAACCTATATTATTTTTAAAAGTAGTGTATGATCTGCTTTAGTTAACTTCTAAAGCATTTCGTATATTACGACTTTTAAAATTAATATCTTGGATAAGACTCATAAGTAATTCTTTTTTTTATTCGGCCTTGGCCAATTTGAGGGAATTAAAAATCAAATCAAACAATAAAATTAAAAAATTGATAATCTCGTTAAAATTGTCATTTTTGTTTTAAACAAATCATTTCCAATACACTTTTTTGTCCAACCGATATTATTTTTAAAAGTAGTGTATGATCTGCTTTAGTTAAAATCTAAAGAAGTTCGTACACTATGAATTATTTTTATTTGCATTTTGATTTTCCCAAAGAAAATATTTAACTATTAACATCAAAAAAATGTGAAAAATATATTTTAATCACCATATATAAAAACTAGAAAATTTATTAAATAGAATTGCTTATTTTTTTTTAATAAATAAATTTTCCCCTGTAAATTTTTTTCTAAAAATAGATATTAATTTTAAATGTAGGGTATGATCGATCCACTTTATTTAACTTTAAAGCAGTCTATAAACTACAATCCATAAAATTATTAGTTTCTTGTAATTTTTTGTTTTTAATACGATTTTGGTCATCTGTGAAGGTTTCAAAGTACCAACTGTAACAATAATAATGTTTTGCAATGTAATGCAGAGATCTTGCGGTAAAAAAATTGATAATAATTATATAATGGCCATGTAGATAAAAGCATAAAATTGTAAAATATAATTCAAGTCTCAGGCCCTTTTCTGTCTAGTACCTTTATCCACCCTTCGAGTTTTACCAAAAACGGAACAACTTCTGGTCTTTTTTTTTCGCCATGTCGTCATAAATTATCAGAACCCTTGTTGTTTTTGATTATTCGAATAGTTTGTTTTCTGTTAGATAGTAAAAATAGGATTCTAATTATTGCATATTAGATTAATTATAATTTAATTTTGGAACATTTCTGATATTAGTACGATTGTCAAATTGAATCTGAATACAAAATGACAATAACATCATATTTACACTTTGATAAACTACAGTCGGACAAACTGGAAAAGAGCCGTAATGCGTGCAGACGAAATCCAGAGAGGAACGAAAAAAGGATAGGGCCAGTTAGTTAAAAAGTGTGCGACAAAAAGATTTTTTGTATATAATTTTTTTAATAAATGCACTATTTTCGCGATCACCTTGTATAATAAGAAAGTATTGTTTTCAGGCAAAAACCGATCTCAAGATTTTGACTTTTTTTTAGGTCCAAAAATACTCATTTTTGAAAAATATATGTATGCTTGGCGACATTTTTCGATAACGATTTTTTTTAAAACAACTGAACCGTTTTTAAACGAATTTTTATCAAAAATTATTTGGGTCCAAATTTAAAACTGAGTAGTTTTAGGTGCCCACAAGACATGCTAATAGCAATTGCAACTTTGCCAAAGTTTTAAAAAAATTCTTAAAACTTTGTCATTTTTAATAAATTCGATAACAAATAAACCTATTTAGATATAGATAAAAGGCCATAGTGGCTAGAAAAAGAAAAATGAAATTGATTGTTAATGAACTGTAAGGTGCGTTTAGTAATTGTATTTCCAAGTTACATAAATGTACTTAATAATAGGGAATAAAACTTTTATACATATTAAAAAGCCTTTGACAGTAGAAAACAAAAATAATGATATAATAAATATTTCTTAAAAGAAAAGAACATACACAATATAGTGGGAAAGTGTTATGTTGGCCATAACCCACATTTTTTAGATAATTTAATAATAATTATCTACTAACATGTTACAATCAAATAGAAAGGATTGTCAAGGATTTAGCTATTTTATTTATATAGTAACAACATAAATAATAATATCTACAGTATTTATTATTAAATTAAATTTTATTTAAACCCTTTTTAATTATTTCTAAATAATTTAAAAATAATTTGCTGCTTAACAATCGAAAAGAAAGAAGTGTCAAGGATGTAGCTATTTTATTTATAGTAACAACATCCTACGTACTATACTGATTATAAAAATTATAGCTGATACTGTTGGAAACCACTTAATTTAGTAAAAAAATTTAAATGAATAATAATGAATCTTGATATCCTTGAAGATTCTGCCTTTGTAAAAGAAAAAAATCTTCATCATCAGATAATATTTAGAGATTTTTACAAGGTGTCCCTTCCGAGAATAATAAACAGCGCTTGATGTATCCGGTTATAATAAAATATTTTTACTGAACTTAGGAAAGATTATTTTAATTTTTAATATAACTTATATAAACTTGAACCCTTTAAGGGCAAAATAATATACAATCCGAATTTATTATACAGTGTGCGGCAAACATTTGTTTAAATCATATAAAAAATTGGGATTATTTTTAAATTATATTTAGGATATACTAAAATAATTTTTCCAGAGCTTCATTAGTTTAGGGAAGTTATAATATAAATACAAATATTTATGACTCTGGTTAAAAACTTACTACACTACTACTAACTATTTAGGCTAAATAATTTAAGATGCTGTAAATAAACTGTTACAAAATTTGCCATTTTTGTTTTGTTAATGGACTATCAATTGATACCTGTCAGATGGTGGTTACTGTGCTTGGTATACTACGACTCCTCACTAAAAGAATTTCTATCCTTACAAGAAGACCGTTACTCCGAGGGTTCACGAGCTCTCTAGCTATTTTTCATAGTAACGCTGAACATAATCTCAGCAATAAAGTATACAAGGACCAGGTTTAATTGAACCGTAACACATTGCGAATGATTTTCACTATTATTGGGCGCTTGTTTTCTCACTGTAATATCACTTTTACACTAACAGTATTAATTGTGTTATTTAAACATTATTGGTTATATTGAAAAATGCCGGTAAAAATACCGCGAGAAATCCATGTTAATTAGTTCAAGATTTAAGAACTAACTGAATCAGGTCATCTGAACGATTTGATAGGTTTGTATTTGGGATAGTGAGTGATGCTAAATGTTAATTAACTAATATAGGTCGGGTGGTTGATTTTTAGAAGTTATTTGGAGGCCAAGAGGTGCTGTTATGAAATTACTAAATAACGAATATATTTATTAGTTTTAGCACCTCACCCGCTAACGTTAACGCTAAATTTGGTTAGCGTATAGAATAACGGAATATAAAAAATAGTTTTAGCAAAGCAATTGCGTTTTTATGTATTTTATGTTATGTCATGTGTCAATTATGCACAGTCTGGTCGAAATGAGGGATGGCGTTAGCGGGCGAGGTGCTAAAACTCTATTGGCTTATAAACGAGCGATAAAGATGACGTTAGGATTGGAAAGAGATAATAATTGTTTTGGCTAAAAACTTCTAATTGATATGCGAAAATATTTGTTGTGCCCAAGGTTTTTATGATTTGGACGCTATAATAACCCGTTTATATACATTATTATATCAGGTATATGTAGAGTCGGCCCGTTTAGAGAAGAACCCAGCACGTGACGAGGACGGAGGCGTTGTCGATGCGTGAAGTGTCACGTGCTGGGTTCTTGTCTAAACGGACCGACTCTAGGGGAAAGTAAAAAGGAAAAATTACAGGGTAGTTCCAAAATGTGTCTCAGTTATGGTATAACCAGAAACCAAAAACTATTTATTTATCGTTATTGACTTCAATAATAAAGTAATTCAGTGAACTATAAATATTTATAATTTTTTCTTCTTCTGTAAGGGTATGATATTATGCTAGAGGTCCGCCGAGCCCTATTATACTACTGATTCGTATATTTTGAACAAATGTCACTGCCTCGCTGGTCAATAATAAATTATGGAAAATTGAAATTATATTTGTTTTGTGTACTACTTTACGTTGTGCTAAATAATTTAAATAGATTTATTACATAATATAATAGACTGATAATTATTACAAATATTTACTTTAGAACGTACCTTGATCTCTATCTGTATAATTTTTGGTCTGATTTTTGATAAAGCTTAATTTGATCATAATATGATATTAAAAAATTGAGAAATTGTAAAACTTTTAATAAGCAGATAAAATACTCATTTTTAATAAATGTAGGTACCGAGAGACAACATTAACAGAAATTCTATATAACCAGTTAAACAAATTCGATTTTACCTTACAATGTATACCATTTATAACTTTTTTCACTCCCATCAACGGGTCCCACCTTTTGGGTGTTTAATATTTATTAGATAGTAACTAATAATGGCCTGATGATGGTCTGTGACCTAAACTAGTTGCCTTTTAAATCAAATTAAATTATTGTTGTACCTGATTATTTTATGCTTTAATTTCTTGTTTAGTTTATTTATTTTTGATTATTTATTTCATTCAAACAAGTTAATATAGCGTAATTACTTACATAAATGCATTTACAAATATATGTATTTAATTTTGAAATTATTATAATTAAACGTTTTTGAAGGACGCCTTGGCAAAAATATCAAATTTAATTTAATTTAAATCGTTTTAAGGCCAAATATATAACACATTGTTCTATTTTTAAATAAATAGTTTAACGTATTTTATCACTCATTATATTTGTTTATACTAGCAGTGATAAGGCGATGATATGCAACTATTTAGAGATAAAGTATCTTTTACAAATGACATACAATAAATTGATTAAGTAAATAATATCATACCGTATAGTATATATAGTAGCTGATACTATTTTTAAATATTTTGTTTATCTTTATTGACTAAATTGTGTGTGAAATATTCAGGTATTAACAACAATGTATTCAAAAATGGGTTATAGCCAACAAAATACTACCAGAAGTAGAAAGTTAAATTTCATCACTTGTAGCTAATGTCTTCTTCTTTCTCTTACAATATAATTCATATCATGAAATTATGGAGCCAGTAAACACTAGATTATTATACGAATATTTTCTTCAAGTTTAGTCATTTATTTGTCTGCTGAGAAAAAGCAATTATTAATTCTATTTTATACATATCATTGTCGTGGAGAAAGCGGAAAATAAAATTTTACAGAACTAATTTAATAAATATATATTATAACGATATGCCTTGTAACAAAATTTTGATGATTTATCTCCATTGTGAGTGGGCTCTATATTAAAAGAAAAATCGTAAATTTTTACAAATAAACTGATAAATAATAAAATAATGAAATTTGAGTTGCCTGCTAAATTCCCTCTTCTCCTTTTTCTTATTTTACACCTTCGTCTATGATAATTTTTAAATCTACTTCTTTTAACTTCTTAATTTATTTTTATATTCTTACTTGATGCTGCTCTTATTCATAACTATAATATCATTGAATATTCCATTTACATTTTCCCCATATTTCTTCTCCCAATCTCCTTTTTTTTAATTGTAAATTCTTTTATTTTTGTAATTTTAAATAAAATTTTACTTGTTTTTCATAATTTATATAATTTTTTTTAATTTGATAAATATAAATTTTATAATTCAGTTTTTTATATGAAATATACAATATTTTAAAACCACTGACAAATTTTATATAAATTTATGACTTTTCTTAATCTCTCTCCGACTCTCCGTATCTAATTAATTTCGACTTTTTTTTTAAACAAAAAAAAAATCATTACTTGATTCTTCAATCTTATCCAAAATCTTTTATATTGAATGATTTTTAATTTTCATAGTGAAATTTTAAATTATTACTTTTCCAAATATAATAAAAATCTTATATTTATTAAAATTTCATAAGACCTTCCTTAGATATCAAGAATTGTTGACTTTAAATGAACGCATTATATTCAAATATAAAAACTTTTAAATTATAATATTTGGAATACAACATTTATTTTTCTAATAATAATAAATTAAAATCTTTAAATCATATAAAATGATTTCATTACAATATATTACTTCAAATTCATATTTTTATTTTAAAAATATGTGTAGGAAAAAAATTCGTAAATTTTAAATCTTTGTAACTTTTTTGTCTTAATAGGCAAACTTTTCGTCATACAATTTTTAGTTTACTTCTTTATTCGTAAATGAAACTCGAAATCATGCACCACAATAAATTTAATTATAAAAACTGGAGGCAGCTAGTTTCGGCTAAAAAGCCATCTTCAGGCCTAGAATAAAATACAAGTTCGATAGGAATGAAATTACAAAAAAGAACATAACTTACCAAAATTATATATATGTTAAAATTAAAACACTATAAAGCATAATGCTTAAATTAAGGGCAGTATCAGAGAAAAATGGGGGTACATGAAAAAGGTAAGGGATAATTTAAAATATAGGTTAAATAGTAATTAAAAATGAAATAAAATAAATGATTGATTATGTGTAACATATAAAAATATACCACTGAGGGCGTTTAGAACTATTACCATCTAACAAAAGGAATTTTTCCAAATGGGAACTCAACATGGGGCCCCATGATATCCGGAACAGACTTAAACTGCAACGCAGATAAGAGACTGATTTTTTTGATAAAGTTCATGATTGTGCAGTTTTAAAGCGCGGCATCAAAGCGGCTGAATTTTAATAGTGTTATGACCGCGGTGTAATTTATATAACGAATTTTGGGATTTTTTATATGAAATTAGGCAATTACACCTTAATACTTTCAGAAAATGTTGCTTATAACCTTTTGTGCATTATTTTATTAGATGAGTAATAATTTTATTATTATGTGTATAATAACTATTTATATTATTCTAATTACTACTCAATGCAAACAGATACTATACTTAACTGAATTCTAATCTACTACCTCCCAATACGTGTGCCTATGCCCTTTAGGAGAAAAGAAACGACATATTTTAATATTAGTTAGATTAAATCTGATGCTCATTTAGTAATTTTAGTGAATAGGATAATCCAATAAAATAATGCACAAAGCGAAAAATATTATTGCTTAAAAATGTAATTTCAATGCCGACTATTAACGCACAAATAATGTACAATGTATTTGTTTCAGGTTTCTGCATTAAAACCCGAGAACTTCACGAAAAAGGCAAAATATTTATTAATATATGTCAAACAGATGCAATTCCTCCGCCAAAGGATATCACCACCGCAGAACTCCAAGAAATCCTGGAGTCTGATGAACCTGGTGACTACAGGGTACCAATGAGCATCGGTGAAATTAGAACTGAAAACGACAAAAAAGGCGAAAAAGCAAAAGTTTGTGATGTAGCTATAAATCCTTCTTTTTTCAGAAAAGTGGTTGAAATATCAGAATTCAAAAATTTTTTCTTGGCCATAGTATTTCACGGTTTACAAGATAAATACAATTTGGAATTTGCCGAGGAGAAAATAATTTTGCAAAATCGCAAAACTTTTGGTAATCTTCAAACACACAGAATACAACAACGAGATATCGAACAAAAGATGGCTGCTGGAAGTAACAAGCCATTATTAGTAAATAATAATGATGGCCAGATTTCTAAAAAACCTCTTATAGAAACCATATCTAGCGTTGATTGTGCTGTTAGAGAGCCAGATTACAGGCTGTATAAAAAAAAAGATGGACAAAATTGTTTACATGGGGAATTCAAATTGCCTGATGTGGTATGTATACGAGAAAAGCGTTGTTTTTAAATTTGACTTTAAATGTAGAAATAATTCCATTTATTTTTTGTAGGGAAAATGTAACATTAAATAGAGCGTCCAATTTGTAAGAGCATTTACAACAAAAACACATTATAGAATTAAGTATTTTTTATAGAAAAAATTACCTGTATGGTACAGTTTATGCAAATTCCATACTAGATGCACCAAGAGTTAATAATCACAATGTGTTTGTGGTTGCAAGCATTAAACAAAATTGTGCTTCAACTTAATTTAATAATGAAGTCAAAATCATGTCGTGCTGGAAATTTATGGGAGCTATTGGGCGGAAAGTGCTCGCAATTTGGAGACAAATATTCCATAAAATAATTTTTTTTTGGAGAAATAAATGCAAACATAAATGCAATTTTTTATTAATTATTAACCTCGGCTAGATTCCGATAGTAGTTTTGTTTTTTTTATTTTTATCCTAAATAATCAGAAAAAACATAATCTAACATTAACAACGCATGAGCACAATATGGAGCACTTGCCCTCTAATACCTCCACCTTAATTTAACAGAACAAAAACGCGACCATTAATGTTTGAAATTAGACCATTTACAAAAAGAGGGCGTTAAATTTACATTTAGATTTATTTAATTTTGAAATATTTTTTAGAATATTTTATGATAATTTTAATAATGCATAAACATTTTTTTTTTAGTTATCTGCAAAGGAGTTATCTCTAGATATTGGCGAAGATAGAATTTTACTTGAATCCAAAGTTAAAGGATACCTTCTTGACATATTCATTCCTTATATCATAAAACAAAAAAAATGCTCTTCATTTTTCGATAAATCTTCTAAAGTAAGTATAAATAAATATAATTTCGATTAATAAGAGTCGCGCTTCGATAAGTAAAATACGTATAAAAAAAAAGTGGGCCAAGCGAAATGCGGCTTAACACTGTATAAATAAATGATAAAGTAATACAAATAACTAAGCATATAATTAAAGATCAAAGAAATAAAATCTCTTTATCAACTAATGCAAAAAATAGGAAAATCAGGCGATGTTTAAGAAGAGTCAATCGATAATCCAAAGTGAAGCAAGCAGCATACAAAAGCAGTAGATCTTGGACATAAAGATGGCTCTCAATAACCTCTCATTATTTTATGTAAGATTATCAATAATTAAGAATAATAACCTGAACTACAAGACTGAAAATTGCTATTTTAATAACAGGAAAATTTAGACTAAGTATAAGTGACATAGATCACAAAATGGGTCCACCTGAACGTAAATAACGTAAAAAATACAAACAAAATAAATCGGACCGACAGATTAAATAGTTAGGTTAATGTTTCAAATAAATTTCTACTCCCTACAAATTTCACCGACAGGGGGGTAACGGGAGATTGTCCCCGGGCCCATATTCTTCGTAAGGGCCCGCGAATTTTCAGAAAAACATGGATTTTTTTATTGATAAAGATTAATAAGCACTACAACCCTGCATTCTGGCATTTGTCTTATTCGCTGGCAGACCTGGGAGTAACGAAACTAAGGCTACGGTTACAGTGCGAATTGCGCGAACTATTTTTCACCTTTTTTAATATCGAGATGAATGATTTGGATTTTTTTTTAATATTGAGGCGAATGACCTGGGTGTTTTTATATATTGAGGTGAAGGGCTTAAGTATTTTTTAAGTGCCGCCAATCACAATAGGATAATTTGACACTGCAATATCAAAAATAGAACTGCGTAAAATCTCAGGATCAGAAACGATTAAATACGAATTAAAATTATAATTTTTGGCGATATAGATAATTTTAATATTGAGGCGAATGACTTGAGAATTTTTTTTAATACTGAGACGAATGACCTGGGTGTTTTTATATATTTGAGGCAAACGGCTGAGGTATTTTTTAATAATGATGGCCGACAAGTCCTGCCAATCACAATAGGATAGATAAAACTGTGTAAAATCTCAGGATCAGATATACTATTGGATTATACAAGAATAATCATACCCTGAACTGCAAGAAATAAAGGCAGGAGTAACCCAGGGAAGCGTTATTGAACCGATACTCTATCTATTATACACGTGTGACATACCAGATCTAGAATAAATCACACTAGCTATCTCTGCAGACGATACAGCAATCATAGCAACAGCCCAAGATCAGACAATATCCATCAGAAATCTACAAAAAGTTACTAATAAAATACATGAATGGACTCAGAAGTGGAGAATCCAACTGAACGAGCTTAAATCAGTCAAAGTAGACTTCACCAATAGAAAAAAGCAAAGGGAACCATAATCGTGATAAATCACAAAAATTACATTTATATAAAATAGTCCTGGTTTTACCATCTACTAGTACACCCAAATAATGCAAAAAATATTTTGAAAAGCAAACCCCTTCATCAAAAACCGTATGTATCGTTAGTCATTCGATAATATTCATAGAATTTTATTGGTTGCCCATTTATATCCTCAAAAATCTGATGAAATTCACTTAAATGACGATTTTTTGTATATTTCATTGTCCCAGAACCGTATTTTTTTTTTAGAGCAAATAGTTTTAATAATGAATTTTCAGCTAAATAACATGTATCTATATCCATTATTTTTAAATTTTTCATAATTAAAACCAACAGAAATCACTTTTCTTTCGCACGTAGCCTAAAACGTTACTTTTCAGTAACGTATGATTAAATGTAATGCGTTACTAGTAATTTCGTTACTTTTTAAAGTGGACTAAAAGTAACGGTAATTGCGTTACTTTGTTAAAAGTAACGCGTTACTAAAAGGTTACTTTAAAACTAAGGTTTTTTTGCTGTTAGTGCCCTTTAATGTGAAATAATATGTTTTTATTATTTTTTTGTATCCCACCCATTTCGCGCGCCACTCTGTTTTGGATAGCTTGTTAAAAAATCAATCTCAACCATACAACTTTTATTTCAAAATGCATAAAATCGCAATTGCTTTGCTAAAACTCTATTATATACATTCCGTTATTCTATACGCTAACCAGGTTTAGCGTTAACGTTAGCGGGTGAAGAGCTAAAATGACAGACTATAATGTCAAGATTTATTATAAACGAGGATAGATCATCGGGATTAACCAAACACAAGCGAATTTAGTAATTTAAGTCATATTTAAAATGTTTTATTAACAATAAGTTTAGATTTAATGGTTGTTTTCCATGAATAAAAAAAAATACAGTAAAAAATTATAAATAATAATTATTAAATATTTTTAGGTTCTAACTGTTACCATGCCGCTCGTTGGAGGTTAATTTTACCTATAACATTTAGAGATTGTAGCAGTTACCAAATGGGTTTCGATGAGTTTGCTTATTCTATATTGTACGAATTCAGTATGCAGCACTTACATTCCTTTTTTACTTTATATTAAAACTTAACAAAACACCTAGAAGTCTTTTTCTAATTAATTTGTATCGTTTATCCCTTTTATAAATAATAGTTTCCCAATTTAAATATGCTATAGCCAATGACCTAATATGAAGAAAATCCAATATTGAATCCAAAGTTTGACTTTCTAAAGAAATAACAAATTTTATATCGAATTTTTAATACTTATATTTGTTAGTTCCCAAAAATATAAAGAACAAGGTAGATACAGGTTTAATGTAATCCTGGGATCGATAATTTTTTTGAAATAAGGTTACTGGATATGTAAAACAAAACTTTTTACTATTCCGCCAAACCTATAGGAATACCGAGTCTAGCAGAAAATGGGAACTACCGATTTTATATATTAAACAATAAATTTTATAGTGATTAGGATATTATTATTATTATTATTATTTTAAACACGCAAGTAGGAATTGTATTAGATTTTTATAAACAGTATGATTTGGCGACATTTCCGCAAACTTGTACAAACAAAATTGAGTTTGTTGCTTAAGTGTTGATATATTAAAAAAATAAATAACATTGCCATAATTAACTTAGAATCATTTTAAATAAAGAAACATTATGTTTTTACAAAAAATGTAGATTATAGTAAATTTTTAGTACCGATATTTTTCACATGTTCCTTCAAATATACACAAATGTGTAACAAAGTTACTTTTTCCGTATTAATTTAAAATAGTTGTACCGGAGTCCAGGACCGTCATCCGTCATTACTCCAGCAAAGCCGTGTCTGTACTGTCCGACACATCACCGTTACACACCTTTCAAAACCGGATTTTGTTGGTAAAAATAAAAGTTTTATTTATTAATATTTTTTTTGAGTTTTAACATCCCAGCAGCTAATACCCAGGTACTCAAACCCAGCAGGGCAAATAAAGACCGCCCTTCTGGCCGCCAGTGATTTTGGTCGATACCATAACGACCCCCTGGAGTATTTATTTCTCCACTGACGCTGCCCGTGCAGTGGCCTTTCCCACTCTAAACGGAAGGTGGCGCCCGAGGCAATCCGAAACCTAGACTAAGGCGCCAAAGTGACCCGTAACGACCGAAGTGTTACAAATGATATTTATATCCTACTTTTTAATGTTCTATCCGTAAGTTTAGTGTAGTCAGTTTCCAATAATACTGACATTAGTTTGTCACTGTGGCGACTTGTACGTACCAAGGGCGCACGTCATCAAGGGTCCTATAAATCCTCAATTTAGTGAGAGCCTTAAAAATTTCAAATAACGCAGAGGCACCCAATCTTGGAATACTCTTTTTTACAGTAAGAGAACAAAAGAACACTTTTTGGGACCGATGGCGATCGCCACAAAGCTCAGTCCACCGCTGAGACAATATATTATGTTACTTACGCAATATTATTATCTCAATTTGGGTCGGGTTCTATGAAAGTAGAAAATAACAAATTAATTATACAAATATTAAATCACTAAATCAAAAATTTTTATCATCATCCGGTAGCTTTCTTTCTTCACTTCATACTGTCCTCTTTCTGCTGCTTAACTGTCTTTGATGCCCGCCTATTTTTGTTTGAATTTCTGATTTTAATTTCCTTTTACAGCCAACTCCAATTTTTAATTTCTACAGTCCAATTTTGCTTCTATATTCCAATTTTGCTTCTTTATTCCATTCTTGATATTTTTTTAATTTCTGTTTTTTTTATATAAGTAAATTCAATTATATTGTGTATAAGTTTAATTTAGTTTATTCCAGTATAAAAATATCTTTCAATATAAGATTCTCCTATTAATAATTGTATCATCTCAAAAGTATTTTCTGTTGTTGCTATTGATCTGTTATTTTTCTATCTTCCATTTTTTTTTAATTCCAATTTTTTCAACCTTATCCCACTAGATTTTATTGATATCCCAACCTTTAGTTTAGTTCTATTAACACTATATTCCCTGATTTAAGTATCTGACTTCGATTACTTAAATTTAATGTATTATGATTCCAAAATTTTAACTTTATTGTAAACTCTTTCACTTTTTCAAATTTATTGCCAATTTATCTATAATATCTTCCTTTCCTTACAATATATGTACATTTTGAATTCATGACAATCCTTCCGGGACAATTCTTCCCCACGACAAATATTTTTCACACTTGCTCACTCGAATAGCTCCCTTGTAGGTGGAAGATAAAACTGCGGGGCAAAAGTTATAAAATAACTAATGGTCAAAAAAATACAAGTAAATTGCTGGGAAGTGGTCAATATACACACTGACCACTTTCCCGAGGCTTTGAAGGAAAGTTTGAGTGCGGACGATAATTTCTAACGCTGTCTATAAGATTTAAGTCGATGGATTTTCCATCGGCAAAGTGCTTTTCCAGCTTTTGGTGTAGGGTTGACACGCCGCAATGAAAATTGATACACGCGTTCTTCGTGATGAATCAAACTGACTGGCTAAATGGAAAAGTGGCGCGCCCATAACATGAGAGGGTAGAAGACTACGGGCTCGTTTTATTATTGTATAATAAACATAAGTTTGGGATGGTAATTCCAACCGCTGAATTCATTGAAAATTGGTCAGTGTGTATATTAACAACTTTTGAAGATGTCACCCAAGTATCGAGGCGTCCCATTATTTCCGCTCGGAAACTCTTCTGCGCTCCGGAAAAGCGTTGAAAAATGCGGGACGCGCATAAAATTGGTAGATTCGCTACTTTTTACGATCTCATACTACAAGTTTCAAACCATTTGTCAAAGAGTTATGCTCAGAAACGCTTCGTCTGGTAGAAACACGTTCATATTCTAAGATACTGAAATGCTTCAAATGGTAATAGGAAAAAAAACAACATTATATATCATTATTATATTGTCTGCTTCAAAATTTAAACAATTTTAGTTTAATTTGATTTAAATTTATAAAGCTTTTTATTAATAATCTAAAAATTGTGAACACTATATAAAATTGAAAATTGAAATATCATTTAACTTGTAAAATTTTAATATGTTCAATATTTTTTTCTAAAGTGTCTACAAAACTTTTTAGTAAATATAACATGCGCTAAGTAGAATTTAGGTTTTTCAAATTAAATTTCAAGGTATAAAAATTTTTGAGCAGCTACTATTTGATTTTAAATTTGATAAACCTAAACTTACTTTCATATCACAGTAGGAAAAAATCGCTAACACACTAATTATTTTGTTAATTATAATAGTGGTATATGTTAAATATTTTTGATATGTTAACTTAGATATTTTCTCTATGTTTAAGTGGTATTTTTTCCTTTTAGTACAAGTTTCTTTAACAAAAAAAAACAGTGTTAAATATTTGTGCACTGACTTGAGTTTTTATATGCCTACTTTTAAATTATTTGTACAGTAAAAGTATTGCAGAATTTTGCAAATAATTAAAATTAATATAAATCAAAAAATTCTGGGAAATTATACATATACAAACTATAGTTTTTATCATTAAAAACATACATTTTTAATTTAATGTGTAAAACTAACAAAATAAAAATAATTAATTTAATATATCATTCAGTATTAATGCATGATTATTAATTAATTTCTTGTGGCCAAAATAAATAAGTAATGACCACATTGTCATTGTTTTATTAACTGAATAGTACCATCCACATTAAGCCGAATAAATGGAAAATCAACAAAGTATTCGGATATCAGTGAATCATATTTGCTGGTAGTACAGGAAAGAAAAATTTATATACGAATTATTTTCCATATTCCTATGTTGTGATGTTTTCTAATGGTAGTTAATACATGCAGTTTCTAAAGCAAATTTCAGAACTGCTTTTATTTTTAATTGAAGTATTTTAATTTTTATTGAGAATTGATTAATTTTATTTTCGAAAATGAATTCAATTCTTTTTGGAATACTGGGACATTTCCATTTAGTTGTTTATTAAAATCTAATATCCCACAAATGATTGATGGCAATGCGTTAGTTTGGTGCACAATATAGAAAAAAATTGTTTTCTTATACCTCCATAAGTATTTTTCTACTTATAATATAATTATTAGTAGGTAGGTACCCCACGGAAAAACATGTTTAAGATGGGGATAATCACAGGTACACCAAACTAGCAACACTAAAATTTCAAGCACCGTGTGAAAAATCCGAGTTCTGTTGTGTTAATGAAGTTGTCAGTGTCGTCAGTCTATCACTGTCTTTCAGCAATAATAAAAGAGATGTACCATGTTTTATACATAACAACAGAAAAACGATCTTTTAAAACTTCATTAATATCCTGGTTACCATATTAGATAAATATTAATTTCTCAGTAAAATATATTTGAGTTTTTTCTATTTATTATCTTTTAGGCACGAATCCAGGCGCTTGACTGGGGGGGGGGAGAGTTTAGGTCATTTTTAATGAAATAGGGATACCCCTCCAGAGTTGACTACAAAAAGTGTTATACAGTTGTAAAAAAAGCGCAATTTAAAATTTAATTATTTTCGTGTGAAGTTTTTTTAAAATTTTGTTCTATTTGATGTTTTTTCAATTTCTACAAAATAGAACATGGCGCATTGAGACAAAGGCTGTGGGAAAAGAAAATAATTTAGAGCTCTACAATTGGCACCTATAGTGAGAAGCAGGGACCAGACCGTACCGTTAAAAACAGAAAACCTTTCAATTTTTACAAAATAGAACATGGCGCATTGAGACAAAGGCTGTGGGAAAAGAAAATAATTTAGAGCTCTAAAATTGGCACCTATAGTGAGAAGCAGGGACCCGGACCGTACCATTAAAAACAGAAAACCGAATCAGAATCGATATTTTTTATTTTACCTCTAATTTTTGAAACTGTTTTATTGGTCTTTTTCGGTTTCGTTGTTCATAATATTGTTACTTTGTTTTTTGTTTAGCTTTGATTAATAACGTGTTTCTGATGAAAAATATGTTACTAGATAATGATTTAAAACCCACGTTACAAGGTAGTTTTAAGCTCAGACGAAGTGGAGAGGACAAAAAGTCATTTAAAGATGCTATGGGCCAGAATATTTACTTTAAAAGAACTAAAATTTCTCAGGACATTGGACATGTCTGACGCTTCACATAGTTCCAGTGATGATATGGAATTATTTTTAAGAAAAAAAAAAAGAATCTGAACAAAAAATCAATTGGGGACTATACAACAGTAATTCAATAATAATGTCAAAGAAAATTGATAATATTTTGAACACATTATCTACAGCAAGGCCGCGTGCGCTTACATAAGTAGAATTCAACAATATTTGATTTTTGGGAAAAGAAAATGGAGATCACACCGGAATTATACATACTTGCACAAGTTTTGTTGGGGTTCGGCGTTGAAATGCTTTTTTCTGGTCTTAAATTTTTAATACCACCAACACGTGTGAATGTCAAAGATAAGATTTTAGAAGACAAACTATTTGTAAGAACCAATCGAATCTTTGGAAAGAAGGAAGATAAAAAGCTGTACGTTTTTACATTTTTGGTAAAATAATTATTTTGAATTTCTTTTTTTTAGGTTTGCAATCAAGAAAATATGTGATAAAGATAAAACACATGAAAAAAACTGAAGACGGAAATAAACAAACAGAAGATTTGCAAATCAGGTGTGATAAAAAAAGAATTATTTTTTGAAGAAACCATGTTTATGGACTAAAGCATTATACAGTGCTGACAAGATCCATCTTTCTGTATCGCTTCAGCACAAGCATAGTAGAATAGAAAATTATGTTATAATGAAATTATCTTCCTATTTAAAACCCAAATTTTTATATTATGAAAAAATTGTACTGAAAAAAACCGTTTGACCGAAAACTTTGGTCAGTTACCAAATCGAAATATTTTGAAAAAAACCGAAACTTAACCAGACCCAAAATTTTGAGTTGTTTTACTGAAACCTGAACTGCTTTACAGGAAACTGTTATAAATCAATTAAAGTACCCTGTATCGCTTATAAGATTTAAACATGGACCGAATTTCTGAAAAACATTCTTTTGTTACATTAATTTTTTTTAATTGCTTGATAATCGAAATATTAAGTACATTATTTAATTTCCTAGAAAACATAGGTGAACCAAAGTTTCATTGATTTAATTGCTCCGATAATGGGAAAACTTTTTTACTAATTTCTTTCTTTCGAAGAGCTTCATTAATTAATTTTTTTCGACATTTATTAGATATCAATTTTTAGTGTGCAAACTAAGTCAATTTTTAAAATCTCGGTTTCGACACAACCCGGTTTATGTGGTCAGCTAACTGTAGAAGCAGTTTAATTTCGCGGACAAAATTTTCAATCCGAGTCACGACAAAGAAAGCTTACCTACGGTTCGCTTTTGTAAATAATTTATAGATCTTTCACTCAAAATAGACTTAAATGTATAAGGAAACGTCTCAGTTTGCAATAGAGATTAATTTTTACCTAACAAAATATTTTTAATAAATAGAAAAATGGTAACCAAAATTGAAACAAAACATATTGATTAATGACACTAAATGAAAATAACTGTAATTAATATATTTTGTATAGCAAATATTGATTTTTTTAAGTTTACTGATATTTAAAACTATTCTACTTTTTCGAAATATGTCACTTTTCTATTATTAATACAAACAAACAGGTAAATGGAAATAAATATAACCCTTTTAACCATTCAAATTTTTTTAAATTTTACTTCCGATATAAATTTTAAATCAAAATTACACAACAAAGTTATTTGTTAAACAAAATTTTCAATATTATGAATCATAAATTAATCTTGATGAATTTATTTCTAACCAAAACCTTGAAGTATTAATCTCTAATTGCTAAATCGAATTATATTTTTTAAGGAAAGTATTAGAATCTTAATTAAATACGAATTATCATTAATAATTTTTAAAATTAGTCAACATTTTTAATCAATATGTAACTGGCAAATTCTCAGGGAGATAAAAATTAATTATAATTTTTTATTATAATAATTCAGATTAAATAAATTGTTTAAAATAAATTATTAACTACTTATATTATTCAATTTGAGGTATATGGTCAATATTGAGTAGATATTTTTATTACGATATAATTGCCAATATTTGGATACGTACTTTTATTCATTTCAAATCCTTTTAATTGCATTTAAATTTATGGAAAGCCCTAAACAGATTTTACTCAATGGAAGCATTTTTCTACTAACTATAAATCTTAGGAACTTCTATACTTAAAAATATGTATATATTAATTTTATAAATCGACAACGGTTGTCATAGCACAAAGTGACATTTAAAAATCCCGGATTACTGATACTATATGACAAATAAAAGCATGACGTGATCACTGTAACCAGCTTTTTATAATCTAATCTACTTTTGTACTTAATTAATTTTAGTTGCGATTTATATGGAATTAGAATCATTTCAATAAAATAATGTTTCGTTTATTTATCAGATGAGTAAATTTTAAGAGCTTTCGAAAAAAAAAACATTTTATTTTAATGTTTTG
The DNA here is from genome assembly GCA_963243735.1 of Neocrepidodera transversa. Classification (NCBI taxonomy): domain Eukaryota; kingdom Metazoa; phylum Arthropoda; class Insecta; order Coleoptera; family Chrysomelidae; genus Neocrepidodera; species Neocrepidodera transversa. The sequence goes on from OY725338.1 coordinate 9,695,837, forward strand.
GACTTTAACACTCTAATTTTAATTTGTTAATTAATACATAATAAGGATATCCCGTGTGAATTAAAAAATTAAAAATGGTTTTTTATTTAGGACGTTTTTCTTTTAAAGATGTTTGTGGAATATAGCTATTATATTTAGAAGTGAAAAAAATGATAGATAAAAAAATGTGCCTCATTAACCATTGAACTCAGGCCGTACCTGACTTCACAAGGGTACTGCAGATTTGTTTATAACGCTATTAAGTGCGTATTTATGGTGTTTATAAATGGTTATTTTTTGATTTATTTCAAATAAGTAGTTTAATAATTATAAATAAAAAACCATTTTTAATTTTTAACTTTGGAGCCCTATAATTCGTTAACGAAGGGCGCAAGGGACAAGTACCATCATTAATTTTAGCCCCTCTATCATCTCCCAAGTTTTGGGTACGAACTCCTGAGACACCCTGTATATACAGTAGACTATAAGATTTAAGTTTTAAGAAGAATAATAAATATACAAAATGTTTATACCAGAATGTGATCCCACACAGGTATCATAATATCACTTTTTTTTAAATATTGTCAATGTCTGACGTTAGATTCCGATACAAAAAAAAGTTACAGGCAGTTAAAATAGAAGAAAATATAAGTGGACACAAGCAACAGAAAAAACTGTTAATAAATTGTAAAATTTCTAATACTTTTATTTTCTCTATAATTTCTATAGTAGAGTATAATTTGTAGTTTATGTATTAGCTAGTAAAAAATGCAAGAAAATTCCAAAAATATGTTAAACTTATTAAAAAGTACGGTTTTCGTTTTATATTATAACAAAATAAAATCTTTATATTAATTTCTGAATATTTTATAATAAATCGGCTATCGCTCATGAAAAATCCGAATATAAGAGTTATGTCTGACGACAATAGCGACGGACGCTTTTATGTTTTTTTCTGAATAAGACCTATAGCAGCGATTTTAAAATATATGAGAATTGAGAAAAAATGTCACTTAAAATATGGAGTTTGAAGTGAATTTTCTTGTCATGCGAAGATTATTATTTCCTTTGAAAGAGGCTACCAATTTTTTCTGCAAAACTTTTCTCGACTTTCTAAGTTAAATGAATAAATTATTGAAATGAAACACCATATGTGAAAAAATGCCATGCTGCTTTTCTGAATAATAAAAAAAGAAATAAATTAGTTTATATTAAAAATACACCCGGAAAAGATCCAGGACAACGCAGGACAAGAGCAAAAAAGCAGAAAAAGATACAGGACAACGCCAGGAATAAAACAGAGAAGCAGAGATAGATGGAAATAGAAAAGCAAGTACAATATTTTTAGGAAGATAGAAAATAAATTAACAAAAGGTTTAAATCCGGGTTTAGAAGCAAAAAAGAGAACAAGCGGCAAATAACAAACAGGATAAACTAAATTTATATTTTTTTTATAATTTTTGTAATGTTTATTATATTTCCATAGAACTCAACCCAAATATTTGAGATATTGTAAATATCATTACAATATATAATTACTTATCAGATTAATTATATTTATATCAGAGCCGGCCCTAAGCACTGATCTGTGCTTTTATTGAATGAATTTTGAATTACAGCCAGATAAAGGCACTTGCTAAATTCCATATTAATTTTTTGACTTCCTCAAATCATTTTAATATTTAAATCGCCAACCTTTTTACATAGCAAAAAGTTATGTGCATTAAACAAATATTAGCAATGTTTAGCATATAGTCATCAGTGATCACGTTACGATTTATAGAAACTTAAATTAAAATATCACAATTAATATGAATCTAAGTGAAAAATCACGGGATCATTTATTGCTATTCTACTTAAAAGTTGTTGTTTTAGTATTTCGCTGGAATTATTTGAATACTTATATAGATACTATTTAATGACTTATACTCACTCATTGTTGGATATTGTGACTAGATATGTTGATTTTTAATAATTAATTATCAAATCTCGGTAAAAAACGTCGGTCGTTCGATTCTTAAAAACCTAAACAACTGGGGAATAAAATAAAGAATATTAAACCCAATCATTACGCAAAATACAAATTTACAGCTTATTTCGACAAATGTTTTATGTTTATTTTGAAGAGTATTCTCAGATTTTTTAAGATTGTCTACGTCTTCTCGTAACAAAGCACATAAGAAGTTATAAGTGATGTAGTTACAAACTTTTTTTGTAAGTAAAACTCCCGCAAAACCAATGAGAGTCCTTAGAATTAAACAACCAAACATTGTATATGATGGCCACATTATAGCATAGGGAGGAGTCAGTTCTGAGGGCTTCATTAGCCCTGATTGGTAATTTGTCCATGCACCTACTTGAATTCCAACAGAAACACCAATTATCATTGCTGTATCTCCCCTACAACATAGTACTTAATATTAGGAAAGATAATTAAAAAAAATTCCATAAATAAATTATAATTAATTTTTGTAATAGTGATGGGACATAATAAACATCACAGAAAAAATTAAAGAGTAATTCGGTACGTTTAGAACTTTGAATTCTTAACACAAAATTATAACTTAGTTTGTTTCTTCCTCTAGTTTTTTGTTTACTGACCACAAACCACTAATATAGTAACAATTACATAATTTTTTTATCTTCCGGATACTCAGAAGGTAAATACAACACATTTGGCAAAAATGTCCTACCTAATATTACAATAATACTTCCGACAAAATTTCCTATTGAATAAATATTTAAAAAAAAACTACAGAAAAATTCCTCTTTAAAGTAAAAAAAAATATGTTACATATGGCCATTAAAATTTGAAATAAATGACTATGAACGGGTACCGAGCGCATCTTTTTAAACCAAAGAGACCGCCCGAATGTTGATGAAATAATCGAATCAAATACACTAAAAAATAATGTTCAACAATAAAAAATTTATATCTAAAACATTTATGGACTTTTGTCATGTTAGAAAGTATCAATTATTTGGGAAACGGACGGAAGAATTAACAAAAAAAGTTCTATCTGAATTACCCTCGAACACTGATAAATGCTCAAAAATTTTATAACAATCTTGTTGCTTATAGGAAACAGACCGACGCCGTAACTTTCGAAATCTGTTATAAAATTTTTTCGAACAATTATCAATGTCCTTGGGTAATTACTATAGATAATTTTATATATTTAGGAAAATTGCTTCATTCATTTAATAAACAGAGTAAACGAAATAAGTTGTATTTTATTCTAAATAATAAATTACCCTAATACAGAAGAGGGAACAGTAGAAAATAAATGAATACGAATTCAGTGTACCTAATATTAGCATTATAGAAATAAGCGATATTATTTTTGTTGGTAATACAGAATCAATTTAATGTTGACTTATGTGATGACGAAATTAAATACCCGACACTGCGTCCCATTTTACCAGATTGATTCTTTTCTCTCTCCTAAGTAATATTTAGCAACAAGTTCTATAAATTTAAAAATATAATTTTTTTATTGTATATAATCTTAAAATTAAAGAAACTGACAAGATAAAATATTTGAGGACATCAAACAATACATAAAATTTGATGACGAAAATTATATTCAAGAATTAAACAAACGAGATTACACTTAATTCAATATTGCGTTTCATACAAAAAATTTTTAACAAAAACATTGCTTATTCAAATTTATCTATAGAAAAATCACTGATTAAATATGGTAATGTAGTTTGTTATAAAGTAGTGGCTTATTATACCCATTAAACATAGTTCAGAATTTTAGTTTATGTATAAATTTAATTAAATATCTGTAAAAATAATAACCACTATTTGAAACCTCATAAAACAAAAAATATTTTATTAAACAAATAAAGAGAATACTTTATATTACGTCACAATCTTTTAGCTTAAAAATAAATTTTTCAAAGTTATTTATCCAAATTAGGTTGCTACATTTTTGAAGATAATTTTAATTCCAATATTTGATCTGAAGTGGTTGGATTTGGTTGAATCAATATATTTTATTCAAATCATCAATATATTATCTTTGTCACATAAGTACATAAAATTAATTATTTGAGATTCAGAGACCAAACATGTGGAGAAATTACACAATATATTCCTTTGTACTATATGCGCGGGAAAGTAAAATTATCAATATTTTTTTAACAGAAATTCAGTTACAATTTTAAAAAATCTTATTTTTTTTACACTATGCCATTTAATAGAAATTCAGTAACCATTTTTATAATCTTCTCATAATTTTTTTCACAATTTATTAACTAAATTTCGAGATTACAGATTAACTTACCTAGTTGGTGTCCATTTTCCACTGTTTGGATAATATACAATCAACAATACAGCAGATACTGTGATAATTAATGGGGCAGATGAACTTGTTAGCAAATATTTATCTAATAAATCTACCAAAGGCACTATCGGAAACATAATTAAAAATGATAAAAGAACACCAGCAATCACGTCCTGAAATAAAAAAACAATAAATTAAAAAATAATAATAAAATAAAGAATATTAATAAATTTGGCAAAAGCAGAAAAAAATTAAAAAAAAAAAACAAATATGAAAAATGGGTAGAAATAGGTAAATGTAGAATGGGAAAAATAAAAAAAATAGGCAACCTAAAAAAATAGGGAGAAATAGAGAAAAATAGAAAAAATTATAAGAAACAAACAAATATAAAAAAAAAAACCGAAAAAATAGCGAAACATACGAAAAAATAGGCAAAATGGGTAAAAATAGAAAATATAGTAAGAAATAGTAAAAAACAGTAAAAAAACAAGAAAAGATACAGAAGAATAGGAAAAAATATGAAAAATCGGAAAAACAGAAAAAAATATTAATCTGGAAAAAGTAAAAAATAGGAAAAAACGGGGAAAAATGGTAAAAATATTAAAAAGAATAGGGATACATTTGGCAAAAGTAGAAAAAAATGGGCATAAATAGAAAAAAGTAAAAAATAAGAAAAAGTAGTAAGTAGGAAAAAAAAACAAGAAAAAATAGGGGAACAGGACAAAGCAGTGAAAAAAAGAAAAAAGGGAAATATAGGGAAAAATACGAAAATGGGGAAAAATAAAAAAGCTTTTTATTCTGTTTTTCTTATTTTTTAATAAGAAAAACAGAAAAAAATAAATAAAAATAGAGAAAAACATGAAAAAATAGGTATACATTTTAAAGAATTACGGTCGATTTTCGACCACTGGGCGACTATACTAGTTTTAATAGTTACATGATATTTTTAGCAACAAATTTTTAAATATGAAAATTTTGACGACCATTTTAAAATTATTGATTTTTTTTAAATGTTCGAAATATTCAAAACTTTGGGAATCGTTAGATTTTAAATTTTTTAAATTTCTGAAATTATATTTTTTAAATTTGGCCAATTATTGAAATTTTCTCTCCTTTACCCCTTAAGTCTATATAAAACATTTGGACTTTTTACATCTTATTTTTCTAAAGTAAAGAAAAAATACTGGAGAAAATATTAAAACCACGGAGCAAATTATTTTTTCAGGCATAGAAAAGTCAAAGGTTTTGGAAAATATTGAACCAGTTAATATTTTATTAAATTTCCAAGATGATACTGACGAAAAATTTGAACTAACGAAGCCAACATTTTTAAGTTTTATAATTATTTTTCCGAAACTTCTAGCATTTCAGCTGAAATTCCGTAAGTTACATGATTGATGTGCCAAGGAAGTTATTTTCTCTGTTGAGTTTTATATTTTTATGTTATATTATAATAAGGATTTTTGTTATTTTTGTATTAATTTTTTTCTACTGTACATTATTAAAATTTTAAATTGGTTATAAAGTTAAAGGTTAAATTAAAATACAAACAAAAATTTTATTAATTAAGGAAATGGGTAAACTCCTGAATTAATTAATAAGATATGTCAAAAATTAACAAAAATATATAAAGAGCACTCTTTGGACTAGGCAATTTGAAAATTTTTAACGTTTTCAACATTAAAACGCTATAAATTAATTAACTTAATATTTAGAATTAATTAACACCATATCTGAGGGTACAGAATTTTAAAGGACATGTGCGATATCTCATTTTCCTTAGGAGCCCAAGAGAAGTCCAGTAATTTTAAATTTATTTCCACGGTTATTTTCAAAAAATGTTAAACCAAATAGAGAAGGAATAGAAAAAATTAAAAATACATACCAATACTGTGTGCATGCCTAAATATATTCGACTAACGCATATAAGTGTACACCATAAACCTGCAACAGTTACACCTAACGGAATATTGTACTGATATCGATCTACTGTGTATAATATTATCGAAAACGGTATTGATACACCAACCATTGCATGCGTTGAGGGCATTCCATATTCTAGAGCCCATTTCTTTTGAAGTCTAACAGAAGGTAGTCCTGGCCTAGGCCACTGGATTATGTCTTTCAATACCTGCCCTAAAATTTATAAATTTTTAACTTTAACCAACCTTTCAAAATTTTTTGTATGAAAAAAATATTTAAATAATTATCAGTAAAGTTAGAGATAATTTAATGAACTCTTTATTTATTAAATGTTTGAAATATTACCAATAACAGTTACAAAAAAATCCATTAAGTTACATCAATATAAATCTATTCATTTGAATCTTTTTATAAGATTTATTTGTAAAGTATATCAAATATTTCCTCAATTATCTCCTGCTGGTTATATATTAATTTAAAAATAAAGCAAAATTGTAGTACAAACCTATATACATAACTATGCACCAAACTAGAACAAATCTTCTTCCAACTGCCCCATCAATATTCCAAAACCAAAAGGGAATAAATGCTGAATAAAACATTTCATCTCCTAGGGCTGTTCCAAAAACAAACAAATAATACCAAAATTTATTCTCTATAGTAAATTCTCGACTTTTATCCTTTGATTTTCTGTTAACTCCAAAATAATCTTGGACTTTGGCTACTAATTCCGGTTGTTTAAGGTAATCCATTTTAATATTTTTCAAGAACGAATTTGGTTAAGTTTCAATTGTAACACTAATTACTTAAATTGTTATTTAAACGTCTGTTTGTTTGTTATTTTTTTAAAGAAATGCTACTGCATAGCGCAATGCAGATCATAGAAACAGCATAACAATGCAGATGTTGTGACAGTTGTGACACTTACACTGACATTGACACAGTATTGCCAACTGCTTTAGATAAAATTATTAAATTAAATTAAGTTACTAGTCGAGTGCCAACCGCTGCTGCCATCGACTAGAGCATGTGCTTATTATTTATACGTTAATTTGAACACTGTGACTAGCCACACGTTAACCTGTGGATAACTTTAGAAATTATCCACACGTGAAACCTGATTCGGTTAAATAATGAGTTTGAACATATTTAAACATGAGCTGTGGTAGCAGCGTGACATAGTGCCCGCTGGTGGTGCAGTAGATACGGAGATCGAATCCCACGTGGCCTATTATTTTTTTTAAACAGAGGCTAGATTAGATTAGATAGTCAAGACATTTTTTAGTAAAACAAATATTTTTTTTAAATACACATGCTAGATTTAGATAGTAAAGACTTCTTTTAATAAAATAATTTTTTTTTCACTGTGACTAGCCACACGTTAACCTGTGGATAATTTTAGAAATTACCCATACGTGAAACATGATTCGCTTAAATAAGAAGTTTGAAAATACATATGCATGAGCTCTGATAGCCGCGTGTATATAGTGCCCGCTACTGGTGCAGTGGGTCCGTGGATCGAATCCCACATGGCCCTTTTTTTAAATACAGGTTAAATTTAGATAGTAAGACTTCTTTTAATATTTTTTTCTAAATATACAGGCTTGATTTGGGTAGTAAAGACTTTTTAATAAAATAAATATTTTTTTAGGTCAGATATTTTAACGTGTGGGGAATTTCTGAAATTATCCACATATTTACGTGTGTAGTCTCGGCCTTTTTTTTTAGGTCAGATAACCAAGTTTAATGTTTTAACGTGTGGGTAATTTCTGAAATTATCAACAGGTTAACGTGTGTGTAGTCTCGGCCCAACTTGAAAGTTTGATTATTTATCGTCATACGAAGTGTGGTCCAGTGGTAACGTGCTGCCTCTATATTCAAATTGGATGTGGCGTGTGGCATCACTGTCTGTCTATATGTTAGGTTCATAGAGATAGAATAAAGTTAGAGAGAGCATATGGGTATTCAATATAAAGCCGATGTTAACAACATTTCAGCTCAAAAAGCTTCTTTTGTTTTGATAAGGACTCATAGAAATGCATTAGCGCCGTTGGTTCAAGGGCGTAGTAATATTTCGAAATTGAAATAAAAAACGATATTTTATTTTTTGTTCATCATTTTTTTTACTTAATTATCCAACTTTCAGTGACAATGAATTTTTATAAGAGTTCGTACTTTAAAAATATGATTAAATGCGAATATATTGTATAAATTAAATTTGTCAACACCGCTTTCCAGAGGTTTATATGAGTCCTAATGTAAACATTTATGATTTATGTTGGATACAACTTCTCTCTCTGATGCTACATCTACCCTACCATATCTCTCGTTATGTTTATGTTTGTAATGTCACTGTCACTAATGTCACTGTCATCGTTATAGAATAGAAATGGGCTTATAGTTTTAAAAACGTTTTATTTTAAATAGAAAGAAAAAGCCTGAATCATGGAAAAAATCGACGTGAAAGAAGAATGTTGCGAATCAAATTTAATAGAAGTTAAACCTGAGCCTTTATCACTTTCTGATTTGGAAATTCATAAAATAGAAGCACATCCCATGACTTTTTTGGAAGATACTTATCAAGCACAAGCTATTAAGTTTAATGAATGTAATATGAAAAATCAAATTCTAGATATTGAAACAGATTTATCATTAGCCACAAAAGAAATGGAGTTAAAACAAGAATGTTCTTTCACAAATTTAATAGAAGTTAAACCTGAATTTTTATTACCTTCTGAAGTAGAATCCCTGAAAGTTGGAACTTATTTGATGGTCCAGGACGATAATTGCCAACAGCGGAAATCTAATATTAAAAATAAAATTATAGATATCAAAACAGATTTACCCAGAAAACGTACAAAAAAGATTTTTAAGAAGAAGAAAATTAGATATGAATGCCCAGTTTGCCAAAAATGTAAGTTATTTTTTAATTTCTTTAAAATTTAGTTATCAAGAATTGTTATATTTCTAGATTTTACATCTTCAAAGTCAAGATTGAAACATTTTGATGGACACTTTAAAAAATGCTCCGTAAGTTGTGCTTTTTGTGGAGAAGAATCTAATGGAAAATTCCAATTTTGGAATCATTATGTAGTTCATTTTGTAAAAAATGCAAGAATTTCCAGTAGAAAATCATTTCAACGTAAATTATTTTTTAAAAAATGTACAGGTTTTTCCAAAAATATTAATTTAATAACTGCGTTAAATGTTCTTCGTAACAAAAAACTTTACAAGTGTGAAATTTGCTTTAAAGAATTTACTCAGAGTAGTAATTTGAAAAGTCATTTAAAAATTCACACTGGAGAAAAACCATTTAAATGTGAAATTTGTTTTAAACAATTTACACGGAATAGTCATTTGAAAAGTCATTTAAAAATTCATACTGGAGAGAAATCTTTTAAATGTGAAATTTGTTTCAAACAATTTGTTCACAGTACTCATTTGAAAACTCATTTAAAAATCCACACCGGAGAAAGATCTTTTAAATGTGAAATTTGTTTCAAACAATTTATTCAGAGTAGTCATTTAAAAACACATTTAAAAATTCACACTGGGGAGAAATCTTTTAAATGTGAAATTTGCCTCAAACAATTCACTGAACAAGGTAATTTGAAAAATCATTTAAAAATTCATACAGGGGAAAGGTCTTTTAAATGTGAAATTTGTTTCAAACAATTTACCCAAAGATCTACATTGAATAATCATTTAAAAATTCATACTGAAGAGAAACCTTTTAAATGTGAAATTTGTTTAAAAGAATTTATTTATAGTAGTCATTTAAAAAGTCATTTAAAAATCCACACTGGAGAAAGGTCATTTAAATGTGATATTTGTTTCAAACAATTTATTCGCAGTAGTCACTTGAACATTCATTCAAAAATTCACACTGGAGAGAAATCTTTTAAATGCGAAATTTGTCTTAAGCAATTCATTGAGCAAGGTAATTTGAAAAGTCATTTAAAAATTCACACCGGAGAAAGGCCCTTTAAATGTGAAATTTGTTTCAAACAATTTATTCGCAGTAGTCATTTAAAAAGCCATTTAAAAATTCATACTGGAGGGAAATCTTTTAAATGTGATGTTTGCCAAAAACAATTCACTCATAAATCTACTTTAAATAGTCATTTTAAAATTCACACTAGTGAGAAATCTTTTAAATGTGAAATTTGTTTGAAACAATTCATTCGCAGTAGTCATTTGAAAAGTCATTTAAAAATTCACTCTGAATAGAAATATTTTAAATGTGAAATTTATTTCAAACAATCACAGTAGACATTTAAAAATTGATACTGGAGTGAAATCCTGCCTCAAGCAATTCACTGAATGAGATAGTTTAAAACATTTAAAAATTCACAGTGGAGATAAAACAAATGCGAAATAATAATACTGCAAAACTAAGAAAATACATTTTAAATAATTCTACAAATTGTTGTTAAACTTTTGTCTGCAAAGCTCGAGTTTCAGAATTTAATTTTCAATCCAAACCATGAATGAAAGCTGTCAACAAAACCAGAAATTACGTTTCTGTATATAATAAACATTTAATTGAACACGTGATCAAAAATACTTTAAAATTATTGAAAAATAAGAAAATAAAAAAAAAACACATAGCGAATACATATTTTTCTCAGTTTATTTCTGAACCGGAAGCAATATTACTACCGGAAATACGTCATATGATAAGCTTTCTAAAAATGTAACTTTTGCTGTAGAATATATGGTTTTTAAAATAGCAAAAAAGTAATTTTTTTGCCAACATAGAGGTTTCAGACTATTCTGAATCTAATACCATTGTCCGTTTATCTATCTCTCACCGTTCTCAAGTTAAATCAGGCGAACAGACTTCTTTTTTTTGTCTAAAATAGAATGTATAAAAATCTACTTCCAGTTTTTTTCTTTTTTAAAATTAGTTGATATGGCGTATCTTCGTAATAAAATTAAATAATAAAAAACATTTGTTTTATATAATAATGCTGGCATTAGAAATTAATAAAACTAATTCTTTTTGTGTAACAAATTATTCATTTTATTTTCTGGAAAAGTCCTGTAACTTGTCGTATAAATAATACAATTCAGTGAGTGCTCTAATGTCAAAAGTCTTCAAATACTATTTTTCAAGAAAATAGAAACCCACTGTTTTTTTCAATAACTAATCATTTACATACTTCAATACATTTAAAAGTTCCGGACTAATTTTTACAATGGTTAATTATTTTTTGATGAAACATTTTTGACAATTTAGGAAACAGCCGGTAGATAGAACAGTCACTAATAGTAATTATTTTAGTGTTATTAAACGTTCTATCTACACACAATACTGCCGCGCTACTTGAATAGAAATCCGCTTCTGAGATAATCTCGTTTAAAGTTATTTTATAATGCCATCTGTAATTTTGGACATAGCAGAATAGTATTTTGTGAACTTTAGTATGGTCAAGTGTATTATTTGTATGTAGATTAGTAAATACTATTTTGAGAGGTTTCTTGGGATTTGGTCCTTTTTCAAAATCAAGTTGTTTTATTTATTTTTGTGACGTTTCGGCTGGACATACCTTAGCCTTTCAGCCTTTTTCAAACGAGATACAATAAATTCATATTTGTTATCCCAACGGAAATTTGTGACAAACATCGCACATTGTCATAAAAATTGGTAAAATATTTAGGGTCGGCACATTAAAAAAAACACGTATTTTAAAATTATTGAAATAAAATGAAAATAATTTATATGTAGATACCTAAATCAGGAATTAAACTCTTTAATTAATGATTTTGGTATCTACATATTTTACCAATTTTTATGACAATGTGCGACGTTTTCCACAAATTTCCGTTGGGATAACAAATATGAATCTATTGTATCTCATTTGAGAAAGTCTGAAAGGCTAGGGTATGTCCAGCCGAAACGTCACAAAAATAAATAAAACAACTTGATTTTTATTTAAGTTTAATGAAAAAGGACCAAACCCCAAGAAACCTCTCAAAATAATATATATACGGGGGTCCAAGAAAATGTTAAAAAAGATTAGTAAATACATGATATCAACTAATATGATTTTTGAAATTGCCTATGTGTAACAAAAAAAACATTATTAATATGTGACTAAACTCTGTAAAGTATTCCGATCTCTTTTGAATGTCGTATAGCTTAAGTAGGGCCTGTGCGAAATTTTGTTCAATTTGTACTGAGATATACAATCTTTCCATTTAAACATATTTTGTTAATATCATTTCTATGATATTTACTGATCTATTGCGTTTTTTACACCATCTTTAAAATCCGCAAAAAATCATGTACTTTTCCCTTTCTTTTGAGGGATACTTGATGGAATGAGTCTACGGACATGAATGTGTGGCCAGGCTAAAATCTAAAATTTTTAAAGATATTTCTTTTGAATTTATTAAATAAATAAAAAATAATTACAGTGCAGAATAATTATCCTGCTCGAAGTCACCTATTGATAAAAAAATAGGCAAAGAATGTGTTAATGATGTTTGCCTTTATTAGATGGCTAAAAATATCAGATATGCCTCTTTAGACTAATATTTCTGAAAATAATGTAGATAGACTCATTCATTTTTGTCGTTTGTCAGAGCTTAAATATGTAGTTGGAACTTTGGCTGTTAATAAAATAATAAATCTAGTTGCACTCAATAGTATAATGTCAATAAGTGGAAAAAAGCAAAAATTGTAGATATAGGTCCTTTTCTACAAACAGGGTAGAATAAGCCTATCAAATGTGCTGCAAGAATTTAAACTAGGATTTCTTTTTACTTTCACGACCCACCTCCTAGAAGGGAAAGTATTGCAACGAGCTAAAAAAAAATTTCGAGATAAAGATGGAAATATCCATTTTGAGGTCCCCTGAGATAATTAATACCGTTTCCAGACGGATGTTTGTCTGTTTGTCTATTCTTCCACGATAGAGGCCACACACGTTTAATCCGACTGAGCTAAAATTTGGTATATAGTGACAGCGCAAGTTTTATATATTTTCCAAATTAAAACGTATATAACTTTTAAATGAAAGAAATAGATGGGACACCTAAATTCCAATTATCTTTCTTTATCCATAGACCAATTCGTCCAAAAAATGGGAAGGCTATAGACTTCGTGTTATTCTATATAGTACCTTAGAGTATTTCCGTTCGTATTATAATCTCCAAAGCAGTCCCAGTGCGTGGTTTGCTGTTAAGGTCCCCGAACAACAAAACCCTGTTTCCGACTATACTAGAATCTTGATCGAGCCGGAGTAATGTATCTGTCAGATCAGGAAATTTCAGGTGTGGGTGCCTATATTATTATTTACAGGGTACATAAAATCATCATTTAAAAATATATTTTTTTGAATATGTATTATTGAGTATTATTTCGGTATGTACTTTACAAAATGTTAGGGGACTCACCTAAAACAAGCACCCCGGCGGTTAAATTACAATTATTGAAGTTTAAAATAGGAACAAAAAAAATATACAAACAAATATTCGATAATTTATCCAACCGTGCGCTCATCAGAGTCTTAAAAGGGATTAAAATAAGGGTAGCCTATTGTTATGTTACGCAAAACCCGGCGGTACATGTAAAATTCGTAAATTCACCATATCTTTTAACTGCCGGCTCTTAAAAAGCACAGATTTTGTTTGAGCCACCTGCGCTGTAAAACTCCCATAAAATTTTGATTTTTTTACTCCGTGTAGATTGCGATTCTAGTATAACATTAGATTGTGAATGTCTCTTAGTTTTACTGACCGAATTTATGTACCTATCAATAAAAATATTCCTAAAAAATTACCATAATCAAAATTATCCTTGTGTAGTGTATAGGCAGTTTTCACTACCGCCTCGATGGCTCAAATTCCCGCTTTCCTATCATTTTAAAAGTTTCATTTATTCTAGTCATCCGTTATTTTCAATTTTCATTCTGTGCTCTGCTATTGCACTTGAAAATAACAGAAAGTGAATGTATCCCTGGTTTTTATGTAAAAGGTGTAGGTCAATATTTTCATCGTAGACTTCAGAAGTTTCAGAAATCATTCATAATCTTTATTATGGTTTATCATTTTAAAGTTTTTAATCTGTTGGATTGCTATGATAGGAAAGACTTAAAAATATAAAAGAATCCAAATAATTTGCTCTCATTTATATTACAGAAAATATTAGATTACATTAATTACTGAATTGATAAATATTAGTTCAATACAATACTACAATATATGTATTATTTACAAAAATGTAAGTAATCTACTTCAAAAATTTATGTTAATATCACAGATCTTAAAATATAAATATAATTTATTTAAAAAACCATTTCTATAAATTAACATAATATCGAGAACCACTTATATCAGATTATTAGTGATATGTAAATAGCAATAGATTAAAAATTTCACATTAAGTTGAAGTTAAAACTTAGATAAATAGTTCTCTAATTCTGAAAACGACAAATAATTTCAAATTCATAGAATTTTATGGGCTCACAATATAAAATCCTATGAACAATATTTCTAATATAATAATAAAATACTTTAATAAACTCAGTTATAAACAAGCATATATATATTTACAATTAAAACACTAAAATACCCTGCTTATTTTTATAGAAATCTATATATTAGGACTATATATATAAACATTTTTACTTATATATTGACTTTAAATTACTTTTGATATTTAAACATACTAATGACAAAACATTTTTAACCTATTTTATCAGAAATACATAGTCATTTGGAGTCTTTTTCCACTTTTCGAGTTCCAACATTTTTTATGGATTTATACCCATTTAAAACTCTTGTTACAGAGTATAGACAACATGTGAAATCCTTTTAGCTTCGCAGTATAACATTTCAAACAAATTGAATACTGAAAGCGTAGTTTTAATTTAATTTTAAAAACTGTTTTATGTTATGTTTCTGCTAATAGCTATTAGTTTAATATTTCTATAAATTTTAGTTGTATATAAAATTGTAATTTTTGATAAATTATGTTCTAAAAAAATGTAAATTGCTTCAACCAAAAAACTAGCTTCTGGTCAAAAAATACAAACCATATAACAGTGAACATTTTTTTATACCTATTTTCACAGTCATGAAAGTTCTTGTTTTACTTAATATTCTAATAAAACATATTAAGAAATTGAGTTTGGCACGTATTTTTGCATTATTTAAAATTTATTATGAAAACTAATATTATCATAGAATATATAGTTAGCATTCAATACATTTATTTTTGCAATGCTGATAATTTGTTGAATGATAATTTGTCTTATAAAAAAATAAACAGTGAACTATAATTTAGGAGCACTATAAGGCTTACCAAATCGGAATATTTTTGTGCAGAAGCGTCAGATTTATTATCGTAGTGCTGAAAATGTATCAGTGGATACAATAAATTAATGAAATTGACCAAAGCTTCGACCGGATGACTTTCAATATTCTATCTGCTTTTGAATATTAAAATACATATAAATATGTAGATGATATAATATAAACAATTTAATTATCTAGTAAGATATACAGATATTTTATTTAACTACATTTTCCACAAAGTATTATTGTAGTAAGTCATCAAAAAAAAGTATTGGATAACATCTCGAACATGAAATCTGTAATACTGAAGCGAAAAATGTCAGAAATATTGAACAAAGACAAGTAGAAGGGCGAATATAGGACCGCAACAAAATCCTGAAGCTAGCACATATCCTGTAAAATTATGAAACAAATTGATTAGCAAGAAATAATGACAATAAGAATTTAATAAATCCAGCATTGATAGACTAACCAAACTTGAAAAATATCAAAACCGTCGTATTAAAATAAATAGGCCTGTTTCTGAACCTCGTTTAGTGAAGTCTGATGTACCACAAGGATCCCATTGCGGGCCTTTGTTATTTTGCCTCTTTATCAAAGATATTAATTTAATTATTAGTAATTAATTATTCCTTCTATTTGTTGACGCCATGAAAATTTTCAAGGTTGTAAGGAGTATCCATGATGCTAATCTTCTTCAGAATGATCTAAATTGCATTTCTGATTTGTGTGTGACAAACTGTCTTTATCTTAATACGTCGAAATATTTCTCAATGGTGTTTAGTAGATCTCGTTAATTTTGAGTACCATTTAAATAATGAGATTTTGGAAAGCAAACTTAAGTGTAAACATCTGGGTATCTTGATAGATGGTAAGCTTCGTTTCATGACCATGTTAATTCAGTATCTATGAAAGTCTTAAAAATGCTTGGTTTTTATCACGAGATCATCAATTGACCTTTCTCCTTTAAGCACAAAAGATTTATACTGTTCATTGGTCCGTTCCATCGTAGAGTACACCATAATCTGGAGCCTCTATACTACCTTAAATATACCCATCAAGTAGAAAATGTTCAAAATAAATTTCTAAGGATCATGGTTTATAAACTAGGTTTAGTCATGTGATGAATATATTATCTTTATCTAGTATCGAGGAAAGACAAAACATTGCTTCGTTAGTTTATCTGCTTAAAATTGTCTCATGTGTCATTGATTGTCCAGATATTCTCTCCCTTATATCTTTGAACGTTCCACACATGTCCACTAGGCAAACAAAATTATTTGCCACACTTTATCATTCAACTAATTATGGTCTTCACTCTCCTATATCAAAAATGTTAAGACTAGGAAATGACTATTGTGATAAAATTGATTTCTTCTGTTTGATTGGGGGTGATGCCGGTTGTGTTGTGAAAGCACCAGGACTCGAACTACTTATTCATGTCGATGCTGACCAGAAATGGATGTTTCAAGTATTGGCGTCTGTATTTATTGAAACAGCTACTAAATTCAACAGTTTAGATTATACAGGGTGCTGAAGTTAACTTTTCCAAAATTTCAAATGGCCATTGTGAAGATAATTTTTCACTTATACAAACAAAATGCATCGATTGTTCATATATCCGATACAAATACAAATCCACTATAAAGTAGAATAATTCCGGGATATACCAACGGTATAAAGGGTGAGTCCAAAGATAGCTAGTTTTTCAGTGATACCAATATCAATTCCGATTGATGATATTGTCATCTCCTGAATCAGACTGACATAATATAAATAAGATGTTGACTAGTTTTTCATTGATTTCCGAAAAAAAAATGAGTGTTGGAATTTCATTCATTTACAGATATTTTGCAGGATACCAATATCAATTCCGATTGATGATTTTTTCATCGCCTGAATCAGACTGACATAATATATAGAAGATGTTCAAAATCTTTTAGAAAATTTGTGTTAAATTATGTATTATGTTAAACTAATGAAAGCTTCTGGGTCACGTTACAATGATTTTTACAATTATATTGCAAGTACTCTCAGAATAAATAGCTAATGCGGGAATCACCGTACACCGGACCTAAGATAAATTTCCATATCTCATGGGTAAAAGAAAATAAAACAACAAAACATAGTGAATCAATAATTACAGATTTTAATAATGACGCATACACAACAAAAGTTTATTAACTATTAAGATATAGTCTCTTTTATTATACATTTATCCAAGGGCTTTTCTTGCTTTCATTTCGGAGAATAAATTAACTATGTCCAAATAATTAATTGACTGAGACAGGTCGTTTTCACACAGTGTTGACCTGAGGTAACTTTTTATCAACTTCAGAACTCATTGGGGTAGATCTTCGGTTTTACCTTCAATAGCTTTGAGACAAAGTTCCTTCTAGTTTAAGTATTTCTGCCCAAGATTTAAATCAATTTATAAAAATTTGCCTTTTTTTTGCCAAAATTGGCCAATTTTATGCCCCTCCAAAAGGCTCGAGTGTGCGGCTGCATTTGTCGCAAATCCCTTAGGCTGGAATTATTATACTTTTTAGTCTATGTATAGGCTATATAAATAATCGATATATAGTTGATTTTCTTTGTGTTTGAAAAAAATCAACCGTTGAATTTAGAGCATTAGCGCAATGGAGAGTTCTACAATACATAAAAAATTCGAGCAAATTCACCGAAAGCCAATTTCCCATTGATGGGGTGGGTGGTCCTTTAGGCTGAAATCTACGCTTTAGAAATTGTTCGCAATAAAGAATCCCGTACTTAAATAGAATTTTCTCGAGCAACTCCATGCACTTAAACCATATCCAATCAACTTTGGTTAAACGCATGAAAATTGTAAAAAAATTTGGCAACAATGTGGAGAAACACTTTTCCTACATGCGTTTTTCCGACTATCGAATCGTTGAACATGAACTATCTAAAATTCCATGACGTACGTCTGATTTAACATATATTTTTAAAATTCAATTACTGTTTTAATTCTAAGAATTTTTTTTAAATAATTTTTTTATATATTCTGAGAAAGTCTAAAGATTAACCCGAATGGAAAGGCTTTAGTGGATTTGTTTATTTGGAGCATATTAATATTTTTAGCACTGCGAAAATAATACTTACTGTCCTGTATGAGAGCAAAAGAAAAATACTCTGATATTATTTGACTGCAAAAATAACTGCAATAAATGTTCACTGTTAACTAAGCAATTCTTTAATATTCGACTAAACAGTTTTTTCCTAAATTAATACACATATACGTACTGAAAAATCAAGTATTTAAAAAATCTAACTTTGGCATGTTTTAAATATTGTTCATATTAAATATTGCTTTTTTTTAATAATTACAATATTGTTGGTTGCGAAGTATTTGAACTTCCATTTTTAAAATTAGTTTTTGAAATGCTATCTCTACTATCACAAAGAGTAGTATTTCGACTGTTCATGGTAACAGCAGACGTTGAAGCATCTCCTTTACTAATAACTAATGGACCAATATCCCCTTCTTCATCGTTATTCACACAAAGGGAAGTTCCTCTTGTACGACTTTGCTTTAACCTGCCAAAAATAAATAAATTATTAAATTAAAATATTTATAGCTATGCTTAAATTCATCTAAATATTATAGTGCTCAATAAATACTATTATCATATGGAACATTTTGAAAAGTTCAAATTTTCTTCAGACTCTTATTCTTTATGAATAAAACAAAAAGATTTAATTTTTACTTTTTTGCTATATATACTATATACAGGATGAGTGGAAAGGAACGAACCAAACCGAAGTATATTAAAACGCAAAAAACTCATATTTTTATTTGTTTTTGCCCTTTCATTCGCCTCACAGGAGACCACAAAACGGATTACAAGGACTATTAGAGGATGTTGGTAGCGATGGTCGCATTAATTGGCCTCCTAGATGTCCAGATCTCACACCACTAGATTATTGTTTATGGGGCTGGTTGAGTAAAGTAAAAGTGGACACTCGTGATGCACTAATTCGATGTATTCAAAATACTGTAACCGATATTAAAGGAAAGAGACGTGAATCAATTAAGAAAGACGAAGCAGAAAATGTTTATAGGTCAATAGCTTCTTTTTTGAACATTTATTAAAAGAGCGCTATGATTAAAATAAAGTTAATGTATGAAATTTTCATTTGCCAGCGATAAAAATCGGATATTAATAAGAATATATGAGTTTTTTACATTATTTTTATAAGTTTAATACACTCTTGGAGTTTGGTTCGTTTCTATCCACTCACTCACCTTGTATACTCTAGTATATAAAGAGAAAGTAAGTATTGTGATGGGGAAATCTCAGGATTTAAAATTTTTATTACGTTTTCAGGTCTCCTCACATTGCTCAAAGTTCAGTCAAATACAGCTGAACTTTAATTTAGGATAAAACGTCTAAAAAAATATCTATTTTGTCGTTGATAGAATAGTGAGTTTTTTCATTTTTTCTAATTTTTTATCCTAAGATTATCAATCAGTATATTTATTTATGATAAACAGGGTTACAAATAAGTATTTCATTAAAGTTAATTTGACTAGTTGGCGCATCCTGTAGGTTCACGAAATCCAATTAATTCCGAAATCTGAAATTTATCAACACTGTTTAACCGCCTAAGAACAGTTATCTTTATTTTTTCTGTATATTCAGTCTCCGTGATATTGGGTGACCCGTATGAAGTGGGCGTTAAAAGATAGTTTGTGGTATCGGTAAATAAATTTTTACAACTTTCCAAATTTTGTAATAACTAGTTTTGATGGTGTAATTAACGTCTAATTTATAATAAATATTGTAGAATCGTATATTTAAAGAAAACGCATAATGGGACGGTCGATGCACTATTATCCAAAAACATTTCTTCTAAAAAGCTGAATATATTTTGTATGAGAACATATAAAAAAATCAAAAAAAGGATTATGAAATTATGTTAAAAGCAGTGTAAGATGTAAACATATTTGTAATAAGAGTTTTTATAATTAAACCAATCTATCTAAATTTAAACACAGTATTTTAACTAACTTTAAAAGGGAAACAAAATAAAAAATCGTGTACCACAATGTCTAATAAAAAGTAAGGATGAGTTAGGCAACTAGTTTCGGCTGAAAAGGTAGCATCAGACCCATTAGAAAATATCAAAACGTTTAGTATAGACAACGTTAAAATTTAACACAACCATACGATTGTTAATAAATATATAGATATATAGATTATTGGTCTGTTGTGTTACCTCTTAATGAACCAATTTTTTTAATTATTTAATTTACTATTCACTCTTTCTCAGGTTAAGTTCAATTCAAAATATTTTAATAACCAAAAGAAAATTAACCTTTGGCTTGTGCGAAAAAATTCACATTCGTGAAAAAAGTATTACAAAATAATTATTTTTTGATTTTATACGAATTTAAATTAAAAACAGCCTAATTTCAATCGAAAAAGTTGGTTGTACAAAGTTTTCCTTCCTCATTTTCTTCCTTGTTGAAACCTCACTTTAAGATGGTATGAAAAAAAGTCGTTTCCACACCACGAGGTAGAGCCCTTGGCCCGTCTTATTTTAAATGGTACACTCTGTAGGCTTATTCCACTCATATTTTTCATATGAAAAATATGGTTAAAAATTCAAAAAACAAAAAAAGGACTTTTCCTAATTGATTTATCAGTTAGTGCTGAGAATTTTTAATTTTTTATTGCTGAAAAAGATTAATTTTTATGTAATATAATGTCATTTACATTCAATTTACTGTTAATGGTTTTAAAATTACCAAAACCATTTTTTTCAAGCCACAAATCGTAAAAACCAATAAACAACGCTCAATACTTACATTTACCTACCCATTTACCGTAAATTTTACTCATCGTCGTGATTTTTCTTAACTTACCTATAATTTATCTTAAATTTTCCGACCACCCACATATTGCTAAGAATTTTCCATGAATTTGGGTATTTAAAATCGGTTTGGTCCTGTTATTAGTGGCCTGATGATGGCTTTAAAGTTCTAACTCATCAACCCTTTTATTACACGTTGAAGTGCATATTTTGAGTTAAGGATTTTCTACTAAGCGACACAAAGGGGGCCTACCGGGGGTCTGGGGTATTCCATGCGAAGCAGGAGGGAGTTCAGAGTCCACCCCCGGGAAAATTTTGAGATTTTTAACCCCAAAAACATGATTTTAAGCCTAATTTCAATGGAATTTTATTAAAAAAAAAATCAAGCCTCAGTTACTTGTGTCGCCCAGTTAACATGTTATTTTATGCACCGAGACTTTGTGTTTTATTTCCCTTTAAAATACATGGACCACATTTGACATATTGATTTTAGACTAAATCAACAATTTCACACATGGTGCTGATCTCTGCTTGTCAATTTTTTCTATAAATCTGAATACATTACATTGTTTTAGCAGGATATTTAGTAATAATTGTTTTCCTGTAATTTATATTTCGCATTATTGTATGAGTCACAAAAGTAGTTTTCACTTTCAAAATTTGGTTCTGCAAAAGTCATTTTTTAGCTTATATCTTAATACAGGGTGAGGCATTTAAAACTTCTTCAGCTGATTTTTATGAAACCAATATAAATATTTTACCAGTGTGAGTATTATTATTTGTAATATATTAATATATATAAATAAATATATTTCTTAAAAGTTATTGGGGAGAAAGCGGCGACTAATTTCGGCTAATCAGCCATCTTCAGGCCATATAGAAGTAGTAAAAATAGTGGTTTTTAGTACAATAAATCCATGTGGATAAAATAATTAAAAAGGTGGTGAGAGGACGAGTACAAAGGATTAAAATTTATGTGACATGAAAATTGTTTTTTACCACACAAATATATTTCTTAAAAATTATTGATGGAAAAGCGGCGACTAGTTTCTTCTAAACAGCCATCTTCAGGCCATATATAAGTAGTAAAAATAGTAGTTTTTAGTACAATAAATCCATGTGGATAAAATAATTACAAAGGTGGTTAGAGGACGGATACAAAGGATTAAAATTTATGTGACATGAATTTTTTTTTAAAGTAAATAATTTACTTTAAAAATAAATTAAAGGGTTTGATGAGTAAATCCTGGTATAAAACCTTTGATGTGGGAAACTATGTAAATTGAAGGAAAATTAAAATAAACATGAGAATTCTTTGGTAGAATCAAGAGAGGAACTTACAGGAGTCTGGAGGTTCTCCATGTTCGTCCAGCTGGGCTGGGCTACTTAAAAAAAATTCATGTCACATAAATTACTAATCCTTTGTACCCGTCCTCTCACCACCCTTTTAATTATTTTATCCACATAGATTTATTGTACTAAAAACTAATATTTTTTACTACTTATATATGGCCTGAAGATAGCTGTTTAGCAGAAACTAGTCGCCGCTTTCCCCCAATAATTTTTAAGGAATATATTTGTGTATATACCGGGTGTCCCACAGGTTTCTGGCCAGTAAATATCTGAGTTATGTGAGAAGATAAACTTTAAAAAAATATATGGGGTATAATAGCCACCCCCTAGAAACTACCCCTAACTCTTATTTCAAATGTCACCCTCATGTTTTTTTTTATTAATCTGATACTATTTCTTACTCTTTTCAGCAATGCATTATACGCTGCTACGATTGTCACCAAAATTGTTTAAAATTAAATTTACTGTAATAATCTGTATAAAGTGAGCCATACTGTAACTATTAAACGTAGAAGGCAAACAAAAAGAGATATTTTATTTTTTGTAGTTTTTTAACTTAGCGCAAAAATCCGTTTTTCATATTTCTTTTAGTTTTATCGTGTACTTGATATTTAGTTTAATGGTTGCTATTAGTACGTAGTACACGTGTATTAAAATGCCTTTTACTTTTAGTGCAAACGAATACGTAGAAATAATTCTTATTTTTGGTGAATGCAAAAAAAATAAACGTATGGCTAAGAGGCTCTACGGTTATTGTTATCCTGATTGCCGCCAACCAGGACTTAATACATTTTCCCTCGTAGAAAATAAAATGCGAAGTGGATCATTTCCAGGAAAGTCTAAACAAGTACATATGATGAGTGTGAGAACTGAAGAGAATTTTATAAATGTATTGGCCTATGCAGCAGCCTTCCCCCATGTTTCTGTTGGTTGTATTTCGATGGAAGTTGGACCCAGTAGATCGTCTGTGCACACGATTTTAAAGCAATACAAATACCATCCTTTTCATATACATTTACACCAAGATTCGCAGATTATGCCAGACGATTAACACTTATTGCCCAATTCGAGATTTTTATTGATGAAAATCCCAATTTTTTAATTCAGATTTTGTGGAGCGATGAATCCCGCTTCCATAATAATGGCACTGTCAATCGACATAATATACATTACTGGTCACAGGAAAATTCTCACTGGATAAGAGAAACCAATTTTCAGACCATTTTTGGTCCTTTTTTTAACCAAGGTACACTAACAGGACATCGATACTTAAGGTTCTTGGAAAATACTCTTCCTAATTTATTGGAAGATATTCCCTTAGTAGAACAACAACAAATGTGGTGGCAACAAGATGGTGCTCCTCCACATAACAGTTTTATTGTATCCAATTACCTTAACAATACTTTCGGAGAGCGTTGGATTGGAACTAATGGACCTGTCAGATGGCCAGCTCGTTGACCAGATCTGAACCCTTTAGATTATTTTCTGTGGGGATATTTAAAAGGAGTGGTTTTTGAAACTCAACCAATCAGTCTGGAAGATCTAACCCAGAAAATTGTACAGGCTTGTAATACAGTTACTCCAGAAATGGTCAGAGCTTCCAGTGTGCAAGAGTTAATTCGACGATTTGAGGCATGTATAACAAGTGAAGGAAAACACTTATTATAATTATAAATTAATTAAATTTTGACTATTATCTAATAAAATAATTCATATGTTAAAGTGTAATTCATTTTAATTTTGACCATTAAAGCCTTTGACAGGAGCAACTATAATATATCTCTAAAGTAGGGGTAAAATATTCTAGCAGATTATTAAAAAAAGACATGGGGTGCCATTTGAAATAATAAAGTTAGGGGTAGTTTGACAAGGGGTTGATTATAGTTCACCGTGTTTTACATTTTTTCATCTACTATACCCCATATTAAATTTTATCTTCTCAAATAACTCATATATTTACTGGCCAGAAACCTGTGGGATACTGAAAATTGATGGACCACATTTGAGATATGGATAACCTTTTGGATTTATTCTTTTCTGCTGATTTTAATGCTTTATCAAAAGCACCAATTTCCAGGATTGTCCATTTCCTTATATAACAACGGCCATCTACATAAATGATAGTAGAAAATATTTTTAATAGTATCAGAGAAATCGGTCGAATAAGTTTTAATCATCACACACTTTATACATATATGTATGCAATCTAATAAGCAACTAAACTAATTCTAAAGACTACGATAATGTAAAAAGCAAAGCGTAACATACATTTTGATCTACAATAATAGCAAGTTGTTGTCCCAATGATGGAAGTTCTTCGCTTTATATTTACAGTGATGAGATTTGCGTGGTCCTTTCACTGCAAGAAAATAAAAGAAAACAATAAAAAACTGCAAAATATATGTAACTGAAAGCAAAATGGAATGAATAACTGCATGATAAAGCTGCACTATTATTAGCAAGCTAGTATTAGTCAATATTATAAAAAAATGTATTAATGAGAACCTATGCCTAAGTTAATATTCGTAGATAATTATTATTAAAGACAAATATGCAGTTTTGTCTTTTTAAGATGTTTATAATAATTCAAGTATTGTCTTCTGGTAATATCATAGAATAAACAAATCATATTTTATTGGGTTTTTTATATAATATTTAAGCAAACAGATATAAACAAACAAAATTGGATTTTAAGGTTTTAATAAAATACAGTTTGTCCACGGATGGGGTTCATAAGAGGAGAAAAATTTTTATTTTTGGTTTTATCGAAAAATATTATGCATGATAAAAAGTTTTGATTATTTTAAAACCTAATAAAATGAAAAAAAGAAGGTTTTACCGTATTGTTTTATTTTATAATCAATTTTCTAGATTTATTTAATATTTTAATACGAAATGAAGCAGGCACGATGAAACACTATTTTTCATTCGTTTTATGGGGTTTTCAGATAAACAAAACTTTTTATCAAGAATGAAATTTTTTGATAAAACCAACACTAACAATTTTTTTCTCCTCTTGTGAAACCCATCCGTGGACACACTGTATAATTTTCCTATATAGTACAGTACAATGACTCAAAATTTTTAATTTATAGGAAATAATATTGACTGGGCTGAAACTTTATAAACAGGCTTGTTTTAGGGTACTTTTCAACTTATTCATTGATATTAAAAGTCTCCACGTATAAACGCCAGTTGCGTTGCCAAAAGGTCAAAAAAATCAGTTTTTTTCAAATAACTCCGAAAATATTAACTTTACAGAAATTTATATAAATTACAAAATTTTAGCTTACAAAATTTCGCAGTACGACCAAATGGAGTAGAGATAGATTTTTTTAAACACCGGTAGTTATGTGACCCAACGAAAAGGCATACGGGCGACGCGCCATTTTTCGCTAATATCTCGAACATGGACTCTCGAATCGAGAAATGTTTTCAATAAAAATTGTAGAGAATATAATTTCCAAAAAATTTCGTTTTTTATTCATTTCTCCATGGACCAAACTCACAGAGGTCCAAATGAAAAAAATTTTACTTTGTAGAGTCTCCATTCCTCCAAGTTTATCGTAATGGTAAGAACTTAACAAAAACTTTTTTCCCACTTGCCCTTTTTTCCTCTTATTTCCCCCTAGTTTTTTTACTATTTTATTTATGATTCAAAGTGCAAACTCTTTTTTCCCACTTCACCTTCCCTCTTTTTTCCCCTACTTTTTTATTTATTTTTTTATGTTTTAAATTTTTTTCAAATTCTTTTTTTCGCATTTTCCCCTCCTTTTCCTCCCTACTTTTTTTACTTATTTCTTTCTTCCCTTCCTTCTTTTTATCCCCTATTTTTTTTACTAGTTTCTTTGTTTATAACTTTTTTCTCACTTTACCCCATTTTTTCCTTTTTCCGACTTCCAGTCTTTTCTACCTACTTTTTTACTGTTTTATTTTTTTCCGGCTTCTTCCACTTTTCTCTACTCTTTCTTTTTCTCCTATTTTTTTACTGTTTTCTTTATGTTTGAAACTTTTCGATTTTCTTTAGTTTTTATACTGTTTTCTTATTTCTCTCTTTTTCCCCTACTTTTTTTACTGTTTTCTTCATATTTCCCGTCTTTTTCCCTACTTTAAATCAATCAAGCTTTCCAACTTCCCCCTCATTTTTATTTTCCCCTACTTTTTTACTTATTTCTATGTTTCAAACTTTTTCTTTCTTCACCTCCTTCTTTTCCCCTATTTTTTTACTAAATTCTTTATTTATAACTGTTTTCTCACTTCACCCCATTTTTTCTTTTTCCAATTTCCCCTCTTTTTCCCTACTTTCTTACTGTTTTCTCTCGTTTTAAATTATTTTTTTAGCTTTTTCCCTAATTTTTTACTATTTTTTTCCAGCTTCTTCCTTTTTTCTCTCTACCCTTTCTTTTTATCCTATTTTTTTTTTAGTTTTCTTTAGGTTTGAAACTTTTTTTTCGATTTTCTCTAGTCTTTTTACTTTTTTCTTATTTCACCCCTTTTTCCCCTACTGTTTTTACTGTTTTTTTTTTATTTCCCGTCTTTTTTTTCGCTACTTTTTACTATTTTTTTTTTCAGAGAGCTTGATCGACTTAATTTCTCCGAAAAGAAGGAACATGGGGTTGAAGCGGAAAAAGAGTTTAAACCATAAAGAAACCAGTAAAATAGTAGAAAAAAAAGAAGGGGGAAGTTGGAGAATTTGATTGATTTGATTGCTTCGAACCTCGCTACGCTCGGCTCGAAGTGGATGGTAGGAAAAATAATAATTCCAACTTTCCCCCATCACCCAATCAAAGCAATCAAGCTTTTACAACTTTCCCCCTCCTTTTTATTTTCCCCTACTTTTTTACTTATATCTTTGTTTCAAACTTTTTCCTTCTTCCCCTCCTTTTTGTCCCCTAGTTTTTTACTAGTTTCTTTGTTTATAACTTTTTTCTCACTTCATCCCATTTTTTTCTTTTTCCGACTTCCTCTCTTTTTCCCTACTTTTGTACTGTTTTCTCTAGTTTTAAATTATTTTTTCAGTTTTCCCTTCCCTCTTTTTGCCTAATTTTTTACTAATTTTTTCCAGCTTCTTCCACTTTTCTCTCTACCGTTTCTTTTTCTCTTATTACTGTTTTCTTTAGGTTTGAAACTTTTTTTTCGATTTTATCAACTTTTTTTACTGTTTTCTTATTTCAACTCTTTTTCCCCTAATTTTTTTACTGGTTTCTTTATATTTCCCGTCTTTTTTTCGCTACTTTTTACTATTTTTTTTTCAGGGAGATTTAATTTCTCCTAAAAGGAGGAAAATGGGGTTAAAGTTAAAAAGAAAATGGGGAAGATGGAGAGTTTGATTGGATGGTAAGGAAAATAATAATTCCAACTTTCCCACTCCGAGCCGAGCGCAGCGAGGTTCGGAGCAATCAAATCAATCAGGTCTCCAACTTTTTATTTTCCCCTACTACTTTTTTACTATTTTCTTTATATGTTCCCTCTTTTTCACCTACTGCTTTGTTGCATTTAAACTAAAATTGATATTGAAAAAAAAATTCGACTGACTGATTTCGCTCCTCTCTGGACTTCGTTGTTGCCTGGCACCGAAAATTTTTCTTACTTACCCCCTGTTTTTTTACCTTTTTCCTCTTATTTCCCATTTCCTTTTTTTCCCATCATTTTTTACTGGTTTTTGTTTCAAACTCATTTTTCCAGCTTCTTCCACTTTTCCATCCGACCCTTTTTTTCTGTTTTCTTATTTCCCCTTTTATTTCCCCTACTTTTTTACGGTTTTCTTTATTTTAGTATTTTTTTTTCATTGCTCCGAACCTTGCTGCGATCGACTATGAGTGGACTGTGGGAAAATAATTCAAACTTTCCCACACAATCCACTCCGAGTCAAGCGCAGCGAGGTTCGGAGCCATTAAATCGATCTAGCTCTCTGAAAAAAAAAATAGTAAAAAAGTAGGAGGAAAATGGGGTTAAAGTGGAAGAAAGAGTTGAAACCATAAAGAAATCTGTAAAAAAGTAGAGAAAAAAAAGACGGGGGAAGTTTGAGATTTTGAATGCTCCGGTGTTCTCCGCCATCCATTCCGAGTCGAGCGCAGCGAGGTTCGGAGCAATCAAATCAATCAAACTCTCCAACTTCCTCCTCTTTTTCCCCTACTGTTTTCTATATATTTCCCCTCTTTTTCCCCTACTGTTTTCTATATATTTCCCCTCTTTTTCCCCTTCTACTTTGTTGCATTTGAAATAAAATTGATATTGTAAAAAAAAATTTTTTTGTATTGAAAACTTTTAATGATTTTCAGAATTAAGTTACATTTCTTGCTGCAAATAAAACCGTTTTGTAAACATAAAAATTGGCTCATTGCTAGAAAAAATAGAAGATAATCAACAAAAAATAATTTTCTTGTGTTTGTTCTCGTTCGACTGATTAACTTGCTCGCTCTTCTCTCGACTTCGTTCTTGCCTGTCATTGAAAATTTTTACTTTTGCAATCAGGTTCACATGAAATACTAGGATTAATATTTCAGAATTCGTTAGAAATACATTTGGTATATTTCTACCGATTATATTTTCTGTTATCCTAATAACCAAAAATCGAAAAACGACATGAACACAAAGTGTAGAAAAGAAAAAAAGATACGAAAAAAAAAATTCAGTCAATCTGGAATTAGTATATTTATTAAATAAATTTCTTAATTATTTGTTTAAAAAAAAATACACATTTCTGTTCTCGTTTATCACTTAAAATATTAATAATAAATATAATAAAAATCATAGGTTCAGGAGTCGAACTTTGTGGAACACCTGATAATTCTAATTCCTACTAAAATCGAATGGTAGGCTTATTTATTAATTTATTATTAATTGCAAGTGGCGTTCCGAGCGACTTACTGATTATTGATGGCGACATTTGGATATATGTCTAGCAAGTATATATATATACACTATAACTAAATATGAAATTTTATGACTATGACGATATACTCCATCGATACCAATAATTAATAATAAATAATGTGATAGTTTTTTTTCTTCTTTTGTTTAAGCATTTTAATTAGAAAATAAATTGATAGAGACAGAAATAGTTTTAGTAGTAGCTGTTGTAAAATTAGGTAATAAAGTTTAATATTAAAAGTTAATTCACATAGAAGCCTTCACTTTTAACTTTGTGCAAAAGCAAATTGATAAAACTTTTTAACTCTTCTTTGAGCTTTATATAAAATTAAAATTCATTCGGAGGCGCACCCAAAACTTGTTAATTGGAATCGTGGGAGGAAGTATAATTAAACATTGTCAATTTTTTTAACAATCAGTAAAAATTATTAATTATATATTTTATGTTTGGAAATAATGATATCGAAATACATTTTTTTTTAAACCAACACTAGTATAAAAAAAAACAAATATCTCAATAAAACTTAAGACGATCGACCACATCGTTAGTAAATAATATAGCTGTAAAATAACCAAAATCTCATTGAAGTGGCAAAAATGTTTATATTAAATTTTTAAATGAGATGATCTATATATTTTTTAATAAATTTTATTTTTTTATTTTATATTCAATTTTTTTTCTTCTTTCTTTCTCTCATTGAAGTGGCAAAAATGTTTAAATTAAAATTTTAAATGAGATACTCTATATATTTTTTAATAAATTTTATTTTTTTATTTTATATTCAACTTTTTTTCCTCTTTCTTTCTCTCATTGAAGTGGCAAAAATGTTTAAATTAAATTTTTAAATGAGATACTCTATATATTTTTTAATAAATTTAATTTTTTTATTTTATATTCAACTTTTTTTCCTCTTTCTTTCTCTCATTGAAGTGGCAAAAATGTTTAAATTAAAATTTTAAATAAGATACTCTATATATTTTTTAATAAATTTAATTTTTTTATTTTATATTCAACTTTTTTTCCTCTTTCTTTCTCTCTTCGAAGTAGCAAAAATGTTTAAATTACATATTTAAATGAGATACTCTATATATTTTTTAATAAATTTAATTTTTTTGTTTTATATTCAACTTTTTTTCCTCTTTCTTTATCTCATTGAAGTGGCAAAAATGTTTAAATTAAATTTTTAAATGAGATACTCTATATATTTTTTAATAAATTTTATTTTTTTATTTTATATTCAATTTTTTTCCTCTTTCTTTATCTCATTGAAGTGGCAACAATGTTTAAATTAAATTTTTAAATGAGATTATATATTTTTTAATAAATTTTATTTTTTTATTTTGTATTCAACTTTTTTTCCTCTTTAATTATCTCATTGAAGTGGCAAAAATGTTTAAATTAAATTTTTAAATGAGATACTCTATATATTTTTTAATAAATTTTATTTTTTTATTTTATATTCAATTTTTTTCTCTTTCTTTCTCTCATTGAAGTGGCAAAAATGTTTAAATTAAATTTTTAAATGAGATACTCTATATATTTTTTAATAAATTTTATTTTTTTATTTTATATTCAACTTTTTTTCCTCTTTCTTTATCTCATTGAAGTGGCAAAAATGTTTAAATTAAATTTTTAAATGAGATACTCTATATATTTTTTAATAAATTTTATTTTTTTATTTTATATTCAACTTTTTTTCCTCTTTCTTTCTCTTATTAAAGTGGCAAAAATGTTTAAATTAAATTTTTAAATGAGATACTCTATATATTTTTTAATAAATTTTATTTTTTTATTTTATATTCAATTTTTGTCCTCTTTCTTTCTCTCATTGAAGTGACAAAAATGTTTAAATTAAATTTTTAAATGAGATACTCTATATATTTTTTAATAAATTTTATTTTTTTTATCTTATATTCAACTTTTTTTCCTCTTTCTTTCTCTCATTGAAGTGACAAAAATGTTTAAATTAAATTTTTAAATGAGATACTCTATATATTTTTTAATAAATTTTATTTTTTTATTTTATATTCAACTTTTTTTCCTCTTTATTTATCTCATTGAAGTGGCAAAAATGTTTAAATTAAATTTTTAAATGAGATACTCTATATATTTTTTAATAAATTTTATTTTTTCATTTTATATTCATCTTTTTTTCCTCTTTATTTATCTCATTGAAGTGGCAAAAATGTTTAAATTAAATTTTTAAATGAGATACTCTATATATTTTTTAATAAATTTTATTTTTTTATTTTATATTCAACTTTTTTTCCTCTTTCTTTCTCTCATTGAAGTGGCAAAAATGTTTAAATTAAATTTTTAAATGAGATACTCTATATATTTTTTAATAAATTTTATTTTTTTGTTTTATATTCAACTTTTGTACTCTTTCTTTCTCTCTCTCTCTCTCTATTTTTCTAAATGTTGTGACGAAACCAATACAATGTAAATTGTTTTTATGGAGAATAAATATATTATTATTATTATTATTATTGAAAAATTATCATATTTCACAAATTTGAAAATGATACTTTGATTAGTTCAGATACGAATTTACCTCATCCATATTTTATAATTATTAAAATATGTACAAGGTGTTTATAGCATAAGATTATTTATGAAGGTATTATTTTTTTAAATGAACATTTAATAAAAATTTCAATATCTTGACAATGTAGTATTCAGTTTTAAAGTTAAAATATTGTTACCAGACGAAAAATTCAAAAATCTAAAAAAATATATAGGTTCTTCTTTAAAAATGTTTACCGCTTGAATATAAAGCACTCTGTATAAATAAAAATATATTGTTTGAACCAAGTAAAATCGGTTTTTTTATCGATATCTCAGCAAAAAAACTTGGACCAGATTTGAGAAATTCATAACCATTTGTATTTTCCAAAATATTTGTTAAAAAAAATGTATTTCCTTTATTTAGGACCGTTTTGGGTGCGATATCAAACGAACATAATTTTCATACTCACCTTTCTGTGACGTGCTTGGCTTTTTTAGGAAAGACACTATTTTCCAGCTGCAAAGTGGCGTTGACCTCTTTGTTGGCTGCACAAGTGCATGCTTTCACGAAACTTTTCTTAAAGTTGTCGCTCAAAAAGGCATAAAGAATCGGATTGACAGCAGAATTGGAGTAGCTCATGCATGATGCCAGCACATGAAGTGTAATAGAAAACCTGAAAGGACGTTCGGTTAATTTCTTCGTTAAAATGAAGTTGATTTATTAAGCAATTAAGTTGCAATTTGCATTTTTATGAAAGAAAAAAAAATTAAGAGATAAAATTAGTGGTTGGGTGGAAATAACTCAAAAAATCTTTCAAGACATTTTTTTATATAATAAAATACGAAATATTCAGAAAATTAAACATTGAAAAGTAAATTTTAAAATATATAAAATGTTTTAAATAATAAATTACGAAAAATTCAGAAAATAAAACATTGAAAAGTAAATTTTTAAATGTATAAAATGTTATAAAAAACGCTAAACCAATTTCGCCCTTAAATAATTAAAATACTTGTCTTCCGCGCACTTCAATTTAATGCTGCAAGAATGAATGTTGGAAAAAAAGAAGCTTAAACCAAGAAAACAGTAAAAAAATGTTTAAAACATAGGGAAAGAGTAAAAAAGTGGCGGAAATAGAGTGGGGACAAAAGCTGGGAAAATAGTTTGAAACGAAGAAAACAGTAAAAAAGTAGGGAAAAAAGAGTGGGGAAGTAAGTTTAAAAAAAAGAAAACAGTAAAAAAAGTAGGAGAAAAAATAAAACAGTAAAAAAGTAGGAGAAAAAATTGCGAGAAAAAGTGGAAAAAAAGTGGCGAAAAAAAGTGGGAAAAAAAAGATGGAAAAAAGTATGACACATATAGAAAACATTAAAAAAATAGTAAGAGTAAAAAAAGTAGAAAAAAAAATGGAGAAAAAAATTTGAAACGTCAAAAAAACAGTAAAACAGCAGGTGAAAAGCAAGGTTGAAAAAAGCATAATATATAAAAAAAAACAATAGAAAAGTAGGGCAAAAAAGAGTTGATAAATAAGTTGAAACAAAGAAAACAGTAAAAAAATAGGAAAAAAAGGGGAGAAAGTGCGAAAAAGAGTTTCAAACGTAAGGGAAAAGTAACGAAAAAAAAGTGGGAAAAAAAGTTTGAACCAAAGAAAACAGCAAAAAAAACAGGAAAAAGTGGGAAAAAAAGAGTCGAGGGAAAAGTGTGCTAAAGAGTTTGAAATGAAGAAAACAGTAAAAAAAAAGAGAATAAGTGGAAAAAAGTTTGAAACAATGAAAACCGAAAACCAAAAGACTGGAGAAAAAATAGAAAAAGGTTTGAAACATTAAAAAACCAGTAAAACAGCAGGGGATAATGAAGGTTGAAAAAAAGCATAATATATAAAGAAAACAATAGAAAAATAGGGCAAATAATAATAATAGCCGTCCCTTCCCCGCACAAGCCATTGGCTTCTGGGTTTCACTCGTAAGGGGGTGAAATATGGGGCGAGTATTATTATTATTATTATAAAAAGAGTGGGGATAAAAAGTAGGAAAAAAGATGAAACAAAGAAAACAGTAAAAAAATAGGAGAAAACGGGGGGAAAGTGAGAAAAGAGTTTCAAACAAAGAAAAGTGACGAAAAAAAGGGGGAAACAAGATTGAAAAAACCATGAAACAAAGAAAACATTAGAAGAGTAAGAAAAAAAGAGTGGGGTAAAAAAGTAGGAAAAAAGTGAGGAAAACTTTAAGAAAAAAGTTTGAAACATAAAGAAAACACTAAAAAAGTAAGAGAAAAAAGTGGGAAAAAAGAGCCTGGGGAAAAGTGAGGTAAAAAGTTGAAAAAAAGTTTGAAACGAAGAAAACAGTAAAAAAGTAGGGAAAAAAATAGTGGGGAAATAAGTTTGAAAAAAGAAAACAGTAAAAAAGTAGGAGAAGAAAAAAATAGTAAAAACTAGGAGAAAAAATGGCTAGAAAAAGTGGAAAAAAAGTGGGGAAAATAAAATTGCAAAAATGTATGAAACATATAGAAAACATAAAAAATAGTGAGAGTAAAAAATGGGGAAAAGTTTGAAGCAAACAAAATAGTAAAAAAATTAAAAATAAGTAGGAAAAGTTTGAAACAATGAAAAGCGAAAACCTAAAGAGTGGAGAACAAAAAGAAAAAAGTTTAAAACATTAAGAAAACAGTAAAACAGCAGGTGACAAGAGAGAAAGAGAGGTTGAAAAAAAGCATAATATATAAAAAAAACAATCGAAAAGTAGGGCAAAAATGAGTGAGGATAAAAAAGTTGAAACAAAGAAAACAGTAAAAAAATAGGAAAAAAGGGGAAAGTGGGAAAAAGAGTTTCAAACAAAGAAAACAGTAAGGGAAAAGTGACGAAAAAAAAAGTGGAGAAAAAAGGTTGAAAAACCATGAACCAAAGAAAATAGTAGAAGAGTAGGGAAAAAAGAGTGGGGTAAAAAAGTAGGAAAAAAATGAGGAAAACTTGAAGAAAGTGGGAACAAAAGTGGGATAAAAAAGAACCAAAGAAAAAAAGTAGAGGGAAAAAATGAGAAACAAGAGTGTGGGAAAATTGAGGAAAAAGGTAAAAAAAATAGATTGAAACATAAAGAAAATAGTAAAAAAGTAAGAAAAAAAGACAAAAATCGCGGTTTGCAGTGTTTGTAAAAATATTAGACCGGACTGAGTTGCGATAATAGGAAATAATTTAGTCCGGGTGCATAAGACTTATTTCTGATTATTATTATTTAACATAAAAGAAACCCACATGCAACATTTTCTGAAAGTATCAAGTTTGTATTGATTATTTTCATACAGTGCGAACGTAAAGTATTACCGCCACCCTACTAACTTTTGTAGATAAAATAATCGAGAGAATACTCGGTCAGGTCGATTTTTATTTCAGGTAATATAGAACGAAAAGTGTTTTCTTCGTTTAAATTACAAAGAAAAGTACATCCTGGCTTTATATGCATAACTTACTCCAACAACATCGTTGATTATAGTCAGGTATAAATATAAAGTTTGCAAAGTATACGGAAGGAAATAAGGCAGATTTGGCTGTGTTTCCCCTGACGCAATAGCAATATTTTCGCGTATAAAATAAAATACAAAAGTGGCAAGAATACGAAAACAAAGTTAAAGATTGTAGCTGGAAAATTACACAGAGTTTATTAACTTAAATTTTCAACAATCTCTAACAGTGTTGCATGATTGTGTGGAAGCAAAAAAGTAGATCTAAAACGCTTGATTTGATAGTAATCTCTTGCTTTAATTAAAAAAGATAAAATGGAAGATGACGATGCAGAAAATCTAAAATGTAGTGAATTTTTAACGCTCTTTCGTCATTACGCGATCGGTTTGGCGCCTTAGTCCAAGTAATGGGTTGTCTCTGGCGCAATCTGCCGTTTATAGTGTGATGGCCACTTACACCCGACAGCGTCAGTGAAGAAAAAATACTCCAGGAGGCTTTATTTGCCCTACTGCTCTAAGCACCTAGGTATTATTCGCTACAATTCCGGTGAAGAAGAAAGGTGTGCAACACTGTTATTATTCTGATATCTCGGACGTACACAGACATCAAAGATGGCGTGGTGGTCTGATTGACGGTTCCGGCACAACTGACCTTGACTTAGCCACCGAACAACCCGAAGGGTAACTCTTCGAAAACCCCATTAAACTTTATATGTAAATTTTGGCGACCTTGCACCATTTATTGGCTACACTCCCAGGAATGGATTGGCCCATATGTACTGACCAGAGTCTGCTTAAGCCCGCTGGTTTATTTAGTGAAATTAAAAAAAAAAGGTACTAGTTTTTCGTAAATATTTGCAAATAACTAGAATGCTTATTTCTTTGTAACTTTTGCAATTGTTTACGTGCGTATTTAAATCTTTCACACATTTTTGATTTGGAATCGAATTAACCCTCGACTATGTTTTAATTTACTGTAACTTTAATTAATATGTTTTAAACTCGTAAACTAACCTATAGAGGGTACAATGCACAATATATTCCAATGAAATGAAAGAAATATATTTAACAAAAGTATTGAATAAAAATATAATAAAAGGTATAAAAAGTTAAAAAAAATGTATAAAAAGTTAAATAAAGAGGTATAAAAAGTTAGCGCAAACTACTTTTAATCTAATTTTAATACATATAAGTCCAAACAACAAAACACTTGTAAAACACTATGTTGAAATGAGATTTTTTCACAATACTAAATGCTTTGAACAACACAAATTGACAACTGTGACTCAAAATAAAATGCGGCAACGGCTGAAATGTAGCCTACAAAATGGCGATTTGGTATGCGCAACTCGGATGCGCCAATCTTTCCCGCTAACGTGAGTTACTCTTTGGGTTGTTCATTGTTCAAAATTCGTCTATCTAGACTTACGAATTTTGAACATATTTCCAGTATAATAAGCGGCAGAAACTTCAACTGTTACTCAAATTTTGATCATCGCTATATCAAAAGGGCCGACAGGAAATTTCGCTTCTGTAGTTTATTTTCTGTGCTCAAACTGATGAGAATGGATTGAATCTTGGTATACGGTAAAAGTTCGGCTACTAAGAAGCACGTGCGCGAGTGTATCCATGCTCGGTAATAATGCCTGTAATAATATAACTTCGTTACAAATTTAATTGATGAAAGAAGCAAATCAACCGAATAATTTCATCATTTGACTGAAACTTGATTATTTTTTATTCCAGAGCTTTCCTTTATTCAATATTACACGAAACATCGATAAGGAGTCCATAAACTCGACATTTCTAAAATAAAGCTTATTTTTTTCGACATATTTATTCTGCCCCACTTCGAAAGAAAGCCGCATGTCGAGATTTTAAGCAAATTGAGTTAATGGTATATTTGAATTCTATGAGGTCTTACTTTTCAAAAAAAATCAAATTATCTGTATTTTTAAGTAAATAAAATCAGAAAAGTTATTTTAAACTGACCTGATTTATGTCCAACTGTTTTTTTCTGACTAATTACGTATGTTTATTCTTTAGTTTATACCGAAAACCAAATTATCCATGCTGACTGAAACTCAAGAAAACTCTGAAGGCCGAGGTATTACCAATAAGAGAAAACAATTACCAATTACCAATAAGAGAAAACAAACAATATTAACAAATCTTGGTGACATCATTCCTCTGCAGGATTTGGTAGTAAACAATAATTCCCGTAAACTTTTTTTGTCTCAAAACTAGAACATTCATACATGCGGCTTTTTTCCGAAGTAGGGCAGTATTAAAATCTTCATAATAACATTACTCGACGATTCCTCAAGTTTCTAACAGCACATAGAGGGACCCTAAATACGTATCTATACCAATTTTCATATATATATCCGTTCGATTCCTACCTCAGGCTCTATTTCAAGCTAGGATAACTCAGTCTTGTATTATGTATATTTTCATTAGTATTATTTATCAAAGTTAAATGCGTACATAATCTATGAATAAGGTAATACAATGACGTCACGTGGGACATTGATTGATTACCCTGTTACAATTATTTCCGCAAGATATTAAGGGCGACAGGATTTATTTGAAAATAATATCAGAAAAAATACTTACGTGTCATTACTGTCACTGATAGCAAGTTGTGTTACCCAATACGGTAACCAGCAAATAATATAGACAGTCACCACAATCAAAACCAAATTAGTCACCTTCCTGTGGGATCTTTTCTTCTCTTTAGATTTATTTTTTGGACCAACATTCTTTAATTTTAAAATAACTAACCAATAAAAATATACAATCAGACATAGAGGTATGGCGAAACCAAAAATAAACATGTACCAGGTGAAAATTTGTGCTGGAGCAGAATTATCAAATTCATCAGTGCCATTATATGAAATAGTAACATTACTTTCTGTTGTGCTCCATTCGATTACGCAAGATGTTTTTCCATCGTAGTTGATCTCTTTTGAATGTTGAATAATAGGGATCATAAGGAGGATACTGAAAGTCCAGGCAAAAAGGGATACTATTTTTGAAATAAATGGTGTTCTCCATCTTGGAGATGAAATAGGATGACATACAGCTATGTACCTATCGGCACTCATAATACAAAGTAAAATAGAACTAGTAAACTGGTTTATACCAGTAGAGAGCATATATGCTTTGCAAGCAAAATACCCAAAAATCCAATGACGGTTTAACATTGTTGTTATCAGAAATGGTATACCTATAAGAAAACATTCATCTGCTATAGCTAAATTTACAATATACATGTTGGTTACTGTTTGCATTTTTGAAAATCTAATGACGACATAGATAACTAACGTATTTCCTACTAAGCCAACTATACACACGATGGTGAACAGGATAGTTTGGATTACTTGGACTACGATAGGGTAAGAAAATTCTTCTACTTCTGTGGAATTGCCAGTTATATTCATGGTGCTTCTAATTAATCATCAAACATCATTTGGATTGAAAATCTGAAAACTAAAAAAAAAGCATATTTATGTTTATAATATAAATAGACAGAAAACAACTAAAAATAAAAAATGACACTATATTTTTTTAAATTTACTCTAATTTAATTTAATTTGTGAAGTGCAATTTTTCTTATACACGGTAATATAACAGCCATAAATTATAATTGTAATTTAACCTAAAGGACCATGGCGGTTGGGCCCCGGGCCGATTTTTTTAAAATTTCGTACACATATATCTTGTGTCATATGGACCATTTTTGCTCATTGCACCATGATTCTAAAATACAGGGTGGGCCAAAAAAGTGACTCAATACATATACTGTGCTTTACTCTCTTAAATAAATTAGTAATTTTCTATTCATAAATACTTATTATTATTTTTATTTTTATTATGAAATATACGTTATAATTGAATTTTGTTAAAATAAACATACATGTTGTCTTAAAAAAAGAAGTCGTTACTCTTATGCTTATTTTTCTTTAATCTATTTATACAAGGTATAAAAAAAACTAGGAAAACAAATAATTATGAGTAAAGAAACACACGAAGTCCAGTACCACAGAAATATATTTGTTAAATTAGTTCAAATGTGAAGTTGGCAACTAGTTTCAGCTTCAGCCATCATCAGACCTACAATAGCGCTCGTTAACAAACAACAGGTAATAATAAAATATTAGTGTGAGTGGCTTACCATAAACATCATGTAGCAAACAGTAAAATAAAGTTTATTTGGCTTAAGCAACATTTAAAATTAATTAATAAAGTTGCAGGGTACTGAATATAAAATATTGTTAAGGTTAAAAAAGTAAAAATTTTTGGACAACAAATTTTGGGGATACAAGATGTGTCTCATCTTGGAACACGGTACTACCAAGTACAAATGAAAAAGGATAAGGGAAATCCTGACCCAAAACAAGCCATTAAGTGGCATTTATATAAATGTGCGGTTCGGGAGCCGGTCGAATATCCCACGTAGGGGTAGGAGAGAACACCTACGATGGGGGAGCGAACCCATAAAGGCAGCTCGAAGGAGTTTAAAATCATAAATTTTTGCACTACCCTGACCCAATTAAGGGCAGTAAGTAGTAAAAACAGCGATACAAAAAATGGTGTGAGTGACCCGAACATTAGTTAAATGTCAATACGGACAATGATAAGTGACAACTGACAAACAAATTAAAATAGCATGATGTGAATGGGGGAAGCCAACTTCAAAAAACAAGAAACAAAAAATCCGAAGAGTATTAATAATACAATCAATTAATAATCATACAAATTAAAGTAAGTGGATTATAAGATTGAGCCCAGGATACGGAGAACCAAGTCTCAACCTCAGTAACTCGAGGACAACATAAAAGTAGAAGAAAATGTGGAAGAAAATTAGCAGAAGAAAGGAAGAGCAATAAAAGAGGAAAAGGAAGAGGAGAATAAGAAGAAGAGGATCTACTCCTTGTCAATGTCAAATCAATGTCAAAGGTAATGTCAATGTCATAGACAATGTCAATTGACATGAAGGAAAGGTTATGGTAACCAAAATAAACAACGAAATTATAAATAGTAAGCAGGAGCGAGGAAAATCGAATGATAAACAGGATGGTTATTTGGAATAGGAAATATTATATAAAATTTGGACAGAAAATAGTCAGATGAGTTGGGATCAAAGAACCTTAAATCAAATCCCGTAAGGAGTCTTTATTCATTGGTTGACCACATTTGAGACATGGATAACCTAATGAATTTAAATAATTATGAAACTGACTCAGTAATTCTATCTTTATATTTAGTGGATTCTGTGAGTTGGACAAACATGTAAACATTTCAGAGCCTGATGGCTGTGGTTTAAATTCTCTCCGAGTTAACCGCACCTCCCAATAAGGCAATACCCGTCCCGAAAGGGGTAAAACGAGGATACGACGTCTCATACCATGAAAGAGGTTCAGACCGATACGCCGTCTCATACCGACAAAACCTGAGTTAACCCCCACGTTTTCGAGGACGCTGAACAGGATGGTGATACTGGATCTTCACCCCGAAGCAAAGTAACCTCTCGAACGGTCAAAGACTACCCCTTTGATACACGGTTTTATGATGTGCACCGGATAAGAGAGAAGAGTTTTTATCAATTTGAGGGGGTACTTTGTTTCGGGGACAAGATGTAGTATCACCATCGTGTTCAGCATCCTCGAAAACGGGGGATGATGCAGGTTGTGTTGGTATGAGACGTATCAGCATTAACTCCTTTCCGGTACTGTTTTTGCCCTGTTTAGGGGGTGCAGTCAACTCTGAAAGAGTTTAAACCGTCGCTATTGTAAGTATCTTCGAAAACTGAGGGTGACGCAGATTTTGTTAGTATGAGAGGGAGTATTCGCGTTTTTGGCCTTTTTTGAGGATGCGGTTAACTTGGAGAGAGTTTAAATCAACGCCATCGTGCTCAGCATTCTAGGAAACTGGAGGGGGGATTTAGTCTCTTTAGGCTCTAAAATATTTACATTATTCGAGGTTTTTTCCGATTCACAGAATCCACTAATTGTCCCGTCGCGCTGTTGCTACCTTTGAGGCAACGTGGACGTTTATTTTCCACGAAATTCAGTTTAAATCCTTCGTTAATTATATTCCACGTTTTATAATAGTATTATTTATGGATAGATAATTACTAATTAAATAAGGAGAGTAAATCACAGTTAATGTATTAAATGTCAATTTTTGAGTCACCCTGTACTGGTGCAATAAGCAAAAATGATCCATATGGCTCAAGAAATATGTGTACCAAATTTTAAAAAAATCGGCCCGGGACCCAACCGCTATAAGAAAAGTGCATGGTTCTTTGATCTTGATGTTTATTGAATAAATTAAATAGTTAAAAATCATAATTATTTATAATTTTTATTTTAATAATTTCAATTTTTGTCATTAAGGGTAGAAAAATATATTATTAAAAATGATTTACCTTTCAAAACACCATCCTTCAAGAAAATAGGAATATCGATCGATCACATGTCTTCCATCGTTATAAAACTTTTTAAACCTGTAACAAAAGAAAAACCTATAAATACGCTTATTTGTTGTAAACTACAGTAAAAAAAGAATATCATTAACCCAGAAAAAGTGCTAAAAATATTTTTTCAGATATTTACATAGTTAGTTTTAAATATATTAATGTATCCTCTTAAAATTCAAGATAGGCCAACAAGATAAATAGACATTTTAAAACATATTTAACTACTCTTATTAGTAAATTATTTATTAAGCTAGTATTTACTTGATTTACTAAATTTGTTATTATAAACACTGTTACGTAATGACTGATATCTAATTTTCGTATTCACAACTTGTGCATTGAGGAAAAAGTTTATATTCAGCATTATTAAGAATCTAATTATAGTAGATAAAAACTTTAATACGTATTAGGAATCAACAAATGTTCAGTTATGACCTTAAAAAGGGATTCAATTGTAATCATTAGGGTTAGTTAACTTAAGGTAATTAAACACTTTAATAACAAATAGTAACCGTTAGTAACAAAAAATTAATCCAAATTAAAATTATTGAAAGTATTAAATATTTTACTTAACACAATTAAACAAATTATTAACAGTAATTAAACAAGTTGTATAGTGACTGGTAACAAGTTTTATTAGTTCTGTTGCTTAAAAATGGAATTTGAAGAACTTCTCATAAAATGGGGCTCGGGAATTACAAATTAATCATATGATATTCTCTAATTATTTTTGTCGTGGATAGAATATACTTACGTTAAATGTTAAAGCTCCAATGATCTAATTTGTCTGAACAAAACACAAAATGCAAAATAATTTATATTTGAATATACGTATTTAAAATAAAATTTCTGTTTCTGTTTATCCAAGACAAAAGTAGTTCGAGAATATTGTAATATGATTAATTTGTAAAACTTAACCCTAAAGAGGTCTAGCAATTTCCCGAGCCCCTTCTATGAGAAATAGTTCAAATTCAATTTTTAACACAAAACTAATAAAAAAAAAACTTGTTACCAGTCACTATACACATAACCAAATACCGCGAATTATGGCTCGCAGCCGACAAGTCATGATCCAGGCCTCAAACATAAATAACGCCAGAAACCAACCATTTACTTATAAATGTACAAGATGTTGCTACGATTACAGCCGATCTTGACCGAAGTGCAAAATTGCCGTTAGTATTAAACCTATTAATTGTAGTTAAAATACTTTGCTTATGTCAGGTATCTCTTATACTTATTATAATTAAATAATTTCAGAAAGAAAATTAAATTGCTCGAATTAAACTGTTAGCTTACGGTAGATATATTTTCGAAAGAGAGCTTCAGAAAACAAAATATTTTTGGAATAATTCTACAAATTTGATTGGAGTTAACGAAGATTTCATAATGAAACTAGTTTACTTGGCCTATTTTTCTCGGTGTGCTTTCAGTTTTGTAGAAATACCACACTGTTACATTTTCTAACAAAATTACTTACTTTTACTAAATACATGTTTAGTTTCAAAGTTTGCACCGGTAATTATCTATCATTTACAAAAAACCAGCGTATAAATCGGTGGTTCAATTTCCGGGAAATGCCCAAAAAACACGTTCTATTAAGCAAGCAAGTCCGCAAGATAACTCAAAAAATAAATTCGAAGGTGTTTTTTTTGCATTTAGTTTCTATTTTGTCAAGGAAGAACTGATTTGATTTTGGGATATAGTTGTTTAGTTAATTAAAGAGTTTGATATTATTTTTATAGAGTAGGACAAATAGGGATAACCATAATAAAAAAAATTTGATTAGATGTAAGGGAAAGTGAGGGAATAGTGCGCACTTAAGCAAGATTCTTTATTGTCGGGAGCATATATGTTATAGTTAATATCAATTTTCTTAGACTAGTGCAAGCAGTAACTATTGTACTAAAAGTATATGAACAAATAATGTAAAAAAATTCAAAATAATTTGAATAAAGTGTAAACATGCATTTGCGCACCATTCCCCACTCCACGGGCTAATGATGAGCTTTGATTGGAAAATGATGCGCAGTCAAAAAATTGTTGAAAAAATTCTTCATTACAAAATTTTTATTATACTATTGTTGCAATAAGTAGTTAAAAAACATGATTACTATAAACAAAAGTGACATTTATAGTCCTTTGGATTTTCTGCGCCTGTGCAGTCGGCGTGGTTCCATGTTGAACGTAAAACACATCGATACCATAACTCTCGACTCTTTCCAAATTCTCCACAAATTCCACACAATTCGTTAGGTCTTGTAGGTTATTCTAGAGTTGCTGGTGAAAAGGTAAAGTCAGCATCATCTAATTCATCATCATCGCAGACATTTGAAACTATATCGTCATCATCAGAATCGGATGAATTAGTTGTAGGTTCTCGTTTCAGTTTCTGTTTACCATTGATTTTTTCTCTCTCTGGTAAATCGTTACTAAAACATCTACGAATTTTCTCTTTTATTTAGTTTTTCTTCTCCTAATTTTCTTCCAATTTCTCCAAGATTGGTGTACTTGTCAAAAGTACTGTTTTTGTCGGGGTTTTCTTGTTATCTGCTTGTGAATTTTTTGTTTTGAAATTGGAGCCAAATCCAAGAAAGAGTTACATGTGGACGGTTCATGATGTTCTATTTGTGGTGGTGTTGTATTGT
Source organism: Neocrepidodera transversa (assembly GCA_963243735.1). Classification (NCBI taxonomy): domain Eukaryota; kingdom Metazoa; phylum Arthropoda; class Insecta; order Coleoptera; family Chrysomelidae; genus Neocrepidodera; species Neocrepidodera transversa. The sequence goes on from OY725338.1 coordinate 9,740,496, forward strand.
ACCCACCTGCTCTACTAGTTTCGGTTGTTGAAGGAACTTCCTGAACTGTAAACTCTCTTATTTGATTTGCATGAGCAAATTCATTTTCATTAAATTTATCCGGATCTGGTGGAAAGATTCCGCATGTTCGAAATCCTAAAGCTGGTTTTTCAATGGTTGCAACTTTCATGATTGCTTTATTTAGTAACTCAGCTATATCATACTCCGTTATTTTTTGATGTCCAGTAGTTATTAAATATAAATCGTATTCTCTGTATAGAGCATTTTTCAAACTACCAAAAAATGTTAGATCGAGAGGTTGCATATGATTGGAGGTGTAGGGTGGAAGTGAAACAATATGGATATTCCTTTGCTTACAATAATTATATGCTACAATAGAAATATGGCTGTTGTGATTGTCCATAATTAATAAGACGGGATCGGTTGCAGTTGGTTTGGTAAACTTTCCATCCGTTTTTTGAGCATTGGTAAGAAGCTCCAATTGGTCCATTTTTCTGGAGTGTAGCAGGCATTCTCTTGCTTGGGTATATCAGCATTGGAGATACGTAATTGCCTACAGGAATCATGCAGAAAATAGCCGTTACAGTAACTCGCCGAATATAGGAGCCCCTACTGTTTTATCCTCCTTAGCTCCATACACCTTTGGACATTTATTTTGCACCGTCGTGATGCCGGTCTCATCCATATTATATATTGCATTCTGTGCAAATTTATACTTTTCTACTAGCTTCTTAATGTTAGCATAAAATATGTCAATTTCGTCTTTATTAAATGATGCAATTCTATTTAAACTTGTTCCTTCCGGTTGTCTTAATGTTATCTAAGGAAATCGTTTTAAAAAACCATAAAGCCAGTCTTTTCCGGTTCTTATTAAAATTATGCGATATGTTATGCTGTTTGGCATGTCGAAATGCTAACCTTCTAAGACATTTGGGTGTTAAACTGTAGAATAGTTTTGCCAGTAAAAGAACGCCTTAATTCGCCTTATATTTGCTTTAAAAATAATGGCTTACGACCCAACCGGGGTGGACTTTTAGATTTATTTTTTATTTGTTTTCTTAAGGTAAATTCGGGTATGTGTGGCCTAAAGCGTTAGAGAACCGACTTACATACTAGAGGTTCAGGGTTCGAACCCCCAACTGCCTAATATCCGAATTAGTCAGTCCTTCACCCATTTGCTTACGGGATAAAAAGTATTTTGACAGTTTTGACAGGTTATTTAAAATAAAATAAATAGGTGGCTTGTTACTAAATGTGAACTCTGATTGGTGGATTTTATATCCGTTCTAAAATTTTAGAATGGATATGAAATTTGTGAACTCTGATTGGTGGATTTCATATCCGTTCTTTAATGAAATTATATCCGATCAGTAGACTGATATTGCCTAGATATTCATTCTATAAAATATGTTGTGGTAGGTGGGACGAGCTCAGGAAAACCACCGAGAATAATTTACAAAAAACACTTTATTAAATTTGGATTACACCAACTGCCTTCATTGAAAAGCGGCATTCCAAATGTTCATCGTATTTGTGACCCCAAAATCCCTCACTTAATCAATAAATTAATATAATAATAAATTATAGCCTATAATTAGCATTTGACAGGTTAACAACTTAAATAATTATAAGAATGCTGAATAAACAATTGAATATAAAATATAACGTTCTAACCTGGTTTCTTTGTTTAATTATATTTATAATAATAAAATATATTTTATTTCACAAATTACAACATTTCTCCCGCAATTTTTAAAATTGTACCTAGGATTGATGTAATTTTGACCAGTTCCGGATACGTCAGTATTTATTTCATCCTCGCTCAATTAAGTTTCAGCCATATCCTTATCAGCATCTGGATCTAATCCAGTTTTTATTTTCATGAATCTCCTATACTTATTTTTATAAATAAAAACAAAGCAGAGCATAATAATAATCAATACCCCTAGAATAGACAATGTACATGTGAGAGTAGAAAAAAAAAATATACCAACAAAAAAGAACCTACTTCAGACATTTTCCGTTACAACAAACCGCCGGGTCTCCCCTATTTCAGTATAAATAATAAACATTTTGAAATATAAAATTTACAACCGAATGTAATAATCATAATGGTTTACCGGTTCCTTCCAAGTCTAGAAAACTACTTTTCCGATTATTACGTTTAAACTAAGCGATTTATATTCTATTCCATTTCACGACTAGTAAAAACGTCCAAATCGATTGAGATATCGAGTCTAGACAAATCTGAATTAGCAGAATAGGTTGTAAAACATATATTTTTTTACGAAAAAAAAAACGTATAATAAAATTTATGGTTTTTGCTTTATCGGTTTATATGTATTTAAATATTAGGTTCTAAATGAGATCAGAATATATTTGTGCCAAATTTATTTGATACGGTTCTCGGCCATCCAATAAAAATCAATGAATTATAAATATTCATGTCACATTCACGAGCTACAAATGAAATCCAAGGGTAGGTCTGTCCCTAAAACACGTATTATTAAATAGAATTAGAAATTGGCAGTGACAACAATTAAGAATAAAAGGATTAAGCCTACTATAAAATACTGGTTAATATACAGAAATTAAAGTAGGTATTGTACACTTTATAAGATATTTAAATGGCTTTTAGCAATAAAATTGTGAGACAAAGAATAAATAAAAATAATAATGTAATTAATTGAGAAAATAGAGAGAGTAAGTTTTTGACAATTATACAACTATTCATCCTTATAGGAATCATCAGTGGAACTTATAATTTCAAAAATTCCGACAAAGTACGAATGATGATTCCTATAAGGATAAAACTTTTATGGCATTACGATGGGACAATCTAACGGTGCTAAGTTGTACTTGGTCAATCGCTTTTATATAATTTTATCCCAATAAGTGACTGTGTATATAAGATATTCTTGGAAAAGCTCCTTATTTTCTACAATTAAGGATAAATGGTATCACGTAACTCCTTCATCCTTAAGTTGCAAAAAGCCTCAGTATTAATTTTGTGATGAGGAAAAAAAATTCTTACCCCTAGTTTTTATCACTTTTCTCGACGTTTCTGAGCTCTGAGAGTACGAAAGTCCAAAAAAAATTCTGAATGGATATCAACACTATAACTATCGAACGAAAGCTACGATCGAGTTCCGCTTTTCACTTTCACTTTCTCCATTGAAGAACTATATTGAATTTGAGCAGGATCGGGCCGGCTCTTCCGGTACCCGCCATACAAATTACATGTTTTGCATAAGAAAACTTTTTTGAAAACCGGAATTCAATCTGAGCTTTCATTTGAGAATGCAAATGTTTACATCCAGACAGAATTTTTTTTGCATTTTTGAAATCTGGAAGCTCGGAAAGTCGAGAAAAGTGATAAAAAGTGGGGATACATTTTTTTCCATTGAAATTAATACTGAGGCTTTTGGGCCTCAGTAAGTAATTTTAGATGCTTGATAATGTTTGTGAATTTTTATTAATACGGGTCGGGAAAGTTGAGAAAAGTGATAAAAAGTGGAGGTGAACAATTTTTTTCGCCATTACGATTTTAATACTGAGGCTTTTTTATAAATTATAGATAATTATCATCAGACCGAAAATATTGTTTATCAGTGACCACAGTATAATTTTTTACCGAAAATTTTATAACAGTTGTCATCTAAAAATAAGACTACATTTCCAAATAAGAAAAATGATGGTTAGCACGGCCATCTATCGTAGGATGATAGTGTTACGTTTTTTTGTGCCGCCCTGTATTTTTATTATTCTTCTATTCAATATATTTTAGTTTCATACTCGCTTGATATCCCCTTCTTATTTCCTCGCGTCATGTCCCTCTCTTCTCTTGTTATTCCTATAAAATGTCTTTCCCATGTTAATAATGTTCTTCTCTTTGCCTACTCAGTCAAAATTACTGAATATTTCTTTTTTTTTCACCCCCTCATAGGGTGCTTTTTCTGGGCCAAGAAGTTCTTTTTCCTGGGAATTACTTTTTTTCTCTGGACGTCAAGTGGTCCTTTGGACTTCGTTTTCCTTCTTGGACTACAGTTTCTCCTTTGGACCAAGTTTCTTGGACTACAGTTCTTTAGTTTCTCCTTTGGACCAATTTTCTTGGACTGCAGTTTTTGGAGAAGGAAGATTAAAGGAACCCCAAGAAAAGTTAATTTTTTTTTAAGAAAAAAAATCTGGAATTATGAAATAAACAAATATAACATTTAATTTCCTTAACCCGAAAAAAAAGAAAGGACGGATTTTGAAACATATCATAGTTTTTTGTCAATTGTTTTAATTACATAAAAAAAATAATCATATTATTATATTTTTTTTAATAATATTTTTAGTTTTTCCTTAAGTGGGTTGTAAATATTCAACTCGTGTGGATTATCCATATGGCAATCGGACGATTTAGCTCTTCGCCTATGGCGTCCTGCTCAACTTTGTCCTCGTGCGATATGGCCATTATATACACACTTGTTGCACAAACTACTATTGTGAGTTATTTTAATTTTAATTGAGTTATATTGGTTTATTTTAGAGAGTGGTATATTATATTTAACTTTTAGTTTAATTAATTAATTTATGTAAAATAGAAAGAAATATTCACTTTACATGGAATGTCGGGAAAATGTACTTGTTAGGCAATGGACTTATCCAGTAGGAACGAATTTATTGGTTTTATATTAATGAGCTTATAGAACCTAGTTGCTTATGTTGATTTTCATTGTTCTTATAATATTCATTAATTAATAAATATCAATAAAAAGTAATTAATATATTTTGAATGTTGCGCTGCTTCTTGACCAATAATTAACGTTTTAATTTCTACAGCATTGCCAATATTCGAGCTTTGTTCGTTTGTAGGATAAGTTGACATACTTCTTTCCTTCTTTTAATCATTACAAATGAGAACGAGAGTTGTCAGTTTTATCGATATGACAACATAGCGAAATATAATCTGTTTCAATTGGGCCACGTCACAAGCCACTATAGCTCCGATATTCAAATTTTAAGAATTAATTACAGCTGCAGGATCCCGGTGCAATGTGTTATGGTAGGCAAAAATTATAAAATAAAAATATAAAAAAATCACTGGATGAGTCCATTGGGTTATCGGGCAATTGGTTGTTGGGAAAATGTACTTATCTGCCAATTGGATTGTCAGGCAATTGGGTGTCGGGCAATTGGGGTGTCGGGCAATCGACCGAAAGCCATAAAAACTATGCTATTATGCATTTTTAAATAATCTAAATTTTTATTTTTTGACAAGTTGTTTAGATATTTTAAAATTATAGAGAGAAAATTAAATTATGATAAACTGTTTCGAAGAATAAATAATGGAAAGTAGAATTTTGATTTTGATTCTTTATTGTAAGAATTCCAATAATAAATTCTATTAGTTTTATCCTGTCATCTATATCTGTCAACATCTATAAATTATTTTCTTTTCAATTATGAATTCCATCTAATATTTTATTCCATAACAAATCCTCTTGCTTTCCAGAAAACAATTTAAAATTTATGATAATAACTTTTTCCCAAAAATTTATGTTTCTAATGAATTTTGTTGGCCTTGATAAATTACTTCGTTGTCATTCTAAGTATAATACAAATGGACGAATCTTCCTACAAAAAGAAGGAAAGGATGTTTTTAAGAGCCGATGTATACCGTTCTGATTGATAGGAATGTCCTCTCTGCTTACAGTGATATATTGTAAGCCATTGATCTCTTTCTACATTGACGTCCCGATTCACCACAATGTAATTCAGGAAGGGATGTCCTGTCTGGCGTAGTGTAGTGTTCCACAGGTTTTTGTTACGGAAATTCATTCCGTCACAGAAAACTTCCAAATAAGAGACATTGGAAATATATAGTCAATAAGTTTTCTCTCTTGAGTTTATAAAATGTATACTATATAATAAATTGATTTTTTGAATGGCTATTTTTGATTTAATTTTAGTTACGTGTAAATGAATCCAAACAAGATATATAAATTTAGTTCGTTCCGATCATGGATTTTAATATCATATAATCTGTAAAAATTCTGAGGTACAAACGATTGCTGATCTGGTAGAGAAGTCGAGAAGTCTTATCGTAATCCTAGAATGTTCTGATTACAGATATCTGGAAGTAAAAATTACGTAAGGAAATCCAGCTACTTACAACAAAATACTTGTAACATTAATTAAAATTTTAATTAAAAACTTAAAATTAGTACCCATTGCGGCATCTACAAATGCGAAACTGAATTTCAAGTTTCAACTCCTCGAGAGCCAACTAAAAATGAATTCTGTCGATTTCAGGAACTTGTCCTTTTTTAGCACGAAGATCATTTCTCATCTATATTTTCTGCGAGAATGTCGCCATTTATCATTATTTTTGATTTAAAAATAGGAAATTCAAGACCATAAACAAGTCACCACTCTCTCTGCCTCCACAATTTAAATTTCACTCGTATTTTCTCTGTAATATACTCCTCCGTTCACTTGAGTCACGAAATATCTTAGTTTCCATTTTTAGAGAATTTATTCTTAAGGAAAACGTCAATTTTTATTGGAAAATTCAATGCTTGTGGCAAATTTTTAATTTCGTCTGGTTGTTTGCCATAAATTTAGCGCTAATGAGCACTAGTAAACAATTGTTTTTTTTTATATAATTAACGTACTAAAACGTGGATTAATAAGATGGCTCTTAAGACTACTAATTGAATAAATTATAGATTAGCATTAAATAGCATAACGCTAGAGTAAGTTTAAGATTAACATGGGGGAAAGGAAGATAGAGAAATTATGAGTAGGTGAAAAAATTAAATAATAAAAAGGTTCAATAATTAGTCATCCGTTATACTTTAAACTTACTGTGGCTTTATGTTATTTATTGTTAATTCTAACGAAGTTACTTAATTACCGTGATAATTAAAATATATTAACTACTAGCTGAATACCGGAGTTTCTTTAAGATCAGTACATGGACGACCGAGCTTTGTTTGTTTTTTCCATTTCTTCCTATTTAACATTATTTTTTATTCATTTTTTTATTTTTCCCTGTTTACCACTATTTGTCCCTATTTTTCACTAGGTTTTCTCTATTGTTTGCTATTTTTCAATATTTTTACTTATTTTTATCTATAATTTCTATTTTTGCATTTTTTTCTATTTTCCTTTTCTATTTTCTCCTGTTTTTCATTATTTTTTCCTGTTTATAGTAATTTTTGTTTGTTTTTCATAAATATCCATATTTCTAGCTATTTTTTACTATTTCTCCTTATTTTCCATATTTTTCCAGATTTTTCCCTTTTTCCCTATTTTTCACTACTTTTCCATATTTCTCCCTGTATTTTCTTATTTTTCACTAATTTTCCTTTTTTGCTATTTTGCCCTACTTTTTTAAATTTTATAATATTCCCCCTATTTTCCTATTGCTTCCATATTTTTCCTGTTTTTCATAATTTGTCTTTATTATTTGCCATTTTTTCTTATTATTACTTTTTTCCTTATTTGTTCTTATTTTTTCCTATTTGTCACTATTATTACATGTTTCCCTATTCTAAATAATCTTATTTTCCCCATTTTTTCCTATATTTGCTATTTTTGCTATTTTTGCTATTTTTGCTATTTTTGCTATTTTTGCTATTTTTTTCTATTTTTCCTATTTTTTCCATGTATTTCTGTTTTTGATGACTTTTTCCTATTTTCCTGGAGTATTTCTCCCCATTGACGCTGCTCAGAGCAAGTGGTCTTCGCACTATAAATCGAAAGTGGCACCGATTCCATTTACGTGTTATTTTGTTAGATCCTTTTGACTCGTTGCAATTTATAATGAACCGTCTTGACAAACCGCTGCAATTTACCAATTACTTTGCTTAAACCCATTTGATCACTCGCTGTAATTTATAATGAACCGCCTTGATAAACCGCTGAAATTTACCAATTACTTTACTAGACTCTTGACTACACGCTGCATTTGAATTGGATCGTTTTGATAATCTGCTGCCATTTACGTGGTACTTCACTAAACCATTTTGACACTCGCTACAATTTATAATGAACTGTTTTGAAAAACCGCTGCAATTTACATGTTACTTTGCTTAGACCCATTTGACCACTCGCTGTAATTTATAATGATCTGTCTTGATAAACCGCTGCAATTTACCAATTACTTTGATAGACTCTTGACCATTCGCTGCGTTTAAATTGGACCGTATTGGTAATCTGCTGTCATTTACGTGGTACTTTACTAGACCATTTTGACACTCGTTGCAATTGATAATGAACCGTTTGAAAAACCGCCGCAATTTACATGTTACTTTGCTTAGACCCATTTGACCACTCGCTGTAATTTATAATGAACCCTTTTGACAAACCGCTGCAATTTACGTATTACTTTGCTAGACTTTTGACCACTCGCTGCGTTTAAATTTTACCGTATTGGTAATCTGCTGCCATTTACGTGGTACTTTACTAGACCATTTTGACACTAGTTGCAATTTATAATGAACCGTTTGAAAAACGGCTACAATTTACATGTTACTTTGCTTAGACCCATTTGACCACTCGCTGTAATTTATAATGATCTGTCTTGATAAACCGCTGCAATTTACCAATTACTTTGCTAGATTCTTGACCACTCGCTGCGTTTAAATTGAACCCTTTTGATAATTTGCTGTCATTTACGTGGTACTTCACTAAACCATTTTGACACTCGCTACAATTTATAATGAACCGATTTGATAAACCTCTGCAATTTACATGCTACTTTGCTTAGACCCATTTGACCACTCGCTGTAATTTACAGGTAAGATTTTTTTTTTATGTATACCTGATGAGTTTGCATTTTTTTGAATTCCTTTTCCCTATTGTTACATTTTCATAAGTCTTTATTTTTTATTTTACTTTATTGTTAAGAGTTTTCCAATTACATAAATCCATTAACCATATAATAATTAATTTCTTTGGTTAAAGTAAATAAAAAATTAATAGTTATTTTGATAATAGAATGTTAGTGAAATCGTTTCTTAATAATTCTACTTATATAATGGCTAGGGATGATATATTCCAAAATTGCCTTAATCCCTTATTACCAGTTATAAAGTAGTCCAATTTAAAGGGTTGATATATGAAATTAATCCAACGTATTATACGAAAATACGATTACATTTCTGTAAGCATATATAATTTTGAAGGGTTAAAACGAATTTAGTAAGGGTTTTAGCCCCAACGGAACCAGCGTTAAGTATTAATATTGGCGTCCATATGCAAAAATTTCTGTTATAAGATTATAATCAAAATACGTCTAAACCGTAGATATTTTTATTTATTGACCAAAAAACTATATTACAATTTAACACAAGTAATATTTTAATCTTACTAATAAAAAATATCAATACTGCAATTTTTAATTATAGAGGAAATCTCAGTTCCCCTAATCCCCATTAATACAGAGCTTAAATCTCTTCACTAATTCATTCTCCCAAAAATCAGGCAGAGTTGCCGCTTTTATAAATGTTTAATAAGTTACTATCTCTGGGGGTTAAAATCGGTGACTTTGGAACTGTCCTTTTCTCACTAGGCGGGAACCGCGAAGGAAATAACCTTAATTTTTGTAGTCCTCGCTGCTAGAATTTTCTTCTGTATCGGCATCAGACGATTCGTCGTGTCTGGTTTTTTTTCTTTTTCTAATCTTTCGATTTACCGGATGTTTCTCTAGGCTTGTTCTTCTTTTTCGGATCCTTATCTCTATCTTGCTCTCTTTCGTCGTCCTCATTATCGTCATTTCCAGGCTAGGTGTATGTACCAACTGGTACTTCTGCGCCTGCATTTTGTCGAACTCTCTCTGTTTCTCGCGTTCCAACACTTTTTGTCTTTCTTGCTCCTGGATTGCGACGCTCTTGGCGATTTTCTCTTTAGCCTGACGGTCCGGATCGAAGTTGCTGCCATCTACGAAGTATTCGGAGATCCCGAATGCTTCGCGCAAGCACGCGTTCTTTTCCTGTTGGTATTCTTCCACTTGGTGGGTTTCTGTGACATCAACCAATTTTCCTCTTTGCCCCATCAGCATATTCCTGTTATTGTTTACCTTATTTGTTATATTTTCTTCATTAAACCGTTGGTCTTCGCGAAGATCTAGATCTACTGAGAAAAGAAGATCTAGATCAATTGTGAAAAGAAGAAGATAGACAATTAGTAAAGATACCTTTTTAATTTTTTGAAGGTGTGGAGTATGTTTAATAAGTTACTATCTCTGAGGGTTAAAATCGGTACGCAGTGCTACGACGGGTGTGACTTCGGAACTGTCTTTTACTCACTAGGCGGGAACCGCGTAGAAAATAAGCTTAATTTTTGTCGTGTCATTTTATTTGTTTTATTTTGTTGAGTTATTTGCTGTAGTTTAAATAATAAATAATAGTTGAACCAGACACGAGTCAATCATTACAATTATCCAATAAAAACACTGTTCGCGAATCCAAATGGAACCGTCTCAGTGCCTCGATCATAGACAGTTTTTAGTTTTTCAATATGTTCAAAGTACTTACTGGCAAAAAACCAAGTCCTACTCTCACCTAAACGTTAATGGTCAAATCTTCTACACTTTTACACAGAAATCCAATGCTCTCATCATTTTACATACTTAATGAATTACGAAACAAACAAAACATCCCAATCTAACATCATATTATAAAATCTTTTACTTTCACTTTACTAGCAGTAACTTGTCAACTAAACAACAACTCCACCCTATGCTCTGACAAAATCAAAAGACAAACACTGAAAAAACTTTCAGAAACCATATTTCCTATCCTTACACTTCTAATCAATGCTTGCCTTTGTTGGTAAAACAGCGAACACCATCCTTATTCAATCGATGGGGGTCCTTTGTTTGCGATGTAACGATCCTTAAAGGGATTTTGAAAAAAGTTATTTACAAGCGGCCTACTATGAGTTGTCGCACCTTCGTGTTGATACCACAGCTGATTCGAGCTGAAATTTATTGGATGTAAACAATTTTGTAAGAATTTGAGATAAAATTCACCATTTTAGTTTTCATTATAAAAATGTAACGTCATTTTTTATTTAATCAAAAACATTAAGACTCCAATAATATTCAGAGTGCCTTTCACGAGATATGTGATGATTACTAATACTCCGGATGTGTAAATTTTCCGATAATGTTTGTTTTATGAAATAATATTGCTTACGAAGTCTTTTTCCTGTTACAGCACAGATATTTGTCTTAAATTTCACCTCATCTGTCCAAAAGTTTTGTAAAAAATCTTTATCTTCCTAAATTTTAATTGATATAAATTCAAAAAAATCTTCTCCGGGTACTTGATACCAGAGCTTCTAATAAATATTATTTATGGTGGTACAATCATTCGATTTTCGTCATCCCCTCGTGAACAGACAAAAATAGGAAAGTTATTTCTGTCGATACCCTGGCTCAGCGACCCTAAGAAGTTTATGTTTTAAGAGGGGCGTAGAAACGGACTGTCACGATTTCAGTTGGCAACACTGAAATTAACAAGAAAAATTGACAATTTTGTAGAATACAAATCTCCAGATTGACATTTTTCTTTGTACAAATATTTATACCTGTTGAAGAAAATTTAAGGAGTAATAAAGAAGATATCAATCATTTAGTGTAGGTGTGTTTTTGACAATTTGTGATCACCAATTTTAACGCAGAAAGGAGATGTCCTAAATCAGATATACAGAATTAATTTTCGAAAATATTAAATCAGAAAAATTTATAATTCTCGAGATTTGTTGTCTAGAAAAAAAACTTATGCAACTTGTAGTACACAAGTACTGGAATACAATTATTCATAGATTTATCCCTAAAAAAACATTTTGCCGTCGAAGTGGAGTGACAGTGGTTTAGGACCAAAAATGTAAAAGTGTGATTTTTGAAAGTTTTCATTTTTGAGTGGTTTCTTTTTTGTTAGAGCGAAGTTGCCAATTTAGCTGTAGAATCGACATCGATGAATAGATTATTAAAATCTCACTGGACTAGCCTAGCGTCATAGAAATATAGGCAGATAGTATAAATTGCGTCAGCGTCGAGACGCTGAATTTGGAGACGCCAATTGACGGTCTTGATAGTTCGATTTGTGTAATTAAACTAGTCCATCGCAGTGCCTTGGATTCCTCTTTTATACCGAAATTAGATGTGTTTATTTCTCAGAGCCATAAATGTCTACGATTTGGAAGAATTATTATTCAAATATGGATACAGTATATACACTAAAGCGTTTGTTCCTTTATTATTACAGTGAAAAGCGATAGGAATACTACTAGTCTTGCTCTCGCCAATTGAGTATTCAATTGGAAATAAAATTGTAGCTTTAGGCTGGGCGCAAATTGAAGAGAGGCAGAAGACGCAGTATGTACAGTGAAGAGCGGAGCAGTGCTGAAAAAACTGCGTTACCTATGTGAGAGCATATTATCATGCACCGTTCATTCAGTCATGATAAATTTTAAGTTCTAAATCAGATTCCGATGATAAATTTGATGAACTTCTGTTATATTCGTTAACTAAACGTAAAAAATTGGGAAAAATAATTTTATAAACAAAAAGAAAGTCTCAGAATCTTCTGCCAAATATGAAAGTAAACTGTATCACAAACACGGCATGATGCAGGGCCGACATAGGCAAAGCTCTGCCCTGCCCTGCCTCCCAATATGCGCTCAGAGAACTGTGCTGTGCTAGAAATCGCCGGAAACATTGTTTTGTGGTTATCGAGACAGTGGACTAAGATTATTTTATTTTTTAGTGGTTTATTCAGGGTTGCCAACTAGTTTTTGTCGATTTACTCTCAAAACTTTTCAGGATTATTCACAATTTCAAAATATCAATAGCAAGGTAATTTTTTTGAAAACGTGTCGTATATTAAATTATGTATTGGTTATACATTTTCTTGTTGGGTTTTAAATCTGTGACTGCCAAGACTGGTGCTGCTTCGCTTGGTTGCCATAGAAAAAAATTCCACGCCTAAAACGTACAAAATCAAAACAAGTGTATTTTTTTCTGTGCACCTTAGCCATCTTACAAAAAACAGGTATAAGTTATTATATCAAACAGACCACTCATATAGGCAACTATCTACCTAGATTATATGGTTCTTTAAGAGGCGCCAATACCATATATGTTATCTTGCTTGAAATCGTTTTTGGACGAGCGCTCCGTTAATATTAAAGATAGGAAACTGCGGTTTTCAGAAATCGATTCTGTAGTTAATTCTTTAGAGCGCGTCTGTGGCACTTTTTTTAAAATAATTTTAGTAAAAATGATACGACTATCAACTTTTTTCTCTAGATAAATTTGAAAAATGTAGCACAGACGCGTTCTTATCACAAATATTTTAAATATCTTAAAAAAAAAACGCATATTTTTAGTTGTTATATTAGGCGATTTCTCGTCCAAATACGAATAATTATGTTTTATGGCGCTCCACCCTGTTCTGGACAGAAAAAAATTAACTAGAGGGTAGGATTAATTAACATGAACCGGAAAATTCCAAAAAAAAAATTTTGCACCCAATTTACTAGAATACAAGCACATTTTCCTTGGGTAATTCTCTAACCGGCAAACGCAAAAGTCACGTGGTTTGTGGGCCTCTTAAAGGATTCTTTAGGGATTTTCCAAAGATTTTTTGCGGATTTATTAAGGATTTGTAAGTGATTTTTTAATGATGATTCAAAATTTTTTTTATGATTTTTAAAGAATGATATTTTATGTATTTTTCAAGAATTTTTTTAAAAGTTGTTCAAGTACTTTCGAAGGCATTTTTTAAAAGTCTGTTTTAAGATTTTTTTTCAAAAACGTTATAATCCTCAAACAATCGTAAAAAAATTTTTTTGACTAATTTTGAAGTATTTTTTACGGATATTTCAGTGAACTTTCAAGGATTTACACTGATTTTGTATAAAGTTTTCAACTTTTAATGATTTGTCAATGTTTTTTGAGGGTTTCTTGAGATTTTTTAAGTTTCTTTCCTCCAAGTTTTCTTAAGGATTTTTCAAAAACCTTTTATTTTGTAATGAGTATTCAACGATTTCTTAGGATACTTTTTCAATTTTTTTAAGAATTTTAAAAGTTTTTTTAAGTATTTTAAAAACTTGTTTAAGGAGATACCAATGATTTTTATAGGATTTTTCGTATATTTTCAAGAATATTTTAAAAAGTTTGCAAATGCTTTGTAAGATTTTTTTTTTCAGTAATGTTTCAAAGATTTTTTTAACGCTTTTTAAAGAATTTTAATGATTTATTCAAGGATATTGGGTACGTTCAGCCGACGTCAACAGTTGAGTAGTTGACTATTTACCTATACTATTATATTGGAAAACCAATAGAGGACGCTGTAAAACTAAAAACTGAAAATATACCTAATGACTAATAGAGTGCGTAAAATTAGGTCTAAAGTAAGATTTTTTAAAACTAAAAGGATTTAATAATTTATTAGACTAGATCGGAATTTTTCCTAACTACGATTACCAAAAATATACGCTGACTTTTCGTTTAGTCACATTTTACTAACAAATTGGCAACCGTGGGTTTATCATAAACCAATGAAGTTATTTAATTATTGATTCACTATTGATTCACTATTGATTCACCGAAATTAAGCGAATACTTTGAGTGTTTCGCCGATGGCTTTAAGGTGAAAAATTGTATAAGGCGACAATTCCGTGCCAACCAGGGTTGTTCAATGTAGCACAAGTGTGCCAAAAGTGGCATTTTTATCTATGGGGTTGTACCAGAGCAAGCACTATTGAAAAATAGACAAAAACGAGCACTATTTCGTTCTATGACATTTTTGGCCTGCAATGAGTTTTGACTATCATTGACGAAAGTACAATGTGAAAGAATTTCTGTAGTCCCGTTTATAATCTACCACTAGAGCATCTTCTAAACTAGAAGACCGAACAACTAATATTGACAGTTCTCGATGGTCACCATTGGGCACTATTTTGTGATCAACTTCAGCACAATCAAAATTTCCTCGAGAACAACTCTGGTGCCAACTCACTGGAACAGTAGTCAAAGTGAGACCAACTTTAAATATTTTTTTATTTAACTAATATTCAGTTAAGCTGTTACTTGAATTATTCAGAAATTCCGCGGAGCCAAATAGATGTGAAATTATTATTATTAATAAATAATTTAATAATAACACAAATTCTTTATTTGTTAAAATGAGGATACTTTTGAACCAAATTCATTTTTTTTTAATTTCCTTAAATACATTATTGTTTTTTGAACGGTTTTAACTTAAAATCATGTTTTAAGTAAAGCACCCAATTTTATTAAGAAAGAATAATTTTTTCTTAAAAATCAATTTAAAATATTTTTCATACGATACAAACTTCCATAAAAAAATTATAAATAAATATAATAAATTATTTAAAATATGATTAACCTCTGCTCTTAGAATAATTAGAACAGTTAAAATATGAAAACAACTTTTATAAAATAATTAATTATTACCTACTTTGCTCTTAAACGTTCAATTCAGTTGAGAATAGAAATCCATATTAACTACTTGTCAAATTTTCATAACAGAATTTACATATATTTTAGCCGAATACGTTTATCATATTTATGAATATTCATCAAATATTATTTATTATCTCTTGACCTTCTTCCATAACCAACCTATAACATGAATTTGCCCTGTACTCTGCCTACATTTGAGTCCCTGAATTTGAATATCCCGCATCTAACTAAGTACTCATTAAAATTTAATTTTACTGAAAATTTCGTTAACGAAATTTTAAACATATCACGTGAACTAGCTTTAATTTAAATAAATATGTAACTACTAAAAGAAGTAAATCACAATTTAACCAACGGTCAAAGCAGTTAAACTGTCGATTGGAGCAGTTTTTAGCAATATTAAGGAAGGTGTGCGTCTTGGAGCCAAAGTCAATGGAATCTAGTGATATAACAAAAACAAACTCGAACTAGATTTTTTTTTAATATACAGGGTGTTGTCGCACGATGTGTTGACCCTCGATTATCTCGAAAATGGTTTAAATGATAAAGACGAAATTTGGCAGTTATGCAGTCAAAACTGCTCTAATAATTTTTTTTTGTTTTCCGGTCACTTGGTACAATCTTTAAGATTTTAAACTGGACACCCTGTGTATTATTACATTTTTGAGTAGATCTATTAGAAACAAATTCAACGATATCAAACTTGTTATCATTAATGTTTAAAATATGAGTAAAGTTTTTTTTTTTTATTTATAACAATAAAGACAAATGAAACATAGACAAATATTTATAACAAATGTTAAAATTGATGACTTGGATCATCCAAATAATGTTCAAACATTGTTAAAAGATTTAATTTTAATTTATTGTAAATAGGATAATAGTTTTTATACCAAATGTAATTTAGATGAATGATTTTTTAGCAAAAGAAATTTTAGATTTTTTAGATAAAAATCCTTCCTTGGTAATTATAATTTTTCTTTGTAGATTATCATTAAATAATCAAAGCTAAATCTTCCAGTGGCATAGTAATTTCGAACTTGACTTAAATTACTTCTTAAAATACTGTAATTAGAATATTTTTATAAGTTTGAAAATTTTAATGACAAGGCTTTTAAAAAGTTAAAGTAGCATCGCATCAAACTGATATTTTAATGCCAAACATGTACACAGTAAATTATAAAGTTATCCGTACCTTAACCGAATTTATTATATACAAAATTAAACCGTTACGAACTCATTTAAAGGTTATACTTAAGGGAAGTTTTAGCTTAAATTATATAATGAAATGTAAGATTTTATATTGCAAATGTTTTACAAGTATTTTTTTCTAGTACTGTACATAAAGTAATAACTTTATTTCATGAAACATAGACATTTAGTGAAGAAAACTCACAGCTCTTTATTTTATTCGCCACTGACGAAAAAAGAAGTGGAAAATGCAATTAATAATTAATGTTTTCAATTATGTACTCTATTTTAAATTGAAAAAAAATATTTTTCAAAAATAATCTACGCTTCTGTTATTGCGGCATCTGCACGTGACAGCTGTCAAGCCAGGGAAATTTTTTGGAAAATTTAGGTTATCGTCATAGCAACCTGCCAAAATAGAGGCATCTGATTACCTTAAAACAACAGGTATAAAATTTTCGTTACAGTTTTTATTGTTGAAATGATTTTTATTTAGGTGTCAAAAAATACTTTTTTCTACGATTGTGCAAAAAGTGACCACTTTTTGCACTATCTACCGTGTTAAAAGTATAACTTTTGTGCACTAGTGCATAAAAGTAAATCTTTTGTGCACTAGTGCATAAAAGTAAATTTTAGAGTGCTTTGAATTGCCAATTTCTTAGTAAAAAAAATAAAAAAAAATAAAAAAAATTCGGCGCCGCCGCCGGGATTCAAACCCGAGCCGCCTGGGTTTGAGCCCGGTATCTGTGCCACTAGACCATAGGGACTCTCAGGAATACATTTTGTTTTGATGAATTTACATACAGCGAAGTATCTATATATGTACTTATAATAATATTACCTAAATTATTTAAATTATCCGTGATTCAATGGATTCAATCTCAAATAAGATCACAAACGATCAACAAGCAAATTTTAGTGGTCATTTTATAAATAGAAATCCGTTTGATTAATCAAAATCGTTTCATGTCTACCGATTTGACCTATGGATGTGGCCTGAACTGTCACTATCAGATTGATTGTGATAGTTTCTGCAATTAATTTCAAATTGTCAGTTCAAATTTTATTTTTTTGAAAACTGTTAAAAATGTCATATTTATTTCGATCGTAGAAAAAATCTTGTGTGCAACACGTGCAAAAAGTGCATGCACTAGTTACACAAATAACTATTTCTTTGGTCATTAACTAAATAATATTTCACTTTTGTGGACGTTATTTTATCAGAGACCGAAAATATTTTGAAGCGTTTAAAAGTTAAATTTACAACCGCACTCTGCTAGTATATAAGGTATATGTACTACAAAAATGTTTCCGCAAAGATTTTTTCGGTCTAGACAAAAAAAATAAACAAACTCACTGATTTGTGTAACGAGGGGCCCAAATAATAATTGACAAAGACAATTAAGAACTTGAAATTATAAACATTTTATTTTAACAACTTAATAACTGTGAATACATATTCAGATCGTAATCAAATATAATTTAAACGTGCGTAGATATATTTTTTTCCTTTTAATTTTACGTTAATAAATCCATAAGAAATAATAATTATTCATTAGTTAAATACCAATTCAATTAAACAATATTAATCAATATACACTGAGGGGCAGAGTCACGCACCAGTGTTTTGCATTATTTCAATTCATCAATATTAATAGTGTTTTGCATTATTTCAATTCATCAATATTAATAAATACATACTGAGGGGCAGAATCACGCAACAGTGTTTTGCATTATTTCAATTTATCAATATTAATAAATATACACTGATGGGCAGAATCACGCAACAGTGTTTTGCATTATTTCAACACCAAGGATATTAGGGGCAGAATCTCGCAAAATATCCCTCTACCAGCACTAGGGGCAGAATGACACAAAGTGCTTAACCAATGGAACATTTACTGAGTACTAAGGGCAGAATCTCGCAGAGTACTCCGTTACTATACTGACGGGCAGAATCACCCTCAACAGTGTCTCTAATCATTTGAATACCAAGGATATTAGGGGCAGAATCTCACAAAATATCCTTCTACCAGCACTAGGGGCAGACTCACGAAAAGTGCCTTATAAATGAAACATCTACTGAGTACTAAGGGCAGAATCTCACAGAGTACTTCGTTCCAATAATATTTAAACAATAAATATTATTCTATCCACACTGAGGGGCAGAATCACGCAACAGTGTTTCAGTAAACAATTAAATATTAAATAATTCACATAACTGTATCAATAGCTCAGTACGATAATATTAATATTATTTTTATCATTATGTCGAAGTTATGATCTCTCATTTCTTTAAAATCAGTCAATTTACTGTCAAAGTAGAATAAATATTAAAGAAATTATTTTTGACCTTTAAATGATTTGTTTTGAGCTTGCTAAATCCAAAGCTGATGTACAGTCAGAGAAAATAATTGTTTACAGCTGTAAATCTATTTATAATGAGTGGTTGGTATTAAAATACGTTTAACTTAAATCTTGCTATTTGCAACATTTCTATGCTTTTTAGATCATTAAATCCAAGTAAGTCATAAAATTGAAGACACCGTAATTTTACAGCTGTCAACTAGGTATGATAATCTTCACCAAGAGAATACATATGTTTGAAAGGAATATAATTATTCTACTTTGACAGTAAATTGACAGCTGTCAACTGTCAATTTTTCCAATCTGATATTAGAATTGAATTCAGCGACCTCAAAAGCCCAAACTCTCAATGTGAAAAGAGGATATTTACTTTTATATTCTACGTTGACAGTAAATTGACAGCTGTCAACGGTCAATTTGTCCAATCCGACATGAGGGTTGAATCCAGTGACCTCAAAAACATTACCCTGTATATTAGAATAATTAAAATATGCTTTTGACATCTGTAGGGGAGCTTTGGCAGCTCCGTAGCTGCCAAAATTTTCATTTTGGCACTTGGTGCCCATGGAGACTTTTGTTCAGGATGACAAAATCTACAACATATCAAAAATTCAGACAATTTGACAAAAACCCAATTTCCATAAGATTATTGCGGGGTCCTTTGGGAATTTGTGTTTCGGAGAATCAACATTCGAGTTAAAATAAACATTTATACTAACAAGAAAAATGCGATCTTACATTTCATAAAAAGAACAATTATTAATGATTTGTTTCATAATTTTTACTGTATCATCCGGTACCAATACTTTATTTTGTTTATTTTTGTTGGTTCGAGGTTTCGAATTAACTCATATCTCTTCGGGTGAATAAACAAAGTCACTTAGATAAAAATGGGTGAATCAGTTTAATAATGATCTTAAGAGAGAAACGTTCAATTAAATCCTGGACTAATACGAGTGAAGCTTAAAATTTTATAAAGTGTTTTTTGGATTGATTTATAAATATTTTTTAACGGTAAGAATAACATTATCTTATTTCTTAAAGTTTTACGATAAATGTATAGAAATAGATGATTATTTCATAGTGAACGCCCAGAATGATTATTTTCAATCTTCTTAATAATAATTACGCAATAATATTGATAACAAAAATATAACATAATTTAAAATTATGTTTCGTGTCCTTATCTATTAGCAACGTGACTTATAAACTGATATAAAATGTTTGGGCCACCATCAATGTTTAAACAGTTATTTTTTGCTAATTTTGGAAATAAAATTTTTGGTATTTATGTACAGTGAAAAAGCTTGAACCATACGTAAAACTTTTTTATTATTGATTTTTGAAAAAAAAAATATTCCTGATAAGATTTGTGCTGTACTTAAAACATGAACAAAAAGTTACCATGTAATTTGAAAATAGAGAAAAATGCTATTACAAAAACTTGTTTAAAAACAATATTTACACCCAAATATGAAATGATAGAATCATATCATGGCAGATAGTTGATCGGAACAGATTCTTGTGTTGATATATGCCGTAAATCACATGAGTGAAAAATGGTATATTGGGCAACAAGTGTTGAAAATAGCACTTTTCACACTCATGTGACGGTTTATGACACGAGCCTGAAAGGCGAGTGCCACAAGTCACATAGTATGTAGATATTAAATAAAAAATAAGTAATCTACTTTATGCACTAGTGCGTAAAATATAAAATACTTTACGCACTAGAATTTGATTTCATGCACTAGAATTTCATTTTACGCACTAGTGAGTAAAGTTGAACTTTACGCACGACAAAGTATGTGTAAAGTTAGTAATTTACCTTTTAAGCAAAAAGTAATGATGTACATTATTGATTTTGCTAAGAAAAAATTAATAATTTCTCATGTCTTTAAAAATGAAAAAATAATTTTTATTGTGTGTATTTTTTTAAAAAATTTTAACACCATGAAGATACTTATAATGAACATATAAATTAATGTCAATATTGAATTAAATCATTTGTTTTATACTTCTTATCAAAATTATTATGTTGGTGAAAATTAACTTTAAAAAAACTCTCCAAAATAGTTAAAGAAAAATGTAAATATCACAAAAATATTTATTAACACTAAATGACTATTTAAGTAAACAACCGAGTTTTTAACACAAATTTCGATTTTATTATTTTAATAATACTTAATAATAAATTCTCGATAAATTTTCGTATTCCCACCAGCTTTCCATAAACAATTGAGCAAGCTTAAGTTGACAATTGTTTTAAAACAAGTTAGTGAGATATTATCAATCGAGTAAGCCCACACACCACGTGACTTTCTTGATTGTCGGTTAGAGAATTACCCAAGGAAAATGTGTGTATTGGGTATAAAAATAATTTTTTTACTATTTTTCGATTAAAATGTTAAGTAATCCTACTCTCTAGTCCAATTTTTTCTGCGCAGAACAGGGTAGAGCGCCATAAAATATAAACGAAGCTACATAAAAATACAAGGTATAAGGTACATGAAATATTTATAGCTAGAGAGGTTTCATTAGCCCTCCCGAACATTGAGTGGCCAATCTGCCGACGCACTCAGGAAGATTAAAGCAGGAGCAGGCGATCAAGAATGATAAATTTAATAAAAAAAAAACAAATGATAAACCTCACGGATTAAAATTATATAAATATCAAGTATTTGTTATTACAAAACGCGGAAAATTATTAGCAGACGATTTCGTGGAAGACAAAGGGCCGGCAGACTGAAACAAAGTGGCTTTATTATATGTGACTAAAAAAGGATAAACTTCATGATTATAAATTACTGAGTTAAATAAACTCTATGCTGATTGGCAGACAAAAAAAAACGGAAACATCGAGGCAGACCAATATTTCTTTTGCTTTCATAAATATTATTTGTTGTCTGTTTTTTGTCTGCCAATTCAACATACAGTTTAGTTAACAACTCAGTAACTATTTCCAATAATTTTCCCGAAATCATCTGCCAATAATTTTCCGCCTTTTGTAATAAGAAATAGTTGATATTTATATAACTTTTATCCGTGAGGTTTATCATTTTTTTTATTAAATTTATCATTTTTGATCGCCCGCCCCTGCTTTAATCTTCCTGAGCGCGTTGGCAGATTGGCTCCTCAATGTTTAGACCATAATTCTTCGTTTTTGGATGAGATCTCGCCTAATATAGATGGTCTTTGATCGAGTCGAGAATCAATCGGGTCGGGGTATACGATACTCTTCGTTATGTATGAGAGAGTCCATCTCTCGGTGAAGCGGCGAACTAGTTCAACTAAGCGTGTTTGGCTGATTGGAGGAAGCTTCAGTCTATCGTGATGTTTATTATATTTTTGTTAACAAATTTTCAGGTACGGGGTTCTAGGGAAAATTATAATATGTTTTATTAAAAGATTAAATAAATTAACTCTAGTAATAAGTAAAAGGAACGGAGATTTTGCAATAAACAATACCGGTAATTTAGTAACTTCGTTACAATCCCAATAATAATTATTGAAATTTATTATTTAACAAAAAAGGAATTTTTACTGTTACAAAATATAAGATTTATGTTCATTAACCCTAATATATAACGACCTTAAGCTCTTTTCTATATAGAATGTATAGCATTCACAGGGAATTGTGTATATACAATTTTTTAAATTTTGTTCTTTATTTTCTGGTTTTGTTTGCTAACTCTGATTTATTTGTGGTCCCAAGTGTTTTACGATTTATCAGGCTTTATTGCCGGCGTTTCGGAACGATCTTTACTTTTTAAAAGTCAAATGGGAACATCTATATACTTAATATACAAATGTATATTATAGTCGGAGACACATTTAGACCACGGGTTTGAACTAACTACCTATATAACTCAAAAGTGCCGTTTAGAATAGTTTTAAAAGAATGGCTGGCATCTACAGGTGGGACGGATACTGGGCACAGTAAAAGTAAGGTAAAATATTTGTGTTGAAAAATATAACTGACCTAGCCTTAGATAACACAAATTATAGTTTATTATCAATAATAAGCGTTATATCAATGGCAGATCATTTGAGTGGGGTGACATGGAATCAGACCACCACAATTATATTTTTTTAAAACATAAAAAAAATATTATTGACCCACGCTCAAATTTTTTTAAATAATAATGCCAAAGAGCCAGATCATTCCGGTGGTGGAAAAAACTGCACGCTGAAAAATATTCTCCAAGATAGAGTGTAGTCGAAGTCGGGAAATAACGAATGTTAGAGAGAGAGCGATTATCGGCAGCGTTTTGGAGCTAAATAAATAAGTAAAAAAATTTTTTTAAACATATACTCACAATTTTTTTCTTTTATATTTTTTTATATTAATTGAAGTGGTATGAATAAAATTAAGTCACAGTAATTTTTTTTGGTAATTATTTGTTTATCGAAGATAATTATTATTGGGAACAATTAATTTTATTTCAAGCTAATATTTCTGTATCGCTTTGAAAAGTAGCAATGTTATTCTATAATTTACACAGTATTCAGCATGTTTTACTAACGTTTGTTATAACAAAAAAAAAATTACATGCAAAATTAATAAGTAATATCAAATATTTTTACACCGACGAATTTTTCATAGACCAGTCTAGCTCAGGTTAGACTCTAGAGCTCAGGTTAGACTAGTCCAAAGACGATCTATGGCTTAAGATAAACTTGCTTTTGTATTTTGGGACCAGAGCCCTAGGTGGCTCTGTCAGTACGAAAAATTAACGCTGTACTTAAACTGCCGTTAAACGGTTGCATACTAAAATGCCGTTATTAGATATGACGTCATTAAAGTCTACCATCAAACAATTTTCGAATTGAATAATTTTTCGGATAATTTCTGATAATTCAGTGTTCTACGGAATGGATGTATATTTTATAATACTAATAAAATGAATGTATGATGTATAAAAGTATGAAATCATTTAAAATAAAATAAATTTCAATTTCAATTTTTTTCAAACTTTTTTGTGTAAACGTGTAAATGTTTGATTCAAAAATGGCGAGAGGTCATGTGCTGGCCACGTCAGATTTTTTCATACTTTTTTGTGTTAACGTGTAAATTCTTGATAAAAAAATGGCGAGAGGTCATGTGCTGGCCACATCAGATTTTTAATTTAAAAATTAGTTTTTTTACACGTCAATTGCACAATAATTTATTCAACATGGCCGAGTCAGATAAATGAAATGTAAGAAAATTAGTACTTATGTAGGCTTTGGAAATTATTAGTAAGGTTGTAGATTTATTGACTGTATAAAAAAATAGCACAGTTCCAATTAAAAAAATTCGATAAGAAACCTACGAAAATGAAAATAAAAATTAAATTACGTTTTTTGAGCCTTAATAATAATTTTCATAGCCTACCTGGTAATTTTCTTACGCGGCCATTTTTAATAAATTAAAAAGTTATTTGTATCTCACTTATTTTTTGAAAATTTTTTAGATCTCAAAAAACTGTTGGAAATTTATGCTTAATGAGAAACCATCATTCCATTTAAGAAAAAAAAATTAATGACACTTCCGATTCAGCCGGAAGCGAAATTTTCATTCCTGTTGGTCTAAAAGTAACCCATTCTTGTCTAATTGATGTGTGAAAAAAACCTTAAATTCAAAAACAACATAAATATTCGGGGCGAACATTGACTCGTGGCCACCCGCTATACTCTATTCCAATTTTAATCTAGCCAGAGTAGGACAAGGATTGATTATTAATATGCAACAATAATCAACAATATGAATAATAATCAGTCCTGGTCTAGTCTGATCAAAATAAACTTGGGACAGAATATACTGATTATGATAGCTAAGCAGTCGAATAATTGATTAACGGCATTTTGTTATGCTACCGTTTGACGGCAGTTTAAGAAAATCCAATAAAAGCCGCCAGACGCGTCACTTCAGTGACGTCATATCTAATAACTGCATTTTAGTAGGCTACCGTTTAACGGCAGTTTAAGTACAGCGAAAAATTAAATTTAGGTTGTCTGCAATAATGAAATTTCAAATTTTACTAGGTATTGGTAATAAAGTTGGCTCCATCTGGTGCTCTGTTACCAAGTTATTCATCTGCGCAAGAGTACCAGGAAATTTAAAATATTAAAAATCAGCGAGCCAAACTACAATGAAACTTTTATTCATTTCAATGGTTACACCATTTATAAATTTGTTGGAATTTAATACTATAATGCGTTATAATAAAATAAATTAAAGCAATGGAATTTTAAAATAAACAGAGTTGCGCATAAGTTGTAACGGTTTTTTGCGTCGTCACGGGTGACTTTGACGCTTTGTGTCAAGTCTCGGATTGCCTTTGGCAGCGTCAGTGGAGAAAGAAAATACTCCAGGGGTCGTACGGCATCGACAAGAATCAGAAGAGCGGAGTTTACTTGCCCTACTGAGTTGACTACGTGGCTATTAGATGCTGGGATAACACAAAGATAATATTCAATAAAATAAACAACTTTTATTATAAAAAATAATAATAGCAAACCAAATCCGGCGAGGAAGAATGTGTTGCCGTATACCGTAAGGTCGGCTGTTTATGCGAAACAAATACGCGAGTGACTCCATCTTTCGGAGGTGGTTTACAACTGGTACGACTGGTCTTATACTCTAAGCATCATAAATTTCCATAATTTTAAGTTAATTCTATTCCAGTGCCGTGTGCGATTTTATTTATATATTTTAATTATTACGAAAAAAAGTAACTTTGTTACAAAATTATGCAATTTAAATTTCTTTTCTCAAAACTTGTCTGGTCCCACACTTAACTCTGTATAATCTAAAATAAATTACATTATTAAACTTGAATTGGGAATTTAAAACCTCTAGTTTTCAACAATGTTGAAGAATATCGTCACCACTAACCACAATTACACTTTTTTTATCACTCTACGTACGTTTCGCTAACTATGTTAGCATCATTATTAGTTTATGTGTAATATAATTTTGGTTAGTGGTAACGATATTCTTCTACATTATTAATGATACAAAAGTATAAAATCTAATATATAAAAATAAATAGATATGAGAAAATCTTCTTTCTAAATAATTAATTCATACTGCAATATGATGATAAAGACTGTGTAACTAAAGATAAAGACACGCCTGTATTTGCATTAAAAGTCTCTAAAATAAAATCTAATCAAATTCTTGCATGGATTTAAATAGAATATTTTTTTACTTACCAGGTAAATGTAAAATTGAAACGGCATTTAAAAGTAATCTATTATATCGTGTTTACACATTTGTTGGTTCAAAATGTCTGTGACGCACCCGCTTTTAAGAAAATACTAACAGAGGATCCATTTTATTTAGTTCATTATTGTTTAAATCAAGTAGCTATGTGATAAATCGTTCAATATCCTTGGATTTGGAAATACATGACGTATTTCAACAATTTGATTACAATTTGGAACACAACATTTTTCTTTATAAGGCATTGTTCGAAAATTGAAAAATCAATAAAAGTTGAAAAGAAAACCATTCATAAAAGTTTTATAAGGAAATAACTGTCACAATCACATAAACTAAATCAAAAAGTCAGTAATAGGTACCAGTACAACAAAGTTTTATCTAATAAAATTTGAAATTTTATAATTGTATGCAGTCTAAATTTAAGTCGATACCACATAAATTTAATATAAAAAAATATTTTTGTAAATTCAATACAACTTGAAATATACCAAACCAAATTTCAACATGTTTCGGCACTTAGGCCATCTCCAGGCGAATGTTTGAACAAACTTGAGTGTAGAAAATTATTTAACAAATCATGTTATAACATATATATTGAAATTTGAAATACCGTTTCACGTGGTAAGGAAAAAAGGAAAAAAGAAAAATATCATATCATAATAAACATTAAAATCCCTAAAAGTGGTTTAAAGTTCTTAAAAATACGTAAAAATCCTTAAAAGTCCCTGAAAATCCCTAAAAATCCATAAAAATCCCAAAAATCATTAAAAACACTTTAAAATTGTTAAAATCCTTAAAAATAATTAAAAAACCTTAAAAATCTTTACAAATTATTACAAATCTTTAAAGATCCCTTAAAACTCTTAAAAAATCTAAAAATCCTTAAAAATCTTACGAAAATCTAAAAAATACTTTAAAATCCTTAAAAAAAATCCTTAAAAAATCCTTAAAAAATCCTTAAAAATCCTTAAAAAATCCTTAAAAAATTCTTAAAAAATCCTTAAAAAATCCTGAAAAAACCCTTAAAAAATCCTTAAGACTCCCTAAAAATTTCCTAAAAACCCTTAAAAATACTTAAGCAATTGTTAAAGATCCTAAAATAATCCTTAAAAAACATTAAGAATTTCTAAAAATGGTTTAATTTTCTTAAAAAATACCGAAAAATCCTTAAAAATCCTTAAAAGTCCTTGAATCTCCTTAAAAATCCTTAAAAATCTTACGAAAATCTAAAAAAAACTTTAAAATCCTTAAAAAATTCTTAAACTCCCTAAAAGCCCTTAAAAATACTTTCAAAGAATTAAAATTACTTAAAAATCATAAGAAATTCTTAAGATCATAAAATAATCCTTAAAAAAACATTAAAATCCCTAAAAATGGTTTAAAATTCTAAATAATACCTAAAAATCCTTAAAAATCTTACGAAAATCTAAAAAATACTTTCAAATCCTTAAAAATACTTAAAATGACTTAAAAATCTTAGCAATTTTTAAAGATCCTAAAATAATTCTTAAAAAACATTAAAATCCATAATATTGGTTTAAAATTTTTAATATTACTTAAAAATCGTAGCTCCTTCACCTGCGACGGAATTACTGACTGTAGCAAATTACAGTTGGGTTGATGGCTGAAGACTGTCCTAACAGATGCTCCTTATCATTGTTTTTTTTACGTTTTTGTGCGATCAAAAATTACAATTTCAGCTAGTCCTTATCATTTTAACTGCTGTTTTTTGTTTTATTACTATTTTTTTTTAATTCTAAATTAATTTTGCAATATGTTAGTGTAGGTTGATTACATCATAATGAATGAATGAATATATTATGTGTTTCACGTGGTAAGGAAAAAAGGAAAAAAGAAAAATATCCGAAGAAAACTTAAATTGTTTAAATACTTATAAAATATTAGAAATTGTTTTAAAAAAATAACAATAAAAGGCCACCACATGGTTGCATGGTTTACATAAGAGCACATTTAAATTTAGTTTTTAGATTTTTAGTTTTTAGATTCGCTTTGTTGCCCCCTATCTGCCTGTAACGTATATACATTTTATGTTGGAACACCCTGTATGCCAGCCAGACCCACCATTCCCTTTATAACTATTATAAACGGCATTTTTGAGCTATATAGCTAGTTGGATCAATCCGTGGTCTATATGTGTCGCCCAGCTCTTGGCCTATTATGTATTACTTAAATTAGTAAATCAATCATTAAAAAAAATTAATTATTACCTTATAACTATTTGCATTTTTTATTTCAGGTTACATGGATCCAGCAATGACGATCTCAACTTTTGAGTATATAAACGAAACTGAATTTGAAAATGACCCTTTTGCAACAGTAGAAGAGGATACGGTTAGCCACGGATATCCAAATAATACTATCTTCGGCTATTACGTTATTGTGGTCACAATTTTAAAGTTGATATCAATTCTTGCTGTTATAATTGGAGATATATTTCTTATCATTGTAATCATTAGATTCAAAAGATTGAGGGCAATCAAAACTAACATTTATATATTAAATATGTTTATATTAAATTTTGTCTACAACTTATGTGCGCCATTGTTTTATATTATTGATAATATTTTCTCTTCATATGAATCCTTTAGCACAATTCTTTTACAAACGCAAATGACACTTTTAATACTGTACATGACTTTTTCGATTGGTTTAGCACTTGATTGGTTTTTGTCTGCAAAGAAACCACATTTGATGAAAAAATTGGATAATTTCTATCTGTACATTTATATCGGTATATACGTTTCTTTTTTTGTTGAATGGATAATATCTTTTCTATATTCTGGACAACATCATATCGCCAGAGCAGGTTTATTTATAATATTCTATTTAATCTACTTGACTATTTCAATAATACTAAATGTTTTAAAGAAGAAAATGAACTTTTTAAGTCAATCTAAAAAAACAGAATATGCTCTCTTAGTATCAAATATTGTTATATTCTCTTTCTTACCGATTTTTCTTTTTCACCTAATTCTTCAAGTATTCGTTGACACCGTGCAGGTTGTTTTTCTATTTATTGAAATTATACCAGAAATGGTCGAAATTGGTCATCCAATATGGGTTATTTATGTATTAGGAAGATACAACAAATATTTTAAAATTGCGTATTATAAATCATTTAATCGATCTGTACAAGGTTATGAAACTGATGATTTAGATGCTATTTCAGAAGAAGATTCCAGAAGTATTATAACAACTAATAACCTACAATTTTCTCTAAATGGAATTCAAGAAGACGTTTAAATATGTTATTAATATTTTATTATTAGTACTTTTAGTTATTTAATAAAATTAAGTTTAAAAAATAAATTTATGTAGTTTTGACCGAACAAAATTTGACATATTCCTTATAAGTTTAATTTGCGATAAAATTACAAGATGCTAATTTTTTGTAATAGATTAAAGTAAATAATTTAATTTATTTAAATTTAATTATTGAGGCTCAAAAATCAAATTACCTATTGAAATTTTGAAGTTTTTGATAGAAATATTTACAAAAGTGCAAATTTTTCCTAAAATAGTGTAAAAATATGTTTAATGCCTATACAGTAAATGTAATATTTTTATGATAATGTAATAAACGACAGTTATAAAAGGATCACCCTGTAATTTTACTCCAAATAAAAAAAAAGCAAATTAATATAGTGTAAGGGTTGCTTACTCAAAATACTAGATTAATTAAATTAACTGATCCTATATGAATGTCTATATTTCCCATTTGCCTGTCAATGGCGTCTTAGACCTAAAATTATAACAGCCATTGATTTACGATGGCATTCAAGTGGTTTGGTCCAAAGCCCTTGATTCGTCATCATAATTCCTTACAATAAACTTAATTTCTGAACAATTTAAATTTTTTCTCAACATGCACGTATTGAAATGTAGCAATTTTTACATGAAGACCAACTGTAATCGTTATTATTGAAGAGTTTTACACAAACAAAAAAATAAATATATTTAACTGCCTATATTGTCTCTTGCGACTACTTAAGCTCTTTTGTTTCAATGTTGATAAACATAATATTGACGAAAGATAATTAACGGTTATTGAATTTCTAACAAAACCTTTAAAGGCTTTATTGACACACAAATAATCAAATTCTAAATAAGATGACGAGTTTCTTTGATTCCAATCTGTCGCTAGGGATGTTTATTTAATAAGTCAAAACGTATACAGAGTGTTAAGAAGGTACATTACCAGAGCTGGCAGTAACGAAAATAAAACGTTACTTTTCAGTAATGCGTTACTAAATGTAACGCGTTACTTTTTAAAGTGGGCGAAAAGTAACGGTAATCGCATTACTTTGTAAAAGTAACGCGAAATCGGTACTTCGTTACAGCAAAAGTAACACCTTACTAAAAAGTAACGCGTTACTTTAAAACTAAGGCATTTAAAAAAATCAAGCTTAATCATTCAACTTTTATTTGTATGTGCAATAATAAGGGCGATAAATGGTGAGATGGACAATAAAAGAAAGAAAAGACATAGAGCAAGAGGAATATATAGAAAAGTAACTCGTTATTACTTTATTACTTTTTAGCAAAATTAACGATAAAGTAACGCGTTACTTTTTTTTAATGACGCTCCAGCTCTGTACACAGTGACTCACTGATCAGCGACATTTTAGCGTCCAACAACTCAGCAGTTTGTTAAGCATAGAACAATGAAAGAATGACGAAAAAATTAAGTTTTAATTTGAACATGCTCAAATGGTAACTTGCTAAAAAAGAAGTAACATGTTACTTTACCTTTACTTTTGCTGAAAAGTAACGCGTAAAATAAACGTTACCGTTCACTTTTTAAAAATAACGATTTATTTGTTACTTTCCAAGAGTAACGCGTTATTCTAAATTTGTTACTTCAAAAGCAACACGTTACTGAAAATGTAATGCGTTACTAAAAAAGTGACGCGTTACTTTTGTAGTAACGAAGTTACAATAATGCGTTACTTTTCTATACTTTCATCTTATTCCATCTCTCGTTCTTTTATTATCCACCTCACAATTTATCACCGTTATTATTGCACATACAAAAAATTATTTCAAATAAAAGTTGTATGGTATCTAAAATACAGTAGCGCGCGAAATCGACGGGGTACAAAAAATAATAACATTATTTCACAATAAACAGCACTAACATCAGCTACAAAAACAAACTACGTGTCCACTTGGAGAGTTACTCACAATATAGCTGCTTGACAATTTAAGAGCTACAATAGAACTGTCGGAGAGCTTTCTCTCAGACAGTTCTCTCAAACTCGTGTTCATTCTTGAATTGTGTCCATGCTCTAGAGGGTTTAGTTAAAAACTTGAATTGCAAACAACAGTCTTTCTGTGTTTGTAAATTGTTTCCCATATTATTATGGATGTGAGACAAATTGCAGCGTCAGTTATTGTACATGAAATTATGAAAGAGAAGATGAGACAAAAAATAAAAAGAACCTGCTGCGGTGATCAAAATTGGATGCATGTGTTTCGCTAACAAGACAATTGGATTTTTAAGTATTTTTAAGGAAATAGAGGATGCTCAGCAATTTCGCAACTTTGTTCGAATGAATCCTGTACAGTTACAACATATTATAGAATTGGTGGGTCTAATAATATTTCAAATCAATACACAAATATGAGAGGAGGCTATTTCTGTCTTCGAACGAGTTATGGTGACAATAATATTTTTATACCTTAGTTAGACCACGATTGATCGTCTTATTTCACGTTGGCGGCAACAGAGTGCAGTCAGTTAGCAGACCACGTTCAGTTCAAACGGCTGAAAATATTGGATTGGTACTGGACAGCATTAATGATAACCCAGGAACATCTACCCGCAGACGTGCCACTCAGATTAGATTGTCCCGAAGATTACTCCAAAGGATTTTAGAAAATGATTTGTACTTCCATACAAAATGCAATTGGTACAAAAATTAACACCGAAAGATACGCAATCACGACGCGTTTATACAGTTCGCATCTAAAAGTTAGTCAGAGAGCAAATCGATTTCATTCATAAGTTGATAATGAACCATGAAGCTAATTTTGGCCTAAATGGATTTGTTAATAAACAAAACTGCCGAATATAAGCCAATGAAAATCAGAGAGTTAAGTGGTGTTACTTCAGAAGGAGGCTTGGGCCGTACTTGTTTGAAAACGAAGAAGATGAAGATATCGTAACTGATACTGGGAGATGATGGAACAGCTCTTGAGATCAGCTGTTGTGGATAATCCGGATCTGTTGTTCCAGCAAGATGGAGCAACTGCGCACATTGCTAGATAAAGTATAGAACTTTTGAGAAACATTTTTGGTGACCACCCAATAAGCAGATTTTCAACTTTCAAATGACCTTCACATTCACCTGATTGAACAGCCCCATACTACTTACTTTGGGGTACAAGTCAGCAACGATTGGTCAATAGCTTTGTTCGCGGGTTAGATTCTGAAGCGATTCCGAACTAATTTATAACTGACGTAGAGCGCATGCCTAATTATGAATCGATTCTGGATTTTATTTTACCGCGAACGATTTCGGAACCAATTGTCTTATTATTATTTTTAATTTTATTACAACCTACATATGTATAACTTGCTATGATTTATTAGATTATTAAAACAGAGTGCTGTTTGCTATACTCTATAGTCTACACTGGACACTGACCTACATCATACAACAAAAAACAAAAACGGTTTTATTGTATATCGTATTATATTTTATAATTATATCTCTATGAACAAAAATTAATAAACAAAAATAGCTGAGAACTAAAATTAAGATTTAAGATCGATATTACGCATGAGCAAGTCGAATCGAACTTTCAGTACTAACAAAAATTTAAGGAACGCTAGAACCGATTCTGAATTAATAATGAATCAGTTCGATGTGATCCGCGAACGGTGAACTGTTATTAAAAATTCAGAATTTTTTATCCGTGATTAGAGATGTTAGATCTAAATCGATTAATCGGAAGATCGATCTTTCTACCTGCGATTCTCGATCTTTTCATGAGCGATTAATCGCTGTATCGATTCTTTTATTACAAATTCGTTCAACAGAGATTGAATGTTCCCAAATTATATTTTTACTGCGATATCACATCTAGTATTTTTAAATTTAGACAGAAACAGAAAATTTCAGACGCCTTGAATTAATAAAAATCAAGCAACCTGTAATATTTTCTCTTTATATATATTACAGTTGTAATTGTAAATAAATAAATGATTCCCTTAAATAAATAAAAAACTACCAAGTGTTAAGTATTTTTGTTTCGTTAACTAAAATAAAATTGTATAAATATTAAATTATAAGATCGATTTTTAAGAAAATCGATTTTTTCGATTCGATCTTTAAGTGCATCGATTAAATACTTAGCGATTTGAATCTATTCAGAAGATCGATCTTTTGGAAAAAATCGCACATCCCTATAAATAAAAAGGTCATAAATTATTCAAACCAATGCGTGAGATAAAAAAAAAATGTCAAAAGTATGCTAGATACTTTTGAAGTGTCCACGTAGAAATAAATTTTAATTTGGTTGATTTTTTTTGTCATTTGTGATTATTTTGATATCATAGAGTTTAAACAATTAATTAAAAAATATGTAGATATCGAATCTTTTTATTAATAAAGATACCGTTCGCTTATATTAAAGATAGAAAGACACCATAATTTAACATTCAAGAGACCAATTGTTAAACAAGGACATAGATCATTCAAAACATTTCATTGTGCTCGTAGATGACGCTGACGTTCTTTATTAAACTTCTGCATTGTTTGTTTGTGATTTGGATTTAATAACTTTTGCTTTTAGCAGGGCTGAAATAGTGATTATCTCTCATAAAAGGTAGGATATTTTCTTTATATTATTTTTTCTAATACAGAAGTTTTGAAAAATTAATTCGGGCACAAACTATTAGTATATTTTACTGCAAGTTTAATTGCCACATGTACTAGGTACATACTATTATATTAATAAATTTTATTTATTATTATTTATTTAAATACATTTGTAAAAAGGGGGCTTTATTTTGAATAAACTAATAAAAGTTGAATACGTCGTTTTATGTCGAGCATTTATAGTGAAAAAAATATTGCTACGAGGTACTTTGAATGGGATTAACATTAAGAAATAAAAACAAATTGTAACAATTCATTAGTCAAAATACTTAAATCCAGAGAAATAGATATTTGAATCCCAAATAATACTATCAGTATACGTAATGAGGTGCTTGCATGATTTTAGGTAAGTGGGCCATTAGAAACGTGACCAATAAATATTTAACCCGTATTTTATTTTTTTTAACCTATATTCGCACTATAATTAAAAAAAAATTAAAATCTGTGACGTCTTAAGGTAGATCAGTTAAAGAAATGTGCGAAAGATAGCGCCAGTCTGATTTATCTGAATTCAGGTTACAACCGACAGTTTTCTCTGATGTGTCGGCAATAGACGAGGAAAGTTATGACATCATAAATGTCATTATTGTCAAAAAGTGATTCCAAATAAGCCTCTGTGAACTTTAAATCAGCTTGTCAGACTGATTTCGTTAAGGTTTTTGGTAGAAGATTGTGTTCATCGTGTTATAGGAGTTCGTACCCAAAATTTGGGAGATGATAGAGGGGCTAAAATTAATAATGGTACTTCATATAAAATTTGTCCCTTACACTCTTCGTTAACGAATTATAGGGGTCCAAAGTTAAAAATTCAAAATGGTTTTTTATTTATAATTATTAAACTACGTATTTGAAATAAATCAAAAATTAACCATTTATAAACACCATAAATGCGCACTTAATAGCGTTATAAACAAATCTGCACTACCCTTGTGAAGTCAGGTACGGACTAAGTTTAATCATTAATGAGGCACATTTTTTTTATCTATCATTTTTTTCACTTCTAAATATGGCAGCTAAATTCCACATACATCTTTAAAAGAAAAACGCCTTCTTGTGACAACTCTATAAAATTAACGGTTTAAGAGATATGTGCAATTTTATGTGGCACTGCACATCAATTGCGCGTTCACAATTTTTTTAAAAATTAGGACAGTTCAAATTTGGAATAATAAACTTCTTCACTTTTTTAAATTTTACGATGTTCCCTTTAATCGTATTTTTAAAAAAATGGTGAACGCGCAATTGATGTGCAGTGCCACATAAAATTGCACATATCTCTTAAACCGTTAATTTTATAGAGTTCTCACAAGAGGGCGTTTTTCATTTACCCCTAGCTGGGTGTACATCAGATACACATTTTTTATTTCCATCAGTAACTTCATGTGTGTCGAACCATTTTTCGTCCAAATAATAGACCGTTTTGCCTTCACTACGGAAGATTTTCGAAAGCCGACCTGAAAAGCAGACGAGGTTGACTTCAAAAAAACTAATCCAACTGCTATTTATTGGCTCCAATTTAAAGGAAAAAATCAAAAAAAATACTTTGAATTTTTTAATTTTTTTCTATATAATTGTTTCTCAATTTTACTAATCGATTAGATTTCATTATTCCTTATTGTCGTTTGTCCACAACTAAAATCTAAACCCATGTGATCTTAAAAATCCCCATAAGGTAGTTTTGTGGCAATTTTTGATAATCATTTTGTCTTTTAACCTTTTTATTAATTTTTCAGTTTTAGTTAAAAGTTTTAGTAGCAAAATGAGAGGTGCAGTATCAAAAAACATGAATTCCTACTTAACTTCTTCCGCTCTTTTCGAATATACTATCCAATTTTTAAAATTCTGATATACAGAGTGTTGTTCATCGTAAAAATAATTTTTGTAATTTTTTTTGAAGCCCGACCTGGATTTTTATTTTGCTTACCATGTCAGTGTAATGTACTAATAA
This sequence comes from Neocrepidodera transversa, assembly GCA_963243735.1. NCBI lineage: Eukaryota > Metazoa > Arthropoda > Insecta > Coleoptera > Chrysomelidae > Neocrepidodera > Neocrepidodera transversa. Next base: position 9,776,609 of record OY725338.1, read on the forward strand.
ACTCAAACAAGCTTGCTAAATATGAAATAAATATACATGGCGGTTCCGAAGAAACGAGGGTTAGAAGAAATAAGCAATTTTGACAAAACACCCTGTAACTCACTAATGAGACGGGTTAGACTCATCAAAGATTAGTTTTTTGGAATCACCAAAGTGCCCTCTATTTGCAGCTAACGTATGTCGGTTTACCTATGAAACACCCTGTATAACGAAACATGTCACAAAATGGATTTTCATCAAGTAAAAGTCGACACAGTTAAATACAAAAAACTAAATTAACTAAACTAACTTAAAAAAAAAATAACAAACTCGTAGAATTACAATAATATTTTAATATACAGGGTGTCCCAGTTGAAACTGACACATTTTAAGCGTAATTATTGACTAAACGAAATAAGATAGAAATGTGCGGTTTTCACCAATGAGTTTCAAATTTCAAAAAGTTTTTTCCCAATCATATTAAAAAAATTTCCCAGTTATAAAGGGCGAGTTAAAAAAATTGCCCATTTTCAACTAAACATTACTTGACTTATTTAAATGGAACACCCTGTATATTTTTATGGAACACCCTGTATATTTTTACACCATTCGAAAGCTGAGTTCTTTAGCTTTTTAAAAATGTTAACATGTGTAATTTAATTCTCACAAATAAATAATATACGCGAGTTTTTGTGAGTGCGTGCATTCTCTTTATTTTCAATCACCATTAGCTTTTTCTGCATTTTTAATTTTTTTGTCATTAATACACTGAAATAATAAGAAGTACAGCTTTAAAAAAAATTGTATTTATTGCTAACTTAAACATTATGGCGTTAATTAAGAAAAATAATGGCAACTAAATTTTATAGAATTTGTTGAATGTGACGTCCTTCTTCTTTTAAACACCTTTCAATTCTAACTTGTAAGTTCAAAAAAGAATTTTGTAATTGGAAAAAAACTTTTTGAAATTTGAAACTCATTGGTGAAAACCGCACATTTCTATCTTATTTCGTTTAGTCAATAATTACGCTTAAAATGTGTCAGTTTCAAATGGGACACCCTGTATAGTGATGACAAAACAATCTCAGCAAGTGTTCTTAAGGAGAGGTATCTCCACAAAAATTGATTTTCCTCGATTTTGGCACTTAAGTCCTTTGAAAACCCACTATTTTATTTATTTAAAAGCGGATTCTTACTTTACTCGTTAAGCCACAAATGGTGTCTTCATCTGCTCGAAAGACCTTATATATGAGCGAAAATCTAGCTAAATTTGGGATTATCCTCGATTTTGACCATATTTTGGCCCATAACTCCCCCACTATTTTATTTAAATAAAGCGGATGCTTACTCTACTTGTCAAGTCGAATCGAATGGTGTGGTAATCTACTCGAGAGACCTCAGACATTTTGGAGAAATCCTGACTTTGGAAAATTTGGCCTAATTGAGGTTGTGTTTTACCCTACTTTTGGCTTTTTTTTTATTCGTTCTAAAATTTGAAACACAATAATTTTATTTTAGAACCACGGTTTGATATTTTTTCTAAAAATGCCCATATCTCGAGATTCCGGCGTCATGGGGACCAAAATGCAAAACTTTTTTAGGATTTTTTTTTTGATAGATAGAATTCACCGTTTTTTGCAAATGATGGCATTTTCGGACTTCGTAGTATCTGTAGAATCCGAAAAACTCGGGATTTTGCAAAATTTGGACTTTTTTCTAGGTTTTGGACCATCCAAAGGTCACCACGGTTTTAGTATTTCCAGAGAAGGCATATATAGTTTTCGAGATTGTGTCAAACATTTTTGTGTTAGAACACGTTTGTGGAACATTAAGAGATCTACACTACTTCTATATTGCCTCCAGACACGTGCGATGGCTCATTCGAAACGTCTCGGCGTGTCAAGAAAAATGAGTTGATTGGCGGCATTGTAGCTAGGCCTATATTAAAGTTGGGGAATAAGACCAGTCCAAATCCACCCAGTTGGGGGCAAATACGTGCAGGCACCGGTAGACATTCCATAAACCACTATAACTCAGTTTGATCTATTTGGTTTTTTCAGTTAAATTTTTATTTTTGAAAAATTAACGGGTTATATCAGTATTATTGTTAATAATTGTTTATTTGGAGTAACGTAATGTGATTTCTCGAATATTCTTTATCAATTAATGGAATTCAGCCATCGGAAACCAAAGTGCAGTTTTTTTTAAGTTTGCCAAGTTTTTATCACCATTTTTTTAAATTCGCAACTTTAAATCAATTTTCTTTAAATAAAATACTTAGTGGAAAGTTAAAGGTTCCGATTCAATTGTCAACAACAACAAATTTACACTTGCCTTTGAAAAGTATAAAGTATAAGCAATTCTTTTATCTTATCCCGATAAGTCATTATGCAGGTAGTTTGGCGCCGAAATCGTGACCGACCGTTGAGCTTTACTTTAATTTTATATTCATAGAACGTTTTTGTATCTATAGGCCTGATGATGGTCTGTGACCGAAACTAGTTTCCTTCTAATTTTAAATTAAACTATTGTGGTACCTGACTTGTGCTTTATTTTTTCTAAGTTTTGACCACATTTAAGTTATGGATTTAATGGATTATTTATACATAAAAAGTATGGAACAGTAATTTAAGTTAGAATTAGTTAACTTGATTTTGTAATTATTTAAAACTGCGAATTTGAAAAAAGAAATTCGTTGTCCCTGATCCCCCGACCCCTGACAACCCCGTTTAATCTCCATAAGTAAATTTTGAATTCTGATTTAGAAATCCAAAATAAGAAAAACAAATGCAAAACTAATTTTATGAATAATTTAAACTAAATTTCAAATTTTAGGATAGAACAAAGTAAAAATAAATAAATACCCACGTGCATGTCGGCCCCAAATTATGGAGCAGTGGCTAGACATTTAATTTTTTTTCCAGATAGTGAACATTCATACTTGCTGATGACGTATTTACTATTTGGTAGGACCGAAAAATTAGAGCACACAATATACTAAAATTACCAGAAAAATACTGGGAGCTTTATTCTTAAATTAGAGATATACTGAAAAAGTTAATAGAAAAAAATCAACTCTTTTCACTCTGCTGTTAAATGTTAATTACTTATCCTCCTAACCCTTTCAGTCTTTTCGGAAATCTAGACCCGATAAAATAAATTTCGTAGTGCAAACTGACATTTAACAAACCCTTAAACTTTATAGACCCTTTAAACAGGAATTGCCGTGGGAGAAACCAGCCAATAAATATTCAAATGGATTTCGAAACTGCTCTTAAACGTTGGATTTCACGCATTTTGCACCTTTGCTTTTAATCTGAATAGTTTTGAACTTGCACAAATCAAAAAGCTTCATTATTGTTTCTTGTTTCAGAATTTAACATGAATATTTCGTTAGAAAATTTCAACGTCAGTATTTTAAATGAAGATGTACTTGAAGAAGATTTGAATAAAGATTCAGGAGAAATAGATATATTGTATTTAGTTATAAGATATAGTTTATTTATATCCAGCGCTGTGGCTGATACATTAGTCATTTGTGCATACTATAGATTTAAATTATTAAAAAATTCTAATAATAAATTAATTGTTAATTGGGCTATAGTAAATTTATACTATTTTATGCATCATATAATTATTGCTGATTTAATATGTCCTATTTTAAAATTATCATTTACAACACCATTTTTGCTTGCATTTTCAAGTACTTCCTTAATATTATCACATTTTTTTGGAGTTGCATTATTATTTCGTTGGACTCTAATAAATTTTAAATATAAATTTTCTAAAGAGTTAGAAGAATTGTTTGAAAACTATTTTATTTATTTAATTTATTCATTCGGTGTAACAATTTATGCTTTTCAGTTTTTTTATCATAGTTATCAATATAATACCATAGAAATAGCAATAGGTTGTTTCGACTTTATTATTTTTCTCACTATTATTTTAAATATTATCATTAATGTATTTAAAATGAATAAGATTTTTTCTAGTACAATGTATGTTGTATATGTGTCCAATTGTATTAGTTGTTCCTTAATTCCACTCATTGTATATCATTATTTGTTTTTAATGTTAATTGATTCATCTATTAGTTTGTTACATATTATGTTTTTTTGTAGAATAATTCCACAATTTATAGTATTTAGTAATTCTATAATTGTATGTATAGTGTTATATAAATACAGCAAAGATTTTAAAATTGCTTTTAATGCAATTTTTAGATTTCAGGAGAGTTCTTATAATTGGTTTTGTATTGAAGATGTTGAAAGTAAGCAATGAGCAAATAAAAAATATATTGATATGGAACACCCGGTATTTCACATGTCCTATCTACGAATATCAATTCGGGTTGGATTCACACTATAAATTTTAAAAATTATAAAAAAATAATACAATTTATTTAATTTTTTTCTATCTTGATACTTCTTTTACTTCCTTCAATTCTTCCTTTTTACTAATTATTTTTTTGCGGCTCTCTCCTGGTATTACCTCCTAGTTCATCTTTGTTTTCCAATTTTCCCTCTATTTCTGTTTTCCAATTTTCCTTTGTTTCTATCGCTCCATTGAATTTAATCTGGAGTTTAATTTTATATTATTTAATTTTGTTTCTTAAAGAAATATTGTCACTTTGTTATAAAACATTTATTTCTATTTTACAATATTCAATAATTCGATAATTATTTTCATACAAATTTTTGATATCTGACAATTGAAAAATATTCTTTTGAAAATTGACAAAATTCAATATTTATTTTTATTTCACACTTGATTATTTTTTTTTTAAATGGCCAAATAAAAAATCAACCAGGACTGATCATCTTAGATATGACATCTGAAATGACCTGACATCTTTGTATTTAAATTTTCTTATCAATATATTCTTTTATTGATATTAACAATGGCACAATAAAGTTATATTACATATTGATTTTTTTTGAGTTTATCCGTTCTCAAATAATAAACCGATTTAATATTATGATACGATTTGTTTTTATTAGTATATATTTTATATTTATTTTTACTAGTGGGTCACCCAATGGTCGATATTCGACCTTTATTCATTAAAATTTAAAGTTTTTTTTTATATTTTAATTTTTTTTATTTTTCCTGTTTTTTTCTATTTTTTCCCTTTTTCCCATTATGTCTCCCTACTTTTCCCTATTATTTCTTTTTGTCCATATTTTTCTCTATTTTTTCCTGTTTTCTCTTTTTTCTCATATTTTTACTTATTTTCCCTTTTTTACATTTTTTTCGATTTTTCCCTATTGTTTTTGCGTTTTACTAATTTTCCTATTAATTCCTATATTTTTTCTACTTTTGCTTATTTTTTCCAAAGTTTCCCATTTTTCCATATTTTTTTATTTATTCCCATTTTGTCTTTCTATCTTTCACTATTTATTCCCATTTTCATATTGTTTCTATTTTTTCCATTTTTTCCTATATTTATTTTTTCCTATTGCTTTTACGTTTGCCTAATTTTTCTATTTTTCCCTATTATTTCCTATATTTTTTCTACATTTGCCTATTTTCTCCAAAATTTCCCATTTTTCTCTATTTTTTTTTTCATTTGTTCCCATTTTTTTCTTTTCATCTTTCACTTTTTTTCCCATTTTCATATTATTTCCATTTTTTTCTATTTTCCCCATACTTCTTATTTATCCCTATAGTTTTTACGTTTTCCTAATATTCCTATTTTTCCCTATTATTTTAAATTTTTCCTATATTTTTTCTACATTTGCCTATTCTTCCTGTTTTTTCCTATTTTTCTCTATTTCTCCCTTTTTTGCGATTTCGTTTTATTTATTTATTCCCGAATTTTCCTGTTTTTCCTATTTTTCCCTATTATTATTTTCTCATATTTTTTCCAATTTTAGACCATCTTTCCTGTTTTCTTTATTTTCTCATATTTTTCTCCATTTTCTCTTTTTCCATTTTTTTCTGTTTTTCCCAATATTTCTTATTTTTCCCTATTGTCTTTACACTTTAATAATTTTCCTATTTTAATTATTATTTCCTATCTTTTCCTATAGTTTTTCTACTTCTCCCTATTGTTTTCCATTTTTCTCTATTTTTTTTATTTATTCCTTTTTTACTCTTCCCCTATTTTTTCCTCTTCCCCTATTTTTCCTCTTTCCCTATTTTTTCCTCTTCCTCCATTTTTTCCCATTTTCATATTGTTTCCTATTTTTTCTTGTATTTTACCATTTTTCGCATTTTTTCCTATTGTTCTTACTTTTTCTGTTTTTTACTATTTATTTTCTGATTTTCCGATTTTTTTATATAGTTTCCCATTTTCTCTCTTTTTCTCTATTTTTTCTATTCTGTCCTATTTTTTCCTATTTCTTACTATATTTTACTGTTTTTTCCTATTTTGTTATGTTTTTCCAAATTTTGCAAATTTTTCCCTATATTTACCTATTTTGTCCGGTTTTTTCCTTTTTTTCTCTATTTCTCATTTTTTTTACGATTCCGAATTTTTTATTTCTTCCTAAATTTTCCTGTTTTTCCTATTTTTCCCTATTATTATTTTCCCTATTATATCCTTTTTTCTACTTTTGCCTATTTTTACCCATTTTTCTTTTTTTCTTCTTTTTTTTCCCATAATTTTCTTATTTTTTTCTCTTATTTAGTATTTTTTTCCAATTTCCATATTTTTTCCCAGTTTCCTTTTGTTTCGCATTTTTTCCTGTTTTTTTCCTATTTTTCTTACCTTTTCTGTTTACATTTTTTCCTGTTTTTTCTATTTTTCAATATTTTCTCCAATTTTTTTTTTCACCTTTTTTTCTATTTTTTCCTACGTTTTCAATTTTATTACGCATATATGTTAAAGTACTATATGCCCTACGGGATCAAGTTGAAGCTATTCTGAACTATAACAACGTTAATTTCAACAATTTTGTTAATTTCGTCAATTTCGTTAATATCGTCAATTTTCTAAATGTCCTTTTTCCTCAATTTCCTTAATTAAGGGAATTTAAATTTTATGAAAGATCTGTTTTTTTTGTTCTACTTACACCTTTTATGGTGGTTTGGCAAATTTTGATACTAGATCCAAGTTTTTTGTCAGTACCAAAATATAAGAATTAGCTACCAAGGTTATTTTTTGTTGGCCTGTGTAACATATGTAATTTATCTGTACTACTTAAAAATCCTAATCTAACATTGAGTGTGTTATGGAGACATGCTGTATATAGTTAAATATAATATTAATTCATTATTATAGATTTTTTCATAAAGTTATTCATTATGGTAGGTAATTATTTCTGACTAGTTTAAGTGAAAAATAAGTTTCACAAATAATTTATTCGAAGAACTCTGCGCTATCAGATCAAATAATAGAATAATTAGAAGATTTTATTGGATAATTGGAATTAAAGGACTCTTTGCTCATACGCATTTATTTTTAGTATTAATTCAGAACATTGCTGCTATGTATTTACCACTAAATTCTACAGAATTCAGAGAGTAAGTGTAAATATTTTTAAAAATCATTCAATGTATAGTTTTAACATTTTTATGATATAATGAATCTAAGAAGAGTAGGTTAAGTTTTAGGATATAAAAAATTAAACAATATAAAAAATAGTGCATTTGTCATTTAATGATAAAATACATATGTCAAAAAATAAATTTTAAATAGTGCTGGTGATTAAATTAGTGCGCAAATCATAAGAGGTTAGCAAATCGTTACGGTATTGCCCATAACTGAAAAAAAAATATTTTCATTCATTGTACTTAACCTAATCTACCTTATTTTTAAAGAAATGCAATAGTTTTGAAATATGGTACAGCTCATAAAATATTAGTGTTAGTTTTAGCAAGTGTTAAAAAATGCATGTGAGATGCAGGTAGAAATGGAATTGAATAAAAACAAAGTATTTATATAGAAAGAAAATATGGAATTGGAAAAATAACATAGCAATTGTCTTGGAATAATCAAATACAAAATAAGGAAAATCTAACGCACTTAAGTGTTTATAAATGATGATCTGATTCACATGGAGAGTGACACAAAAACAGATATGAAAAAGTGTCAAAAACGAACGAAAAAAGAGCAATAGATTGAAGAAAATAAAGCAACAAGTTCAGCAACTAATATAATAAATCTGGACAAAATGGCCATAGCTATGGAAAGAATATTGATAAAAGAAATAAGGAATTGAACAAAAAAGGGATAAAAACGAAAACCTGGAATATAATATTGCAAACAGAAAAAGAGGAAGAATTATCAAAAGATATAGACAAGTTTGGAATCGGTTTATCGTGACTAAATGAAACTAAATAGGTAACGGAGTTATAAAAATGCCAAAGCCCTATAAGTACTATTGAAACAACCAGCGAAGGAATATATTGGCATTAGTGTTAGAGAAAGTACAAAAGAGAGTAAACATACTAGAACCAATATCATCTAGAAATTGTAAGAATGAGTGAAAATGCATTAGTCAAAAAAGTGATGAGCTAAAAAAATTGTAAAAAGAAGAAAAGACAGAACAGGAATAAACTAGATGGAAAAAAGGTGAGACTTTAGATGCAATGAAAAGATTGGAAAGTATTGAAGAAGTTGTGCCTACAATAAAATGTTGTATATTCGTCGCTCTACAAGGGCATAAGGATCTAGTGAAGAAAAGGATGAAATAGAATAAAAATTTTTATTATGTATATGTGGATTATTTTACCTGTGTGATTTTACTACCAGGCCGGGCAGCACCAAGCTTATACCGAAGTAATCTTGGCTCACGGCCGGCCAACTCCAAGCGGCACTTTTCCACCACGGTCAAATTCATTCTGCCGATTTGGGGTCTACTCATACAAAATTTCTCGTTTTATTAATTTGTTTACATTTTTTGTGGCGTAGAAAATAGGTGGCCAAGAACAAAAATTAGCTGATTACATAGAGGAATGGAAGCACTATTCAGGTAAAATTTGTTCGACCGCTACGAAAATCTAATTTTAGATTCTTGGAGCTGGCCCTTTCGGGGAGATGTATGTAAACGAAAAATTTTGCCTGAACAGTGCTTCTATTCCTCTATGTAATCAGCTAATTTTTGTTCGTGGCCACCTATTCTTAACCCCCAAAAAAAATATTGAAATTTGTTCGACCGCTACGAAATCTAACTTTAGATTCTTGGAGCTGGCCGTTTGGGGGAGATCAATGTAAACGAAAAATTTTGTCTGAATAGTGCTTCCATTCCTCTATGTAATCAGCTAATTTTAGTTCTTGGCCGCCTATTGTCAACCCCCGAAAAAAAATATTGTAATTTGTTCGACCGCTACGAAAATCTAATTTTAGATTCTTGGAGCTGGCCCTTTGGGGGAAATGTATGTAAACGAAAAATTTTGCCTGAGTAGTGCTTCCATTCCTCTATGTAATCAGTTAATTTTTGTTTTTGGCCGCCTATTTTCAACGCCACAAAAAATGTAAACAAATTAATAAAACGAGAAATTTTGTATGAGTAGACCCCAAATCGGCAGAATGAATTTGACCGTGGTGGAAAAGTGCCGCTTCTTGCTGGCCGGCTGGGAGCTAAAATAACCGATGTGATTATTTTGTCTATTTATTAATGTTTGATAGTTATTCTATCCTCTGTGATACCTAATTTATTGTAGTTTGTATTATTTTGTGTTTTTTGATGTTATTTTGTGTTGTTTTATAATTATAGTGTTTTGTCATTTATATTTATAAGTAATTTTCTAATTATTCCATTGTCTTAATATTCTGAATGGCTATAGTTTCTGCTATTTATATTCTATAATAACAACAATTTATTCCTCGCCCATATTTTACATCTATTTCAGATTCTTTCATAAAATTCTACGAAATAAAGTCTTCTCGTACACTTGGGCATTTTCACCCAGAAATATTTGATGAATATTTTTTTAAATTTCAAAATTCTGGATTTGATATTATCAAACTACACTACATTTAATTTTTCTATTATCATTTCTTTTAAATCTTCCAAATTTCTTATATTTTTTAATTTATTTTTCATTATAATAATAAACACTTTAGGATCGATTTTTATTATATCCTCTTCAAATCCATTCTTGTACCATTAATTTAATTTTTTTCATATTTTTTTTGCAAATCTTTTAATTTATTCTCCATTTCTTTTAATTCCTTATCATTATCTTCTTCTTCTTCTTTTCTATACTTGTTCTCATTGGTTCTCTAGGTATTGATTTTTCCGTTTTTTAGATTTATATCTCTCTTAACTTTTTCAATTATTTCTTCTATCCTTTGTTCTTTTTTTGTTTTTTTTTGTTACTCTTTTTTGATATTGTTCTCTACTCTTCTATTTATGTCTGTTTTCACTAATTTATCTTCCAACACTATCATTCTTTCCCCTACACTTTCTGTACTTTTTTCTTTTACATCATTGAAATTATTCTTTTTAAATCTAAATGTTTATCCATTTTCCCCAATGTGGTTTACTGATGAGGTGATAAAACTCTCACAAGAAATTTATTTTGATGATCATAATACATAGTTCTTAGGAATAATCCAGAACATTATAAAAACTTACCAAAATTGTGTTAAGCGTGATAGTACTTATTAAAGTATTATAAAATTTAATAAGTACTATCACTCTTAACACAATTTTTATAAGGTTCTCTCTTCATTTTTCCTAGAAACAAAATAAAAATATACGTCACCACAATGTAGACCAAGTTCTTAGGGTTATTTTTACCCTCATCATTGTGTAGAAACTACGACGTGTTCGTAATAGTGATGTATTATAAACCTGATGATGGCAGTTTACCGAAACTAGTTGCCAGTCCTTCTTCAACAAAATAAATTTTTGTGGTACTCGACTAAGAATTTTATTACCCCTTTTCTTCTTATTGAAATATAGCAAATTTTTCGAGTTATAATTTTTCCTTCTCTAAGTTTAATTCTAATTAGTTCTTTCCTTATTTTATCATATATTTTCTATTTTCTGTATTATCTTTTTTGATTATGTTTTATCTCTCATTTTATCTTTTCCATCTGCTGTAAATCCTTTCCTATATGTTGCATTATTTTCTGACTATGGTCCATTTTTCTTCCTATATTTTGGCATTTCTTTCTGACTATTGTCCATTTTTCTTTATATATTTTGCATTTCTTTTCTATTCTAAACCATTTTATCATCAGTTTCATGTACACAGCCATCTTGTTCTTTTTGTTATATTTGTCATTTTCAGTCCTCTTCTTTAATTTGATTTCCCATTACTTATTCATCACCTTGTTCTTTTCTCCTTTTCTTCTTTCTTCTTTATTTTCTCTTCTTTCTATTTTTTTGCCAAATTCTGTTCTAGTTTATATATATATATAAAATACAGCGATAAAGGCTTTAAAATTTTTCAACCATATTTTTCAGTTTGTTTCTATCCATGGCAGTTTCTTTCCAATTATAGATTCCTACTTTCCTTAAGTTTTCTTTGCACGCCTCTATCCACTTTTTACGAGGCTATCCTCTTAATCCTTTGTCTCCTTCATTTTATCAAGGATCCTTTGGCCCATCTGTGATCTGGTACTATCCTTATATGTCCTAACCAGTATAACTGTTGACTCTCACTAGATGGCTAATATTTAATTGACCATATAGCACTTTGAGTTCCGCAGCTGTTCTTCTCCATTCACTCCCTTCTACTCTCACTCCTCCAAATATTTTCCTCAGGACTAGACGTTCCCAGATATTACGTTTGTTTTCTATGTTCTTAATCATAAATCAGCATTCACTCCCGTACAATACTGTAGGTTATATTGCTGTTAGAATATAATCTTAGTTTTGCTGTCCTTGACTTTTTCGTCTTCAGTATGTTTTGAAGAGCTCTGCATCCTTTCACCATTCGCTTCTCAGTTTCTTCTTCTTTCTCGCCTTTATTGGTAACTGTTACTCCTAAATATTAAAAATTATTTACTTTTCAAAAACGGTACTCCTTGCCCTGATCTGTTTCAATATTAAATTATCTTTAATCCCTTCCTGCATCTTCTCCCATTTCTAAGTATTTTGTTTTATTCTCGTTAATGTGTAAACCATACATTTTGTCTTGTTCTCGAATAATTTGACAATTCATAGTAGTTCATATCTTGTCCGTGACATCAGTAATACGTCATCAACGTATAAAAGAACTTGGCTATGTTATTGTACATCAATCCTTGCTGTTTATCAATATTTTTTCAAGTAACAAATTGAAAAGTACCGTAGATAATGGGTCACCTTGCTTAAGCCCCTTTTTTGCTTCAAACACGTATCAGGAAGTTTTACTAGATTTTTTTAATGTCATTTTTACCAGTTGAATTAATTTGTTCGTAATTCCGACTGCACTAATTGCTTCATATATAGCTACTCGTATAACTGAGTCATAAGCCTGCTTGAAATCGATGAATAGCATTTTTAGGTTTAGCTGTTGTTCATGAGAATTACTTTGGTGATCACCCACTTGTTTCTTTAGAAATTATATCAAGTCTGCTTCGTATAATTCGGGCAAATACTTGATATACCACATCTAGCAAATAATTGCCTTTATAATTTCCACATTTAGCTTTGTCATCTTTTTATATATAGGACATATTATATCATCTATCCAATCTTATAGCATTTCCTCCTGCTCCCCGATTGTTTTCAATAATTTGGATATTTATGAAATCAATATCTCCCCTCCGTACTTGATAACCTCAGATTACTCCCAGCACTTTTATTGTTTTTCATGTTTATTATTGACTCTCTCTTTTCTTGCTCCGTAGGCATTTCTAAGGTTTGGTTCTGTCCCATCTTGTAGCTCTTCCTCTAGATCATATTCTTCATCCTCGACCACTCCTTCGTTGAGCAGTTCTTTGGTGTTTCTACTCTTTGGTTCTGTCCCATACCTTGTAGCTCTTCCTCTAGATCATATTCTTCATCCTCAACCACTCATTCGTTGAGCAGTTCTGCAGTGTTTCTACTCTTTGGTTCTGTCACATACCTTGTAGCTCTTCTTCTAGATCATATTCTTCATCCTCGACCACTCCTTCGTTGTGCAGTTCTGCAGTGTTTCAACTCTTTGGTTCTGTTCCATATCTTGTAGCTCTTCCTCTAGACCTTATCCCTTATCCTCAGCTACTCCTTCGTTAAGCAGTTCTTTAAAATGTTCCACCCACCTTTACAGTTTTGCTTAAGTAGATGTTGCGATTTTTGAAGGCTATAACCTTGCCCTTTTTTCAGGTCAGAAATTTTTTTGACCCGATTGAAAAGATTTTTTTTTAAAAGATGCACAAAGATGATTCGGACTCAGAACTGCTATTGGTTTCCTTCAAAATTTCTTTTTTTTTCATTTTTTATCGTATTAAGTAGATGTTGCGCTCACACCTGTTTTTTCCCATTAAAACTCAATTATCTCAGAAACTAAAGGAGCCAGAGCAGAATGGATACTTTTTTTGGAATCTACGACCCTTAAACCACCCCTGTACAAGTTTTCTTTCGATTCTAAATTTTCAAAAATTGAAGATTTTTGAAGGCTATAACCTTGCCCTTTTTTTCAGGTCAGAAATTTTTTTGATCCGATTGCACACTATCATTATTTTTTCTATTTTCTGCCACTTCGATTATCCGTGAATCTTTTCTTGGGATTTTTGCCTCAATTTGGGTATGTATAGCATGTCTGAGTAGGCACTTCTGTAGCTTCTTACATCTTTTATTTTTCTAGAATATTTTGTACGCAATAGTACATGGTCTATCTAGTTTTTTTTCTGGCAATTATTCTAGTTTATATCCATAAGGTTATTCATATCTCGAATATAATCCAGTGTCCAATTAATGAAATAATAGTCGAAGTCATGTACAACACAAATATAATTTAAATTTTTGGATACGGCGACTAGTTTCGGCTAACAAGCCATCTTCAGGCCATACTAAGGTTAATTAAATATGACATTTAATAATAACTGGAATTAATGATGTGTGGAACATGAAATTTAATTTAGTGAGTTATTGTTAAATTAATTTAATTAACCTTAGTATGGCCTGAACAGTGGAGCAGTCTTAGGGTTTAGGAGTTAAAACCTCCCCCTCCCGCACCCACACATATGTTTGGTTTTGTAAAGTTTACTGTAATATATTCCCGTAATACTTCTCCCATTTTATTCAAAACCGCCCTAATAGGTAAAACCCTCCCCTAATAGGTAATTCTGGCTGCGCCACTCGGTCTGGAGATGACTTGTTAGCCGAAACTACTCGCCGTTTCCAAAATTTTAATTATATTTATGTGGTAGGTACATGACTTCGAGTTTTATCTTATTTATTATTCTAGTTTATCCTTTATATTATTAGGTCTGATTTTAGTTAGTCATAAGTGTATTAATGACATTAAAAACCATTCCACATTTGATCAGGGTCTTTCTAACCGCTTCGGTTTAGCTTTTGCGTTAATATCAAATTAATCTGGTTCTTTATTTTCAGTTAGACATGGCTGATATATTTAATATCAGTGAATTCAACGACGATCCATTTAGAGAAATAGTTTCAGAAAAACCCGTCCAGGAAGAATTGATATCAGTTTATTCCCATCTCTATTACGTCATGTATTTTACAGACACTATAAAGCTTATTTTAAGCGTAGTTGTACTCGTTGCTGATGGATATTTGGCTTCGATGATATATAAAGATAAGAAGAAAACGAGAACAAAAACATTCATCATGCATTATGCTATTTGTCATATTTTGATTTTTGTATCGTCTCCTTTATTTTATATTTTAATAGATATCATAAATATTATGAAATATACAGGATATCGATTTTATTTCTTCCTAAGAGCAATAGAGCAGCTAAGTGTTACTCTAGGTTTACTTCTTGCTTTCGGTTTGGGTTTAGAATGGTTGTATATTGTCTATAATCCTAAACTAAATTATACTGGTAAATATATTTATGATAATTTAATACCAATATTTTATGGTTTAACGTTATTTCAATTTACAGTTGAATGCATGGCAACTTTTTTTACTCGCATACGGTATATAGGTGGTTTTATTGTTAGGATAGTTTTATTTTTTGTTTTTACATTTTTAATATTATGTAACTTTTTAAAATACCGAAAAGGAATTATATTACAAACTAAAAAAGATTACTCTTTAACAATTGCGAATATTATAGTATTTTCTTGGATACCATTATATATTATCGATATTTTGTTGAACCTCACTTATAATAACGAATTTATACACGCTATATTATTGTTTTTATGGTTTGTACCTGAGTGGATAGCATTTGGAAATACGCTAATTATAATTTTTGTACTTGCAAGACGTAACATATACTTTCAAAATTATTACGAAAGAATATTTAGAAAATCTATAAAACGTTGTGATGACGAGGAAAATTTAAATGAACTTTTAGATAATTTAGCAAGAAATAATGTAAGAGTAAACGAAAATAATTAGGGTTTTAGCCCATAATTTTGAAATTGAGATTGAAATTTTACTTAATTTAATATTAGACTTTATTTCTATTTGCGATATAAAATTAGTTCTTTTTATAAATTATATTAAAATTAAAAACTTTATAGACAAAATGGTATTGTAAATGTATTGATATATAAATGTAAAAATATTTTTGCTTGTATAGTATTATACTATTTTTTTATGATTTAGTTATTAATTATTTTTGTTATCAGATGCCAATAAATTTGTACAAAATTATTTGTATCAATGTTATTCTTATATTTTTTTAATGCAAATTATTTTTTGAATACTAGACCAGAGCCAATTATTTTTGTAACAAAAAAAATTCTTAATAGTATGTGGATGGTCGGAAAATTTATTGTAAATTATAAGTAAATTAAAAAAAATCGGTTGTGTCACCCCGACGAGTATCCAGAGACGAATAATTTTACAGAAATAATTCTGGATAGAGTTTTTTAAAGGCTTTCAAATGACATATTGCAAGTCAAATTGCTTCCGTCATTTTTTGACAGTGACACTTTCGTTTGACTAACCCATATACCAAATTTCAGCTCAATCGGATTAAACGTGTGGGCTCTATCGTGAAAGCATACACACAGACAGACAACAGACACACAGACAGACAGACTAAATGATCGTAATCGTCTCAGGGGATCTTAAAATGTATATTTCCATCTTTCTCCAAATCTTTTTTAGATCGTTCACAATACATTTTTTCCACATTTTTTCTTGAAAAAAACATCAAGACTGCATTTTTTTCACAAAAATTTAAAAAAACAACAGAAGCAAGAATGCGTTTTCTTGCACACGAATATGAAAAAATAGAAATAAAAACACATTTTTCCACAAAAAAAAGTAGAAAAAAATTCAAAAGTATTTTTTCTACAAGCGTGCGGAAAAGTATACTTTTCCGCACGCATTTGAGTGCGGAAAGTTGTACTTTTCCGCACTAGTGCGGAAAAAAGTTTTTTCCGCACTAGTGCGGAAAAGTAAATTTGTTAAGTTTTTGGGGAGTATACTAACATTTAAATATTTAAATACATATTTGTAAAAGCCTTCTAGAATGACCTCTTCCAGCCAAGTTCCCATGGCCACAGTTGCAACAAACCGAAATCTGACTTCGTTAGAAAACATTTTAGCCTCTGCAATTAATTTGCAAAATGCCACAAATTGCACATTTAATATTAATATTAATAATAATTAATTTGTTGATGTATTTAATAATAAATGTTTCTTGATGTTAGCTTTTGTGTTTTTTCCGCACGCTGGTAGAAAAAATAGTGTACCTAACACGTGCGTAAAGTGACTTTTCCGCACGCGATTGCTGGCCGAACTCCGCTACGCGTCGTTCGGCCATCTGCAATCGCGTGCGAAAAAGTATCACTTTCCGCACTTGTTAGGTAAACTACTATTTTAGAGACGAATGTGGAAAAAAGCGAAAATACATTTTTTTACATATAAATTGGTATAAAAGCAAGAATGCATAAAAAACTAGAGAAAAAATAGCAAAAATGCTTTTTTCCACACATACATTGGGGAAAAGCAAGAATGGATTTTTTTACATAAAAATTGGAAAAAACAGCATACTTTTTTTACACAAATTTGAAGAAAAAACAAAAGCAAGAATACATTTTATCTCACACAAATTTAAAAATAAACAAGCAACAATGCATTTTTCTACACAAAAAACTAGAAAAAACACCAGAAATGCATTTTTTCAAACAAAAAATTGAAAATAACAGCAAAACGCATTTGTTTTGAACAAATTTACATAATAAATATCCACATAAAAACCAGAAAAAAAAACAGCAAAAATGCCTTTTTTACACATAAATTGAAAAAAAAGCGAGCATGCATTTTTTCACACAGGAAAAACCAGTAAAAATGCGTATTTCCACACATAAACACAAGGAATTTAAAAAAAAATCTTTTGTGTCCAGAGACGAATACTTTTTCAGATATTTAGTGTTAAAGTTAGAAACTTTGACATGTTTTTATTTTTGACAGGTGACAGTTGGAGAAATAATTTTGACTATTCTGAATAGAGTTTTTAAAGAGCTTTCAAATGACATATTTCAAGTGACATATTGAATCTATCATTTTTTGATAGTGACACTTCCGTTTGACGGATGTCTTACAAAAACTAATGAGTTCTTCCGACGGGTAACCCAATCCCATATACGAAATTTCAGCTCAATCGGATTAAACGTGTGGCCTATATCGTGGAAGAATACACACAGACAGGCAGACAGTCTTCCATCTGGAAATGGTCTTAATCGTCTCAGGGGACCCGAAAATGGATATTTCTGTTTTTATCTCGAATTTTTTTTTTAGCTCGTTCAATACTTTCCTTGTAGGAGGTGGGTCGGCAAAGTAAAAATCAAGATGATTGAGTAAAAGTTCCTGAAGGGGGTAGGTAAATATACGTTTTGGAGGTTGGATGTTGTGTTTTTACGATTTGTGGCTCAAATATACATCTTATCGAAAAAAAGTTTAGTGTAAGAGTTGTAGATAAATAAAAAACTTTCTTAAGTCGCGTTTACACCAAAGCTAAGTTTTCCACAAATTGTGACAATTTGTTGCTTTTTCTACAAAATATAGCAAATTTTTGTGTCTTCCAGTTGTGGAAAGGCAAATCTTCCACTAAATTTTGGTTTCTCCCAGATTGTCGGTAAAGATCAAAGAAAATTGATAACTAAAAGTGGAAGATTTATCGCTGTGTGTTTTGCGCAAGCAATTTGTAGGAAACTTGTGGAGAACTTCCACGCGCCTCGGTCGTGACGTCGGGCGCTAGCGTCCCCCTCTCAGTGCACGTATGTACTTCAGCTGCAGGTGTTTTCGGTGATGTCAGTAGATAGTGTCTCCCTTCAGACCAATCTCCCTAAAAAGTTACTAGAAAAGTAACTAGATTTTCCCCCACATTGGTCTTGAACTCAAGTGAACCCGCAACAACCTGTCCGCTTACGACCAAAACGGCGAAAACGACGAAAATGACGAAAACGACAAAAACGTCGGAAGACGTCAAAAACGTCGAAAAGCCGTCAAAAACGTTGAAAAACGTCGAAAACGACGAATACGTCGAAAACGACGAAAAACGTCGAGAAACGCCGTTTTCGTCGTACGCGGACAGGTGGCTGCGGGTTCGCTTGAGTTCAAGGCCAATCTGGGGGAAAATCTAGTAACTTTCTAGGGATATTGGTCTGAAGGGAGACACTATCTACTTATGTCGTGAGTGTTTTCGTTGTGTTTGTATCAAGATGGAAAGTAGTGAGAACGAATGGACCAGGACCAAAACCAGTGAACTTTACCGCAGCAGAGAGGTTCTCTGGAACCCAAAAGTCCCTACATTTAAAGATAAAAACTGTTATAATCTTTCAGCACTTCTTTCAAGGCCTTACAAATTTATTTTATTTTGAGATTTTCAACATATAACTGATACTTGTGTACGAATCACCAGTAGCCAAAAAAACGTAATATGCTAGTTTTACTCTAACAGGTACTGCTTTCTTGTAGTTTGTGTCACGTTTCTTGATTTTATGTCCGATAATTGAAATGAAATACCCAAAGTCACTACTGGTTACTCTCAGAAAGCCTTCAATAAGATTCTTACCCAATATTTTCGGAAACCTCTTGTACAGTGGCTGGCTATGATGATACAGGCAGCCCCGGCAATTATTGCGTCTTCTTCATCCGATATTCTTGATATTGTCGCCTAAACCTTTCGCAACAAACCTTTTGACAACAAGTGTTTCACTTGTTGCTCTAAATTTGAGAAGAGCGAAGTTCTCTACAAAAAGTCTTTCACTTGTTGCTCTAATTGGAGAAGAGCAAATTTAAGTTGACAACTTCTAGTTTTCTACAAACAATCTTTTGTCAACTTTGGAGTAAATACGCCTTTATAGATCATCTTTCAACATAACCTTAAAAACGCTGAAAACAGTTTTTTTATCTCCCGTAAATATAATTTTTTTTAGGAAAATTGGTGAAAACGTCCTTTTTTGTGTTTTAAGCAAAGTATTTATTTTTCAATTTTATTCGAATTTAAATTAAAAAAAGCCTAATTTTCAAACGAAAAATATGGTTTTTTTTTAACTTTTTCAGTTCACTTTTTCTTCGTTGAAACGTTGACTTTAAGAAGGTATAAAAAATATATTGTTCGTATGGAAAAATATCGTTAAAAATGCAAAAAAACCAAAAAACGACTTTACATAATCAATTTTTCAGTTAATCTTGAGTTTTTTTAATATTCTATTGAAAATAAGCGTTGAAATTAATGAAAAAGATTTCATGTATTATTATTTTTGATAGAATTTAAAATATATCAAAAAGTAAAATATCAAATAAAAAAATTTTTTTGGACGCCAGTCTAATTAATTTTTTGATGTATTTAGAAACAATTGACAAGAAAAACTATGATATATTTCAAAATCCGTCCTTTTTTCTTTTTGTGGGTTTAAGGAAGTTAAATTCAAATTAAACGTTATATTTGTTTTATTTAATACAATGGAAAAAAATAAACTTTCAAACACTTTTATTTTTTTTTTGGAAATCCAACTTGGTTTGTCTTCGAGTTTCTTCTTAAGTTTCTAGGATCAGTAGAAAAGTTGGACCAAAAACTTGTTCAGTAAAAATGTTGTTACAAAAAGGACTTGTTCCAGAAAAGAAAGGTTTGGTTCAAAAACAAAACTTGCTCCAAAAAAACTTTTAGTCCCAAATAAAACTTGCTCCAAAAATACTTGTACCAAAAAACTTGTAGTCCAAAGAAAACTTGCTCCAAAAAAACTTGTAGTCCCAAAGAAAACTTGCTTAAAAATACTTGTACCAAAAAACTTGTAGTCCAAAGAAACTTGCTCCAAAAGTACTTGTACCAAAAAACTTGTAGTCCAAAGAAAAGCAGCTCCAAAAATACTTGTACCAAAAAACTTGTAGTCTAAAGAAAACTTGCTCCAAAAATACTTGTACCAAAAAACTTGTAGTCCAAAGAAAACTTGCTCCAAAAATACTTGTACCAAAAAACTTGTAGTCCAAAGAAAACTTGCTCCAAAAATACTTGTACCAAAAAACTTGTAGTCCAAATAAAACTTGCTCCAAAAATATCTGTACCAAAAAAATTGTAGTCCGAAGAAAACTTGCACCAAAAATATTTTTACCATAAAACTTGTAATCCAAAGAAACCCTAAAAGTTCACATAAACAAAAATCTTATAAATTACCAGATTTCGTGTTCTCTGTTTAAAAAAAAAGAATATAAAACAAGAATAATATTAATATGAAATACATGAATTTTTAGATCAAAATATGAAATATAAAAATAGTCAACGTGAATTAAATTTTAAGACAATCTGTAAAAATAAATTAAAAATAGATTCTCTTTTTGTAATCGAGACTGAAAGAGCACCACAAACATCAGAAAACTTATATTGTTATAAAAGATAAGATATGAACTTTTAAGTAAATATAACAAAAAAAAATTACCAGCATTAAAAAGAATTAAAAATAACAGTAAATAAAAGTTAAAGCATCGAGACAATTAATAATAATAACAGGGGATCCTAGTGAAAATATAATAAAAACTGACCCTATATAACGAGGGGAAGACAGAAAATTTTCAATTTGCGACACAGGCGATATAGAAGTCAATTGTTTTTACTGAAGAGGTAAAGAGAGAGAATTGTTAACATGGAAAAGATATTTTCTAGTAATACCTAGAAGAGAGGGAGATCTTGAGAAGGAATATCAAGCGAGTCTGAAATAAAAATATACCGAGCAGAGAAATAATAAAAATACAGGGTGGCAACGTAACACCACCTGAATAAAATGAGGTTATACCACGTTGACCTTAAATACAGACAATGCGATAATGAGACGGTCCTGGAAAAAGTAAAACTAAATAAGTCATTTTAGTTTTATTCTAAACCAAATTTTAAACTCTTAAAGTATTTCCCTGTATAATTTATATAACCTCAAATAAACTACTATAAATAATAAGCAACAACATATATCTTTATTTAATATAATTGCATTCATACATATACATTCCGTTAATGCAACTTAAAAATAATTTTGGAAATGACCTCAAATAATAACGAATGAAGATGGTAAATAATGAAATTAAACAGCATTGTGGTAATTTTCTTAAATACCTTTTTATGTGTATCAATTTGAACCGTGTAGGTTTGGAAGTGGTCATTAAATTGTTTAAAGTGTGTGACGAATTGAGTCTAGTCACAATAACAGTAGTGGTTTTGTGCTACATTTCAGTAAGTACCAACTGAAATTACATATTATTATGTATATTGAATGTTTTAAATAGTGTTATTGATGTTTTTAATGTACACGTGAGTAGTTAATATAATATTTAAAAACTACTAATTTAAATGCAATTAAAAGTTATATATGAAGTTTTATATAATAGAATGCAGAGTCAAAAAACATTTATTATTTAAATTGTTCACCCTATATAGAAAATCAAGATTTCTTAGTAAAATAAAAAGTTTACTGTGCACAAATATGATAACTAGATCCTTGCAAAGTACCCGAAACTTATTTCTTCAAATTTTTTTTTCAACACTAACGTGTAGTGACAAATTAGTAAAAACACAGACATCGAATTTTTCAAAATGATACATCATCAGACAGTTTAAATATATCAAATAGCAAAAACATAGTTTATCCAGCAAAAACGTAAGTGAATAAGTGCCTGAAATTATCATTTTTTTTTAATGAAGTTAAGCATTTTATGTACGTTTCGCTAACTATGTTAGCATCATCAGGAGTTTTTCGAAAGATACATAGAGTGTTTAAAAACAGTGCAGTTAAATTTATAACAACAATTGTTACTATTTAATTAATAAATTAAATAAAATACCTTAATGTATTTACAGTTTTAAATGGGGTTGTGAAAGATGTATCAAAAATAAGGGTAAACTTTTGGCGCCAGTCTATTCTTGAAATTGTGTTAGAGTGCTGAAGAATCAACAAAAAACACTAGTGGTTAATATATTTTTAAGGGTTATGAATTAATTAAATTTAACAAATATTTTAACATTAAGCTTAATATAAAATAATCATCTTTTTCTATCTAAAAAATAAAAATCAAGAAATTAATTTAAATAGATTTACAAACTAGATTTTACGTAATTTAAATTTTATTTAACCAAAAAAAATTATCTAAATTTAAATTTTACTGTTATTATTCAATAAAATAACGGCATATATTATATGTCATTTAAATTTAAATTTTAACATTATTAAATTATGTAAACATCTCGTTATTATAAAAAAAACTAAATTATGAGTTTTCTCGTACAATTAAAATAACAAAATCTTCTGATAATTGGAAACCCATATTTCTAAAAAGTTCTCGAATGGAAAGATAAATATGTAAAAGAAATATACCCATAGATAAAAAACACCAAAATAAAATAATATTTTTCTTTTTTAGAACTACTATTTTTTTGCTCCATTTTTTGTCACTTAAATTTTTTGTTCCATTGATTTTATGCCCCAATTTTTGGCCCTATTATTTTTTGCCCCAATTTTTCCCTTAATTTTATTACAGCTATTATTTCATGCCCCACTTTTTCCCACCCATTTTTTGCAACTATTATTTTATGCCCCATTTTATTTTTCCCCATTTTATATACAACTATACTTTTCTGCCGCATTCTTTTTCTTCCCATTTTCTCCCTTTTTTGTTTCCAACTTTAATTTTTTGTCCCATTTTATTTTTTGCCCCATTTTTTTTTCACATAAGTTTTTTGTCCCATTTTTTCCCGTTTTTTTTAACAACTATTGTTTCTGTGTCCCAATTTTTTTCCTCCTTTTTAAACTATTTTTTTTTTCAAAGAATAATAAAAAACTCGTAGTTGTACCACGAGTTTTTTTTCTTATTTATTTTTTTTTATTTGAATAATTTTTACCACATTTGATTATCGATAATCTTCTGTTTTTTATTGTTTTTTCGCCCACTTTATTACTATCCACAATTATAAGTTTTTGCCCCATTTTATTTTGCCCCCGTTTTTTGTACAACATAAATTTTGCCCTATTGTTTTCTTCGCATTTCACCACATTTATGTTTTTTGCCCCATTTTATTTTTTACCCATTTCTTCACAACTATACTTTTTTCCCTCTTTTCCCCCATTTTATTACAACTATTATTTTTGGCCCCATTTTTTTTCACTAAATTTTTTTGCCTCATTTTTTTCCATTTTTTTTAACAACTACTGTTTTTATGTTCCAATTTTCCCCTTTTTTCTAAAATAATATTTTTTTCTTCCATTGTTTTACAACTATTGTTTTTATGTCCCAATTTTTTCCCTCCTTTTATTAAACTATTGTTTTCCCCACTTTCTTCCCATCTATTTTTTACAATTGTAAGTTTTTACCCCATTTTATTTTGCCCCCATTTTTTTACAACTACTAATTTTGCCCTATTTTTTCTCCCCATTTTCCCCCAATTTTTTTGAACCATAATTTCTTACCTAATTTTATTTTTCTCCCATTTTTTTACAACTATGCTTTTCTGCCTCTTTTCCCCCATTTTGTTACAACTATTATTTTTTGCCCACACTTTTGTTGCCACTTATTTTGTTTGTCAAATTTTTATCTTTTTTTAACATCTACTGTTTTTATGTCCCAATTTTTCCCTTTTTTCCAAAATATTGTTTTTTTATCGAACATTTTGCTGCCATTTTTTACAACTATGGTTTTATGTCCCAATGTTTTCCCTCCTTTTTTTTAACTTTCTTCCCATCTATTTTTTACAATTATAAGTTTTTGTCCCATTTTATTTTGCTCCCATTTTTATACAACTAGAAATTGTGTACTATTTTTTCCCCATTTTATTTTCCTTAATTTTTTTACAATTAAACTTTTTTGCCTTTTTTCCCTACATTTTTTTACAACTATTATTTTTTGTCCTATTTTTTTTCGTCACTTAATTTTTTTTTCCCATTTTTTCCTTCTTTTTTTCAGTCCATTTATTTGCCTTTTTTTACCCTTTCCCCACTAGCTTATCAAGCAGTTTTGGACAGGGTAGGGTGATTTAGCTTAAATTGAGATAAAGTGAGCCACTACATTTTGCAGTTTTTTTCTTTTAAAATCGATTTTGTACCCTGTATATTTCAGATAAAAAATAACAACCGCAGATTCTGCAAATAAACTATCACCACTTACATGCTCTCATCTTCCAAAACACTTCATTTCCGCTTTTTTTTCTCTCTCTCTCTCTCTCGATCTCCCTTTTTTTAACAACTACTGCTTTTATGTATCAATTTTTCCCCTTTTTTCTAAAATACTATTTTTTGCCCCTATTTTTTTAATTGTATGTCCCAATTTTTTCCCTCCTTTTATTAAACTATAGTTTCCCCAACTTTCTTCCCATCCATTTTTTACAATTATAAGTTTTTGCCAGATTTTATTTTGTCCCCATTTTTTTAGAACTATAAATTTTGCTCTATTTTTTCTCCCTATTTTATTTTTTCCTCCATTTTTTACAACTATACTTTTTTGCCTTTTTCCCCATATTTTTTTAACACTATTATTTTTGTCCCATTTTTTCCTTCTTTTTTTTCACTCAATTTATTTGCCTTTTTTATACCTTTTCCCTACTAGCTTATCAAGTAGTTTTGGACAAGGTGATTTAGGTTCAATTGAGATAAAATAAGCCTCAAGATTTTGAAGTTTTTTTCTTTTCAAATCGTTTTTGTATTGTAGATTAAAAATAACAACTGCTGATTCTGCAAATAAACTATGGCTACTTGCATGCTCTCATCTTCTCCGACATTTCAATTCCGTTTTTCTCTCTCTCTCTCTCTCTTTCTCTCTTTCTCTCTTTCTCTCTTTCTCTCTTTCTCTCTTTCTCTCTCTCTCTAATACTTTGATATCTCCAAGGCCTTAAATTTAGGAAAAATTTTAGGTTATTATTTTAATTGTGCTCTGAAAAATATAAAGTATTAATAAGCTTGGGAGATTATTTCTGGATTTAGGAAAAAATTGTGTACACTCTGTAGCTTGAATGGCGTTTCGAAAATTTTGACAGAAGGAATTTTTGGTTTTCGTAATCGGGTTGTTGTTTAGAATAATATTCTGATGTGTTAGCTTACTCAAGTAGAGTTATTCGAAGGTATATTTTGGTTGTGGTTCTTAAGGTCTCGAATAGTTTTGGGTGGATAGCCGATTTCTAAAAGAGGATGTAGATATTATGCTCATAGGTGATAGTTTAGACTGTTGAGATGGTCCTGATCTAAATGCCCAAACATTCTGTGAGTTGGCGCACCCATATAGTCTTGATTGGTTAATACTTGGTATATGTTTGTTCTGGAAGGGTTGGCGAAATTGAAGTTGTTGATTTTGCTGTATAATTGAATAATGTGACCATTTTGTTGCTGAAAACCGTGGTGATGGATACACAAGTGGTTATAACATATTGGTGGTTATTATTACACTGCTTATCTCTAGTTAGACCGGGCTTAGTTTCCAAGTGGATTATAGCATTTTTGGTTTGGTTGAACTTATTACTTTTATAATAGATCATATGGTTTATCTAAGTCCTGCTAAGATGGTAGTAAGGGATTGTTAACAGACTAAATCTTGTTTACTTTTTTTACTTCAGCATGTGGATTTTACTGTGGTTACACAGTTAAGCAAGTCGATGATTTTTTCGTTGAATTGGGTTGGAGATTTATTTTAGGTTTGTCTATATTTCAATATATTTCTGGTGAGTTAATTTCCTTCTCGTTTATCGTAGAAATTCTAGATTCATTTTTCACAACTAATTCTTCTGATCATCCAGTAAATTTCCTATCTTATAAAGTAAGACTTTATTATGTACATTACATCAAATTGAATTGTTTGAGTCGGATGTTCTTTTAAAAAAAATTTAACATAGTAAAATCCAGCATTGGTGTATAATATATTTGGTTCTTAATTCCTATGGTGAACTTCTTGATAATTTCCTTAGCACTATTTTGGATTTGATAGTAGACCAATGCTTGATATCGTTAATGGTTTTCCTACTATCCTACTGACTGCGCCAATTAAGGGTTAGCAGCACTCTGTATTACAATATGCAACATTTTATCAATTTAATACTTTTTAATAAATCTAAAAATAGTTATTTAAAGGTTAAATACCCATTTCATTTCGTTAAAGTGAAAAAAGAATTCGTCTTTATTTTTAACATTATTTTTACATTTAATAAAAAATCAATAAAATTTGTTTAGTACTACTAAATATATTTTTCTATTTGTTATGTTATATTATAGAAATTCTTAGATGATTTTTGTTTGTAGGTTCTAAAGCAACAATGAGTGAAAACTCAGTATGGGAAGACGACCCCCATTTAGAAAAATCCCATGGAAAAGATTGGTTGGAATATTTAGCATTAACTACAGATTACATTAGTATACCATTATGTGCTTTATCCTTACTAGCAGATATATTGTTAATTTTTATCATTCTAAGGTACAGGCGGCTAAAAAACAGAACTAACCTATTTCTAATGAATTTTGCAGTATTTCATATTTTGTATATTATTTCTACACCTTTGTTCTATATAATATTGGATATTTTTTACGCACATGGTATGGAAATTAGTTGGTATTGTACTTGGACTAGAGTAGAAAATTTTGGAATGGCTCTCCTTCTAACGTTCGTAGCTGGATATGGATTAGATGCAGTTATTGAACAAATTAGACCAAAATGGTTTAGTAAATATGAGAAACGATACCTTTATGTATTTGGATTTTTTTATTTTTTACATGCAATGATATATGCTATATCAGCTAGTATTTGCTTTAGAGACGGTTTAAAAAATGGTTTTAATTTTTATTTTTTAACAATATATTATCTTTTAATTGTTATACTGCTTTTGTATTTAGGTATAACAAATAGACACGAAAAATATGTTAAAACTAAAGCTTATGCCTTAAATATTTCAATCGCAGTTTTGTTGTCTTGGTTACCTTTGTTTGTATGCTATAATTTAATAAACATTTTAAAAAACAGATCAATTGAAACTGTACTTTGGTATGTAGCTTTTATACCAGAATATTTGGCATATTCTTGTTCACTTCTTGTTTTGTGGAAGTTGTGGAAAAACAATAAACAATTTAAGACAGCTTTAAAAAAAGTGTTTAAACGACATGTTACTATGTCAGACTATGAAGAATTATTTGTATTGGAAAACAGACAAAATATTGAGGAAAGCTAACTATATATTTAGAATTTTGATTACAATTTTAAAAGTACCTTAACTTCCAGAATTTTTTTATTGTAAATAAATAATTTTTAGTATCAGGTAAATATTATTACTTTTGCCAATTTTTCAATATTTTTAATAGCTTCTATCTTTGTTGTAATAGTACAATTATTGATTTATTTACTTGCAATTATGTATAAATAGCTGATCATGAAAAAATGATACTCTTCAGGATTTTTTTTTTAACTAGAAAACCGAATGGCATTTAGTTACATTAGAATATGATCTAACAAATAATTTTGTGCTAACTACTGTAAGATCTTAATAGAATCCCTTAATATTACTCAAATACTATCACTACCTAACGCAAATTACACCATAAAATATATACGATATAAACGGTTTTTCGCGTTTTACTTGGAGAATTTGAGGTTATGTGAAAAAATTATTTACATAAAAGTTGTAGATCTTTTTATGATCTACAACTTTCCTCTTGTACATTTTTCTCTCCGACGTTAACTTTCGCTGGAAATCGCAATAATACAAAATTCCACCCCTTTTCATCCCCCAATTATATCTGGAAACACCCCAGCTCACGCATTTACTTTTTTACGTTTATTATACCCCACTTTACCATTTCCAACTGTTCCCATCCTGTTAACAATTTTGTTTTGTTTACGCTTCAAAATAAGCTAATTCGACTGGGCTACTAGCTCGAAAGATTTTAGTCCCTTAAGTCTTCGTGACTCTTTGCAAATTTCTTCATGGTCTGGTCAACGGTATTCATTTCCAAGTCGCTGCGAAGGTCACCATTTCTGTAATACTTTTCTCCTTAATATTTTGTTTGAAAATCGTTGGTTTATTTCTACGTCGTTATTTTTGGTACACCCCATAGCTGGATTCCATATGTCCACATGGGCTTGAGAATCTCTTTGTACAAAAGTACTTTATTATATATTGATAGGGTGGAATTTCGTCTGAGTAATCCGTATATTTTTCATCCATCTACTTCGTGAGCCCGAGCCAAGGGGATATTGTACATAATCAGCACTTGATCCCCAAGTCCCCTGCCACCTCTCCCAGGGTTTTCCCCCACTGTGGACATATCGAGGGTTTGTTTTTCTGACCGAAATCCCCTGGGCCTCGCGATCCTCGTTTTGCTATGGTATGGTCGTATTCCGCCCCAATGGGCATTGGCGGATTCCTGGCTAATCTTCATTTTTTTTTTTACGCGACGACCGGAGCCTCTATCCTAAGCGTATATTTTTCTAATTTTGATTTTCTCCAGCGCTGCATAGAGTTCAATGTCATACCAAAATATTAACATATATCACTTGTATAGTAATTACGTTAACAGGAACATGTTGTTTTCTTTTATTTGTGAAACTCATACGGGTAGATTTAGCCCCATTCAATTTAATTCGCCACTGTTTAGTTCCATTATTCATTTCATTAACTTCTTCGTGAAAACTATAATTGCAGTGTCACCAGCAAAGGCGGCTATCTTGTCTTGCTCTAATTTAGAAATATCACTACTTTATAGTAGGTAAAGGATTGGCCTTACTACTCTACGCTGCCTTGAATCCATTCAGTTCAGAGTAACTAACTTCCTGTTAAACTCTAAAAGCTTGATTTGAAATATAAAACTCCAGAAATTGTGCAAACGTTTTTTGCTGAAGCTTGCTTATTTTATAGTTAAGTCCCTCGTGGGCTTATTAAATCCTGTCCTATATCAAGGAAGACTGTGGAACAGCTTTGTTTTCTTAAAACAATTGCTCAATTATAGCCATGATCCTTGATACTTGATCTATACCAGAGTGATTCTGTTTGATGGTCTGGAAATCTTCAATAACTGTCGTTAACCTCTTAACCCTGTCAAACCCAACATTTTTACTCGAGCAAAAAAATATTTTTATATTTAGTTATCTTGAGGGAGTTGATAAGAACAAAAAAAAAGGATTTTTAATTTTTACGTTTGATAGTTAACCATTGACAAGGTGTCCATTGTAATGGACATTGGGGATATATGAAGTAAGTGTAAAAAAAATTAAATTGCAGGTTATTGGATTTTTATAGCAAAGTTATAAAGTAATAGTAATTCTAAAGAATAAAAAACGTAATAGAAAAAATTATATCAAGTGGAAACTTTTAAAATAGGTTCTTTGCTTTACGAAGTAAAGGTGTACCTTACATTTAGTACAAAAAACATGTGTTTTCCCTTGCATGAAAATTTTTTGCACCTTGTGTCTTCATTTTCGTCATCATACTCAGGAAAATTGTTCACCACATCTTTCTGAATCGCTTTTATTGGTCTAACTTTTATTATTTTTTTTTGGTGTCCGAGGTGAAGAGACTTTTAGCCGACCAGCACTTCTCTTTATGGGGTTTCTCAGCGAAATTAAAAATTGACTAATATGAAATTTAAACTCCAATAAATCCATAATATCCTTTGGAAGTGTGTTCCCATTATTTCTTCGAATTCAAGGCAATTATTCGTGAAAAAATTCATTAAGTTAGGTCCAATGTCCATCAGAGTGGACGTTCCTTTTCAAATGTATGCTTTTTAACAGGTACCAATGCTCTGTATATTTAATAAATTAATAATTTATTTCAATGATCATTCAAACATGCCTTACACATTTTAGATCTTTATTGCAAATTTTGATATCAAATTATTAAATTTTTACTTACGACTTTTACTGCTTGTTGACATCGCCATTGCACCTATTACAAAAACTATAAACTGTACCCAATTATTAACGAATTTAGACTGAATTATTTTTATGTAAATAGTATACGAATACTGACAGACATTACTCAAATCAACTAGAATTTCATACTTCTATTACGTGTTACCCAAATATATGTCCATTGCAATGGGTATTGGGACTGAAAGGGTTAAGAAGTATTTTTTCAAACAGTTTTGAAATTACAGGAAATAAGGAGATGGGTCGGTAAGAACAAATTGAGTAAACTTCATTCGATGGTTTTCCAGGTTTAGAAATCATTGTCATTTTTGCTACTTTCCACATCTTGGGTTAATATTTTAATCTAAAAGATGCATTGATAAAGAAGATAAATTTTACAATTGCCTTACGAGGGAACTATGGATTCTGTAAAGTTGATCTTTTTAGTATTGTGATGGCTCTCCAAAGCGAATAGTCATTGAAAAGTTCATTTAGATAGTCACTAATAGAGTTATGTATAATTTTTTTAATTTTTAATCTTGGATGGCCTAAACATTGATATGGTGAAGAAGTCGATGTTCGTGATTATTAGCAAATTTCTTAAGTCACCATTTTTGCAATACGTTGTTATTTTTGGTACAACCCCATAGCTGGATTCAACATGTCCATGCAGGCTTAATAATCGGTTTATATAAAAGTATTTTATTCTATATTGATACGGTGCACTTTCGTCTGAGTAATCAATAATTTTTTCTAAATTTTATGACTAATTCCACTCTTTTCATTTTAACATGAGCTCTCCAGCGCTGTATGTCATACCCAAATATTAACAAATTTCACTTGTATAGTATTTACGCTAACAGGTTTCTTTTATTTGTGAAACTGAAAGGGGTAGATTTAGCCCCATTCAATTTAATTCGCCACTGTTTAGTCCAATTCTTATTAACTGACGTTATTGTCGCTTCTTCGTGATCTTTGTCTACAGCCATAATTGCACTGTCATCAGCAAAGGTGGATATCGTATCTTGCTCCGATTCAGGAATATCATTGGTGTATAGTAAGTAAAGGTCTTGTGGTAGTCCTGCCTTGATTTCATTTAGTTTAGAGTAACCGTTTTCCTGTTAAACTCTAAAAGCTGGATTTGAAATATAAAACTTCAGAAATTGTGCAAACTGTGCCGAAGTTGCTTATTTTGATAGTTAAGTCCGTCGTATCACACTTTATCAAAAGCCTGTGCCACATTAAGACTTCCTTCCAACGACTACTTAATTATAGCTGTGCTTCTATGGACTTGATCTATAGTAGAGTGATTGCGTCTGAAGCTAAACTGATGGCGTAGAATAATATTTTTATCTTTAATAACAGGCATAACCATTTAAAAAGTATTTTTCCAACAGATTTGAAATTACAAGGAGATGGGTCGGTAGGTCCAAACTTCATTCGGTGGTTTTCCGATTTTAGGAATCATTATCATCTTTGTTACTTTCCATATCTTGATTAAATATTTTAATTTAAATGATGTACTGATTATCTTACTTATGAGGGAGCTATTTTAGAATTTCGACCGTATTGATATTTCTTTTGGTGCAGTAAGTCAAATTTCACCCTCTTCTAGATTAAAGTTGTTTTCACCTGCATTTGGTTGGAATGTCAGTTCAAGATGATTAGCGATTCTATTGGTTTTTTTGTGCCCATGTACCATCTGCATTTTTAATCGATGGATTCTGTAAGGTTGATCCTTTTAGTCTTTTGGTGGCTCTCCAAAGTGAACAGTCATTGGACAGTTCATTTAGATAGTCACTACTATAGTTATTTTTAATTTTTTGAATCTTGAATTGTTGCGTTTAATATAATTTCATCAGCTGGCGATCTGGTTTGATGCCAAATTCTTCGGAGTCTTTTCTTTGCAGAAATTAAATCTTTATTAAATCTTTAATTTCTTTAGTTTGGGGAACAGTATTAGGGGTATTATCCAGGACAGCTTTCTGGATATTAACAAATGATTCTGCTTTGTTATCTATTCTCGTCAGGTTTAAAAATAAAAAACTGTAAGACTTTGGTGTTTAATAAATAATTTTTAATAAAATAAACATTTGAGATTCTTACTTTGCCGAATGATTTGCTTTTTAATGAAGTGTAATTATTGTAAAAATTTACTGCAAATGCTCGTTTTGGCCACAGGCGTAATGATTCTAGTAAAAAATCAAGCACAAAATATTCCATATTTATTTAAAATATGGTAAATTAAACACATTCGTTATTATTTATTAAAATATTGAAAAACATATTAGGGGGATTCGGATAAAATGGGGCATGTAAGATGTAGAGCCGCATTATTTAAATATAAAATTGTTCGGAATAGCTATTTAATATATATTGTTAAATTATAATCATATATTATTTTTATTTATTTTGTCTTGAATAAATTATACTAAATATTAAAAAAGTTGAGTTTTACTACTAATTAATATTTTATAAAATAGACCTTTTTATGAATCATGTGGAAACACGTGCTAATATCACTTAGGATTTTTGTTTGGAATTTCTTGATAGCTGATTTTTCCATAATCAGGAAAAAAGTGCTTTCATTAAAATTAGATTTGGCATCATTGTGTAAGTGGCGCACCATGAAACCTCAATTGGCCGTGATATATATTCATGGACGTGTCCAACCCGTATATGGTTGTAATATTTTTTTGCTGAAAAGAGTGAGGAAGATGGGGTATGCTATCTCTAACAACCTAACTAACTATTCGATACTATTTTGAGAGAGATAGAAATTGACCAAACCATCCTTTCATCTCTTTCTCTTAAATAACAAAGTTTTCACGGCTGGGAATGAGTATATGTCAATGGGGGAGTTCCCTCAATGTTACCACCCTAGAAAAAGGTCTACCAACGGGGAAGGATTATTTTTCGTCAAAATTTACTTCATTATTTTCGCATTGATAAAATATGTGTACAAAATTCTATTGAGCTTTCCAGAATATATCGTTAGTGAAATATAATGATTTTAATAAAATCTTACTTCGGATTGGTTGAAATTTCGTTGTCAAATGTCATTCGTCATAGAGTAAGTATAACAGAGCGACATGTTTCATTTTCAGATTATAGAATATTCAAACTACTCGACAAATTCAGTTTGTTCCCAATCCACCAAGGCTGTAGGTCAGTCGCTGAAAATGAAACATGTCGCTATGTTATACTCTATGACGAATGACATTTGACAACGAAATGGCAACCAATCAGAAGTAAGATTTTATTAAAATCATTATATTTCGTTAAAGATGTATTCTGGAAAGCTCAATAGAATTTTGCACATATATTTTAATCATTGCGAAAATAATGAAGTAGATTTTGACCAAAAATAATCCTTCCCCGTTGGTAGACCTTTTTCTAGGTTGGCAACATTGAGGGAACTCTCCCATTGCCGTTATATCTAAATTGAGATTTGTCATTTGATACTTGATAGATTTGTTGCATCATGGGGCAGAATATTATCAATCGTTTTTCTTTCTTCAGCTCTGTTTCTAGTAAATATCTAATACCAGATATGCAGTTAGATCTGCTACAAACGAACAAGCCATTTGTAAATATATTTCAATTGGAAATTAATGTTCACTGCGATCCGCAATCACCCGATATAAAGAAATTCAACCCAAAACAGAAAAAAGCAAAAATTCAGTATTTGTTAAGGGAAGGCAGTATTTTATTAAGGTTACTAAGACAAGCGCTAGTGATGACGTATGGGTCAGGGGTCACTGAATAAAGTATGTATCCGATATTTTTGATGATAGTGGATCAACTATAATTTCTATTTATTGTTTGAAATGCATTGGCGGCTCCTTGAAGGAGGCTAAGGGGACTCAGCCTCAAACACTAAACACGTGTTGCTCAACACAGTTGCCGTTTTTTCGACCAGTCCAATTGCCAAATGCCGTAAAAATTAGCTGAAAAATAGCCTGTCCTTTTTCAGTTCAGTACGGACGGTGGTATCCGACACATTCGTGTTGCGTGGGTCACCATTCCTGTCAGGTCGGCATCGGTAGAGAGATCATTTTCTACACTCAAACAAATTAAAACTTACAATGGGCCAAAATCGTTTATACAGCGTTAGTTTAATATCTATTGAAAAAGATTTAGTAAAACACTTAAAACAAAATGATACATGTTATGATTATATTATTGATAATTTTTCGCAAATTAAAGACCGTAAAATTCCGTTAATATATTAAAAAGTAAAAAAAAAAATAATAAAAAAAGTAAAAAACAAAAAAGTAAAAACCAAAAAACTAACAAATAATATTTTTTGGCAAGAGTAACTCTATACCTCCACGTTGGTTCTTGCTGGGCAATAATTAATTTTGTCACTGAAGTAGCTGGTACGGAAAAGATTAAATTAATTTTCTGAAAAGAGTATATTTTTACAAAAACGTTTATGTCCAGCCTCCTCTCTTAAAAAGTTCACTAGCTGCCACGGTTGGAATGTAGATTTTAAATTTTAAAATGAATTATTAATATTTCAAAATTTTCATAGTTCGGTACTTATTTTGTTGGAATTATTATGTACTATAAATTGCATATTTTTAAAGTTATACTCGCCATACTGAAAACTATATTAATCTTCTAGACTGAAATTCAGAAAGTTAAATGAGATTATATAAAAATGATTTTCCCAACTCTAACGTGTTCCTTGGTAAGTAATTAAAGTTGAAATTTTATTCAAAGATATAAACTTCTCTTCAATGGAATGCCAATCACATTTCTTTGAAACTAACTTTTTTTATTATATATAGCGAAAAAGGAAGAAAATAAGAAAAAATATGAGGTTTCTAGTCATTATTAATACATTTTATGTCATTAAACTTACCTCTAAGTTAGATGCTGATATTTGAATTTAACTTGAATGTATCTGAAATAAATAAATAACCAAATTCAAAAATATTAAAGTAATATGAATGGATTCACAAACATTCACAATTTTCACAAAATCAAAAATTATGATTCTAAATTTGATCGTTAATAATAGAATGAAATTGAATATTGTATATTTAACTACCCCTATTAAGTTATATATGAATAATTCATTTGCCTTTGATCAAATAACCATAAATAAATAGCGTGAGTTATAATAACTCCCTTGTGAGTAATGAAAAAACCATTAATATTCACTCCTAGACTGTCAAATTGAAGCAACTTGTGACGCTGGCTTTGCATATTTGTAATGATCTTTATAATTATTGATATAAAAATGATAGATCACGACATCTATCATAGGTTGATGGGTACCAACCGAGCAAGCCGCTAAGTAAAATCAAATCCTCTATAGAAGCTTAGATATTTCCTCTGTAGATACGAAACTGAGATTTTGACATCTGTGACCTCGAAATTGCCGCTAAATTTTTTATTTGGCTCCGCCCTTGCATTTGAATAATTGGTTCTAATTGGCCAAAATCTTTGACAGATTTTACGATTTTACTGTCATCGTAAACAAGAAAAGCGTAAAATACGTCTTGCATTTTTATGCTTTGTTGTGCCTTGCGATGATTATGAAGTGCATTTTTGGAGAATTTAAAAAAATGATTTTTTATTTGTGCACTTTCCCTCCTTAAATGAAGAATTGTTGAATATAACCTCTCAACGTATCCTACAACTGTTTAGTGTTTACTGAAAGTTACATTTAAACTATCACTTTTAAATTCATTACAAATGTTAAAATTAATTGTACACTGTATCACCGATATTTTTTATTATCATAGAAGCAATTTTATCTAAACACGTTTTATTTAAAAAAACATCGATTCTATTTCTAGTAAATAAACCACTTCATAGCTTTTAAGGTTATGTAGTAACAAAATGTAATTGTATTCAAAAATTACGAGAGTCGAACAGGCCCAACCCATTTTATCATTATCTCTTTTCAATCCATCTTAAAGGAGAGAGTGGGTGCAAATCATCAAATTACAGCCAATCAGGTCCTTGCATCCTCACTGACAGATTTACATTGCGTCTTTTGGCAAAGTGAGGGTGGGCCTCAGTTTGAAGGTCATAGCGACGATATTCTCATTTCATTCATACAACTTGGTGCCGGTAGATGGTGGAGCCCATCCGCCATCATAATGAAGCAGGGGGGAAGCGGTCACCACGCAATTAAATCAAAAACAGAGCGAGTAAGTTTTTGAAACTATACACCCCGACAATTATCATACATGTTTCACCCCAATTATTAATTATTTGATGTTTGCAACTTTGACATTCGGTTTTTTAATATGTACATATCGGAGAGTAAGTATCATTTCGACAAGGAATCCGAATCTAACGTTAAAATTTTTAAATTAATAAACAATTTTTTTTAAAAAATTGTCGAAAATCCGCTTTGTGAAAACTGTAAAAAAATCCTCTGAGTGAGGCCTGGAAAGAAGTCGCGACCATATTTTCTTTGCTACCATCTTGAGGCGTGACCCAGGCCAAAACAATCGAGAAAAAAATATAATACGACCTAACTAATACTGAACTGGGGGTAAACCGAGCCAAGCTGAGAGAAAAAAATCGAAAGAAAGAAGCAAGTGTAACTACCAACGTTTTATTCGTTGATTTAAAATATTGGATTATTGTTTCACCCTGTATACTATTAGGAATTCCTAAAATATATTTTGTTACAAAAATTGACTTCTTAAAAATGTATTTTAAATGATTGAATCATTCGAAGTAACGAGAAGATTAAAAAATTGTTTTTCCTGCTTAATTCCATAATAAACCAATTATTTGTGTCCTACAGATAAATTTAAACAACAGTTTACGGACCAACTTCATATTGACACAATCTTATTGTATTTAGATTCACCTGATTTAAATGATACGCTGTGTAAATCGATAATTTAGTGCTAAGTTAATTTATTATTATGTTTGTTTAGGGTCCTAGTCAGTAATTTGGTACTCATTGAATATAATGGAAGTTCGTTTAGTTCCACTGATTTTTTACAAATCGTTTATAAAAGTATTCACAATTTTTTGACAAGTTACTTAATTATTTATTATTTTTATTATTTGATATACCAGGAAATATTTATATACAGTGTGTTTAAAAATTTAACCGAAGTTTAAGTTATTTTATGCGATAAATGTAACTTTTTTTTTGGACGTTTATATCGCAGAACGTAGATATTAAACCTTTATTTAACAAGTGAGCTGTTGCCAACTTTATAAAGTGGCCTTAATTTTAAATGCAACTTATAAAAATTTGATAAAAATTATTTTTAAAATAATATCTTCTACCTGTTCATTTAATTAGAGTACTATTTTCTCGGACACGCTGTATACGTTAGGACTAAACCCTTTTTTATTACTGAGGCCGAAAAGTGAAAATTCAAAAAACTCCTATCTGGACGTCTTTCTGTCTGTAAACACAATGGGTAACTCTCGAATGAAAGCTCTGATCGAGTTCCGGTTTTCATTTTACTTGTTAGTTTTCTCGAGGATAGAATCCCATTGAAATTCAGCAGGATCGGGCAGACCCTGCCCCACGTCTCATCATTTATAATATTACTTTACATGTACCTGAGAATATTGGTCAGGATCGCACCAGCCAAGCCAATCAGGCACCCGATGGGCCGAAGTCCTGAAACTGTGTACCACAGTTTGAGCGTCCCTAGAAAATTTAGCTTACTTTTACGCATTCAGGTCGAAATAAAACATGACACATGTTTTTATTATTTTTTTTCTGTTCTTTTCAATTTCTTCTTCTCTATTTTTTGTGATTTCAATTTTTTTAAATTTATTACCTTTAAAAGTTTTCTGTTTTTTTAAATTTTTGTCATTTTTAAAATTATGATTTTTTATATTTTTTTTTCTTCTGTGATTTTCTAAATTACTATTTTTTCCACATTTTTTTCTGATTTTGATTTTTTTTTATTTTTTCTTTTTTTCTATTTTTCCCATATTCTTTTTATGTTTAAATATTTTTCCTTTTTTGTTATCTAATGCTGAAATCTTTTAAAAATTTTATGACGATATTATTTGAATCTTTTTAATTTTTTTTTTATTTTTTTATTTTTAATTTTAATTAATCTTTCCGATTTATTACTCATTTTTTCAGTTTTTCCGTATCTTTTCATCTTTTTACATTTTTAAGCTTTGTTATTTTTTTTTAATTTTGGATTTTATTTTTTACCGGTTTTCTTGTTTTACTGAGGCCCAAAAGCAGTAATAATTTGGTAATGTTTCTATCACTTTTCTGTATGTCTGTCTGTCTGTTTTCACATTACTAGTTAGTTTTCTCTAGGGTAGAAAACAATTGAATTTGAGCAGGATCGGACTGGCCCTTCCGGTACCCAGCATACAAATTAGATGCTGTATATAAGAAATTTTTGAAGTTAAAATTTTTAGAACTTTTTCGACGTCACATCATGTATGTGAGAAGTTTCGTCAGGATCGCACTAGCCATTTCGGTACCCGATATGGGCCGAAGTTCCGAAACGGTAAACCATCCCTCGAATTTTTTATGTAGGTAATTTTTAGAGGCTAATAAGAAATTTTAATTCCATGACGACCTTAATCAATATTTCAGTTTGGCCACTCTAACTTATCCATTGAAGTAAACTGATATGCCTCAGTAGATCAGTTGCCGTTCGATTTTTTATGATGTTTTGGCTTTTAATAGATTCATTTTAGGTTAACGTATGTTTTTCTGGTTGTTAGAATAGATATTGTTCTGTCATTTCAAATTCTACTAAAAACATTTAAGAACATATTTTTTTTTCAGATAATGAATAACTCGTCACTAACAAATGCCACCGAAGAAGACTCCGAAGAGTACATAGAATTTTTAATTCAAAGAAATTTGTTAATTAAAATATATTTAGAAACGTATACGGTTTTATCTTTAATATGTGTTGCACTAAATATATTGTTTATTTATGTTACTTTTAGATATCGAAGGTTAAGATATGAAAAGGCCAATATAATCCTATTAAATTGGGCGATACTTAATACTTTTTTTATGATATTTCAACCAATTTCAGCCAGAATTTCATTTACATGGTTTAATATAATCTTGTCGAATAGAACTATGTTTTGTATATTACAACAAACCGAATATACTGCTTTGTTCGGTTGTGTGTTGATGATTATGTTACTGCTGACATACTGGTATTTTAAGTTGTACCATCCCAGAAGATGTGTAAAATTTTCAAATCATATAAAGCTTTACATTGCAAGCATATATATAATCTCTGTATTTGTTTTGGGTTTACACTTAGGAAAATGCTGTGGTAATATGTATTTTGTTGTAGCAGAAATATCTTTGATTTCAGTTAACTTAATATTTATTGTATTTATGATTATTATGAATATCATTCATTTTATAAAACGAAGAAAGTTGATTTCAACCACGGTAGTTTCAAACATTCCTCTACTATTGTCAAATGCATATTTTGTTTCTATTTTTCCAACTTTAATTGTTATTATTGTTGAATTAGTTTTTTGGGTTCCTAATTTTACTGAAATTGCAATAATCTTTACTGCTTTAATTTTAGCTCTTATGAATCCTATTTACTTTTTCATTATTTTATGTAAACGTGATAAAGACTATAGAACATTCTTTACATATTTTTTACAATGTAAATGTCATAAGTATGGAACTGATGAAATGGAAGAAGATCCCGTTGCTTTTAATGGAAATAATATGCAACACAATATATAATCAATATTATTAATAAAAAACAAATTTTGAACTACGTAAACTTTAATCTATGTTTTATTTATAATTATAATTATAATAATTTTGTGTAAGTTTTGGTTTTATTGGATAAAAAATATTAACAAAAATAAAAGGTGCAAAAAAGGAGCATTAAATTTGGAGTGCCTTAAAAGTTTGTGATGCAAAAAATGAGGAACCAATTCAAGAAGAATTAAAAATTAAATCTGAACCCAAATTAGTACAGCTAAGTATTAAATTAAAAAAAGAAATAAAAAATTTGTGTTTGATGAATTAAAATTGTTGAAAATTCCCGCTATTTTTGTATATGACTTTATTTTTTAAGAAAGATCTATTATAGCTTATTTTGAATTCTGTTTGCAAAATTGTTTTTACAAACAAAACATTAGAATTCCTGTTTGTCCGTAGTTTGCAGATAATATTTTCGAACGTAACCAAATCAAATCATTTATTGATACTTTTTACAAAAGAGCTTGTAAGCTATAGGACTTGTCAATTTACATTTTTTTGTACCTTACATTAATAACAACACACAGATATAACAATAACAAACAAAATAGGAATAAAAATAAAATTTAACATTTAATTAAAATATAAGTAAAACTCATCTATTGTATAGGGCGTTATATGTAAAAGATGGGTTTTCATTTTCGATTTAAATATTGTGAATTTTTTAATAGATTTATATTTACTAGGTAAGATATTGTAAAATCTCAGCCCAAGAATGTCATATGAATGTGCACGTAATGCTAACCTATTCTTTGGCATTCTAAAATGTTCTTTAGCTCTTGTATTATAATTATGAACCATTTCATTCAATTCACGATGGTGTCGATTCTTAAATGTATATAATAATGCTTCAAAGATATATAAACCGTAAACTGGGAGTATTTTGTATTCTTCGAAAAGACCACGGCAAGAAGTTAGCGTAGATACATTGGCAATGGTTCTAACAATCTTTTTTTGTGAAATAAAAACATCTTTAATTATAGATGATAGACCCCATATCAAATTCGCAAATCTTAATCTAGACTGCACCTGTACCATTATAAAATAGGAGTAAGTGAGGAATATCCAATACTTGTTTCAGAGCTCTAATTTGAAAACAGGTTGAATTTAGTATTTTTATTAGTTTATTGCTAAATGAGAGATGGCGATCAAAATACACTCCTAGAAATTTTATAGAGTCTACGTTTTCAATATCATTGTTACTAATTCTTATTTCTATATTAGGTACATTTCGGTTTTGTCTGGTACTATAATAAACTTGTTTGGTTTTGAATGTATTTAGATACAGTGAATTAGAACATAACCAATTATGCATTTTTTATATAGAATTTAACATGCTGTTCTGGAGAAGATCTTTGTCTTTATTTACAAATAAAGCTGTTGCATCATCTGCATATATACAAGTTGCTGCAGAAGACAAAATACTAGGTAGCTGGTTTATATAGAGAATAAAAAGAATCGGCCCTAATACTGAGCCTTGTGATACGCACACGTTAGTTTGCCTATCTCTTGATAAACGAATGGATTGATATCCATTAGCAAAGTGATTAATTTTTACGTTTTGCGTCCTACCATTAAGGTAAGAGTGAAACCAATCATTTGCGATTCCTCTAACACCTAGTGAAACGTTCCTACCCTAGGCCACTTAATCTCTTATTAATTCCCATTTTTAATTACTATTTTCCCTATATTTTTCTATTTCCGTAGAATTATTTTACTTATAAATTCTAATTTTATTTTTCCCTGTATAAAATTTACGCTTCAAATATTTCTCTTAAAATTCGTCAAAGACTCAAAATAGCTAAAAAGTTGTCCTCTGGAATGCCTACGTCACGAAATGAGATAATTTCTGGGTATAAAAAGGGCATAAAATGAGAAATAAAATCAGTCTGAAAATTTTTACCATCGCCTAAACTATCTAACAGTACCTACGCTTCGCTGCGAGAAAAAATAAATAAAAAACCAGCCAGAGAGAGAAAAATCAGTTCCTGTAAAATTACCCATCGACGAAAACAACAATTATTTTGTAGACCTGTGTCTACTGCCAACTCCAACCCCATAATAATTATTTGTAGGCCTTTACCTATCGTATAGAAAACAACTGTCCATAAAACCAAAGAGAAAATAAATAGAGAAAAATAACCTAAAATTCGTTACAAAATAAAAATATCTATCTAAATAAAATGTCTCAAAAACACCCCCAATTCAAAATCCGGGGAAGAAAATTCATATTTAATTTGCGTCCGGACAAGTAAACCTTTTGTTTAATAATTGACCGTTCACAGCGGCGCGCCGTTGTGTGTACGGAAGGGTTAAGTCATAAGTCTCATTTACCAATTACAACAATACACAATACATTACACAGAAAATCTTGTGTTTTTATGAGTTGGTCAAGATTGTTACTATGTCTATTAGACAAAAAAAGAATTAATTATTTTGGGACGGTAGGAGGCAATGTGATCTCCCCTCCCCGTGAAATTTTCCCAATGAGGAATGTCGCAGACGGCAATAGACCCGCGGGCATTCCATCTTCCTACCAGAATGATTAGGACATTATTGACCATAGTAAATACACGTGATTTCAAATCACTAAAAAGGTTATAAAATAGAAACAAACAGAAATATAAAAATAATTACACAAACACAAAATACAAATTGGTAAAATGTGACAAATGTCTTCTCTTTCGTCCACTCAGTAGCGGGTCTCTGTGAGGGGTCCTCACATACAAATAAAGTAAAGAGTAAATAATGTTTCAAGGTTTTGATTTTTGTAATTATCATAAAAGGTTGAAATTACGGAATATACAATTTGAAGGTTTTTCAGTGTTTTATTTTTTTTTACTTGCAGCAAACTTTACTATAACGAATAAAAATACAGCACAACTGGGTCCTTTAACAATACTAGGCGATCAGGTATATTTTATGATAAATTTGAGTATGGAAGTTTCTTACCGAAATGGCCATCGGTTTGTTACTTTGTACTCGCCTTTTTCATGAGATAAATGGCCAGGGGGGTGGGAGGTTACACTAGGTTATACATTTTTTGAAGTAAAAGATCATGTTGGACGCAATCGAAAGCTCGACTAAGATCGCAGAAAATCCTAGCCGCACATTCGCCTGCGTCCAGAGCATTCAATAATATTTCATAAAAAGATTGAATTGCAGTAATTGTAGAAAAGCCTTTACGAAAACCATGTTGACTTGGGTGAATTACATTATTTTTTTTTAGGAATTTGATTTTTTTATTCTTTCAGGAAATATTCCGATTTTAAAGGAGGCGTTAATTATGTGACAAAGAGGTTCTGCTATTCTACTGGCAATTTTTTTAATTACGTGACTAGAGATTCCATCTGGACCAAAACAATGTTTTTTAATTTATAGTTAATAATGTTTAAGATTTCTTCTTCAGTTACGTGTGGTAGAAATAAACTATTCTTCAGAGATAGTACAGGGTGATTTACTTTAATGTGATTTTTATCTATTTTATTTATCACGCTGTAAGGAGCTTCTATAAAAAAAAATCATTGAAAATATTGGCTACATTTTGAGGATCTTCCTCAACACTTTCATCCTGTATAAGAGATACTTTTGCTGCTTTTTTTTTCCCGTTAAGGTAGAGGTCAAATTCCAAGTGGCTTTATTTACATTATTAGAGTTGTTAATTTTATTTAAAAAATAATTACTCTTTGTTTCTCTAATCAGGTTATGATGATGTTTTTTTGAAGTTTGTATGTTTCTTTTAATCCGGAATTATATTTTTGTTGATAAAATAGTTTTTACTTGAGAATTTGACATCTTCGTATCTTATAATTTGTTTGTTTCTTCTCGTTGCATTCTGAATACAGCTTATATACAATAAACGAGGAAAGTGTGTCGTCACAAATGTCATTCTTGTCAAAAACTGATTCCAAACATCCTTGAGGTGCAAAAAATAGCGTATGTACCACATGGCTAAAGTAGCACGTTAATCCGTTGGTACATAATATACTATCCTCCTCCCGTTAAATTGCTTCTGGATCATAGATGGCGCAAGTAAACACATTTTCTACTTAAAATTTAATTTTTTTTAAGGATAAAGCCTCGATCCCATATCTATGGATACAACACACGGACAATACGAAATGCTTTATTCCTTTTTTCTATCTTGTTTAAATTCGAACCAGTAAAGACAGCATGCATATAACTTTGATATAGAACAATGGGAATTGGAATTTCTTG
This sequence comes from Neocrepidodera transversa, assembly GCA_963243735.1. Lineage (NCBI taxonomy): Eukaryota > Metazoa > Arthropoda > Insecta > Coleoptera > Chrysomelidae > Neocrepidodera > Neocrepidodera transversa. Next base: position 9,820,844 of record OY725338.1, read on the forward strand.
GTTTTCAATAGTGTTGAAGGATATCGTCACCACTAACCAAAAATACACTTTTTTAACACTCTGCGTACGTTTCGCTAATTATGTTAACATCATCAAGAGGTAATGATAACACTCTACGTGCATTTCGCTCCCTATGTTAGCATTATCAGGAGTTGATAATAAAATAAGTTTATCGTCAATTATGGTGGAGTTGTCATCAACTACTGATGATGCTAACATAGTTAGCGGAACGTACGTAGAGTATTAGAAAAGTGTAGTTTCGGTTAGTGGTGACGATATTGTTCAACATTAGAATAACGTTATTATTACATAAATAAGTTTATTATTATTTATTTCTTAAAATATTAGATTTTCTTGAATTATTGTTTCACCCTGTATACTATTAGGAATTCCTAAAATATATTTTGTTTCAAAAATTGACTTCCCAAAAATGTATTTTAAATGATTGAATCATTCGAAGTAACGAGAAGATTAAAAAATTGTTTTTCCTGCTTAATTCCATAATAAACCAATTATTTGTGTCCTACAGATAAATTTAAACAACAGTTTACGGACCAACTTCATATTGACACAATCTCATTGTATTTAGTTATACCTGATTTAAATGATACGCAGTGTAAATCGATAATTTAGTGGTAAGTTATAGTTTATTATTGTGTTTTGTTTAGGGTTCTAGCTAATAAATTGGTGTTCATTGAATATAATGGAAGTTCGTTTAGTTCAACTAAATTTTTACAAATCGTTTATAAAAGTATTCACAATTTTTTGACAAATTACTAAATTATTTATTATTTTTATTATTTGATATATCAGATCTTCCAGATCATTTTTATACATGAGAATTAATTGAAAAGGAAATATTTATATACAGCGTGTTTAAAAATTTAACCTAATTTATAAAAAAAATTGACAAAAACACCAGATTTCAATTTCGAAAAATAAGAAAATGATGTATCGGGTGGCCAAGTGATATAATTTGTAGTGATCATGTAATAATTGCAGAATAACGCGTCATAAAAAAGGTTAAGTTATTTTATACGATAAATCTAAGTACCTAACACTTTTTTTATATCGCAGAACGTATATATTAAACCTTTCTTTAACAAGTGCGGTGTTGCCAACTTTATAAAGTAACATGGATTTTAAATGCAACTTCTAAAAATATTATTTTTGATTTAAATTTTTTTTTTTTTTTGAAATAATGTCTTCTACCTGTTTCTTTAATTAGAGTACTATTTTCGCGGACACCCTGTATATTTTAGGAGGAATAGAGTTCAGTTAAGTACAGTGTCGGTTTGAATTAAGCCTAAACCCTTTTTTTATTACTGAGGCCCAAGAGTCAAAATTCAAAAAAATCCTGTCTGGACGTCAGTCTGTAAATACTATAACTCTCGAACGAAAGCTTTGATCGAGTTTCCGTTCGCATTTTACTTGTTAGTTTTCTCCAGAATAGGACCCCATTGAAATTGAGCAGGATCGGGCCGGCCCTGCCGGTACCCTCCATATAAATTAGGTATTTTTCATAGAACACATTTTTCCAGTTAAAATTTTTAGAACATTTTCCACGTCACATCATTTATAATATTACTTTACATGTACCTAAGAATATTGGCCAGGATTGCACTAGCCAAGCAATTCTGGCATCCGATGGGCCGAAGTCCCGAATTTGTACTTTACTGTTTGAGCGTTCCTATAAAATTTAGCTCACCTTTACGTATTCAGATCGAAATAAAACATGACACATATTTTTATAATTTTCTTATTTTCTTTAATTTTTTTCTGATTTTTCTAATTTTTTCCTGTATATTTTTTTCTAGATTTTTATAATTTCAAATTTTTTACTTTTTTTAAATTCATGGCCTTTATACATTTTTTTAATTTTTGTCTTTTTTAAAATTCCGATTTTTTAAATTTTGTTTTCTTTTGTGATTTATTAATTTACTGATTTTTCTACATTTTTTCAGATTTTTGAAATTTGTTTTTATTTTTCTTTTTTATAACATTTTTCCCATATTCTTCTTAAGTTTAAATATTTTTTTCTTTTTGTTATCTAATGAATATGACGAGATTATCTGAAATTTTTTGAATTTTTTTTTGAATTTTTTTTTATTTTTAATTTTAATAGATCTTTCTGATTTATTACATACTTTTCTGTATTTTTTATTCTTTTCACATTTTTCAGCTTTTTTTATTTTTTTTGATATTTTATTATATGAATTTTTGCTAATTTTCCGTTTTTTCTGTTCATTTTTTCATTTTTCTAATTTTTATTTATATTATTTTTAATTTTAACTTTATTATTCTGATTTATTACTTATTTTTATTTTTGCTAGTTTTCTTGGTTTACTGAGAGTCAAAAGCAGTAATAAATTCATAATGTTTTTATCACTTTTTAGTAAATCTGCCTGTCTATATGTAAACATCATAAATCTCGAACGAAAGCTACGATGGATTTCCGCTTTTCATTTTCTCCAGGGTAGAACCCAATTGAATTTGAGCAGTATCGGACCGCACTTTCCGGTATCCGCCATACAAATTAGACGTTTTACATAACAAAAAATTTTTCAGTTAAAATTTTTAGAACTTTTTCCACGTTTCTTCATGTACATCAGAAGTTTGGACAGGATCGCACTAGCCAATCCGCTACCCGATGAGCCGAAGTCCCGAAACGGTACAACACCATTTGAGCGCCCTAGAATTTTTTTAAATTTATTTTCATCGACATTAAATAAGCAAAGCAAATATCAATTACGCTATTGAATTCTAAACGGAATAATTATGCAGGTACTTTTTAGAGGCTAATAAGAAATATTAATTCAAAGACCCTTAATCGATATTTCAGTTTGGCCACTGGAACTTTGCCATTGAAGTAAACCGATATGGTTTAGTAGAGCAGCTGCAGTTCGAATTTTGAGGATGTTTTACCTTTTAATAGATTTATTCTAGGTTAATGTATGTTGTTGTTGTTAGAATAGATATTTTTCTGTCATTTCAAATTACTAAAAACATATTTTTTTCTTTCAGATAATGAATAACTCGTCACTAACAAATGCCACCGAAGAAGACTCAGAAGAGTACATAGAATTTTTAAATCAAAGAAATTTGATGATTAAAATATGTTTAGAAACGTATACGGTTTTATCTTTAATATGTGTTGCCCTAAATATATTGTTTATTTATGTTACTATTAGATATAGAAGGTTAAGATATGACAAGGCCAATATAATCCTATTAAATTGGGCGATACTTAATACTTTTTTTATGATATTTCAACCTATTTCAGCCAGAATTTCATTATCATGGTTTACTCTAACATTGTCGAATAGAACTATGTTTTGTATATTAGAAGAAACAGAATTTACTGCTTTATTCGGTTGTGTATTGATGATTATGTTACTGCTCATATACTGGTATTTTAAGTTGTACCATCCCAGAAGATGTGTAAAATTTTCACATCATATAAAGCTTTATATAGGAATCATATATATAATTTGTTTGTTTCTTTTGGGTTTACATTTAGGAAAATGCTTTGATAAACGTGCATTTTTCTTTTTAGTAGGTGAAGTATCTATGGTTTTAGTTTACTTAATATTTATTGTATTTATGATCATTATGAATATTATTCATTTTATAAAACGAAGAAAGTTGATTTCTACCACAGTAGTTTCAAACATTCCTCTACTATTGGCAAATGCGTATTTTGCTTCCATTTTTCCAATTTTAATTGTTATTATTATTGAAATAATTTTTTGGATTCATAATGTTACTGAAATTGCAATAATGTGTACTGCTTTAATTTTAGCTGTTATGAATCCTATTTATTTTTTCATTATTTTATATAAACGTGATAAAGATTATAGAACATTTTATACATATGTATTAAACTGTCAATGTAATAAGTACGGAAATGATGAAATGGAAGAAGATCCGGTTGCTTTTAATGGAGATAGTATGCACTACAACTTATAATGAATTTTATTAATAAAAGACTAACTTAATATTCTCTTTTATTTATAATTATAATACGGAACTAATAAATCCAAAAACTGATGATTAAGAACTAAATTCAATAATTTAATTATTTTGTGTATGTGCTGGCACTAGTTTTGGTTTTATTAGAAAAAATATAAGTACAAAAATAAAAAGCGTGAACAAATATTATTAAGAATCTATATAAGTTAACATCAAGCAATAATCGAAGGACCAACCAATGAAATATTGGATTTTATATTATCATTATTATTATAACTACATTTGAATCAGTTACCTAAACTTGAATAAAAACAATAAAAATTAAGGTGAACTGTAAAGGTTATTTTTTCACCCATTTATTAAATTTAAAAAGAAATTATTACAACCAAATTATTTTTTGTCACTTAAAATATTTTATAAAAAATTAGCAAATCACTGCTAATACGCACTATTTTAACAAATCACTGATAATACGCACTATTCACTTTTTATTCTAGTTATTTACAATACTATTGTGAAATCTCAGAAATATTATTTTATTTGTGATAAAATAGGCGCGGTCAACACCGCTATTTTGTAAACCTCTCATTGGGAGACAATTTATCTCCGCAATGATCCAGAACAGAAGCTTGTGCCACTGTCTCGCTTTAGTAACTAAAGATTTCCAGTCATAATAGATTGAACCATTTTAAAGAGTAACATGCGAGTGTTTTGCTTGAGAAGCCAAAGAACAATGCATAAGAAGAATGCATTTTATATGGTATTTAGAGGTTAGGTTATTTTATTTTAACTAAGATGTCTAAAAACTGGGCGATCTCTACCTACTTGATTTTGACTGATTTTTGAGAGATTACTAAAGTTTCAGATTAAAAATTTTAGATGGCGCATACATCGCTCATAGTAAACTGTAATCACAGATCACACAGGGTGTATTTATAATCCGGTACTGAATAGAGACGAATGTTCGAATCTGCAGCTTTACACTGTCCACATAAAATATAGTACGGCCCCATTTGACGAAAAGTATCCATACGTATGCACTATTTAGAACTATTCCTTATAAACCAATACTAATACCACATACATAAAAAAATCCGCATTGACACTGACAGAAAATAATTTATTTGACATCTCATCTGCTTTAAGTGATCTGTGACAAACTAAGCTAGGACACGAACAATTCTAAACAGCGCCATCTTACAAAATTCTGGTAAGTTCTATTGAACGCAACAGGTGGTACTCCCAAAAAGTTCGAAACATAATCTAATCAGTGGATACACCAGTCTTTTTAGACATCTTAATTTTAACCCAGCCACTTCATACGTACGTGATCGGGTGAGAATTTAAATGATCTCATTTGTTTGAAATATGGCCTGATGTGGTTTCATTCTTTTTACAGGATTGGAATCAGCGTTGCCAACCGTACTATAATTATAGTATTTGTACTAAAAATTTCAAAGTAAATATAGTACGCACTTTGTACTATAATTTTATATTTTTACAATTTATAACAATATACTATGATCAATCACAGTCTTCTGTCATCCACCCAACTAAAAAGATCTACGATTTTTAAGGATTCTTAAGAACTTTTAGGATTTTAAAGGATTTTTAATAATTTTTAAGATTTTTTGGGATTATTATGAATTTCAAGGACTCTTGAGGATTTTTAAGAATTTTAAACTATTTTTAGGGATTTTAATGGTTCTTAAGGATTATTTTAGGATCTTTAAGAATTACTTAAGATTTTTAAGTAATTTTAAGTATTTTTAGGGATTTTTTCAGGATTTCTTCAGGATTTTTTAAGGATATTTTAATGATTTTAAAGTATTTTTAAGAATTTGTATGATTCTTAATTTTTTTCACAATTTTAAGGGATTTTTAATAATTTTGAAGGGTTTTTAATGCATTTTTGGGATTTTTAAGGATTTTCAAGGACTATTAAAGATTTTTAGGTTTTTTTAAGAATATCAAACTATTTTTAGTAATTTTAATGTTTTTAAGGATTGTTTTGGGATCTTCAAGGATTGCTAAAGGTTTTTAAGTAATTATAAGGATTTTTCAGGATTTTTCAGAATTTTTTAAGGATATTTAAAGGATTTTAAAGTATTTTTAAGAATTTCAAAGTTTTTTCTAATATTTTTAACGATTTTTAAAATGTTTTCAGGATTGTTTTAGGATCTTTAAGAATTGCTTAAGATTTTTAAGTAATTTTACGAACTTTTAAGGATTTTTTTAGGATTGTTTAAGGATATTTTAAGGATTTTAAAGTATTTTAAAAATTTTCTAAGTTTTTCTTAATATTTTTAACGATTTTTAAAAATTTTTCAGAATTTTAAGGGGTTTTAAATGATTTTTAAGCATTTTAAAGAATTTTTAAGGATTTTTAACGATTTTTAAGGACTTTTAAAGATTTTTAGGGATTTTTAAGAATATCAAACTATTTTTAGTGATTTTAATGTTTTTAAGGATTGTTTTGGGATCTTCAAGAATTGCTAAAGATTTTTAAGTAATTTTAAGTATTTTTATGGTTTTTTCAGGATTTTTTAAGGATATTTTAAGGATTTTAAAATATTTGTAAGAATTTCTAAGTTTTTATTAATATTTTTAATGATTTTTAAAATGTTTTTAGAATTTTATTGGGTTTTTTATGATTTTAAGGATTTTCAGGATTTTTAAGAATTTTAAACTATTTTTAGGGATTTTAATGTTTTTTTCAGGATTGTTTTAGGATATTTAAGAATTGCGTAAGATTTTTAAGCAATTTTAAGAATTTTTAACGATTTTTTCAGGATTTTTTAAGGATTTTAAAGTATTTCTAAAAATTTCCAAGTTTTTCTTAATATTTTTAACGGTTTTTAAATTTTTTCAGAATTTTAAGGGGTTTTTAAAATTTTAAAGCATTTTAAGAATTTTAAAGGATTTTTGGGATTTTTAAGGATTTTTGGGATTTTTAAGGATTTTTGGGATTTTTAACGATTTTCAAGGACTTTTAAAGATTTTTAGGAATATTTAAGAATTTCAAACTATTTTTAGTGATTTTAATATTTTTAAGAATTGTTTTGGGATCTTCAGGAATTGTTAAAGATTTTTAAGTAATTTTAAGTATTTTTACGGATTTTTTCAGGATTTTTTAAGGGCATTTTAAGGATTTTACAATATTTTTAAGCATTTCCAAGATTTTCTTAGGATTTTTAACGATATTTAAAAAAAATTTCAGAATTTTTATGGGATTTTGAAAAATATTTGAGCATTTTAAACTATTTTTAGGGATTTTAATGTTTTTTGAAGATTATTTTAGGATCTTTAAGAATTACTAAAGATTCTTTAGCAATTTTAAGTATTTTTAAGAATTTTTAGGGATTTTTAAGAATTATTTTCAGGACAACGTAGTCGTAGATTTGGCAATATTAGAAACTGTTTCAAAGGCATATTAGACACCGTTGGAATTACTGTCATATGTAATAGAAACATAATTATAAAAATTGCTAAACTGAATAGTATTGATGTAAAAGGTAATTTGAAGTTGCTGAAAATTCACTAAAAATCAAAAACACAACCTCTCTTAAAATTAATGATATTAACGACTTAATCAAACACATTGCTCCTAGTAACGAGACACTTTTTATCTCCCTCTAACGGAAATAGAAATCTTTGGATTTTTTTTTCAATGAAAAATATCAAATTTTTGTTCTCAGTAACAAGACACTTTCCATCCCTCTTCAACGTTAAGGGAAATGTTTTAAATTTCTTTAATAAGAAAACTGAAACTTCAGTCTCAATAACAAAACTTTATATCTCCCTAACGACGAATAGAAATCTTTTTAATTTATATAACAAGAAAACTCAAACTTTAGCTATAAATAAAGAGACATATTGGTTTTATTACTCTCTAATGAAATTTTTTTTATGACAATAATCTAATTTTAGTAACGAGATATATTGCTTCTCATCTATATTTCCAGCTCCCAAACTATAAAATACAAGAGGATATAAGTGACGGAAATAATCAACCAATCGAATCATGTACTTATGAAATGAATACAAGCAAAAACAATTACATTACTATACGAAAACAAGAAAACTAAGTTTCCTTTTTTTTATTACCAATACGTTAGGCCGAAAAAAAAGTAAACTAAATTAAATAAAAAAAATCTTGGTATCACTTTAATGTAACTTAAAAAATAAATTAAACAATTATACCTGGTTTTAATATTCTCATTTGGATGAGACATGAATGAGCACAAATATTTTTACCGTATTTTAAATAAAATTTTATCAACAGAGAACGAAATCTGGGTGTTGGTCACTTGGTCGCAGCGGTCAATTTTGTCAACCGGGTTCCGTAATCCCACCAGTAACTTAGTCGCGAATTTTAAAATTAGATGGGCCACTTGGTCGTAGTCAGCTTTAATTCCTAGTGCCAAAAAACTTCAAAATGTACATTATTTGGTAAAACTATCACGTGGTCGAATGAAAAATAGTGTACATTATTTGTGTGAAAGTGATTTTTCATACTCGTGTAAAAAATGTCATTTTCCGCACACATGTACTATTTATAATTAGGTCTATTTATTAACTAGAAAAAAAATTATTTATATTGACAGAAAGTCTATATAGTTTTATCTCTAATTTAATTTATTTTCAGATATTTTTAGAAATTGATAATAATATCTGGTCATTGGACGGTAAAAATTGTCTATTAGATAGATAATGTAAAAATTGTATATACAGGGTGTTTCATTGGGAAAGTGACATACATTAACTGCAGATAGAGGACACCTAGACGATCTCAAAAACCCCATACTTAATGGGTCTAACTACTTTAATAACCAAGATACAGGGTGTTTTATCTATTTTGCCAATTTCTTGCATGGTTCATAACTTTCTAACCACACTGTATATTTTAATGATATTTAGCGGGCATGTTTTGTTTAAAGTGTTCAATCGATCAATAGATTTACAATAAAATAAATCCAGGTCAGGATTAAAAAAAATAATATAATATTCCGAGACAAAAACAACACCCTGTATATCAGATTTTTCTAAAATAGATTCGGTATTTGCAAAGAGCACGAAAAAATGAATTTAGTGATATACTTTGCATTTTCGGCAAAATGTTTTACTTGTAAAATTTTGAGTTGGAATTCTGAAATGCCGTGAAATTTTGAGTGCCCAAAATTGAAACTAATTTTTTTTTTAATGAAATTAAGTTTTAATGAAATGTAGTTAACCTAAATTGGTAAAATTCTAATTTTTTAAGTATTTTTTCATTATTTGTGATAAATAATTAACAAAAAAACATTCATCTTTAATTAATCAATAAATAATAATGAATCCACCAAAAATTTACTTAATGAAGAATTACAAGCATTTTAAAAAACGCCTAAAAATATTACACGGGATAAAACATGTTTTTAGTAATTTGACGCAAAAAATTCACTTTAAAAATAAACACAAGAACTAACTTGAGATTTATTTGAGGTTTCTTGAGTTTTTTGTGATTTTTTAATATTTTTCAAGATTTTTTGAAATTTTTATCAAATTCATTTTGGTTTTTTGAGACTCTTTGAATCTTTTGAGTTCTTTTGAGAATTTATGGGGTTTTTAATTTTTTTTAAGATTTTTTGAGGTTTTTTGAGATTCTTTTTTGGATTTTTTAAGAATTTATAGATTTTTTGAGAATTTTTTGAAGTGTTTTAAAGATTTTTTGAGATTTATTTGAGGTTTCTTGAGTTTTTTGTGATTTTTTAATATTTTTTAAGATTTTTTGAAATTTTTATGAAATTCATTTTGGTTTTTTGAGACTCTTTGAATCTTTTGAGTTCTTTTGAGAATTTATGGGGTTTTTAATTTTTTTTAAGATTTGTTGTGGTTTTTTGAGATTCTTTTTTGGATTTTTTAAGAATTTATAGATTTTTTGAGAATTTTTTGAAGTGTTTTAAAGATTTTTTGAGATTTATTTGAGGTTTCTTGAGTTTTTTGTGATTTTTTAATGTTTTTTAAGATTTTTTGAAATTTTTATGAAATTCATTTTGGTTTTTTGAGACTCTTTGAATCTTTTGAGTTCTTTTGAGAATTTATGGGGTTTTTAATTTTTTTTAAGATTTTTTGAGGTTTTTTGAGATTTTTTTTTGGATTTTTTAAGAATTTATAGATTTTTTGAGAATTTTTTGAAGTGTTTTAAAGATTTTTTGAGATTTATTTGAGGTTTCTTGAGTTTTTTGTGATTTTTTAATATTTTTTAAGATTTTTTGAAATTTTTATGAAATTCATTTTGGTTTTTTGAGACTCTTTGAATCTTTTGAGTTCTTTTGAGAATTTATGGGGTTTTTAATTTTTTTTAAGATTTTTTGAGGTTTTTTGAGATTCTTTTTTGGATTTTTTAAGAATTTATAGATTTTTTGAGATTTATTTGAGGTTTCTTGAGTTTTTTGTGATTTTTTAATATTTTTTAAGATTTTTTGAAATTTTTATGAAATTCATTTTGGTTTTTTGAGACTCTTTGAATCTTTTGAGTTCTTTTGAGAATTTATGGGGTTTTTAATTTTTTTTAAGATTTTTTGATATTTTTTGAGATTCTTTTTTGGATTTTTTAAGAATTTATAGATTTTTTGAGAATTTTTTGAAGTGTTTTAAAGATTTTTTGAGATTTATTTGAGGTTTCTTGAGTTTTTTGTGATTTTTTAATATTTTTTAAGATTTTTTGAAATTTTTATGAAATTCATTTTGGTTTTTTGAGACTCTTTGAATCTTTTGAGTTCTTTTGAGAATTTATATGGTTTTTAATTTTTTTTTAAGATTTTTTGAGGTTTTTTGAGATTTTTTAAGGTTTTTTGAGGTTTTTAAAGAATTTTTGAGTTTTTGAGATTCTTGAGATTTTTCGTGGTTTTTTGAGATTTTATGTTTTTTGAGGTTTTTTTAAGATTTTGTCAGATTTTATTTTTGAACTTTTTTAAGGTTTTTTTAAGTTTTTGAGATTTTTTAAGATTTTTTGAGGTGTTTAAAGAATTTTTGAGTTTTTGAGATTTTTGAGATTTTTCGTGGTTTATTGAGATTTTATGTTTTTTGATTATTGAGTTTTTTTTTATAGATTTTTTCAGATTTTATTTTTGAAAATTTTTAAGGTGTTTTGAGTTTTTGAGATTTTTTGACTTCTTTGAATTTTTAGAGATTTTTTGATCAATTTTTTGTGTTTTTGAGATATTTAATATTTTGAATTTTTTGAGATTTGACGTTCCACATTTATTGAGATTCTTTGTGAATTTTTAGATTTTTTAAGAATTTTTAGCGATTTTTGAGATGTGTTTGAAGCGTCTAAAATTTTTTTTAGATTTTTTTGGAATTTTTTTGAAGATTTTTTGATTTTTGAGATTTTTTGAGATTTTTATGGTTGAGATATTTACCTTTTTTGAATTCGTCGGGAAAGTATTTGGTCGACACAACCGATTTTTTTTGTAAACAAAAAAAATCTTTGTGCAAATAAAACATATTTATGTGAAAGGTGAATATTTGTTTAATTTATCTGATAAAAAAAAATTTGTTTTAACAAAAACAATAAAATAAAATTTAAAACAAAAAAGAAGAAAAGAACTGAAAGAACTTTACAAAAATATTTTTTTTTCCATGGACCCTCCCTGAGATAAGATATCTCATGCTCTAAAATAAATAAAGTAAAATAAATCAAAATAAAAATTGTAATCATTAAAATAAAAATACAAAAATAAAATTGTGGGATCAAAAATTGTAATAAACTCACAAATACAAAATATCATTACATATATATTTATGGTAAATTTTTTAAGCGCTCCTATTTCAACAAATATTTACATACACTTGATCAATAAAAATCTTGTTAATCTCTTGGTAATTTTTTTTTTGTAAAATTAAAGTTAGTTTTACTTTCGGTACCTCAACATAGTGATTTATTTTATTAAAAAATAAATCGATGTAAGTTTCTAAATTATTAGGATTTCTTTTGTTTATTGATAATTCAATGCAGTTAACCTAAAAATCGAACTGAAATATGGCGTCGTAATAAACCAGATTTGTCACAAAACCAACACTTATAAAACAGGGAATACTAGATTTTACAACTCTTTCTATGTTACGTTTTACTTTCCTTTTATAATAAAGATATTGGATAAGATTTTATAATATTTATGTTTGAATGTTATTATAAATAAAAGTATAAGTAGGATTGTAAATTTTGGATAATTTTCCAGTAAAATTTATCTAGTCACTATTGGTTGTAAACATATTTTCGTTTATTGTATTAAAATTCAGTCAATGCATTAGGGGCTATCCGCATCGGCCAGCCCAACTCTGTTCACTCTGTTGTTTAAGTATAATTTGACCTCCAAATATAATGTTGACAGTAGGAGTATTCTAATTTATCTCTACAGCGGTTGTATTAAGAAAACAGAAAACAAGTTATCACTGTTGATCCACGATACCATGATGTGTGTCTGCAATTTAAAATATTTAGGATAAACTGTTACTATTTATACTGTATATACGTACGTTAGTTAATCAATAAATAAAAGGTAAGTCTAAAACATTATTTTAATAGAAATTCTTGTTTGTATAAAAATATTTAATTTATTCGACGTTTCGGTTTCTTTCCTGAAACTGTTTTACAATTTTCACAACATAAAATGCTCCGTACTTTAAATTAAAAAAAAATAAAATTGGAAAAACATCGAAATGTCAAATAATTTTGCTGAAGAATTAACGTAAAATGTGCTTTTTTACTAAAATACAGTGTGTTTTGTTTATTAATTTACAAATTACTTTTGTCATTTATTACTGTTTAATATTTTATTGTAATTTATGCACTTTATAGTACATTAAAATGTTTAAGCTAGTATCAAATTTTACTATAAAATATTTAACACTGTTGAAATAATTGTTTAAAATCATTTAAAATTCTTAAATAAAACATCCTGTATATCAGCATATTTTATGTTTAATCTTCATATATAAGGACAAGGATTATTTAGTTATTCTATGACCCATTATTAATAAAACATCCTGTATATCTATCTCATTAAACTGTTTTTTTTAGTAATTTTTTATATAAACCAACGATTATGCTAATATTAGTTCATTTTTTAATAATTTCCGGTTTTATTTACACGAGTGGTATTTTTCTGGTAGTTTTTTTTTCAATGAATTATTCGAATTATAAATGTAAAATTTACTTATTCAAAAAAAATAAATAATAACAATCGATGGCTCTTTCATAGGCGTAATAATTTTTCTTTACTTCAATTATTATTGTTTTGTTATACATGAATAAATTTGTGAAAATTATCTATTGTTAATAGAAAAAGTATAATTCAGTATGACAATTTACAAAATGCAAACACACAGTTAAAATTAATTAATTTATTTTATTATTATAGTACGTTCATTATTATTATTATCATTATTATTAAATTTTACCTGTTAAAAAATGATAATCCAGATTACATGAATGTCAAAAGTAAAAATAAAAAACAACTTATTATTGATTGTATATAGGGACAGGATTTGTAGCCCTTATTGATTTATATTTTGGCCTAATTATCATTTCCTAGTTTAGATGTACATTTATTTTCCGTTCACGAATTTGTCTCACTCATGGAATAACTGTTCATGATTGTCAATTTTTTTTTACTATTTGAAGTCACCTTTTTCGCCACATACAGTGCCCCCTTCTAATTTTTGTAGATTAAAAATTTACAAAAATTTGAAAATTTTAAATGGCAACAGAGGTCGACTAATACCTCATTTGAATGGTGTTTTAATTATCTTTAATAGTTTAAATAATTTCAAATTTGCTTCAGTAGTTTTTGGTTTAATTAAATTTAAAATGTGGAATAACCTCGTCAGACAAAACGATATGATAGTGCTTGAATTGGATTACATCATTTTATGCTGGTACTTAAAGTCTATACGAAGTCAATCCGAACAGCTAAAAAAAAGATAAATGTACCGGGTCAGATAAATTTACTAGTTAAAATCATATAAAACCATATAAAATTGATGATTAGACCTCGTATGAATTTCTTATCAGCATCTAGTCGAACAAATAATATTGCCTGGACACACAAGCAATATATGAAGGTCAAAAAATGTCGGATCTACTGTGAACACCTGCATTGTATTTTCGACAGAATCGACAGTGGCGCTGCTTGTGGGCTTGGTTTAGGATTTAAATTAGTTTATTCTGCGTTCTTGGTGTCGTGTTTTTCTAAATTGCGTGGAAACCTTTTCTTGATGTTTCTGATAATGAAACAGACAATATTGAAATAGCCCTGCATACAACAGCAGTATGAGATTCCTTAACTCACTCTATTTTGTATGATACTGCTTAAATTTTAATTTTGGTCTTTAAGTATACAGTGTATTCTTGTTTAAACGTTTTTAAAGTGAATATTTTTCAAGATATTAGTATTATTTTGACAGTAATCATTTTGACAAATAACTTTCGCTTATTTTGCAAAAGTTTTACTAGCGATTTAATAAAAATGTTGTATTAACAAAATTATTCTTAAATTTGAAAAAGACCGGAAAAAAATCATTTCTCAAAATAATTAAAATTGAACTCGAAGTAACGTCTTTAAATAGAAACATCTCGAAAAATATCCATTTTAAAGAAATCGAACAAGAAAAAATTATTGCAAAATTCAAAACTTAAGCAATGTCATACAAAATAGGGAGAGTTAAGTTATGTATCTTTTAGATCAATTTAATTAATAGTTAATTAAGTTCAGTAAAAAAATATATACGAATTTCATAACTGTAGGAAATAATTATTTTTATATTTTTAAATAAAATACCCCGTATCTTGATAGGAGGAATATTTTATCCAAGTGTTTTGTTAAATCATCATATTTTGAGTAAACATAATGGATAATTATTTATGAAACACCCTGTATATAATTTGTTTACTTTAGTTGGAAGTGTGGGAAGTTTAAATTTTGAAACATACTGTATACAATCTACAATAATATTCATTATTTGGACATACTGTAAATAACTTACAAGATTTTTTTGGGACACACTATATATAAGTTACAAAAAAATTAATTTTTGCTACATACTGTATCGACCTTACAATAATTCAAAAAAAAAACGCAACTGTGTATACTTCACAAGAATTTTCATTTTTGGAATTTTGTTTTTTGAACTTCTATTTTTTGAAATTCTATTGTTTGGAATTTTATTTTTTGAAATTTTATTTTTTGAAATTCTATTTTTTGATATTTTATTTTTTGAATTTCTATTTTTTAAATTTTCCAAATTCTACTTTTTTTAATTCTATTTTTTGAATTTTAATTTTTGAAATTCTATTTTTTAAATTTATATTTTCTGAAATTCTGTTTTTTGAAATTTGATAAAGCGATGTTGCTTATTTTACCATTTTGTTTTATTTTTTATTATTTTTTGTGTTTTTATTCATATAGGTTACTTTAGGAAAAAATTGCATTAATAAGTGCACTATTTTCGCAAACACACTGTATAAAGCAACAACAAAAAATTCTATTTCATGAAATTCTACATTTTTGGAATTTTATTTTTTGAACTTCTATTTTTTGAAATTCAATTTTTGAAATTCTTTTTTTTGAAATTCTATTTGTTGGTATTCTATTTTTTTATTTTTTTTTTGAAATTCGATTTTTGGAAATTCTACTTTTTAAAATACTATTTTTTGAAATTGCATTTGTTAAAATTCAATTTTTTAAAATTCAATTTTTTAAAATTCAATTTTTTAAAATTCAATTTTTAAAATTCAATTTTTAGATTCTATTTTTTGAAATTCTATTTTTTGAACTTCTATTTTTTGAAATTTAATTTTTCGAAATTCTATCTTTTGAAGTTATACTTGTTGGTATTCTGTTTTTTTAAATTCGATTTTTTGAAATTCTACTCTTTGAAATTTTATTTTTTTAAATTCCATTTGTTAAAATTCAATTTTTTAAAATTCAATTTTAAAAATTCAGTTTTTTAAAATTCAATTTTTTGAACTTCTATTTTTTGAAATTTTATTTTTTGAACGTCAATTTTTTCCAATTTAATTTTTTGAAATTCAGTTTTTTTAAAATTCAATTTTTAGATTTTATTTTTTTGAACTTCTATTTTTTCAAATTTAATTTTTAGAACGTCAATTTTTTCAAATTTTATTTTTCGAAATTCTATTTTTTTAAATTTCATTTTTTAAATTCAATTTTTTAAAATTCAATTTTTTTAAATTAAATTTTTAAAATTCAGTTTTTTTAAAATTCAATTTTTAGATTCAATTTTTTAAAATTCTATTTTTTTAAATTCCATTTTTTGAAATTCTATTTTTTGAAATTCTATTTTTTGAACTTCCATTTTTTGAAATTCTATTTTTTGAAATTTAACTTTTTGCACTTCTATTTTTTTCAAATTTAATTTTTTGAAACTCAATTTTTTTAAATTCCATTTTTTGAAATACCATTTTTTGAAATTCTATTTTTTGAACTTCCATTTTTTGAACTTCTATTTTTTGAAATTGTAACTTTTTGCACTTCTATTTTTTTCAAATTTTATTTTTTGAAATTCAATTTTCTTAAATTCCATTTTTTGAAATACTGTTTTTTGAAATTCTATTTTTTGAAACTCTCATTTTTGAAAGTTATTTTTTGAAATTCTATTTTTTGAATTTATATATTTTAGAATTCTATTTTTTGAAATTATATATTTTTGAATTCTATTTTTTGAAATTATATAATTTTTAATTCTAGTTTTTAAAGTTCTATTTTTTAAATTTCTATTTTCTGAAATTCTGTTTTTTTAAATTACTTTTTATTTATATGCCAGATCATAGTTCGAATGTTGTGCCCCACCCTGTATATATAGGATGTCTCATAGTTCTACGCTTTTAAGGTAGAAAAGACAATTTTTAAAAGTTGCTGAAAGTTGTACCGTGAACAAACGTTTTAAAAATGGTATTAATTCTACAGAGTGTTCTAGAAATATGTGACTTACAGGGTATTTTGTAAGCTATTGTCAGTAATTATTTTTTTTACTCAATATACGTACATGTGGTGATTTTTTAATTTGAGTAATATTGTAAAATTATTAAGGTATTCAGAAAGTTGTTATTTTTGTATTCCGTGACTCTTATAATACAGGGCGAAGAAAAAACATTAAAAAATATTTTTTAAGTACAGCACCCTCTACATTGTAATGTCGTCTGTGTGCACTTGCAATTAACTTAAATATTACGGAGTTTATGAGGTCAATTTCATTAAACTAAAGTAATTATCACGATTAAAACCTAAATTAACCTATTTAGACCAGGGCCAATCATTTTTGAAACAAAAAAAATTTCTTAGCAGAATGTGGAATGTCGAAAAATTTAGGGTAAATTAAAAACAAATTAAGAAAAATCAAGACAATTTGTGGCTGAAATATGCATCCCATCGAAAAAAGTTTAATATAAAAGTTGTAGGTAATTAAAAAATCTCAAAATGTTGTAATAATCAATTTCCAACTAAACTTAACGTTATGGAGAAAAAACGCTAAAAACTGTTTGTTTCGTTTTTTAATTTTTATCTCGCGCAAAAATAATGATTTTTTATGCAACTTGGTGTTTTTGTATTTTAAATAATCTGTAATTTTTTATAGTAAAATATTTATTTTTTGATTTTATATGAATAAATAAAAAAATGCATAATTTTCAATCACAAAAGTTGGTTTACAAAGTTTCAATTTTTTTACTTTATCAGTGATCATTTTCTTATTTGACACTTGGATTTTATAATGGTTAAAAATGCAAAAAAACAAAAAACGACTTTTACTCAAATCGATTTTTCAGTTAATCTTGAATTTTTTTAATTTTTTATTGCAATTAAGCGTTGACATTCATGAAAAATATTAATTATTATGTAATATTGTTTTTCTAGTTGCGATACATCCAGAAAAAACTTAATAGTAAAATAATTATTAGTTAACAAACATTTATCAAATCTAGCAGAAATTTTTTATAAAACAAATGCAGACAAAAAATAATTGCTGAAAATGGAATAAAATTAATAGCATATATTTACAAAAGTACAAAACAATATACATCCCCAAATGATTTAAGATTTCGAATTTATCAAACAGCGACTGTTAAATCCTCATTTCATTTCGAAAAATTATCTCCAATTAAAGGGGCGGCTGAACAACACTGCTACAGTGTATATTTTTAAATTCAAACTTGACTTGGTAATTAATTAACAGCTACGGATTGGGGATGGAAACATCATGTTAACGGTATCACGCCTACATTCACAGAGAAAAAAATAATTAAAGAAAAATTGTTGAAAATTATAGGCTGTAGCTACGAAACAGGATACGTCGTACGAAAAAATTATTGATTCCGAGAACATCAAAAACAAAGACAGTACACAATGTGCAATAAATTTAAATCAAAATAATACTGAACTAGAAAATCTAGAAGAAATTGAAGAGTTAAAAGATAAACCCGAAGATAACGGAAACCGCATTAGTTCTGATGATGAAATGCGACCTACAAAGAAAGTTATTAAAATAAAACTATTTAGACATTTATTTTTCTATATTTGACTGTAATAAGACAATTTGATATTTCAAGTTTTAAAAACACATTATTTATAGATTATGCATAAAAAATGGTTCGATTATAGGTTAAACGGTGTTTTCGGCAGTTTCAAAAACGATTAATAAATTTGTTTTTTTTTATCAATTTTGCAATAAAAATTAAAGATTAACTGAAAAATCGATTATGAAATAATTATTTATGCAACAAGTATGTACAGTGATACTTTTTTCACGAATGTCAATTTTGTCGCACGAGCTAAAGGCGACAATAACATGAGTGAAAAAAAGCACTTTACACACTTGTTGAATACAATATTTTTTCTACTACCGAAAAATATGTAGGTATTAAATAAAATAAGCAATCTACTTTACGCACTAGTACGTAAAATACTTTTTCGGCCAAGCGAAATAATGACTGACAGATATTTGACATGAAATTAGTTGACATTTTGATTTTTGAAAGTTTGCATGGTTTTTGCTCGCAATTCTCGCAATAAACTATGGAAAACAGCAGCGATAGTGAGTTTAAAAATGTGCCTTCCGAAATTTCCAATTTAGTTCTACAAATAATAAAGAAATGTGTCTCATTGATTTGTTATTCTACACGGTTGCCGAAAAAATAGTGTACCTACGAAGACTTCCAGGACTCGCCTACGGCTCGTCCTATGTGCAAAGTTACTAATTTACACAAGGTAGTAGAAAAAATCGTTTTTTTTTGGTTTTTTTTGTATGTTCAACAATATTTTTGCATAGGAACAATATATTTTTTTCATGCCATCTTAAAGTCGATATTTCAACGAAAAAAAATAGCGTTGATAAAGTTAAAAAATTTAAAATTTGTAAACCAAATTTTTCGATGGAAAATTAGGTTTTTTTTAAAATTTAAATTATCTTGCCATGAAAATATTATTTTAAACACAAAAATAAAATTTTTCATTAAGTTTTATAAATAGAAATTTTTGTCAGAGATAAAAATTAAAAACGAATAATAAGATTTTTAGCAACTTTCTCTATAATACAATAAGTTATAAATTTTTCAATTATCTACAACTTTTTGGATAGGATGCAAATTTTAGCCAATATCTAACCCTTAAAATATATATCTAGCTACCCCAGCTTACTTCCGGAACTTTTGTTCAGTCGTCTTGATTTTTCTTATAATTTACCCTAAATTTTCTGACCACCCACAGACTGTTAAGAATTTTCCATGAATTCGGGAATTTAAGATTTGTTTGACCTGATCTATCTGAATTTTATGGCAAACCTTTTATACATATGTTAAAATAAGAAAATACCTAATAATTAATTAGATTTTTATAAAATCTACAGTGTGTTTATTTGAAAATTCACAGGTTATACATTACAATATGAAAACCTAATAATTTTACAATGTTATTGAAATGAAAAAATCTTCACATCTAATGAAATTAAGTAAAAGGTGGGGTAATAAAATAGGGATAATTTTCGTACATCACTGACAATATCTTTTCATTTTCCAAATGTTTTCAACCAATTTATTGTAAGCGTTTGTTTTTATTATTGTTAATCCAATGATGGTGGTGAGGTTTTCCGGGTTTTCTTACACCAATAGCCAAATGGCACCATCAATCCTCAGTAAGTCGCCCTGGAGCGCCACGGCAAATAATAATAATAGCCGTCCCTTCCCCGCACAAGCCATTGTCTTTCTGGGGTTCACTCGTAAGGGGGTGAAATGTAGGGCGAGTATTATAATCCACGTTATCGAAGTGTATATCTTTTAGGCCTGAAGATGGCTTTTAAGCCGAAACTAGTTGCCGTTCCCCAAATTTGATAATTATATTTTATGTGCTACATAACTTTTAGTTTTATTTCTAGAATACTTCGTAGAAATGTTTGTTTATTCGCAATATAACTTTTAACAAATTTTATTGTGTTTGGTATAGGCTACCGATATTTAATTTGGTTAGTTTTAAAAAAATATTAATTTTTACTAACTTCGAAATATATTTATAGAATTTCAAGTAGTATATCTTAAATAGCCTTGACAAAATGTTCCAAAGAGTTCTTCGATTAATACTGCTAGTAATATTTCTTGGTAGTATTTATCTGTTTAATATTTAATTTTTATAATTAATGTTTACATAAGTAAAATGATAATATATTTTTATTATAGTCAAAACAAAACTTTTTGTTTACTAAAAGATTAGTTGGAATTCATTATAGAACGTTGCATACAATTTACATTCTTTCGTTGGAAAAACCCTAATATTCTGATCATTTTAAATTAAAATTACAAGAATTAATATCGTTAGATTGAGTTTAATTTATTGTTAAAAAATATACGATAAATATGTTTTTGGCAGTTTTATCATTTTATTTTATAAAAAGTAAGTAGAATGTGAAAATATTTATATAATTAAAAAAACAAAAGTAAATTAGTGATTTACTAATTTTAAATTTACCAGAAACGCTTTTTAGAGAAAAAAGCTACGAAATATTGAGCTCATTTGTACTCATAAGCGGCTCGTTTTGGCGAGGTATGAAAGGTATGAAATTATCCCAATACTCCATCAAAACGAGCCGCTTATGACTACATTAAAAAATCGTCATTTGATTGAGCCCATTCCAAAAAATCTATAAATAATACAGTCCACTATAGAAATTATTTGGAAATTGTCTTTTTACCCTCTAGAACTATTATACCACATTAGCCTAAACTTTTTTCCGAAATAATATTAAATAATATCTCATGATTCGTATCCACTTGTATAATTATTGTTTTATGGATTTTTAGTTTCGGAGCGAAAAAGTTGGAATATTATTAGAAAGAGAAGCGAAACTCGCTTATCACATGTCATATAGGTTGCTAAAAATGCAAAGCACTATGACGTCGACCATCAGCGAATTTTTTTTATTTTATACTATCAAACTTAACGTTATTATCATGCGTTTTTATCGCAGTCTTTTATGTTTTTTCCATGTTGACAACCTATGACCTGTGATAAACCTAAGTGATTAAAAATATTTTACTCCAGCCGGTTTTATAAAATATTATAATAAATTCTTGATATGCCGAATGGTGTCGATCGGAATTGTCGAACAAGTGTGGAAGTGTCACCCCGCTTTGCTGAATCATGTCAGGCCGAACAGAACGCAAACCGAATCAAGTCGGTAGAGTCGGCCCGTTTAGAGAAGAACCCATTATCACCCTTTAAACATAGACAACGCCTCCCTTCTTGGCAGGAAGGGAGGCGATACCAGCAACCAGTGGCGTGTACATTTTAGAATAAAATTTAAACCTGCATTAAAAAGTAAATTATTTATTAATATCAACTGAACACATTAAAATTTCGAATTTTGTCAGTGAGCATGGTGACGTAATGGGTTCTTCTCTAAACGGGCCGACTCTACGGATCAAAGGAATCCAATTCGGTACAAAGCATGCCTACTGCTAAAACTAATAAAAAATATATAAAATATTCATTCTCTTCATTTTTGTTGTGCTGAGTGCATTTATTTGATTCATTTATACAGATTACCGACTGAGGCAATGTGGACAGATCAAAATCCGACTGTGCCGATCGGGCTTTGCTGATGGGCCAAAGGGATCTCCACTCTTTTCAGTATCTTTTATTTTATGAAGTTGACTTATATGGTTTTGTGAGGATTTACTGTTAGTTCCTCCTCTTTGCACCACTCGTCAACAATGTTTAGAGCGATCTTGCCTCTTCCTTCGATCGTAAGGTCATGAGCATATTTTATTAGTTCGACCACTAAGACTAACGAGAGGAGGAATGCTAGTACTTCTCCCTGAGGTAGCCCCTGCCTGATTTTTTCGTGACGATTGCTTCGTCTAGAGATTATGTTATTATCCTTTCTTCTAGACCGGCTTAGATAACACAAGAATAATGGTACCCCTTTCATGTTAGTGCATTAATCATTAATATTATACAGTAGTTGCTACTATCATTTCTTTATCTTCAGTAGCCTGTTGATATTGTTCAGAGCCAAATAGGTTGACTTTTCTGATCAATATGCATATTGACGGTCGCTGAGAGAAGTTCCTTTCAGTATTTTGTCTCGTACTAGTTCTTCCAGCCTTTTGAGTATGAATTATGAGGAGGAGTGCCAGTACGTCTCCATGTGGGTAGCCCCTGCCTGATTTTTCGTCAGGATTGCTTCGATTAGAGATAATGTTATTGTCTTTTCTTCTAGACCGGCTTAGATCTACTAACACAGGAATAACGGTACCCCTTTCATTGCTAGTGCATTAATTACAGATATTCTATAATAGCTGCTACTACCATTTCTTTATCTTCCAGGGATTTTGACAGTAGCCTGTTGATATTGTTCAGGGCCAAATAGATTGACTTTTCTGGCCAACATGCATATTGACGGTCGGCCGAGAGGATTTACTTTCGGTATTAGTCGTTCCAGCGTTTTCAGTATGAATTATGATGGACTAATTAGACGGTACGACTTTGGTGTCATGTCATTGATTCTTCCAACTTTGGTATATCTCGCCAGGCAATACATGCTTTGTCCGATCTTGATATTTCCGTAACTAGCCTCCATTCCAGAGGAGTTGGTCTACTAGAACTTCTTTGAGGGCCCGACAAAATTTCTGCATCCGGAAAGTGAGTATTGTCAACGTTTCCCCGAAGGTTTTTTCCAGAAATACTACTTTGTTTGCAGTACCCTCTTTTGCTAAGACTTTGTGAATTCTGGATCACGTGACTGTTTCTGATAATTCATCACAGATCTTTCTTCACGATTGCCTTTTGGTGTTTCCTTATCTTCTTGTTTCCTACTGCTCGTCCGAGGCTGTATTTATCTAGTAATGAAACTCCAAGTCGAGTACCACAAATTTTATTATAAAACAGAAGGCGACAAGCCATCATCAAGCCTACGCATAGTACTAAGATAGGATACAAATATTTTAAAAATTTATAAACTTACCAGAGAAATGTATTAGATTATATAATATTTATTGAAATATAAATTTTGTGACAAGTAAAATGTCCCATATAAAAATATAATTTGCGCGCACTGTGGGGTAAAGAGGAAACAGGTAAAGGGGTGGTACAAGAGGGAATTCAAATTAAAATTGAAACAAAAGGAGTAACATTTTATCCGTAAACTGATATTGCATCCAGAAGTTAGTGGAGTTAGGAGTTGTGACGGTAATTAAGTGATCTGATACTTTGTGATAAGGGAAATTATAGGGAAGTGCCCGAGGCAACATCAATTTTAAAGTTATCAATGAATTTGTCCAATAGTATAATTTAATGTGGGATAGACATCTAAAGAGACCCACCTAGGGTATTAGTTGTCCAATTCTGGTCACTATGACGCGATCATGGTGTAGTGAGCCATGAAGGGACATCTAATCCACATGGTGTTGTGAAGATAATCGAAATTGTAGTAGTAATGATGTTTATGTGTTATTTATATCATATTCTTATGGAGATACTCTCCGAGTGAAATTGCATTCCTTGCCTAGTTAGTCTCCAAGATTTTTGTATTTGGTTGAAATCTGTCTATGGTCTGAGTATCACGGTTCGTGGGACACATGCCACTTTGAAATGTTATCACTTGATTTACCCGAGCAAAGAATCATATCTAGTAGGTTACAGATCACCAACACCAGCAGTGTCTTACCATTCTATAGAATAGCTGGATAGATGCCGTCTAGTCCTGATGATTCCCAGCTGATTTTGATTTAGTTTACGATTTTATTTTACTAGTGTCCTGTCCCTTTTATGGCCCTTGGAGTTGACTATATGCCAGTTTTATGCTCTCCCTAAATTTTTACCAGTTTGTCACAATATATGGCTGATGTGTTTTCTACTTCAAAAGTTTCCTAAAGTATGTTACATTTTTAAGCCTATAAAACCTATTTTTACTGTTATTTGATATTTGCTGTAAGGGTCTTTTATTAGGTTCGCACTTTTATTAATTAAACAATTAACCTGTTCTAAAATTCCAGTTTCTGTATTGTGTTTTCATAAATCGATAACTCATCGATAATGAATCAAGAATCGAGAATGAATAACGAATCAATAATGACCCCTTTCAAAGAAATAACAACCTATATATGCATAACCAACAATAAGCACTTCCTGACCTGAGGCAATGGCCGGCATTCAACCTGTCGGTGTTACCTTGCTATATCGCGTTACGTATAACTCACGTTCCAACATTTATATTGTTTAAATTATAACTAGTTTAATTAACTATGATATATTAAGAACCAACAAAAAATATTGTGTAATTTTTACAAGAATAAAAAATATTGTTGAAAGTTACGACAGAATAGATATTAATGATTAGTTGTTAGACATTGCCCATAATTTTTAATTTTAAAAAACGTCCCAGGACGAAACGGCGGTATGGGCGATACGTCACAGACTCAAGTTAATTAGCTCGATAATGGACTCCGGCTTATAAGCTATTCGAGGCCTCTTTATTTATGGTCCGACTAAGTCCTGAGTAACCAGTGGCGAAGCCAGAATTACCTATTAGAGGGGTTTTTACCTTTAAGGGGGGTTTTCAAAAAAGTAGGACGAGTATTACGAGAATATATCGATACTCCTATCGAACAAGGTTGTAATTTATCGCAAAAATGACTTACAACCTTGTTTGATAAGGGTGTCGATATTACAGAAATCTTTAGGAAACAAAACATATGTGTAAATGGGGGGGGGGGGGGCTTTAATTCCAAAACCGCCCCATGGCTGCGCCACTGTGACTAGCAATGACTGACTGACTGATTGATTCCCAAACAGTTTGTAAGAAAAAACACCGGTACTATTGTTCGGCTAATTTAAAGGAAAAATAAATCGAATGCGCATTTATAAAAATATGGCAACATTTTGGGAACGTATAAAATTCTCTTTACTTTTTTTATCTTGTTTGTATGATTTTACTTTTCTTTATTATAACAAAATTTAATTGCTACTAATTTTTCTACTTTGCTTAAAAATCATTAAGAGCATGTCTTTTTCATCTTTCAGAAAATGAATAACTCGTCAACCATCCACATCATCGATGAAGACGTGAGGGAATATTATAATGATTACCAGGAACGCATGAACTTGATGACCAAAGTATTTTTAGAATTGTATACGGTTCTATCTTTACTATGCATCGCAGTGAATATACTAATTATATTTGTTACTATTAGATATAGGAGATTAAGACATGAAAAGGCGAATGTTATCCTATTAAACTGGGCAATACTTAATACTTTTTTTATGCTGTCTCAACCAATTTCACTCAGAATGTCAATAAACTGGTTCTTTTCATCAGCGTTTGCTAGTACCACGTTTTGTGTATTAGAACAAACAGAATACACTGCTTTGTTTGGATGTGTATTACTGATTATGTTATTGCATCTATATTGGCATCTTAAAGTGTACCATCCTAGAAAATGTGTAAAAATTTCAAATCACATGAAGCTTTCCATAGGAAGCATATATATTTTTTCTATATTTGCTTTATGTTTGCATTTAGGAAAATGTTTTAATGTTGGTTATTTTTTTTATGTTTTAGGGGAACTGACTTTGATCTTACTTTACTTAGTATTTATTGTATTTATGATCGTTATGAATATCATACATTTAGTAAAAAGAAAAAAATTAATACCTACAACGGCAGTTTCAAACATTCCTCTTCTATTGACAAACACATATTTCATTTCACTATTACCTTTATTAATTTTTGTTATTATTCAATTAATTTTTTGGATTGAAAGTTTTGCTCAAATTGCTTTGATTTGTAGTGGTTTACTTTTAGCTGTGATGAATCCTATTTACTTTTTCGTTGTTTTATATAAATGTGATAAAGATTATAGAACATTTTTTGGCTATGTATTAAGATGTCAATGTAATAAGTATGGAAATGATGAAATGGAGGAAGATCCCGTTGTTTTTAACGGAGATGTTCATATACAAAATAACTCCCAATGATTTTTATTTTTATAAGACTGAACTCGAAAATAAAAAAAATTCTTAATAAAATATTCTTTATTTAGAAAACGAGGAGGTGATTTTTTAAAAAACTTTTATTAAGTGAAATTCTATATGATTTGGTTAACATTAAAGCTATAGTATTATCGATTATCTACAACTTCTTGCCACGTTATCTAGAATTTTGTTCATTCTGGTTTTTCCCTCGCGCAGGATATTTTTGAACCAAAAAATTGGTAATTAAAACCGGAAAGACGCGAAATAAGCGAAAATTGAGATTTTCACAGTAACTTTTTACTCCTGGTGAAATTAAACTTAAACAATTCTTATTCACTATTGAATAAATTAAGTAGTTACAAATTTAGGTAAGAGAAAGAAAGTAACCAAGAAATGAATATGGAAAACAATAGAAAAGTCAAGTTACTACAGTTAAAGAAGAAAGTAAACAACCTCAAATTACAGTAACTGTAGAGGAAGTGGAAGCACTAGAACCAGAAAAGCTAACGTCCTTTGTTAAAGAAATCCAAGTGACTAAAAAGAAGCAAATGCTATCAAAAGAAAAACATTGAAAGAAGAAAAATTGAAGAAATGGAAATAACAAAGATAACTATTAATAAGTAAAAACAAACATAAAATAGAAGAGTTTAAACTAATGACAGAAGTTTATATTTTGTTTATTCCAACACTCGCATAGACAATGGAAAATACTGAAGATGTTATTGAAATGGTTTGAAACCACTAGAAAAAGGAAACTAAAGTCATCACAGTTGAAGAAAAAAGTGAACAACCTCAAACTACAGTAACTGTATAGGAAGTTGAAGCACCGGAACCTGAAAAGCCAACTTACATTGTTTAAGAATCTCCAGAAGAGATTTAAGTTACCGAAGTAGTTTCAAATGAAGGTAAAATAATAGTTATCAAATGTCCAAAAAGAAAAATTGGAAAAGACATTAAACTGAAGAAAAGGAAACAACAAAAACAACTATAAAAATAATAAAGAAACAACCTAAGAAATAAGTAAAACTAATCACATAAGTTATTTTTTTTTGTTCCAACACTTGTATAAGCAATGGAAAATGCTGAAGGTGTTATTTAAATGGTTCAGCTGAAAAAAAAACTAGTCTTACCATCTACAAAAATATCTTGAGAAAAACGGTATAATAAAAAACACAAACCCCAAATAATTAAAGAACTACCAGAACATGTAAAATTTATTGAAACATAATCAGATCATGATGACAGGTAAAAAACCAGTTAAAATACCATGTTGTAGAAAAGAAAAGAAGAAGAACATAAAACATTAAGTACCCTAGAGTAAGTAGCCATATTTATTAAAATACCAGAAAAAAATTATAATAATAATTGAGGATAAAAAATAAGTTGCTCTTAAGAGAACAGCGATAAAAAAATAACTAAAGAAGAGGAGAGTTGCAAATTTCTGTTAAAGTTGAATATTTAATAAGAGATTAACCAGAACTCAATTTCCAGAAAAAGTTACCATGCTAGACAAGATAACATCTAATAAAATAGAAAAATCCATATTAATAAACCAAATTTCGTTAATACAAATGAAATGTTTTTTTGACATAGATATTGAGTAGTGAGTGGACCTGTTGCAGATCAAAACTGAAGAAAATGTTATTTTTCGTCTTTCCTAAATATTTGCTTTTAGCCTGTAAATCTTTTTATTATTAATTTCATAATGATTTACTTTTTGATAGTTTGTACACGGTGGCCAGGTTGGTTAGGGCATCGGCCTTTATACTTGGTCATTGTTCGGGTCGTGGGTTCGATTCCCATGAATCTCAAGTGGAATTAAAGTCAGATAAGACTTTGGGCAAATGCAAAAAGGTATTTGTGCCATGCGCATTTTTATTCACGCCGGTAACCAGGAACTGATAGAGGTTTGTGGTACAATAACACACTTGCTAGTCGGTAGATCACCTGAATGACAAAGGCATAGTCCTGGGTTTAGGGTGATTGAGGTCCGTGGTTCGGAGCCCACGATAAGCTGTAGGTACCCGTTCAAATTAGCCCTAATAGCAGAAAAGAGACGTTAAAATTAATAGCTAGCAAGCCAGCAAGTTTGTACTTGGCTAATGTTAACATATTTCACAAAAATGTATGAAATCGCTTTGCTCTTAGCTTATTACTGATTGTACCATTTATGCTTTAATGTCGAGACCTTTAGCAACCTCCAGGTATATTTTTTAAACATACCAATTAGAAAAGCTATCTTGTGTACTGTCTAAATATTTCACAGCAGTTATTGCAAGGATTATACGAACTAAATTATATTCGACTACTGTTAGGAATGTTTCATTATAATCGAACCCTTGGGAGTATCCTTCTAACAGCAGTACTTTCTGGTATTATTTTGAACTTTAGCATTTCGATGAACACTCGTTCCTTCTAGAATGGTTTTATAAGCGTTTAAGTCATCTGCAGCAAAATTAGGATCATTATAAAAAATTAATTGTTACAAGCCTAGATTTGCCACCACCCACTTCCACTCTTGAAGTACATTTATTGTTCCATTTTTAGCATCAAACTCTATACGTTTGTTCCCAAAAACCACCAATCTTTTACTGCATCGTATACTGGACCATACACTCGATCGATTCTATCATTATTTTGCCAGTAGTCTTGAACTACTTGTCGACTCATTAAAGGATTCTGACCTAGATAGTCGTTAATAGATTCTACAGCTAACGACTGTTGAGAGTAGTAGCTTCATCAATTTCACTAAACTGTTCGGGGTTGTTGTTCGCTTTAGCTACATTTCCGAATTTGAACAAGAATTTAAAACCAATTATAGTGTATTTGTTTGGTTTTTTTCACTAAATCCCAAGTATCAATTTTATTCTAATTCTTCTGACATAGCTGAAACAAAATGAATGATTTATTACTTTTGATAGAGATTCTTGCAATTTTTTTTCATTTTCCTACGATAGCAGTGG
Source organism: Neocrepidodera transversa (assembly GCA_963243735.1). Classification (NCBI taxonomy): domain Eukaryota; kingdom Metazoa; phylum Arthropoda; class Insecta; order Coleoptera; family Chrysomelidae; genus Neocrepidodera; species Neocrepidodera transversa. Next base: position 9,850,302 of record OY725338.1, read on the forward strand.
AGCTATTGGAAAAACGAATTTTTCAGTTTCCGTTTCTCTAAAATATTCTGAACTTAATAAAATATTTAATTTTCCACTTATCTTGGTGAATTACAGTTTTCATTGAACTTTATGTCAAAGCCTATTATTATTAATGAGATCAAGCTTTTGCATCCAGTTTATTTTGGCCTAGTTGGTTAGGAATCCTGGCGTTTCAAATATTTTTATAAGTTTTAGAATAGGCTTTTTACCAAACCAGGAGTACTTTTAGGATATCTTGAATATAAACAGCCTCTAATCAAATGCTCTTTTAAACCACTTGCCATCAATATAGTTCTTGCTGATTCCTGTACAGTCCGATCCCCCCTTTCCATTCTGTATAAGTCCGTTCATGTTGAATCAAACAGGACTTCAATAAATTTTTCATTTCTTTCATATCTCAATTTGAATAAAAAAATACACATATAGCTTCATCTTTAACTAGTAAGTGATATTCCACCAATCCAATTCCTATTACGTTAACCGGACCACATAAATATGTCGAATGTATTCACCAGGTCTAAGTAATCGTAATAGTAACAATTGGAAGTTTTTCATTATTTGCTACGTTGACAAATCTCTCTGGCTGACATTTAATGAAATCTGTGACCTATTCTTGACGAAAACTCATGTATATGGGAAGCTCCTGAGTCTGAAATCCAAATTTGGTGCTATTGTTTCTTCTTTAATGTTTGATCTGAGTGTAAATTCGTTTGAATATTTTTTGTGACTTGCCTTTTCATCTGCTATTTTTTTAGTTTGATATTTACGTTCCCAATTAGCAAATTGCTTGCATATCTTACTTAGGGTAACTTTTCTTTTCCTCGATAGAAAAAATATACTGTTGACATTTTTCTTTTATGAGATTTCTTCTTCAATTGGAAAGGACTTTTCAATATTGTAAAATTTGTAAATGATTGCTTCATTTTGTACTTTTTGATAGTTTGTATTTACGATCTCAAGACAAATTACTAGATCCCAGAAAAAAATGTTTAATTCGTATTGGTTGTTTTCTTATTTTATTTTAAACGTTTAAAAAAAGCCTACTACTTTCATGAACTGATTATTTTAATGGTTGGCCAAGTACTTATAATACCCTGCTTTACGATTTAAATACAGCTGTGTTAATCTAGGAATATATACAAAAATTTTGGTTGCTGAGAAAAGGCAATGATAACATCATTTACGATTTTTGAAAATTATGAAATCTCATACAATTAGTTTTTAAACAAATTTCCAATATTTTGACTTCTATTATGTAAAAACGTTCTAATCGAATTCAGTAAAATATTGTGGTTTACGCTGTCGAATGTCCTGGTGAGATCACAGAAAATTCCAACAGAGCACTCGCCTGCTTTAATATAATGTATTTATAGTTGTAGGATCTTTTGAAGTCTTCTGGGAACTTATTTGAATGTTTAAACAAACAAATAGAAAATATAATAATCTATTTCATTTTGCGAATTTTCGTTAAAAATTCATTTTTGAAAAGTCACCTCCTTACATAGTGGTTTAAATACGGTTTTTAATCCGTCATATAGTAAATATAAAAAAAATATTCAAGAAAATATGTATTATGACTATAACATAGAGTTGAAGTGCTAGCCAATATTTTTTTGAATATTTAATTAAAACTGAACTGTGTAACAAGTAATAAAATTTGTATGACCTTTATGTCCATACTGAAATTCTATACAAAAAATGTTTTAAATAGTTATAAATAGATAATAAAAATAATTACGTTATATAATATTTAAATCGCTGAAAACCAGCTACTGTTGTAATTATATTTAAAACATTTAAATATTGTTTTACTGAGAATGAATAATTAGATATGCACCTTCTATACTTATTCCATTTTGGGTGCCAATTTATTTAATAGAAATACTCTGTAAAGGTTGAATTGGGTTTTTTTTTAAGAATTTTTGACAATACTTTTTTGATATTTGTTATTTACTTTTAAAAATATGTTACTATATTACTTTTTCAATACCATTCCAATATTGGATTTTATACAAATATGTACGTAAAACACTAGTCAAATATATTTGTTGTTAAAAAAAGATAAATAAACTAAATGTCTTTTTGTGTGTTTTATATTTTAATAAATTTTTTAAACTTATATATGTTGGTGTTATTAATTGTATTTTTAAAACACAAATTTTTTACCCAATTTTCAACAGAATTGGTATACATACCTTCAACTAATATGTAGAATCTCTATTATTGCAATTTTCAATATTTTTGTATTAACTCCAGTTTATGTAACAATATGTACCTCTTACGGAACAATATTTGCGACATAGATGAATAGGACATGCAGGATGGATTTTCAGTGAAAATTTTCCTATAACAAAATTACTAACTAGTGTCAAAAATTAATACATAAATGTTTAAAATATACGAGGTAAGTCGGTTGGTTTGAAATGTTTTAGAAGAAAGAAAGCCAATTTGTATTTCCAAGCGTGTAAAAGTTTTTTTTTTGTTGTTGTCTTTTATAAAGACAACCTGCAGGCCTGGGCCTGACATGTTGTCCTATCATGATTGATTTTATTAACGTTTTTTTATATTTTTAAAAATTTTGTTCTACCATAAACCATCATGTACTTGTAATTTCTTTTTTTGCTCTGTTCAAGTGAGTTAAATTTTGGTCTTGAAGATGGCACACTTGGAAATACAAATTGACTTTCTTTCTTCAAAAATAAGTGTGTACGCACCAAGACGTAACCTTCAGTTACCCATTAATTGAAATGTTTTAGTCTGCGTACTTTATCATGAGTATTTAATAATTCACTAGCAGCACGTTTCTATGCACACTTGATCTTTTTTCATACTTGTTACTTGCATTTAGCACGAGAACCCACGAGCAAAACCCTATATAATCTTTAGGTTCTACGGTCCTGAACCTAACTAGGTAACGCAGTACTGTTCAGAAATGTAGCAGCACCGTTTCTGATGTCTCAAAAAAAAAATTGGCAGACAATTTTATTACGTCTGATATTCCAAATGTACATAGATTTTGTCATTTTATGAAGAGTTAGTTTTCAAAAATTTTTCGCATGGATTTTCAAAAAGAAAAAAATTTAGCCGACCTATATGAAAGCTACCCGGTTAAATTGTTTTTTAAACATTTTGTATAACTGTTGGGATCCTAAAAATACTATTTTCAGACATTTTGAAAGTCTTCTATAATCCTAAAAACGAATAGAACGTTTCGGCACAGTAAAATGATTATATACAGTATTTGCACTAAGCGACTTTCCCCGGTTCTAATTTTTAATCGACTCGTCGACGTTTGGTATGTGTGCGCAGAAACCGAAAAGCATTTAAAGCTTTGTTGTCGTGATATTTGTAGTGTTGCCAATGTCAACTAAATTTTAATATAGGTTCTTTGATTTGAGGAAAAAAATATACAATTTAATACTAATAGGTATGAGGAAAGCGTAAATATATATTATTAAATTTTATGCAATTATTCCGAAATTATCCTAAATATACGCCTGCTAACAACACTACAAAAGAATCACAACTCTCCTGAAATTATCCGAAACTCAGATAATTATCCTACATTTGGCCACTATGCTTTTCTAGTATGTTGTAAAAACGAACGAATCGAGCACACGGAAATCAAAGTGCCGACACCGGAGTGCAAATACTGTATATAATCATTTTACTGTGGTTTCGGAGTCGAACGGCTATTATTAACCCCCCCCCCCTGTTCTGACGGTTTGAAAACGGGGGACGTTTAGGTTAACACTGCGCTGTTCCGCACTTTTGCGTTATCACGACATAACGCGCATAGCACATTTCATTTGACACTTGGATCAAGGATTAGGAAGTTAAGGTTGGTCCTCAGAACTGCGGAAAGCGGATTTTTTTTTTGTGGAACTTCAGTGATTGGTCTAAATAAATTTGATATTCAGTTGGCGCCATTTTACTACGATTAGTTGAAAGCTGAAAATATTTCAACTTTTGGCGGATTTTTTTATATCTCTCTCTCCCTCGTTCGATAACGCGTTCTTTGTTTAATGGACCTGAAAATTAAATTAGGTTACCTTAAATTGTGTTTGATTGGTTTGATACATATTTCACACTTGTTAAGCCATTTAATATTAAAAAATGGAATTCCAAGAGTATGATCACTATCAGGTAGGGAATAACTATCAATAATTGCAACTTACTTTTAATATATATTTTTAGGTCCTTACACCTTTACCTATGTTTTTGTCTAAAGGCTATATAAAGTTCCCACCATAAAAGAAATATTCCTATATTTATATTTTTAGCATACAATAAACGTTTTCTTTCGCCAATTATTTTGGATCATGATCTTCAAATAATGTTTCAGTTTTACCGTTTTGATTACAAGAACATGTTCACTTGTCAAAAGACGAAAGAACAGTCCCTACTTGTCAATCAGCAGTTTTGCAAATTTAGGTTATGCTTTTAATTTTTGAAATATATAGTGGTGTATTTACTGATTTTTGATATATAATAATGAATAATAACCATAATCCGATTTATAATAAAGGGCCTAGGGATATGTTTAAAACTTTTATTTTAAAAATACTTTTATTAATTGTCCTCTGTGTTACCTTTTTTGAGGTTAGAAAACATTGATTTGGATCTGTCAATCATACATTATCAATGTTTCAGGGGGGAAAAGGGATTACTGATCATGATCCAAAGTTATGAGTGGAGTGGGGATGAATCACAATACAAATTTGCTCGAAAGAACATGATTCGGGAACATAACGCGTTTTGATTCCAGAAACATGGTCGAAAGAAAGCAGTTAATGTGCAATGTATGTGGATTACTGGACAGCTCCTAAAGTTAAAAGTTGTTAAATTAAACAACGCGAAAATCGCCTATGTGAGGATCGGTCTAAAAATTCTTGCGGTATTTTGGTCACATGGTGAATTTCGCCTTCCGCTTTCCGCGGTTCTGAGGACGCACCTTTGGTGCTGTTTCAGACACGCCGGTTTGCTCCGGATAGAAAAAAAACGGACCGGTTGATAGTGAACTTTTAAAAGTAATGGAAGCTTTCACACTGGCCGGAGACGGATTTTTTCCGGACGGACGATTTAAAACTGCCGGCGCCGTCTTATCAGTGGCCCATGTTACTTAATGCAAGCTTTGACACAGGACGTTTTTTATTCGTCTGGCGGCCGTTGTTCTATGCACTTGTCGTATTATTTATAAATTAACAAATAAATATAGATTATTTTTTACATTATTGAAAATATTTTTTTAATAATATTTACTATTATGTATAATAATAACTTATATTATTATTATTATTTATATTAGTAAAATTGGTGATTATTTAATTGTAAGGTAAAGTAGTATTTATCTAACTCAAAATATTAAATTTTAAAATTATTTTCGTAAAACTAAAATAACAAATCAATTTTCATGTCATGCTTTTGACATTTGCCACCGAACTGCAACCAAGGCCTACAAAAATAACTACAGACCCTACTATAAATAAAACCAGCTAGAGCTCGATTATTTTGAGATGAGTACATTTAGTTTTGGCCACGCCCCAATTGGCGCAGCACGTCTTAAACTTTGTGGACCTTATTTTATGGCGCTAAGTTCAAATCTGCTGCGGTAGGGGTATATGATATTTTAGCAGTGGCGTGTGTACATTAATAAAATATTTTGAATTGAAAATACTTTAAAATAAAAAGTAGCATTTACAATTTCAATTATTTGTTAGTTAAATTGCTGTTAAACTTTAAAGTAATAAAACAACTAAAAGTTTAAATAAATAATTTATATTTTATTAAAATGTTTATAATTTTAACTGTTTCCATCACTATCTTCGAAGTCCGAAAGGTTGGAATCCCACTCATCGGATGACCCCGCATTGACGCAAAATATGAGGGAATCTGTGTATTCATCCATCAGATGTTATTTTTGAATATATGCATCCTCATATTTTGCGGAATGGTCCACCACGTTTGCCCATTCTTCAGACGTTATGATTTCAAATTTTTTTGTTACTATCTTTTCAACATCATCCAACTTAAATGTTGTATTATGTTGACCCACTCAATTTTTTATTGTGGCCCATATTTTTTCGATGGGATTTAGTTCAGGGTGATACGGAGGCAACCGTAATACTTTGTGACCATTTTCTTCAAGAAGATCACCTAAAAGAAAATTCGGCGCGGGTCTGTGATCTTTAATTAATGTGTACAGTTCTAGTTTGATCATTTTAGCATCATACGGAATATGATGAACCATCTTTAGCCTCGTTTTTCATAAAGTTTAACAGGTGTGAAATTATTTCCTTGGCTAATTTTTTTGTTCTATTTCGAACAACAAGCTAAAAATTTAGGTTTCATTAGCATTTTTGAAAATATCATAAAAAAAGGATACAAATTAAAGGCTTAGAAGGGATTTAAAATATTTCAGAATGTACGGTTTCGTCTTAGATTATTATTTAGTTGTATTTAAATGTACTTACCAAAATACACATAAAATGAATCAAATTAAAGTTTATATAGACACACAAATCGAAGCACAAAACCACAAGAAAACTCAAAATAGCTAAATAAATGCAACAAGTACAAATAAGTAATACTACGCTACTGAATCCAAATTTCATGAGCGACAGGCGACTCGCACCACAGTTAAAGCTCTCTGACCACGCCTACGAACTCAAATTGGTTTACGCACATTATGACGAATTGTACTCATCTCAAAATAATCGAGCTCTACCGACGGTTCACCGGAAAAAACCGTCAAGTGTGAATACAACAAAGGCACGGAAAAAAAAAACGTCCTATGTTTGCGACTGGTAAGAGTGTCAAGCTGAGGTATGCCGTGTCTGTGTCAGTCTCGTCTGGTGCCATAATCAACAGTGGGCGCCAGTGTTGGGGGAGTTCTCTCAATGTTGCCAACCTAGAAAAAGGTCTACCAACGGGGAAGGATTATTTTTGGTCAAAATCTACTTCATTATTTTCGCAATGATAAAATATGCCTACAAAATTCCATTGAGCTTTCCAGAATATTTTGTTAGCGAAATATAATGATTTTAATAAAATCTTACTTCTGACTGGTTGAAACTTCGTTGTCAAATGTCATTCCTCATAGAGAGTGCTTTCCGTAAATCGTCTTGGTTAATCTGGTTACTTTAAATGCGTTCCGTATACACACGAATCCTGAAAAATGAATATTTACGAAACACGGTTACTGAAAATTTATGACATTTGACAAAACCAGAACAACCGTTGATTTTTGTTGGTCGTTCTGGTTTTTATTGACAATATAGATGTCAATGCTGTCAAAAGTGAAAAATAAAAAAAATAACAACACCAGAGAAATTTATGAGCAACTTATAATTCAAAAAATGAACAAACTAAAAATATTAAACACTTGTTTTCTATTTGGCCTACAACAAATCAATTTTTGAGAAATATGCCAGTCTCCTCTGACATTTGACTTTGACATGTTACCACGTCCGTAATAAAATTAACCACACTAACCAACATTGAAAAAGAACGGTTGACACCAATTCAACCAATCAGAAGTAAGAATTTAATAAAATCATTATATTTCGCCAACGATATATTCTGGAAAGCTCAATAGAATTTTGTACACATATTTTATCATTGCGAAAATAATGAAGTAGATTTTGACCAAAAATAATCCTTCCCCGTTGGTAGACCTTTTTCTAGGTTGGCAACATTGAGGGAACTCCCCCATTGGACTGAAAGAGTAAAATGTTGAGGACTAAACAGCTTATCTGAGGGCTAGATTCACACAAATAACATTTTTGAACAAAATAAAAAGGACGAAATTTTTTCACGGTGGAGGCTAACTTTATTGAAAAGAAGAATTGATAATGCTTCTTTTTTTTTGAAGAATTGAGAATTCTTCTTTTTGTTGAAGAATAAATAGTTTACCTATGTAGTGCACAGTGGTTGTTTTATGCCATTTTCCTTAATATTTATATTGACAAATATCAAAAAATTAACTCAAATATTCGAAATATCATGTCAGATGAAGACAACAAAAGAAAAGAAGAAAAGAAAAGTAAAAACTTTTATCAGGCGGACTAGGGGACTAAAATTTTATCAGGCGGACTAGGGGACTAAAATTTTAACAGGCGGACTAGGAGACTAAAGCAGTGTTAAAAGGCCTAGATCTAGTCTCATCGGACTAATATGCCCATCACTAGTGGGCGCATTGAGCAGAGAGAACAGTTGTTTAATAGTTTATGATTTTTCTGCTGGCACAAGCGCTCATCGCCAACATGTTGTGGAGCGGACGCCATTTTTTGTGGCGACAAAAAAGGACGCTCACTTATTGCAACGTGTTGGGAGTTGTGAACATGTCAAATATGGAGAAAGAAATGGAGTATGATTCAATAACGTATGAATTTAACAGTTTTACGATTTTGACGGAACCTCAGAAATTCATTTCATAAAAACCTTCATTTTTGGGTACATTTCTTCTTTCGTTGTTTTCAAGGATTTCCACTGATTGTGCTAAATCATTTACAATTTCCTCTATCAAATTAAAATCTATTAGATCATTATCAATTAAATATAGATGCAAATTATTCATATTAAACGGTTCTTTAAATTAAACAAATTGCCGAAAAAAGAAAACTGTCATCAAAAATCTGTCACTTTACTGTCAAATGTCAAATCATCTAGCAGTGTGTCTTACAGAATTTGGCTACCGCTTCCCACCGGTAACAACAACTGTTTTGTCTGCCGAATGCGCCCAGTATATTTGTAGTTTTGAAGTAGTTGAATTCTTGAATTCGACCTTGATCGAGTGTGAATAGAGAATAATCTGAAGTTCATTTAGTTCTGTGATATGCGTGTTGAAATTTTTATATTTAAATTGTCCAAATATTGCTTTATATTCCGTTATATTTCATATTTTCATATTTATATAAAATAATAGGTGACATTTGAGTTAAAAATAATTTCTAAAATCTATAAGCTCTTTTCTAAAATAATATTTTAAATTTTTTGATTTTCCTGTGGTCATTATGTATATAAATAACAATTTAAATTATACTCCAGTGTAAATTAATTAACATGCGAATGTTTTTAACTAGATAAGGGACGATTTTAATTATAACATTGTAGAGAAAACCCAACCGTGTAGATGGTATGAAAATACATAATTCCTCTTTAAAAGTTAATTAAATAAAACTGTACTCAAGAGACACCGTATTCCGCAACGAGAATATTATTCATTGTATGTGTTTTTATATTTCTCTGGCACCTCATACAGAAAGAAAATAACAGGGATATTTGTAATAGGTAGTAGTTATTTTTTGTTCAAAAGTATGTTACAATTACAGTATAATACCAGTACATAAAGTAAGAACAGTGGAAAAAAGGAACTAATTTAGTCTAAACGCTTCAGAATTATTTAATTTAATTGTTAATACAAGTTCAAATTCCTATTAACATGTAAGAGCCAACAACATGGCCTAATTCCGATGTTTGAGATATTTTATCATAACAAGTCTATTCAAGTAAGTGTAAATAGTGCTGGGGAAACTTTTTTAAATGCCGTTAAAAGGTCAGTAGAAGTCACTAGCCACAGACCAAGAAAAAACTTCTGATAGGACTGATTACGGATTTGTAAACTATCATCCGACCAACGACTGTTCTGTCTGTATGCGTATTTTTTTGGTAACAACAGAGCAACAGTCGTTGCGGTTTCGTAGATACCAACAAAGAATTTGATCTCATCATCTGCTGTACGCCCATTCACAACGCCAAGTACGTCATCTGCTGTTTAAAAGTATAACCGGAAAAATGGATCTACTGACTTCAATTCCATACAAAAATGATGAAGAAAGGGAACAAAACGAAGGACAAAAAAATAAGAATATACTTTAAAGAATACAAGGATAATTAAGAAGGAAGTAAAGATTAAAAAAACGTTTTTTCGTTTTTTTGGTATTCTAGGTAAAGAGAAAACGAAGGGTGGATACAATGCTCACGTTACCTACGTTCGGCATACAAAGTTGGTGCTGAGTGCGGTGAAAAAGACAATGAGTTTAACTGTGATATTTGTAAGTGAATGAAATAAAAAGGTTTTAGTAAAGAAAATGCTTTTTATATTAGGTGTAGTAGCCGCCAAATGGTAGCGAGGATCTTAGAATTAATAGAATCCGTATGCTCACAGATAGCCAAGTCTTTCTTAAAGCAATACAAAGTGGAAATACAGTCCAAGCTAGACTGACATAAAACCCTAAATGCCCTAGCAAATGAAGAGGCAGACCGCCTGGCTGGTAAAGGAGCCAAAAAATCTTTAATTGGATCGCAATCCACATGTGGTATTTCCTACCAATATGTAAAGGGTATGCTGGAAAAACTATTAAGGGACAAACATAGGAAATACTGGATGGAACTTCCGGCACTTAGACAGTCCAAAGCACTTATAGAAGGTCCACCCAAGAGCAGAGACAATCCGCTGTTATGTCTAAAATGACAGGAACTCAAAACTGCATTAGGTGTCCTGACAGGACACTGCGGGCTCAGAAGACAGCTGAACCTCGTAGGAGTATCAGAAGATTCCCTATGTAGGAAATGTGAGGAAGAGGACGAAAGTTTTCTTTATGTATTATGCTATTGCTGGGACCTGAACAGTGAAACGATATTTTTATTTTTTTGATAATAAGTAATAAGTAAGCTCAATCCTTATTATTATGGTTTCGTTTCATGAATAGAATTTGAAATATATTAGAAAGTGAAATATTAAACAAAAAAAAATTTTGGACGCCAGTCTCATTGATTTTTTGATGTAATTAGAAACAATTGACAAAAAAAACTATGATATATTTCAAAATTCGTCCTTTCTTTCTTTTTGTGGGTTTAAGTAAATTAAAGTAAAATTAAACGTTATATTTTTTTATTAATAATAGTGGAACAAAAAAAATTAAAGACTACTTATTTTTATGTATTTTTAAAGTCTTGATGACGGCAATACACACTTGAAAACACAAATTTCATTTCCCTCGTAACTGTTCAATATTCTGACCTTAGATTCAGCAATCCACTATTCCCTGCTCTACAGCGCCATTTGGGCATTGTACTAAAATTTTGACTAATGTTTAAGTGCCTAATTATATACCATTATGTATAAATTCCGCCGGGAAAGACATAAAAACAAATATTGACCAATTATACTACAAGGACGATAACGGTTCTCCCACCTGACCGAAGAAGTGTCACTTACCCTTACGTGTCTAAAATAATCAGATTCAAAGACCGGATGTTAACTTTGTCTCCCTTAATTGTTTCCTAATTGGTGCCTTTTTGACAGAATACATCATTAACCTCCCCTAATGAGTGCCTATTTAGCAGAATACCGATAAGCAGTGGTATGGCCGACGACAATGACCAGAAGCGGTAGTAGAAGGGTTCAAAGCGGATCAATACCGGAACAATGCGGATCGAAAGAGAATCAAAAGCTGATCGGGACCTGATCTAAAGCGGATCAAGAACTGATTTAAATCTGATCAAATCTGATCAAATCTGATCAAATCTGATCAAATCTGATCAAATCTGATCAAATCTGATCAAATCTGATCAAATCTGATCAAATCTGATCAAATCTGATCAAATCTAATCAAATCTGATCAAATCTGATCAAATCTGATCAAATCTGATCAAATCTGATCAAATCTGATCAAATCTAATCAAACCCGATCAAATCTGATCAAATCTGATTAAATCTGACCAAATCTGAAAATTTAGCAAAATAATTTTGATGTGGTTATTCAAAATAAATTAATAATGTCATGACCACTTGACCTTTAGGAACAGATCAAGCGATAAGCGATTAGTTTTGCATATTTTATACGGGGTGGACTCTTCTACTACCGCTTTTGGTCATGCATTATCGTCAGTCATCACAATTCTTCTCGGTATTCTGCCAAAATGGCACTCATTAAGGGACGGTTAAGGTAGACTAATCTACCATTAAATACCATTATTTTACATACGTAAGGGAACTTCTTTATTTAAGGGTGCATTCCTAAGTGTCTCAGATCACACTTCTTCGGCTAGGTGAGAGAAACTCGGTGGAGGGGGGTCCAAAACCGGTATAGTTCTACTACTAATATTTTTGATTTACTTATATTTTAAAGCCATTAATTACATGTTTTTTTATATTTCAGAAAATGAATGACACTTTGACCAATACCACTGAGGATTATTATCGAAAAGTGGAAGATATTTATATAATATCTTTGGAAATATACACAGCCCTTTCGCTAGTATGCCTTGCTGCTAATGTTATAATAATTTTTGTTATTATAAAATACAAAAGATTAAGATTAGAAAAGGGAAATGTAATTATCTTAAATTGGGCTCTGCTTAATACTTTCGTTATGCTGACTCAACCAATCATAATAAGGGTATCAATGTATTGGTATGATACAGTGAATAGCACAATTGTTTGTATATTGGAACAGACTGATTATACCGCTTTATTGGGAGATGTATTTTTGATTATGTTATTGTATATGTATTGGTTTTTAAAAGTATATTATCCAAGAAAATGTAATAAATTTTTAAAACATATTAATGTCGCTTTGGGTTCTGTATATATATTATGTTTATTTTCCTTTGGTGTACATATAAAAATGTGCTTACACAATGACAACTTTGTGTTTGCTCAATTATTTTTGGCATTAATTTATTTGATTTTTATATTATATATGATTATAATGAATATTACTCATTTGATAATGAGAAGAAAATTAATTCAGACAACAGTAATATCAAATATACCTCTAATTTTATCGAATACATTCTTGGTTTCAATATTTCCGGTATTAATTACAACTCTCACATATGCGAGTATTGGGATACATCCCATACATTATATAATAATAGTATTTGTTTGTTTAATTTTAGCTATGATGAACCCTATATACTTTTTTGTTATATTATACATATTTGATAACGATTATAACACTTTTTTTAAACATGTATTAAAATGTCAATGTAAAAAATATGAAAATGACGAAATGGATGAAGAGCCAGTTGTGTATAATAGCGATGTCCAAATCGATAAAAAAAATAGTCCTAACATGTCTTATATTAAAAATAGCGAAGCTTATAAAAATTAATGTTTAAATTGTCAACAATAAAAAGTATAATTAAATTGCATTTTTTTTTGTAATTAGAACCTCAATTTTATGACTCTTGACGTTGCAATGAATCCAAAACTTTGTTAGCAAATGTGGAAAAGAGGTTTGTCCAATTCTTAGTGCCGTATCCAGGGTTACCGTTTTCAGTAGATTTCCTACTAAATTAGTAGATTTTTAAGAAAAATGAGGGTGTTTAGTGGAATTGATAATTTTAGTAGATTTCAGTAGATTCTTTGGTTTTGAATTTAAAACTATTGCGCATTATTCGTTTCGCCCTAATCGGCTTTTATTGTACGTTAACTTGAAAGTTTGATTATTCATCAGTGTGAACGATGTGGTCTAGTGGTAGAGTGTGTTACAAATGAAAGTTCCAGGTTAGAATCCTGATATATATTTTTTTTAGAAATTAATGTTCTCTCTTTTCTCTCAAATGCTGTTAATTTTTTTGTCTGAAATTTTTCCTCTTTTCACTTTGTCACTGTTTTTTTGAAAATATCCCCTTTTTTTATAAAATTACCCACTTTTTTCTCAAAGTTACCAATTATTTTCTCATTTTTTTGATATTTTTCATCTTCCTTCAAAATGTCCCCTCTTTTCTCTCAAATACTGTCACTTTTTGTCTCAAATTTCCCCTCTTTTCTCTCAATTTTTGTCACTTTTTCCTGAAATTACGCCGTTTTTTCTAAAATTACACCATTTTTTTCAAAATTACCCCTTTTTTTCATTTTTGTTATTTTTTCTCAAATTTCCCTTCTTCCTCCAAAATTTTCCCTCTTTTCTTTCAAATTTTCTAAATTCTTTGTCTTAAATTTCCCCTCTTTTCTTTCAAATTTTGGCACGTTTTTTCTCAAAGTTACCCCTTATTTTCTCATTTTTGTGATATTTTTCCTCTTCCTTCAAAATTTCTCCTCTTTTCTCTCAAATACTGTCACTTTTTGTCTCAAATTTCCCCTCTTTTCGCTTAATTTTTGTCACTTTTTCCTAAAATTACCCCTTGTTTTCATTTTTGTTATTTTTCTCAAATTTAATTCTTCCTCCAAAATTTTCCCTTTTTTCTTTCTAACTTTTTGCCTAACTTTTTGCCTTAAATTTCCCCTCTTTTCTTTCAAATTTTGCCACCTTTTTTTCTCAAAATTACCCCTTATTTTCTCATTGTGATATTTTTCCTTCCTTCAAAATTTCCCCTCTTTTCTCTCAAATACTGTCACTTTTTGTCTCAAATTTCCCCTCTTTTCTCTCAATTTTTGTCACTTTTTCCTGGAATTACCCCGTTTTTTTCTAAAATTACCCCATTTTTTTTTCAAAATTACCCCTTATGTTTTCATTTTTGTTATTTTCTCTCAAATTTCCCCTCTTCCTCCAAAACTTCCAGTCTTTTCTTTCAATTTTTTTAATTTTTTTGTCTTAAATTTCCCCTCTTTTCTTTCGAATTTTGGCACTGTTTTTCTTGAAATTACCCCGTTTTTCCCTTTTTTTTTCTAAAACTAACCATTTTTCTCATTATTGTCAGTTTATGTCAAATTTCCACTTTTTTACGAAAAAATCACTTTTGAGTAATTATTTTTTTATTTTCCCCTATCTTTCCCCCCTTACCACTCCATTGGTAATGATAGAAAGGGAAAGGGAGAAAATTGGAAATAAAAAGTTGGGACAAAGATTTACATGTAAAAAAATTGGGGAAAAATTTGATAAAAAAGTAGGGGGAAAAAAGGCTCTGGCGAAAAATGGGAAAAAAAGTAGAGGAAAAATTGGTAAAGAAAAAGTAAAAATTTAAATTATAAAATATTAGTGAAAAAGTGGAAAAAAGTTTTTGACACAAAGAAATGGGAAATTAGTAAAAAAATGTAGGAGAAAAAGTGGAAGAAAGTAAGGGAAATGGTGGAATTAAAAATTAGGCAAAAGTGGAAGTATTAGAAAAATGAAAAAAAATAGAGAAAAAAGGGGTAAAAAGTTTAAAGGAGAAAATGTAAAACAAAAAAAATTAATTAAAAATATATGAGAAAAAGTGGACAAAAGTAGGGGAAAAAATAGAATAAAAAAGTAGGGGAAAGTGAAAAAATAGGGGAAGAAATGGAAAAGTTTTAAGCGAAAAAAGCTTAACAAAGAAATTAGTAAAAAATGTGTGAGAAAAAGCCTAAAAAAGTATAAGGGTGGAATAAAAAAGCATGCAAAAATTAGGGGAAAAGTGAAAAAAATAATAGGGAAATTGGAAAAAGTTTTGAGGAGAAAAAGTGGAACACAAAGAAATTATTAAAAAAGTAGGGGAAAGAGGGTGGGGGAATAATGGGAAAAAAGTTGGAAACGTACAAAAATTAGTGAAAAAACAGAAGAAAAAATGAGTTAGGAAAAAGAGGAAATAAGTTTGAAACTAAAAATTATTTAGAAATGTATGGGTAAAAGTGTAAAAAAATGTCTAAAACAAAAAATGGGGGGAAAAAATATGAAATATAAAAAAATGGTAAAAAAAGTAGAGGACAAAAGGATGGTGGAAAAATAGCGAAAAAAATTGAAATAAAAAAAAATTAAAAAAATGAGTAGGGATAAAAGTAGAAAAAAGTAGTGGAAAAGTGAAAAAAAATCAGGGAAAGAAGTGGAAAAAAAGTTTTAATGGGAAAAAGTGGAACAAGAAAGTTTGTCACAAATAAATTAGGAAAGAATGTAGGAGAAAAAGTAGTTTAAAGAGTGGAATAAAAAAATAGCAGAAAAAGTGGAAAAAAATAGGAGAAAGTGAAAAACAATAGGGAATAAAATGGAGAAAAATTTTAAGGGAAAAGGGAAAGTTATATTTTCGTTTTCTTTTAAATGCACAGGTTAGATTTAGATAGTCAATAGATAATAAAATAAATATAAATAGTGTTATATATTTTTTAAACACGAGTTAGATTTAAATAGTCAAATACTTCTTTTAATAAAATAAATTAAAATACACAGGTTAGATGTTGGTAGAATACGGTTTATTGGAAACGGTAACACTGTCCGTATCTCACTAGGTCACCAGGATGACATAACCGGTGGTGTCACCCGTAAAATTGTATTCAGTATATTCAGATTATAACTTGTTCATATAGAACATCTTCCTTCTTAACTTTATTAAATAATGATTTTAATCAAGTTTCTACTCAACCAGTAGCGCACCTTTTTAGAAGAAGGTACATATAGTAATCTATAAATAATATCATTGAATATTTTTCACTATATAACAAGCATTTAAACTACCATTCAAAAGCAAATCATGAGTGTATTTTTTTAACGGAACTATAATGATAGCGAGAAAGATTACAAAATAAGCCATAAACGTATGTTGTAATTTCCTAAGTGAATAAAAGCCACTATTAACAACTATCTCCTAGAACACGACATCAATTTAAAGTTTATGATAATAAAAAAATAATGAATAGATTACATAATTTCTAAAAATTTAATGAAATTATAGCTAAATAAAATTATTTATATTTATTATTAAAAATAATAAATGCTTCAATTTTCCTACCATCTTTCTCCACTTGTTTCTATCCTATCTTTCTAACTATAGATTCACACACTTTAGTAACTGTGCAGCAAGGCTTCTAGTAGTGCAGTATCAGCAAAATCTACAAGTAAATCTCCATAACAAAATTTAAGGTTAATTATGACAAAAATTGGCTAATTCAAGGTCATTCGTCATCGCTTAGAGATCACGTCGGATCTGGTCTTCAGGTACTTCAGCTCCGTCTGGTCAGATAGCAGACGTATCTGACAGAGTTGACGTTATTTCCAAGCGATGACGAATGACCTTGAATTAGCCAATTTTTTCCAGAATTAATATTAATTTTTTATGGAGATTAACATGTACATTTTGCTGATAATACGATCGAGGCCTTGCTGTACAGTTACTCACTTTCCTTAAGTCCTTTTTACATACCTTTATCCACTATTTACGATGACACCCTCTTCTTCTTTGTTCTCCTTCGCCCCTTATCACAGGATCCTTTGGCCCTTTGTGTAACCTTTTTACTTTGACTATTTGGCTAATCTCTAGACTATATAGCACTTTGAGTTCCAAATTTATTTTCTTCTACATTCATCCCCTTTTACTTTCACTTCTCCAAAAAAAAACCTATTGTTATTATTATAAATATATGACGTTAAAAAAAACTGTAATCGATGTTATTTTATAAAAATAAAAAAGGGCGCCAGTTTATTATTTATTATTAATTTCTTAAAAATAAACAAACCGAAACTTTAGATTTAGATTTCTAGGTCCAGCATGATTTTCTGGTCCAACTTGATAACATTTTTAACCTGATAAATGGTTCTAGCTTGACAAAATGGATCCAGCCTAAAAAATGGGTCTAATCGGATAAAATGAGTCCAGCCTGACAAAAATAAGTACAGTTTGACAAATGAGTACAGCCTGACAAAATGTGTACAGACTGACAAAATGGGTCCGCCTGACAAATGGGTACAGCCTGACAAAATGGCTACAGCCTGAAAAGTGATTCCAGTCTGACAAATGGACACAGCCTGACAAAATGGGTCCTGCCTGACGAAATGGGCCCAGCCTGACAAAATGGGTATGGTCTGACAAATTGGGTCTTATCTGACAAATTGGGTCTTATCTGACAAATTGAGTCCATCTTGACAAACCGGTCCAGCCTGACAAAATGGGTCTTGTCTGACAAAATGGGTCTTGTCTGACAAAATGGGTCCAGCCTGACAAAATGGGTACAGCCAAATAAAATGAGTTCAGCCTGAAAAAAATGGGTACAGCATGACAAATGGGCACAGCCTGACGAAATGGGTCCAGCCTGACAAAATGGGCATATTCTGACAAATTGGGTATAATCTAACAAATTGAGTCCAGCTTGACAAACCGGTCAAGCCTGACAAAATGGGTCTTGCCTGACAAAATGGGGCCACCCTGACAAAATGAGTCCAGCCTGACAAAATGGATACAGCCAGATAAAATGAGTTCAGCCTGAAAAAAATAATTAATTTGCACACTTACCCTGATGTATTCATTTATAAAAAACTATTTGTTTTTCTTTTATAAAAATAAATAAATAAATAAAATGTTACTGTATGGTCCACTAGATACGCCATTGATTTCATCTTGTGATTTATTTAATTTAACTTCCCGTTAACTAGTTGTCATTCTTTTTCTCAGTTCTAATATTAGATTGAATCAAACCTACAATATTTTTAAGCCTAATTTTGTGAATTAATTAGACTGTTATTGGTATGTATATAAATAGTTACTAATTTTAATGAAGCCAAATATTAATTAGGAAATACAGAAATAATAATAATAATAATAAAAGGAACTTAAAAATAAGAAATATCAAAACGTGATTTACATTAAATCTAATTTAAATTTCAATAGTCCGTTAAGAATCTAATTAGTGAGATTTTTAACGGCGGCTTAAAAATAAGCGAAAATGGTTGCCATAGTAACTAGATAGGAATTATGATATATTGAGTTAAAAGGATTTCAACTAGGCGGAAAATCTGCAGGCGGATTTTCTACATGCAATTCTATTGGTCGATTTCAAATTAATTTTCGAAGTCGACCAGAAAATACACCTGCAGATTTTCCGCCTAGTCGGAATCCGTTTTTATTATTTAAAAACTAGTAAATATGTAGTAAATGTGCGCGAGACTAGACCGTGTGACGTCAGTAGTCATGAAAGCTTCGCCCCTGGCCCGCTACTGTGAATACCGCGCAGCAGCGGGCCAGGGGCGAAGCGGTTATGGCTAGTACCGTCACACTGTCTAGTCTCGCGCACATGTACGTTTTCCAGCCTCTCGTCGATCCTTGATTTTAAAATGCTTACAGCGGACGTAAATAGTATTATTTAGCGCTCAAATTTTTTTTGATCGTTTTTAAATAACAAAATCTCTCGATTTCAGTTAAGATAAAAAAAAATAAGAAACATGTCGAACCTGTCTTTTAAGCAGATTGAGGTGAGTCAACGCCAACTTAAACCGTACTATCCCTCTTTAATTGTAATAATTTTAATAATCAGTACGAAAATAATTCTTTTACTTTTATAATTTATATTTAACTATTGTTAAATTTATTTATTTCTTTAACTTCATTTACAATCGAAATAAATAGGTGAACAGAATATTACCAAAAGTTAATCGATAAATATTTATTTCCAAAAAAAAAAATGGATGGCGTCCTTAAACTAAAATTAAGTTTTGTGTAATTATTGATTGGTATATTTATTTGTTATTCTGGAAAACGAACCCCAAAACAAACTTAAGATAAAAAGTATAAATAAAACAGTTTGTTATTTAATATAAATTTTTGTTTCAGAGTGCAGGAGAGAAAAATGTTCGAGAGGACAGTAGTTGAATACGCAGTTATTAAAAAAACACTTTCTTACAATTCGTTAAATCTAAAAATTATTGCTGGAATAATTTTATTTTTATCTTTATCTTCCAATATTTTGATTATATTAACAATTCTTAAATGTAAAATTTTACACTCCAGACCTTACACTTATATTATAAATTTAAGTATTTGTAATATTTTGTCTGTATTATATATTTTTAAAGTACTATCATCAGATCCGATAATTGGTCGGGATGTTCAATGCACGTGGGAGAAAAATATCCATGTATATATTTATTTTATTTGTATGACTGGTAGTGAGATATTTGTTAGTGCCATGATACTTGATTGGTATATTATAACGTTTGATGGACAAAAAAATTCTTTATTTAGATTTGGGAAATCAGTACTAATATGGATCATCCTCTTCATATTATTATTTTTAACATTTTCGGCATGTATATTTCATAGATTTAGTTTACACTTTAATATTCTAATTTGCATTACAACATACTTTATAACTTTAGTATTAGTTATTTGTATTTTTATTTTAAGACGCATACAGCTAAAATATTTTATAGAAATATTAAAACAAAGCAAACTAGAATTTCAGTTAGCATTTTTGTTTCTTCTATGTTGGTTTTGTAATATTATTCTTATAGTACACAATACCACTTCTAGTGCGTATGCATTAATTACTACAGGGTATATTATAATATTTCAAGTTTCATTTTTACTAGGATTTAGCAATAATATACTAACATTTATTTTATTATTTAAATGTGACAAAAATTTTAAAAGTTGCTTTAAATCGTTATTTACATATAAAACAAAACAAATTGATATTGATGAAGGCAGACGGAAAAGTATTTTTGAAACGCCATCAACTTCAAATTGTTAAATTTGTATTTTATTTTATATATAAAAATAAATAAACTAAAAATATAATCTAGCTTTCATTAATTCAAGACATATTTATGATGTTTTACTTTTTGTCTATCTAATTTTATATTTTCCAAAAAAAAGTACTTTATTTATTGGCGCAGTCAGTAGAATTTATACATGAGAAAAGCAACAAAAAACGCGTTTTTCAGCCAATCTTAATCATTAACGTGACACGTGGTGTAAAGAAAAGACTTTGTGAAAAAAAAGTGGTGAAAAATAAATATCATCGAAACCAAAACAGTCTAGTGTTACGTTTTTTTCCTGTGCCACCCTATATTTGCATTATTCCTCTGCTTAGTATATTTTAATTTCAGACTCGCTTGATATCCCTTCTTAATTTCCTCGCCTCGTGACCCTTCTCAACTTGTATTGATTTCCTTCTCCTCGTGATACTGACTATAAAATGTCTTTCCCATGTTAACAATTCTTGTCTTTATTTGTTAACTTCTATATCGTTTATATCGTGGGTTGAAAATTTCTTTTCTTCCCCTCGACATATAGGGTATTTTTTTTATGCCGGCTATACTCTTTTTGGTAACTTCTCGTTTTTGGAATCTTTTTTTTTTGAACTTCTCAGAAAGTTTTTTTGATTTATCGTCCTTTCTTTTTTCTCGGATACAAGAAAAAAAAAGACAATCGGAAGAAACTGCAGGATAAGAAAAAAAAACAAGATATGTTCTCTTCTTCAGAAAGAAATTAACAAAAGTCTCTGAAGAAATCATATTATAAATAAAACATTTTTCTCTGTCTTCAATGACACAAGTAACGTTTAAATTGAGTTCCTTAAACCCATAAAAAGAAAGAAAAGACCGATTTTGAAATATATCATAGTTTTTTTTGTCAATTGTTTCCAAATACATCAAAAAATCAATTAAGCTGGCCTCCATATTTTTTTTCATAATAAATATCTTACTTTTCGATATATTTCAAATTCTATTAGTGGAACTAACCCTTAATAAGAAGAATTGAGCTTAAATCACATGGATTACTAAAGGGTCCATACATTTTACCAAAATCGTATTATATCAAACAGTCTGTTTAACAAAATTTAATGTTTCAAACCATCATAACAACAAAATCTTACTTCTTCAGAACTATATTTAATCAGAATTTAATAAAGCAAAATGGAAACTATCAAAATGAAAAAAAACAAAATGGCAAATCGTCAAACCAACAAAATGACAAATTTATAATTTATCAAATAATAATTCACCAAACAGGTATTATAACAAAACCTTATTAATTCAGAACAGTATAAAGTTAAAACTGTATTAAATCAAACCAATAAAACTTCAAAAGTGTACTAAAACAAAATGATATAAAAGTAAAATCGTAAACTGACAAAACAGCAAGAAATCATAAAACAATTCACCAAAATTTAATCTATCAAAAGTCCAAAATATCAAAGGAGTAAAAAATCAAACAAGTAAATAACAAAACCGTAAAATATCAAACGCTGCTTGCCATGTGTCCTTCAACAAAAATCTTGGACGATATGAATTTTAATGGTACTTTCTAGCTATACGCGAGTAAGAAACCTACAATAGATTTTAGGGTTTTAAACTAACGGCACATAGATGGCCCTGCCGGGAATTTAATAGAAATTTTAGTTTTTTAAACGTTTATATTATCGCTGACCGTAAAATGATTTTTGAAGTATCTACCACGAATTGAGAATTATCTTATCTACAAGGACAACGTGTACACTATTTCACAGAGATAGCATGGACCTGTTATTTTTTTGTTTTTGACAAATGGTTTTTAATTGTTGTTAATTGTTAATATGTTACATCTTTATATAGACGGAGAACGAGCAGTGTCTAAAGTTGCCAAAATCGGCAATTTCCGAAAAAACCTTATGGAATTTTTTTAATTTTGAATTACCACCGCACATCTCTCTTAGTTTAAGTCCGATTCAATTGAAATTTCTAGGAGAACCAATTTAGACCTTTGTTATCACGACTTACATGACAGAAATGAAAAAAAAATTACGTGTCACCAGTACTTTGTTTTTAAAAAGTTGGTGACAAGAAATTTGGTAAAAATACAGCAACAAATACTCGATCGAAAAAACTTTTTTGTTTTTAAAGATAAATATATATAGTAAGCGACAAAGTTGTAGCCAAAGAACCAAGCAAAGTTTTTTATTTCAGTGTTTTTTTTATAACTTACTTACTTTTCTAGAAAACGGTGCTGCAATATATAAGACCGTAGCGTCGCGTCAAAAGATAAAAAGTTCGGTTGGCGCGCGTATGGGGATAAAATAAATGTCCCTTAAGCTAGCAGAGCAAAGTCAGCAGAATACAATAGTTGTTATTTTATAGTTAAGTGTAAATAAAACGCAAATTTAATGTAGTAATTAAAAATGTAACGCTCCTTTAGAAAAGAAAAAAAATCGGTTGTGTCGCCCCAAAACTTTCCCGACGAGTATCCACGAATACTTTATCAGATATTTAATGTTAAAGTTTCAACTTTTGACATTTTTTTATTTTTGACAGGTGACAGTTTGGAGAAATAATTTTGAGTGTTCTGAATAGAGTTTTTCTAGGGCTTCCAAATGACATATTGCATGTCCAATTCCGTGACATATTGCATCTGTCATTTTTTGATAGTGGTACTTCCGTTTGACAGATGTACAAAAACTAAGGGGTTTTTCCGACGGGTAACCCAAACCCCTATACTAAATTTCAGCTCAATCGGATTAAACGTGTGGCCTCTATCGTGGAAGAATACACACACACATACACACACACAGACCGACAGACAGACTTCCATCTGGAAATGGTCTTAATCGTCTAGCTTAATATAAAGCTGGCAGAACACTGAATCAAAAATCGATGAATAATTACGTAATTAATATCAAAAGAATGAGATAATTAAAAGCAAATTAAATGTAGTAAATAAAAATTTAACACTCATTTAGAAAGAAAAAAACTATGTTCTGCTATCTTAAAATAAAGTTAGCAGAATACTGATTCAAAAATTCCTTTTAAAGTGGAACTATCTATTGGGTAATAAAACTTATTATTATTATCTAGTAATAAGGGTGGTTTTCAAGCATTTTTGAACTATTGTTCTGCTAACTTTATCTTAAGCTAGCAGAACGTAATACATTATATTAAATAAATTTAAAATATTTATTTAATTTTATACTCCATACCTATTTTTTATCACCACTTACTATGTAGATATGATTATAGTATAACTATTTTTCATTATTCTTAATAAAATTATTTATAATTTTGACGTTTATTAAGTTTAATTTATATTATTAGTATTCAATCAATTTCGTTCATTTAAACCCTAGTAAGTCATGATGATATATCGATTTTTTATTTTGGCGTAGAATTTTTGACATTTTGAAGTTGACATTTTGAAGTTGACATATTATTAAGTGTTATTTTATTTATGTAACAAGTATGTCGTGTAGCATTAATTAAGAACAATGTAGCAATAATTAAGAACAATTTTACTATTTTATTATTTTACTTTATGCACTAGTGCGTAAAGTATTTTATGCACTAGTAGATTGCTTATTTTTTCTTAATACCTTCATATTTTTTGGTAGTAGAAAAAATATTGTATGCGACGAAAGCGCTGAACGGACATGTTGTCAAAAAAACTAAAATCCCGAGTTAAAAGTCGAGATTATATTAATCCCGAGAAAAAAGTCGGGATTATACTAATACCGAGAAAAAAGTCGGGATTAAGAGTTTAGGCAGTTGACGTTAGATTTGACGGCGAATTGTAATAGTGAATAATAATAAAAGTTTAGAAGTATACGGTTATTTGCAACTATCCAATAATAGGTATACGTATAGTATACGAATATACAACAAAGAGCAAGAGGCTAACGACCAGGCGCCGTTGCAGGTCTTACAAGCCCGGTATTATCTTATTGTCCAAACTGTCGGAACAGAGACTGATAATTGATAATATAAAAGAAGTAAGGAAGCGATCCATTTCCACTAAAAGCAGAGGAAATACCATACCGGCTCAAATCAAAGAGGTTTCGACTTGGAGAACCCTTCTTACGAGGAAGAGTCGCAGAACTAAGCGTCTGCGAAGGTCTCTAAGGAGAATTCCACAAGGTGAAAGATCGTTAATATATACAAACCGCGGTCTCAACAAGAACCCACCGTGAAGAGGTAAAGAGACAGCGAACCAGGCGTCGTTAAATTAAGTTGACCTAATTGACCTAACCTAATCAATGAATCTTTATTTAAGTAAATGAATTCAAACATTGGTTAAGAGTTTAAATAAGATGTTTTTATTAGAATGGTTTCCTCTTCTGGTCTGATTGATTATTATTCCTTACCGTAGCTTCCCTCCATATCTGGTTAAACACGGAAATACCAAACATAGAGCAGATAATAATATATTGTTTAACAAGTGTTGAAAATACCGACTTTTATCTCGGGATTATAATTTTTTGTCCATTCAACGCTTTCGTAGGAAGCAACTAATGTGTAAAGTATGCCTTTTTACACTCAAGAGATTGCCGAACTCGCCTTTGGAGACAATATTCACATTCGTGAAAAAAGTATTACTTTACACACTTGTTGCATAAATAACTATTTTTTGTCATTAAAAATATCATTATTTATTTAGTTCACAATTTGTTATAAACAATATTTGAGTGTCACAATAATTTTTTTCTATTACTACTAAAAATTACAAAAACAACCATATGCAACGAAGTTGAGAAAATAAAAATTTCTGTATTGTTTATTGGATTTTCCAAAAACATACAGCAAAATTTTTTTCGCCGCAGATGGCTGTTTTTGTAATTTTTAAGAGTATTAGAAAAAAATTATTTATTGTATATAACAAATTTTGAACTAAATAAACAATGAAATTATTAATGAAAAAAAAAATTAATTGTATTATGAGCCATCAACAATGATTTTTAAAAACAAAATATTTTCTTAACTAATTATTTGAATAAAGCAAATATGAAAAAAAACGATTATAAACAATAAGAAAAAAAAATCAAAAATATTAAACTATTTGTTTGCAAATAATTCATAAATAAATGCCGTTAAAAAATTTTACCGGCAATAATCTAATCCTTATTTCTAATATATAGTAGGTATATGAGAAAAAACATTTTAACGAAAATTTTACGATTTTTCATTTTTTGTTAACTTAGAAAACAATATAAACAAATTTTAAATAATTATATAGCTTCATCTTATTGAGTACAATCATAGAAAATACTCCAAGAGGGTGATTATACAAACAATTATCCAGCTTTGAATGAAGACAGAGGTATGAAAGGAAGTAGTTAATTAACAATAGACTAGTGTTTTGAAAAATGTATTTAAAATTTTTTTCCAACGGAACTTTCTTTCTTCAAGTGTTAAAATGATCCCATATTTTTTTTAAATTTTTAAATCAATATTTAGTGCTTTAAAAAAATTATTTTAGATGCAGTACTCACTATAGAGGCGGCGTACTAATCCCGAAACGGTCACGCGGAGACCTATTTTCAGCAACAAATTAAAATTATAAATTTTAGAGCTAGAGGTCCGGGAGTTTGAAGCTTTTTCTTTGGAAATTTCCTCCTCTTTAAGGATCTTTTTTGCACTTTCCGCTATCTTGTATAATTTTTGAGTTATCATCAAAAAATAAAATGGCTTTTTTTTTGTTAATAATAATTACAATTTTTATTTGCAGCAA
Source organism: Neocrepidodera transversa (assembly GCA_963243735.1). Lineage (NCBI taxonomy): Eukaryota > Metazoa > Arthropoda > Insecta > Coleoptera > Chrysomelidae > Neocrepidodera > Neocrepidodera transversa. Next base: position 9,876,411 of record OY725338.1, read on the forward strand.
AACTATTTTTCGCAGAAAACTCACTTCTCGACTAGACTCTACAACTTCTCTAAAAATAAAATTTTTCATATTTATAATATTTAATGAGTTACAGGCCAACGAAGACACAATTATCTTTGCTCACATTGCAAACCTTCCCACAACCCTTAAATCATCGAAGCAGCAATTCGAAATGTTCTAAAAATTTTACTAATATCTCAAAGAATATTGTGTAAAATTTTCAGAAAAATCTGTCAGCATTGACAAAAAATGGTATATTATATTACTACGAGTATATACTGGGTATTTTTTCTTCAAGCGTAAAAATAATTCAAGTTATACGTAGCAAAAAAAGTAATTTATATTTTCAAAACTTTTCTCATTATTGTTGTACTAATAGAACAATAGAATATATTTCTATGGTCTGTATTTCCGAAAATAATATAGTTATTATTATACGCTTGAAGAAAAACTACAATTGTTGTTACTGATGATGTTAGTTATTTGAGATAAAACGTCGTTAAACTGACAAGTATGTTGTATCGCTGAATTTGAATTTTATTAGTTTAATTAATCAACATTTGTGATAAAAAACACAAACAAATAACTTGATGGTGGCCGTTAGTAGGACACGAAACGTCGAATCGAAGATTTATGACTACACTTTTGAATCAAATTTGAGATAGGTATGACTAACTTTTCTTTTTCATTTTTTTATATTTTTTTTTTAAATAAAAATTCTATGCGCAAAATACCATAAATAGCATTTTTAGTTTTCCCTGTATAACTTGAGAAGAGCATGAGTCGCTGTTGATTTTTTTCGACCGACCAATGTATATAATGTTCTCCAAAACTTTTTTATACCTGGATCTAGCAAAACCGTAAATTGTCGATGAGACCCTAAATGCAATGGTGACTTATAAGTGGTAATAGTAATAAATATATATCAAAAATTCCACTTTTGTATTATGTCAGTTAACACTAACTAACACTCATGGCCACGAAGATAAAATAAATAAATATTCCACTTGAAAATTGCTGCCTTGCGTTCTCAGTTCTCAATAATAGATGACGACTTTTAACTGTAATTCAATATTATCCAGATATTAATTATTTAAACATGAAAAATAACCTATTTTTTTCTTTTCCCATTATTCCTATTTTTAAATCATTTAGAAGTTTTTTTGATCATGTTTAATTAGGTCCAATTAAATGAATATTTTACATAGACTATATACCGGGTGTCCCACTTAACTTTTCGGTGTGAAATGAATATTTTACATACAATATATACCGGATGTCCCACTTAACTTTTCGACCGGTGTGAAGTTAGCAGCCAATTTTAGCAGCCAAAATATCCGGAACGATCGAAGGATCCAGTGGCGCACACATTTAACATATTAATTTCACTGATTTCAACTACATACAAGTTTGTTACGTAGATCTTGGTAACAAAAAGACAGAAAATACATGTTAACTCTTTATACTCTTGGAAAATTTGCTTCTAAAGGGTAAAAATACTAATTTCAAAGTTTATAACTTCTAATAGCAATTTCATATTTGGACAGGAGATGCATATTGCAACGTACTACATATAGATGATGTTAACATAGTTAGCGAAACGTACGTAGAGTGTTAAAAAGTGTAGTTTTGGTTATTGGTGACAATGTTCTTCAACAGAATTATTATTAGTGTTCAAAACAACCTAAAAAACAAAGATATTTTTAAATTAAAGTATATGCAACCAATAATATTAAATTTATTTGAGCAATCAGTTTGAATTAAAAATACAGATAAGTAACGTTTGTATATTATCTCCAATAATTAGTAATATTTTTTTCCATTTTTTTCCTATTTCTTTTGTGTGTGCGTGTGTGCGTGTTAAACAATTTTTATCTTTATTAAATTATTATTTTTTAGTTAAATTTTAATATTAAAAATTTAAAAAATATATTTTTAAATTTTTAATAATTAATTTTATAATTATAATTTTTTTCAAAAATTTATTACAAAAATTGTGAAATTTTTTTAAAATTTTCTAAAAAACATTTAAAATTATATTACGATTTTAAACTAGATAGAATAACTTCTAAAATATTAAAGTTATTGAAATGGGATTTTCACCACTCCAAAGATAATATAAAACTCTAAATTTAAAATGTATTTTAGTTTCTTAAGATTTAGAATTGTAATTAATATAGCCAAAATAAATAATTTTTTTAAAATGTTTTGCAATTTCGTTTAATCAATAAGTATAAAATAAATGAAAAAAGTAAATAGCATATCCAAAAAGAATCCAAAAGTACTATGTGTGTAAATTATTTCATACTTTTAACATAGGATTTGTAAAAGTTATAGCAAACAAAGAAAAAACTTAAAACAATACCATGACCCATCAATTATTGACAAAAAATTTGATTTTTTTTTTAGTTTTTAAAACTAACGTTATTAATGCATTTTAATCCAGAGAACCTAAAAAAATGGTCTGTTTCCCATTTTGAATATAATTGAATGAGATATTAATTATTTATTGTTTTTAATATTATTCAATAATAGGTTTTTTTTAAGGTTAATATTAAAATTAAAACTTATAATAAAAATATTCTTTAATTTGCAGTAAAAAACTCTATAATTGTTAGTTTTTTCAAAATTTTTTTCAAAAGATATTAAAATGGAATTTATACCATTCGATAGGTTATATATAACTATAAATTTAGGAAGTATTTTAGTCTCTTCGAATTTAACATTGTAATTATTATAAACAAAATCAAAAAAAATGTAATTTTTTTGTCCTTTTGTTTTATCAAAAATGGTAAAACAAATGAAAAAAGCAAATGGTACATCTGAAAGTGATCAAAATGTACATTATGTGTGAAATATTTTAAAATAATAATGGTAGAAATTATACAAAATTATAAAAAGTTAAAGAAAAAATTTAGAAAAAATTAAACTTTTTTCAATTTTTGTAAACTTATTTTATTAATGTATTTTGTTGCAGAAAAACTAAAATAATTGATTAAACAATTACTTTACTTGAAGTATTCGGAAATTTGGGTGAGATTACTCCTCATTTTTTAAAATGTACAACAATGAACAAATGTTATGATCAATTTTCTTACATATACAGGGTGTTTTACATTAAGGTTAGGATCCAGAAATGGAAATAAAGAATATCAACTAGTTGATGCTTATATTGATTAGAGGTGGAAAATTATTATTAAGGAAAGAAAATTAATTTTTTTATTTAATTTTTGCCCCCTTATTATCAAAAGTCGTGTGCGGAAATATCAAATATATTCAGTGTAACTGAACTTTTTCTGCTCTTTTCAAATATGTAAATAAAAATATTGATATACAGGGTGTTGTTTCGACTCGAAACCTACTTATTATTTTTTGTAAGGCCGGACCTGTAATAAGATCTTTAGTTATTATGGTAATCGATACCACAGTGGACTAAGAACAAACTTACCAAATATTACAAAAATATACAGGGTAGTTCGTAAGTTATGATTAATTAAAGAAAGTGCCAAAATTATTAAATTACTCTATATCTAGGTTATAAACAAAGACAGGTCCATTAAATATAGGTTATTTAGAATCATCTCGGTGTGCGACATCTACCCTTACTGTATCCGCATTTCCAAATGAATCACCCTGAATAGAAGGAAAGTGTTGCGATCATGTTTTTTCCCCTATTTTTCTCCATTTTCAATAATTTTTCCCAATTTTTCTATATTTCCCTATTTCTCTTTATTTTTCCCCAATAATTTCTATTTTTTTTTTAATTTTTTTACTTTTGCATATTTTTTCAATTTTTTAATTTTTCTCCATCTTTTCTATTTATTCCTATTTTTTTCTAATTTTCCATTGTTTCCTATTATTTCCTGTTTTTTTACCGTTTTTTACTATTTTTTCCGTTTTTTTCTATTTTTCCTTATTTTGCCTGTTTTCCACATATTTCCCTATTACTTTCCCGACCCACCTCTGAGAAGGAAAAGTATTGTGAAGGAGCTAAAAAAAAATTTCGACATAAAGAACAGTCAAAATTATATTTCCAACTGTCACCTGTCAAAAATAAAAACTGTCGAAAGTTTAAAACTTTAACATCTAATAACTGATATTCGTCGGGAAAGTTTTGGGGAGACACAACCAAGTGTTTTTCCCTCTTTTGCCTATTTTTTCCTATATTTCCTATTTTGTCTATGTTTCCCAATTTTTTACGTTTTTCAATTTTTTATATTTCCATTTTTATCTATTTCCCTATTACTTCCTATTTTTCTCCCATTTTATTTTATTTTTAATTTAAAATGAATTTATGATCACCCTGTAAAATATAAAAATTTAAAATTGGTCTGTGTCTTCTTTAGTCGTTTAGATTGCTAAATTTGGAGTCCACTTTTTTGTAAACAATTTTTTATTAACAATAACTTTAAATAAATAAAATTGTTTAATTTATTCAGTTTTAAGTTATTAGTTTTATCAAATGAGAATTTACTTATATCTGATGATTGGTAGAATAGAAATAAGTAAAAGTAAATAAAGTGTTTCATTTAAAAATCTAAATTTGTTATCATTTTCTGCAGTATTGAAAGTAGCTGAAAATCATTAAAAAGTATCCGATATACAAAATTTTATTAAGATAAAATCCCATATAAATAAGACTGATACACATTCCTGTGTCACCCGGTATATCCTCTATTAAAAATTGAAATCGAAACAATCTCAAAAAATAACGTGTCAATAACTTAAAATATTACTTAAACAAGAGGAAATATTTCAAGCAAATTATAAAAATATTTCCATATTCATTTGCAAGTACTTTTTTGTTAATTTATTGTCTTGTCAAAAATCGATTTCATAACTATTTGATTTAATGATTTATACCGTCTCTTTTTCCAATACGAAGTGTAAACGTACATTTTATTTAAAAATTATACTATACAATTATTATACCTTAAACAACAAAAGTGATTCATTATTAATTCAAGATCATGAAAAAATGAACAAGAATCGTTTAATTCACGTGTAATGTATGTTGCATAATATACATTAAAGCACAGAAACTTATATCGTAGCGACATCTTAGAAGAATACCCGCGTTCTTGTTAAATTGTATCCCCACATATAAGGCGATAACTTAGATTTGGCAACATCCGTTTGATTTTTTACGGTTTTGATGCTTTACTATTCTGTCTCTTTCTGGTTTTGACTCTTTACATTTTGTCTCATTATTTTTTGATGTTATACGGGTTTGATCGATTGGCGCTTTGATAAATTGGGATTATGATAATATAGCGTTCTGTTTTAATACTATTTTGAGTTTATAAGAGTTTGATCTATTGGTATCTTGATAAATTAGTGTTTTTATATTTTACGTTTTTGATGTATTAACTATTTGAAGTTTTAACGTTCTGGTTTTTTAGTATTTTGATATTTTATTAATTTGATAAAATATCTATTTGATTCTTTATTATTTGTTTTAATACGATTTGATTTTTTACGGTTTTGATAAAATATCATTTTGCTATTATAGATGTTTGATGTTTTACTAATTTGATATAATAACGTTTTGAAAAAGTATCTGTTTGATCTTTTAAATTTTGTTAAATTGTGCCCTCCCTTACTAAACCACTTTTATCAACAAATAAAAAAAAAATTTATAGACAAAAATTGCCCAAATAGAAATCACGAGCCATTCTACCACGGAAAGAGGACAAAATATTAGTAAGAAGAGAAGAAAAAAATTGATTACATTATTTATTTTTAGAATATAACTTATTCGTATTTTATTTTATTTTTTGCTAAACTAAAAACAAGAAAAATATTCAAATTTTGTAATTCTACAAACATCAAATAAATAGATTACTTCAATTTTAAATATTACTCTGAACTAAATTTTTCAATATCTGTACTTTGCTACCTAAAAACGAAATGAATGGCAATTATAGGTAAAAGATTCTTATAAAATATTGATTACAAAAAAAAAGTCCAGAAAATTTTACCAATGAATGAACGCGAACAATCCTATCTTTTCACTCTATTGCCTGTTATCGGGCTTAGTTGGAATTTATTATTGCTTTCTGCCTTTGAAATGCATTTTTGCACGTATTTTGAAGTGCAGTTACTCGACTTTATGAGCTTTGTTTTTTACTCTTTTTTTTTATTTTCAGCAATGAAAGAATGTCTGTCGTAAAATTCTTTACAAGATAATAAAAAATATTCGAAACGTTTTATACTAAAGTCGTTCAATAAATATTATAGATCTTTTCATTCGTAATGAAAAATAAAGAAAATATAATCTTTGATATAAAATAAATATCTTTTTCGCACCGCAGGGGCTAAAACTTGGATTTTCTCCCTCATTTTAGGGTTTAAATTGCCACTTTTACTTCCTTCTTGATAAAATATCGATTAATCTTTTTATAGGAACTAAATTGCCACTTTTACTCCCTTGGGACTAAAATTATTAATAATATCTATATTTTAAGCAAGAGGACACAAGTTCAAACCCCCGACAAGTCAGTATATAATAATTAGTTGATGTTTATATAGGGTATATTTTGTTTTTTATGATACTCATACACATCGATGTTTAAATTTCAAAACAAAACAAATACGTGGAAAAAATTATATGGCTTATACCGATAGGGCCAGCCCGCTCCTGCTCACATTCAATAGAATTCTTCTCTGGAGAAAATTAAATAGTAAAATTAAAACTGGAATTCGATAGTTTTCGTTCGAGAGTTATGGTGTTTACATCCAGACAGATGTCCGGATAGGATTATTTTTCCGAAATCGAAAATTTCAAAATTTTTGAACAATGTCACAAATTTCAGAAAAATTCAAAACTTAAAACATTTCAAGAATTTCGAAAATTTAAAATGACAAACGATTTCGAAAAACATTTCAGGAAAAAAAATCAGAAATTCAAATATTCAAAAACCCTAATTTGAAACTTTAAATATTCAAAAATTAAACATTAAAAGTTTCAAAAAAGTTGAAAACTTATATTTCAAGAATTTCAGAAATTTTAAAAATATCTAGTGTTCAAAAAAACAATTTTCAAAAATTCTAAAAATTTCAAATATTAGCAAACTTAAGAAATTCCAAAATAAAAATAATAATAATTTACATTCAAATTTTTCAAAAATTTTAAAAAGGTCAAAAGATTTCCAAAAACATTTCTTCAAATAAATGAAATAATTCAAATATTCAACAATTGAAAAATTTTAAAATAAACAAAGATTTCGAAAAAATTAAAAACTTACATTTCAAGAATTTCAAAAATTTAAAAATTTTTATAAATATCAAAATTTCAATTAACAATTTGGGAAAAAATTTCGAAAATTCAAAAATTCAAAAATTTCAAATATTACAAAACTTCAAAAATTCTAAAAAAATCCTATTTTTAAAAAAATCTACAAAAATTTTAAAATTATGAAAAATCTCAAAATTTATAAAAACTTCAAAATTCCAAAATTAAAAAAGTCAGATATTGTGAAAAATTAAAAACATACATTTCAAGAATATCAAAAAATTTAAAAATGTCAAGATTTCAAAAAACAATTCAGGAAAAATTTCAAATATGCAAAAATTCAAAAATCCAAAAAACCTAAAACCCAAAAATCTGAAAATCCGAAAATCCAAAAATCCCAAATTCCCAAAATCCCGAAATTTCTAAATCCGAAAATCCGAAAATCCGAAAATCCGAAAATCCGAAAATCCGAAAATCCGAAAATCCGAAAATCCGAAAATCCAAAATATCGTTAAATTATTTTTACATTGATATCCAAATGTGAGTATTGTGGTACGGCACTATTATCCAAATGGTATAGGTCTAAAATATAGACCTCGGTCATAATACATAACTCTTGCAAAATTTTTTGTCCGGTACGTAAAAGTGCCTTTTAAAAATCCACCTGTGAAGGGGTTAACAAAAACAAGCCTATTGCATCTTTAAATACGACTTTTGTACAGGCAGATAATAAACAAGTTATATTGTATAATTATGTTTTTATTATGGAGGCGAAATGACCAGGGGATAAAACGTCACAGGAGGGTGATATTTTTATCCCCAAAAACTGAAGTCAAAATAAATTATTTTCTTGTTACACTATGATATTGGAATGATTATGAATGTACTAATGCATCATCCTGTATATTACAGATAACAAATAAAACGAGCTGTTATTAAAAAAATATAAAATATCAGTACTACCATAGGGTAATAAATATAATCTTACTCACCTATTTTATTTTCTGAATAACTTTGGAGGTGCCGTGTCGTAAAATTATAAATTCTGCAGCATCTGTAAAGAAATTGAATATATTATAATAAAGTCAGGGTCGAGATTTAATAATGGGGTTGCTTGAACATGACGGCGGAATATATTAAACGGTTAACAACGACTTTATTTGAAAATGCATAACGTGTTGGAAATAATTGTTGTATACATACAATTAGCCTTAAATTTTCTTTAACGTGTCATACATTATGACGAGACTTTAATTAAACTAATTTTGTACAATTAGTTTATTATTGAAGTGATAATTATAATTCGTTTATTATAGCCCGTTTTGTCGGGAGTGATAGTAGTATTGAAGATTTTAAAATGAAGTTCTAATATTAAATTTTAATTGTGTATTACGTGATAAGTAAAATTTATTAAAATGTAAGGCACTTGCATATGCAATATTTACAATTTTGTTAATATCTATAATGATTTTGTAACAAATTGCATTTTAATGATAGAACAGTGATAATCACCGTGTCGTAAAATACTTCATTACAGTACAATTTTATAGTAATAATATGATAGATTATTTTATGAAATGGAAAAAAATATATGACATAATATTAATACATAAAACAAGGCTTATTTCATTCGATTTTTGTTGAGGACAATTTATTTTATATCGACTAGTTCGAATTTTAGTTCATTTTCTTTATAATTTTAATGGATTTAATTACAGTCGAATAAATAGTATATTGTGCAACAAGTGTTGAAAGGTGCCAATTTCTCATGAGTTTGAAAAAGTTGCGGCACTTTTTCTACAACCGCATTTTTCGTTAAAAATAAAACTTTGTTTCTGATTGAATTCATGACATCATTATTTGTAGTTATATTTTAATGTAAAATTGGTACTGATATTTTTCCACTCACGAATTTGAAAAATGAAAAGAAACATACTCGAATTTGGAAAAAAACAAAAGCAAGAACGCATTTTTCATATGCGAATTAAAAAAAAACAAGCAAGTATGCATTTTTGATACACGAATTTGGAAAAAAAAAAACAAAAAAGCATTTTTTCATACACGAATTTAAAAAAAAATCACAGAGGCTAGAATGCATTTTCCATACCTGAAATAAAAAAATAAAAAAGTAAGAATGGCTTTTCAAAGCACGAATTTGAAAAATAAAAAGAAACAAGAACGCATTTTGCCATACTCCAATTTGAAAAAAACAAAAGCAAGAATGCATTTTTCACATACGAATTTGGGAAAAAAAAACAAATATGCATTTTTAACACACGAATTTGAAAAAAAAACAGCAAAAATCCATTTTTGATACACGAATATGAAAAAAAATAGCAAGTATGCATTTTTGACACACGAATTTGAAAAAAAACAAAAATGCATTTTCTCGTACATCAATTTAAAAAAAAGACACAGAAGCTAGAATGCATTTTGACACATACAAAATTGAAAAAAAAAACAGAAGGACGAATTCATTTTCCACACGAATTTGAACGTAAAAACAAGCAAAAATGAATTTTTGATACACGAATATGAAAAAAAATAGCAAGTATGCATTTTTAACACACGAATTTGAAAAAAAAACAAAAATGCATTTTCTCGTACATCAATTTAAAAAAAAACACAGAAGCTAGAATGAATTTTTTCACATACAAAATTGAAAAAAAAACAGAAGGACGAATTCATTTTCCACACGAATTTGAACGTAAAAACAAGCAAAAATGAATTTTTGATACACGAATATGAAAAAAAAATAGCAAGTATGCATTTTTAACACACGAATTTGAAAAAAAAACAAAAATGCATTTTCTCGTACATCAATTTAGAAGCAAGAATGAATTTTTTCACATACAAAATTGAAAAAAAAACAGAAGGACGAATTCATTTTCCACACGAATTTGAAAGTAAAAACAAGCAAAAATGAATTTTTGATACACGAATATGAAAAAAAATAGCAAGTATGCATTTTTAACACACGAATTTGAAAAAAAAACAAAAATGCATTTTCTCGTACATCAATTTAAAAAAAAACACAGAAGCTAGAATGAATTTTTTCACATACAAAATTGAAAAAAAAACAGAAGGACGAATTCATTTTCCACACGAATTTGAACGTAAAAACAAGCAAAAATGAATTTTTGATACACGAATATGAAAAAAAAATAGCAAGTATGCATTTTTAACACACGAATTTGAAAAAAAAACAAAAATGCATTTTCTCGTACATCAATTTAGAAGCAAGAATGAATTTTTTCACATACAAAATTGAAAAAAACAGAAGGACGAATTCATTTTCCACACGAATTTGAAAGTAAAAACAAGCAAAAATGAATTTTTCGACATTAGAATTTGAAAAAAACGTAGAAGCAATGCTTTTTTCACACACGAATTTGGAAAATTACAAAAAGTGCATTATTTCACACATTAATTTGAAAATTAAAACAAAAAAATGGCATTTTTTCACACGAATTTGGAAAAATCAGATATGCTTTTTTCACACACGAATTTGAAAATAAAAACAAGCAAGAATGCGTTTTTGCCATATTTTAAAAAAAACGCAGAAGCTAAAATGCGTTTTTTTCATGATTTAAAAAAAGCACAGAAGCTAGAATGCATTTTTTCATGTTTTAAAAAAAGCACAGAAGCTGGAATGCGTTTTTTTCATGTTTTAAAAAAGCAAAGAAGCTAGAATGCATTTTTTCATGTTTTAAAAAAAGCACAGAAGCTAAAATGCGTTTTTTTCATGATTTAAAAAAAGGACAGAAGCTAGAATGCATTTTTTCATGTTTTAAAAAAAGCACAGAAGCTAGAATGCATCTTTTCACGCACGATTTTGAAAAAAAGAAAGACAAAAGCAAGAATGCATTTACTCCACAGTCGAATTTGGAAAATAAAAACAAAAATAAATTTTTTTCACACGAATTGTAAAAAAACCAAAGAAGCAAAATTTCATTTTTTCATACACGAATTTCGAAAAAAAAGCAAAAATGCATTTTTTCATACAGGTATTTGAAAAAATAGAGAAGCAATAATGCATTTTTTCATACACGAATTTAAAAAAACATGCTATAATGCATTTTTTTCATGTTTTAAAAAAAGCACAGAAGCTAGAATGCATTTTTTCAATGTTTTAAAAAAAGCACAGAAGCTAAAAAGCAAGAATGCATTTTCTCCACAGTCGAATTTGAAAAATAAAAACAAAAATATATTTTTCACATGAATTGTAAAAAAAAAAACCACAGAAGCAAAATTTCATTTTCTCATACACGAATTTCGAAAAAATAAAACAAAAATGCATTTTATGTTACACGAATTTGAAAAAATAGAGAAGCAAAAATGAATTTTTTCATACACGAATTTAAAAAACAACAGAAGATAGAATGCATTTTTTCATGTTTTAAAAAAAGCACAGAAGCTAGAATGCATCTTTTCACGCACGAATTTGAAAAAAAAACACAAAAGCAAGGATGCATTTTTCTCCACAGTCGAATTTGGAAAATAAAAACAAAAATACATTTTTCACACGAATTGTAAAAAAAACCATAAAAGCAATTTTACATTTTTTCATACACGAATTTGAAAAAATAGAGAAGCAAAAATGCATTTTTTCATACACGAATTTAAACAAAAACAGAAGCTAGAATGCATTTTATTCATGTTAAAAAAAGCACAGAAGCTAGACTGCATTTTTTTCACACACGAATTTGAAAAAAAACACAAAAGCAAGAATGCATTTTCTCCACAGTAGAATTTGGAAAATAAAAACAAGTAAAAAAAACTACAGAAGCAAAATTTCATTTTTTCATAAACGAATTTGAAAAAATAAAGAGGCAAAAAGGCATTTTTTTATACATGAATTTAAAAAAAAACTGTAGCTAGAATGCATCTTTTTCATGTTTTAAAAAGCTAGAATGCATCTTTTCAGACACGAATTTGAAAAAAAAACACAAAAGCAAGAATGTGTTTTCTCCATTGGAAAATAAAAACAAAAATATATTTTTTCATACACGAATTTTGAAAAAAAAGCAAAGATGCATTTTTTCAGACACGAATTTGAAAAAATAGAGATTATTTTATGATAATCATATACTTAATGAAATCGAAAGTTAAGCATAATGGAAAGTCGAGGAAAAATTTTTATAAAGAAAATAATTCATTTAGCAGAAATCTTTAAAATGTTCTGTTATTTTTAAGTTTTGACAAGCGCATGCTTATATTAAAAAAATTGAGCATTATTAAAAAAAATTGCTGCAAAAATTTACAATAAAAAAATTTTCTTATGTTTTGCTCATCTCTTTGATTACTGATCATTGAGGTACCCTTTTATTGGTCTTATAAAACGAAGAAGAATATTCATCAAAAGCGACGCAAATGCATAATCCTAACAAATTTCAAAGTTGCAAAATTGATGAGAGAAGCAAATTCAAATTAAAGCTTCACGCCTGGCATGGCTGGGAAACGTAGTAAAACAAAACAAAGGACGAAGGTGATATAGTAGCTCTGAAATAAAAAAGATAGCGCGAAGAGGATTAAAAAAATAGACTTGAAAACTGTGTGGGTCAGATAATGGAACCGACTCGTATACGATAACAAAAAAGAGATAAATCGTAGGGGTGGTTAAATAGGCAGAGAAAAAAATGTTTAATTATATTTGCCGTAAAAATGAATATAATGATACAATGTGAGTTTTTTTTTAAATGTTCGGAAATGAGAATAAATTATATCAATTTTATATTTATAATAATATAACAATAACCAATAATATATAAGTATGTTTTATTGCAGTGGTCAATAACAAATTTTATAATCAGAAAATATTTTTACGTAACTATGCAATATATTTTTAGTATGGTAATTTATTTAACAGTAAAATAAAATTGTCATAAAAGGAACGATTCAAAAGCAATATTAATGCATTTTATATAAAAATATATTTCCGTTTATTAGTTTTAAATGATCCTAAAAACCTTCAATATAATTTTAAGTATACACAGGTTTTATTCCATTTTTAATAATAATTATAATGTACAAATTGTTATTATTATGATATTATTTTGTTAACAAACAAATAACATAAAAAGACATCACAAATTTTTTGGGTGTGTTGATAAATATTCTAATTATTTCAAAACATTATGTTTATAGCATATTTTATAAATATAAATTTAGATGAAGAAGAAAAAAAATGAAAAAGCAGATACAAGGAATTGAATAAATCATAGAAAATCAAAATAGAGAGGAAAAAAGAAATATAGAAAAAAGGAAGTTTTATGAAAACTATTGGATAACACACAAAATTTGGAATGACCTGAATAAGCAAGTACAGTATGGAAAAATCTACTAACTAGAAGTTAAAGAAGAAATTCAAGTTTTAGCAAATACGAAGAGAAAATATAGAACAAAGAACAAAAGAAACTGGAAAGTGAGAAGAAAAAAAACATTAGAAGAAGAAAATATGATCTATATATTGTGGCATTAGTAAAATTAAAAGGAAATTAAACCTCTTTATTTTATTTTTGACGTTTCGGGTTTACTAGACACCATTATCAAAAAAATACAATTTTGATTCTTAGTTACCAAATATGAAGCAAACTGAGTTTGTAGTTTATGATTCTTCAAACAAATATGTTACCAAAATTTTAAGTGCGTATACTTAGACTAAAAAATCCGTAATAAATAGTTCTTGTAATGTACAAACAAGGCCAAAAAGGTTAAAAACTTCAATACAACACTGGGGATGATTATAGAGAACTGGTGAAGTTTCTATAGAAAAATACCCAAGCGAAAAATGGTACACATGCAAAAGAACAGAAGCAAAAAGTAGTCATAGAAAAGCTATTAAAATCTTTTCTTGAAAAAAAAAAATGCAGGATAAAGAACTACGCCCAAATAAAGTAACATAAATTATCAACAGATTTGAAGAAAAGAGAACTTTATCAACTATCATGATAGAGATTGATGACTAAGAAGAAAAAAATAAAATTCCATATATGGATCAAGGTAAAGAAAGATAGAGTGTCCCGATGCTAAAGATGCCAGGGCTTTCACCATAAGCAAACCACTTAACACAACATAATCAGATTTGTAAAATTCTCAGACCCGCATAGAATAACTAAACGGCCATTAAGAAGAGAAGACAAATCTAAATGCTGCATTGGAGAATACTCTACAGAAGATGCCCAGTATAGTACTAAAATGCAGAACCTGCAACAAATGACCTCCAAGAATAATACCAAGGGAAATTTAACCGACCAGAACTTCCCCTGGTATGAGCTACAATAATGTAGCCAAAGAATAGCACAAACCATGTTGCAAATGATGCAAAACTAAATTAACCAGTAAGAAAAATAGTTCAATGGATTAATAAATAAGGGCAAAGATCATAACTGATCAAAATATACAGAAATAAAAGCCAGATTATTTAAGGATAGGATCAGGTGAAATTATAATGAAAATTTGGAAAAAATCGACATTATGTATAGCTTTGTAAGAAACCCATTTGACAGAAAACAAAAATCAACACAGAAGAAATAAGGGCAAAGGCAAATGAAGAAGAGATAGCACTATTAGTGAGAAAAGGAATGAACCTCGGAAGGAGTGATTTTCATCCCCAGTTGACATACGACGCACGGCTATGCTTTTGGACGTACGTCATGTAGAAATTAACTAAGAACACAGTCGAGATTATTTGTTAACCTTTCCTTGGGTGCACATATGTTCGCTAGTAATGGGCAAATCTAACTTGCAGGGATTAATTACATCATATAGAAATAGCGGCTGGCATGGAAAGGGTATCTAAGACTAAATAGTATAATAAGGAATTCATGGTAATACTGTCAGATGGAAAACAAGCAATTATAACAGGGGACCCAAACTCCAGATCATCTAATTAGAACAGTATAAACCGCAACAGAAACGGAACGAGACTGGCAAAGTTAACAGTTAGCAGATGTAGGAATCAAAGGAGGAAGAAACTCGAAGTAGATACCACATGATTTTAATATAAAAAATATTTATTTGGCAACTTCAATAAAATTTGAAAAATTATCAAATACGTACTAGCACCTAGTACCTAGTACCTAGCAATCTAGTACATCTCAGTATAATTCGCAAATTATTAACCACAAATATTCAGGCTCTCTTCCCTTCTTTGGCCCGATTTCTTACAACATTGCTAAGATTTTCAAGAAATATAACATCAAAGTGGCTTTTAAATTTTCTCACACAATACAGAGCTTCCTAGTCAATACAAAAGATCTATTCCCTCCTCTACATAAATCGGGAGTTTATAAACTTTGTTGGTCAGACTGCAATGTTGTTCATATCGGCCAGTCCAGTAGACGTTTAGACACACAAGTTAAAGAACACTTGAAAGAAATCAAAAAATTTTGGAACACAGATATTAAATCGTCTATATTGGACTTGTTTTCTTTATACAATCACAGATTCATTTGTAATTTTTCCTCTTCGTATGCGAACCATATTTTGGACACGAAACATTCGCATGATAACATCGACTAATACCCTTATATATAGTTGTTAGAAAGGTACTAAACTCAATCACCTTGAAATGTTTGAAATCAATAATGCCTTTTCCGATAGAAATGTAATTTGTGTTAACGATCAACTGAGACCTTCATAGAACTTTCTTTTTCTTAAATTACGATATTAACTATTACATGCCGGACGGACGCCAATTGAGCACTTTATTACCCTCAGGTAAACTTGATACCGTAGCCGGACACGCCAATTGAGCACCAAGGACCAAACCGAGAAAGGCCAATTGAGCACTTTATGACTAGCCAATTGCGCACTTTATTACTAGTTTGTTCATTAACGAATTATCAGAATTAATGCAAATAGTTATTTTTCTTGGTTAAATAAAAATCAGAATAAAAATCATGGGGTCAAAACAATTTTTAAGAAGTATTTTTTTAAAAACTCTCAAAAACCCTTAAAAAATCGTTAAATTGAAAAAATTTTGAAAAATCCTTGAAAAACCATTAAAAAAATGCTGAAAAATCCTTGAATAATCCTCATCTTTGATTTTTAGGGATTTTTCAAGGATTATTCAAGAATTTTTTATTGGTTTTTCGAGGAATTTTGGAGTATTTTTCAAAGATTGTTCAATGATTCTTGTAGTATTTTTCAAGAACTTTTCACGCATTTTTCAAAGATTATTTAACGGGGTTTCAATAATTTTTTTAATTCTTTTTTAGTAAGTAGGTACAAGTATTTTTTAAAGATTTTTTAAAAACGTTTTTTAATGATTTTTCATAGATTTTCGAACGATTTTTAAGGATGTTTCATGGATTTTTCAAGGATTGAAAAAACGTTGAAAAATCATTGAAAAATCCTTGAAAAATTCTCGAAAAATCCTTGAGAAGTACTTGAAAAATCCTGTAAAAATCTTTGAATAATTCTAAAAAATGTCTTAAAAACACTTAAGAAATTGTTAAATTGAAAACAATTTTTTAAGGAGTTTTTTAGTATTTTTCGAACATTCTTGTAGGATTTTTAAGGATTTTTCCAAAATTTTTTAATGATTTTTCAAGGATTTTTCAAGGATTTTTCAATTTAATATTTTTTTTAAGGAATTTGGAGTATTTTTCAAAAATTCTTGTAGGATTTTTCATGTACTTCTCAAGAGCTTTTCGAGAATTTTTAATGCTTTTTTAAGGATTGTTCAAGGAATTTTCAACAATTTTTCAAGGATTTTTCAATTTATCGATTTTTTAAAGAATTTTTTACTATTTTTCAAAGATTCTTGTTGAAGGATTTTTCCAGGATTTTTTAATGATTTTTTAATAATTTTTCAATGACTTTTCAAGGATTGTTTAAGGATTTTTCAAGGATTTTTCAATTTAATGTTGTTTTTTTAAGGAATTTGGAGTATTTTTCAAAAATTCTTGTAGGATTTTTCACGTACTTTTCAAGGGCTTTTCGTGAATTTTTAATGACTATTAAGGGATTATTATTACAAAGTGGATCCAGGTCAAAGTGCTGAATTGGCCTGTCTCAAAAGGGTCGCTTTGAAAAGGTACCTGCCTGCCTGGTGCTCAGTTGGCCGATCTACATTTATTACATCTAGAGCTTGGTGCCCAATTGGCTCATACCCTACATGCCATCAACCCACCTTTCTCTTTATAAATAAATTTTCATATCGGTAACAATTTTCCTATTCCCATTTACCTAATTTATTCAATTTTTCTAGTTTTTCCTACAATTGATCTTTGCTTTTGTTTGATTGCATAGGTTATATTTATTTATTTCACCTTGTCAATCCCATTCTTCTTCTTCCCTACCTGCCGTTCATTCTTCTTTCTCTCACCCAACAAAAAGTGGTTTTGTACCCACGCACTTTTTTAACTTGTCAATTGTCAATCAATCAGTTATTCAGTCTCCGGATCCACCATTTCACGCTGTATGGTACACCGAAATATTCGCAAGTTTTTAACATACATTTAACATCATGTTTAAAATAAGTTTGGCACTCACTTGTTAATCATTTTCTACATTGTTCGAACTTAGTAGGTTTTATAATTTTATTATTTTTTACGTTAGGTTAGCCAAATTAGGTTAGATAAATTTTGCTTAGTGTATTTGGTAATTTTTCAAGTTTTATTAAAATTGCCAAATAAATATTTTTTTATAATAAATTCATGTGGTATCGACTTTGAGTTTCTTTCTCCTTCGATACACTATACCACATTTGGAAATGGATAATCTAGTTTATTTAGATGTAGGAATATTGAAAAATATTACAGATCAATACGAAATAACCGAAGAGAAGGGAATTGCGAACATAAACCAATAATCCTAAACCTACAACATGTAGGCATAATCTATAATAAAAACCCAAACAGATTGAGCAAAATCCAAAAGAGTTATTAAACAAACAATTGGTCTAATCTCAAGGACATCAACAAAAGAAAAAGGGAACAAAGGACAAAAACTACAATGAGACAAAAGAGGAGTAAACAGACTGAGCGAATTAATGATACACAGTAACAAACATTCTAAACTTCTGGATCAATATATTGAACCTACTGATATCAGAAATATGGAAACTACAAATTATTCAGATACTGTAGAAGAAAAAGCAAGGACAATGGAAGACCATAAATCAATACGAAGATAAACGACATGGATTCTCAAGAAGAAGAAGTAGAAAATCAAATAAACAAATAAGACCCAGTAAACTTAGGATACTCATCTGTAGAAGAAGTTAAAAATATAATAAAATTTGTTTCAGAGAAAAAATTTTAGGAATAAATTACAAATTGAGCAATAAATAACTTACCGCAAAAAGCAATAGTATACGATAAATCTATACAAAACTAAAATTTATAAAGTGAAATTTCAACAATTAAAGGTATCATCTGTATCCTGGTGAACGAGAAAGGTTTTTTAAGAAGATTAAAATTGGTCCAGCAGCGACAATTCAAGAAAAACAATAAGCGAGTTTAAAATATTTCGAATGATTTTAAAAAGATACATAAAAAATAATTTATAATAAATTAGTACTTACTGTTTCATTGATACAAGGAAATTGTTTATAAATTTTTAGTCTGAAATATATCTAACTGGCTAGAACGCCTGTTTTCACATAATGACAACAAAAAACATTTAAATCGCTACAACCGTAACAAACAAACAAAACAGCAAACCCAACAAAAATATATTATAAGGATATTTTAAAAAATAATAACGAAAAGTGTGGTTATTTATGTTTTGTTTTAGACTAATCTATAAGTTTTCGCAGAAAAATTTCATATCTTATCTTTTGTAATAATATAAATTATCTGATGTTTGTGGTGCTCTTTAAGTCTCGATTACAAAAAAGACGATCTATTTTTAATTTGTTTTTAGAGATTGTCTTAAAATTTAATTCACTTTAATTATTTAATATTTCATATTTTGCATTTGTATGTAATTTTTTTACTTTATTGTGCACTAATATTTAATTTATTTATATTATTCATTGTAGGGAAAATAAAGTATCAATGTAAATATTGCAAATATAAGACATTTTTAAATAATTAATCATTCACTTTGAGAATATTTTTTTTAATATGCTCAATGAACCAACAACACCGACAAAGAAATCTTAAAAGGAAATTCTCCTCTGAACCATTTTCTTTCTTAAAACCTACAGCATAAACCACTTAGACTTACTTTTTACATTTCCGTAACCACCTGAAAATACAATGGAAACTTTATGTGGCATGTCAGTTGGAATAATCATATAAAATGAAAACAAAAAACCTGTGAATTCCCATTCCTACTTTTCAACCGTAAATCGTTTTTATTCAAATCTAAAAAAGAAAAAAGTATCTAATATGTTTTTCCAATAATTTTTGGAATCTGAAATCGACATTCTAGTGTCAGCAGCTGCTTTTTGGGTCAAATTTTTTTCTCCGCCTCCGAAAAATATGAACGGGGTGTCATTCGATTCAGAATAGCGTGTAGATGATTTTTGAAAAAATTCAAGAGCCGCTTGCAAAAGTCTTGCTCCGTTACTCTAATTTTTTCCAGAGTAAAATTTAAATAAGGAAATCAAAATGAGAATTTGACCAGTGCTGTAGAATTTTGGAGGGAAACTATTACTCTTATGACTATTATATTCCCCAATCAATAGTCAGCAGCACATTGATTGTTTCATAATTATTTAGCTTATAAATCAATAAAATTGCATTACAAGTTTACTAAAGATTTGCCATTTTTTATAGTATAATGTTTGTTTTTAAATGGCACAATTTCGAAAATATACGAGACTATAAAAGAGAATTTTTGTTAATAAAAACTTTTAACGAAGTCGAACATAAATAAATTTATCGCACAGGCTATAGGAAGTAAATGTCTTTCATTCTACATTATTAGATTTCAATTAGTTTTGGTTTCAGTCCAGAATCGGACCGACCTAAATTTTTCTTGTTACAATTTAAATTACAGAAAAATTTATAGAGTATAGATAAAATGTTATTATGCAGTTATGCTAAGGCTTAATTAATATGCAATTAAAACAAATACCATTATTGATTCTAAACTCAAAACTAAAACTATTGGTTTATTAAATTTAATATTTTATAATGTGGTCAGTGGGTACAAGTTTAAGCGAAAATTAAACTTTGAGCGTAAGATAAATATTTACTTTGTTTATTAAATATTTTATCTTCCAAATCTATTTATTTTGGTTCTAAGTTAGATTCGAACAAACATGTCCAGGAAATTGAGGATAAACAAATATTATTTATTTTGTACATAGTTTATGTAACTACGATAAAATTTATAACTAAATTTTTTAATCATTTAATTAAGATGATAGCAAAAACAATCTTAAAAAATATTTTTTTTCTCAAATTACAATTATGCTAACTTTTATATATTTTTACTACCCCTCTACATATACCATAAAATTTACTATATAAGATATTATATGTACTTTTTGTTAATATTTTTATTTAAACCACCAATTTTTTTTAACAATAATTTTTTTGAATAGTAATTTGGTGGATATCAATAAATGTTAATTGTAATTGCAATGCTGTCAAAGTTTTAAAAAATCGTAAAAAAAATTTTAATAGATCAAGTTTCTATAAAAAATGTTTTTTTCTTTTCGTATAGAAGAACAATATTGCAATCCTGATTTTTTTGCGGTACCCAGAGTTAAACGGATATTGCAATTCGATCATTAGATGAATTTTTGTACACATATTTTTTTGAAAGCAGACAGTGATAGTTGCTATATATAAGTTTATTTTTATATATTTAAAATTTTCAAAACTTTTGCCATTGTTGCCAGATTTACCTTAAATTTACAAAATGGGATACTACCGATAAAATATTTACTTGATACGACAAAAACGGAAAATTTCACGACAAAAATAGAAAATTTTACATCAAAATGGGAAATTTTATGACATTGAATTACAGTTAACGATACAATACTTATATTAAACGACACAATGATAAAATTCACGATAAAATATTTATATTAAATAACAAAAATCGGAAATTTCATGGCAAAATGGGAAAATTCATGGTATTGAACGACAAAAGAAGAAAGCTCATTTATATAAAACGAAACTAATGAAAAATTTCATAACAAAATAAAGTAACTTACGCCAAAATAATTACACCAAAAGTGAAAAAACTTCACGACATAATTTTAACATCGAACGCCAAAAACGGAAAAAATAAGTTTTGTAAACGACGAAACTGGGAAATTGGGGAATTTTATGAAAAAATAGAAAATTTCAAGACATTAAACTACAAAATAGAAAAATTCACGTCAAAATCTTCATATGACATTATTAGAAATTATGAAAGAATTCATGGCAAAAAGTTTGTATAAAACAGCACAAATGAAAAATAGTATAATTCACGACATATTTATATCCAACGAACAAAATAAAAAAAATTATTGGATAAAAAAACAGATATTTCACGATAAAAATAGAAGAAATTATGAGAAAATGAAAATTTTCATGACATCAAACTACAAAATGGGAAAGTTCGGGTCAAAATCATGATGTCAAATTATCAGAAATTTTCTGACTAAATAAGAAAATTAATGGCATTAAATGACAAAATGTTTGTATAAAACGACACAAATGAACAATTTCATGATAAAATTTAATAGTTAACGCCAAAATATTTATAACAATTAAACAACCAAAAAAAGATTATTGATTGATAAAAACCAGAAATTTTACGATAAAATGCGAAAGTTTACAAAAAAAAATTGGAAAATTAATGACAAAATGGAAAATTTCATATCATCGAACTAGAAAATTGGAAAATTTGCGTCAAAATAATTAAGTTAAATTAATATAAATTTTACGACTGAATGGAAAAATGACTGGTATAAAACGACACAAATTGAAAATTTCACGACAAAATAAAAAAGTTCACGCCAAAATATTTATAGCAATCGAACGATTAAATTAAAAAAAAAATATTAAATAACAAAAAACAGAAATTTCACGATAAAATACGAAAGTTCACAACAAATTGAGAAAATTAATGACAAAATGGAAAATTTCATGACACTGACCTACAAAATGAAACAAATGAAAAGTTTTCCTACAAAATAAAAAAGTTCAGCTAACATATTTATACCAATCAAACGACCAAAATAAAAAAAATTATTGATTGGCGAAAACCAGAAGTTTTATGCTAAAATTCGAAACTTTATGAGAAAATGGAAAATTTCATTGCATCGATCTACAAAATGAGAAAATTCACGTCAAAAACTTTGAATCAAATTATCAGAAATTTTGTGAGTAAATGGGAAAATTCGTGGCAATAAACGACAAAATATTTGTATAAAACGTCAAAATAGAAAATTTCACGACTAAGTAAAATAGTTTACGTCAAAATATTTCTACCAATCGAACGACCAAAAAAATATTATTGAATGAAAAATTAAGAAATTTTACGATAAACTGATTAAATTAAGTTCACGACAAAATAAGGAGAATTTATGAGAAAATGGAAAATTTCTTCACATTGAACTACAAAATGAGTAAATTTACGTCAAAAATTTTATATTAAATTATTAGAAATTTTGTGACTCAATGGGAAAATTCATGGCATTAAAAGATAAAATATTTATATAAAACGTCACAAATAGAAAATTTCACGACAAAGTAAAATGGTTTACGCCAAAATATTTCTACCTATCGAACGACCAAAAAAATATTGTTGCATACAAAAAACCAAAAATTTTACGATAAACTGCGTAAGTTTACGACAAAAATAGGAAAATTTATGAGAAAATGGAAAATTTATTACATTGAACTACAAAATGAGAAAATTCGGGTCAAAATTTTTATATTAAATTATTAGAAATTTTGTGACTAAATGGGAAAATTCATGTCGTTAAACGACAAAATATTTATATAAAACGTCACAAATAGAAAATTTCACGACAAAGTAAAATAGTTTACGCCAAAATATTTCTACCTATCGAACGACCAAAAAATATTATTGAATAAAAAAAAACCAGAAATTTTACGATATATTGTGTAAGTTTACGACAAAAATAGGAAAATTTAGGAGAAAATGGAAAATTTCATCACATTGAACTACAAAATTGGAAAATTTACGTCAAAATTTTTATATTAAATTATTAGAAATTATGTGACTAAATGGGAAAATTCATGGCATTAGATGACAAAATTTTTGTATAAAACGACACAAATGGAAAATATATGCCAAAATATTAATACTGATCGAAAAAATGGTATTTTTGGAGACATAATAATATTTAACAAACAAAAAAATTACCAGAGAACGAAAACCACAAATTTCACGATAAACTGTGAAAGTTCACGAGAAAATAGGAAATTTTATAAAAAAGGAAAAATTTCAAGCCATTGAATTACAACAGGAACAGTTGACGACACAATATTTATATCTATACATATTTATATATATACAGTGTGACCCATTCTTGCGTAAATTATGTATTTATACACCGATTTCAACAATTTTTTAAAGTGATGTGGATAATTTAGAGTTCTACTAAACCACAAATTTTATGACTGAAAATCCATGTTTAAAATACACCATGAAATTTTTTTTAACGCTAAAAATAGCAAAATCGTATTAGCGAATTTTTTATTACAAAACTGAGTACGCCACTAGATTTTTAAGCATGCAACTTTCACCAAAATTTCAAAAAAAAAATTTGCTATTAAAAAAGATATTACAAATTTGAAATTTTAATCTGTATTATATTTTAGATAAATTCTAAAATCTGGCAGATAATTATTTTGTCCTTTTTGAGTTTAACGATGTCGTAAGTCAGACGCATAAATGGATAAACAAAAACCACTAGATATTCGGAGAAAAATTTATATTTTGTCTCACCATCAGTAACAGTCAAATACAGGGAAAAAATTATAAAGTTTAAAGGACAAAGTTTTCTATCTTAATAAAAAAATTACTTGTTATTAAAAAAAATACTCTACTACAATAAAAAAAAATCGGAGACAATTGTATGTTTTGTTCAATTATTTCACTGTAAATTAAATAGTTCAAGGGACAAAAACATTTTGCTCAGTTTTTTTTTCATTAAAATTCTTTTTTTCAAATAACTTAAAAGAAAAAAAATATTATTTTGCCCATTATCTTAGCTACCTGGTCCAGAGAAAAAAATTAATAAAGTTAGGACAAAACTTTTCTAACTTTTTAATGACATTATTAAACGAATAAAAAAATGACTTGAGAAGTTACTAAAAACAATTGAAAATTTCACTGAGGTATTAAAAATAATATACAGGGTTCCGTTTGTGCGGATGGAATAATTTTTTTTAAATATCAAATCTTACCTCAATGTGTAAACATAAATAGCAAAACTGTTTTATTTGTTTTTACTTTTAGCCAATTTTTTTTTCAGAAAATTTTCAGTAATAAACAACATTAACAATTTATAGTAGTGCAAAAATTTATTAGTTGAGAAATTCACCGGTGCGTTTTTTTTAGTTAAAGAATACAAAGCATAAGTAGTTCCTAATTTCTGACGTAATATTGACGTCATTCGTGGCCATGACAACGGGGTACTAAAACGCAGATTTAATGGAAACAAAAATTGTGCAGTAACAGAAAGTGCAAGAGAAAAAAAAATATATAAAAGAGGTAAAATTTTGAAATCTTAATATTAATAAATAATATTATAATTATTATTATAAATCACTCTTTCTAATAGTAATCACTAAATAATCAATTTTCTTAATTATGTATTATATTATGTTTAATTTATACACAAATTCGTGCCGATTGTATAAACCTTAATAAATAAAATAATTATATAAATTGAAAAGCATTCCACAGTTTTTGCGGCATAGCATTTAATTTGTGTGAAATATTTGATACGTTGTAGGGGTGGAAACAGAAAAGACCTTTTCACTAATTTATTATTTTGGTTAGACGGAAAAAAATATACGAAATTTACTAGGAAATTCGTGAAAGGAAATAGGCATTTTATCGCAAACGTGGAAGATAAATTAGATGATAAATGTAGCTATCGTTGGTTTCTTTAATTATAACAAAGGATATTTGGAGATACTGTTTTTACGAATGGATTAACAGAAATAAATTTTTTTTATAGAAACGATTATAGAATATTCTCTACTCTATGCTTTAATTATATTATTTGTTCTAATTACTTGTCATATTAACCTACATCATATATAAAAAAATAAAAATGTTCAGAGGCAGAACCATTGTATTTAGTAATATTTTGAAAAATATTATTATTCTCCATTTGAAACATTGCATATAGACAGTCAGTAATTAATTAAAGAAGAACAATGGAAAAATTTTGAAAAATGGCAATCTAATCGCTGATTCGATCCTAGTAGGACCGCAGGCCAAAAATGTTTTTTTCTTGCTCACTGGGTGGGACACTACTGATCCCAGATTCATTAAATAGTAGAAATTTTAATTATTTTTAAATAAATTATTTAAATGGAATTATAATATAAATACACTTAGTGCAAAATTTAGTGACTTAAATAAACATAAATAATAAGTTTGAACATATTTAAACAAGAGCCATGGTAGCTGCGTGGCTTGGTGCCTGCTAGTGGTGCAGTAGATCCCGCTCTCCTTCTAATTTTTTTTTATTTTTTTTTTAAACACAGGTTGGATTTAGATAGTTAAGATTTCTTTTAATAAAATAAATATTTTTTTTAATTACACAGGCTAGCTTTGGACAGTCAAAACTTCTAATATAATAAATATAAATTATTGTTTAATATTTTGTCACTTGGAGCGCTACATTCGTGTGCCGTCCTGGATTGACCGGCTCGTATTTTTTCCGGAATGCGCATGCTCACGATTATCCCCTTTGGGTCGCAGTGTAGTCAAATTTAAAAAATATTCTTTTTTTTCAACTGAGGTTATACCCTTTCCAATATTTCTTTTTTCTTAAAATGACAGAATTCAGGTCAATTAGTATAGACTAGGAAAGTGTGACGTCACAAATGTCATTTTTGTCAAAAACTGAGTCCAAACAAAGAATTTAAGTACGTTCTCTGTTGATACTTTTTTTATCAGTTTGTGTTTTGTTGTTTGGATGTTATTTTTTCAGGCAAAAGAATTTAGTGTTTATCTTAATATGGCTGGAGCTGCTAAATTTGACTTTGACAGAGGTTTGTTTGGACCAGAGAGTAGCATTTTGTGACTTCGTTTTTGCCATCGCGGAGCGGATGAAAGCAGACATATTTTTTGATCACGTGACCTTCGAGTCATCTGGTTGCTCGATAATTTCCGAACGGTTTAGAGGTTGATGTTATCTGTTTTAAATAAAAAACAAATTCGTTATTAGTTTCATACAAAATGGAGGTTGCTGAATTTCTGTGGACAATCTCCACTAACTGTCGACTTTTCATATTTTCCATTTAAGAACTTACTATCTATCCTTTCCCTCTAATAAACAAAATTTGTTGTTATGTTAATGTCATGATTTAAAAATTACACAGGTTAGACACTCAGACGTCCCAAATTCGTCCAAGTTTGCGCATGACGTCAGCTGGAGTCCAAACGAAATAATTTAACATTGGATTGCATAGGGTTATTGTGTCTTTCGGGTGGTTTTTATTTTTTTACGGCTATATATTTAATAAAAATGTATTGTAAAGTATTGTACACTAAAAAGTGATAACTACTTTAATAAAGGTATAAACTTTTTTACGATTCCGATGTGTTTTGTATTACAAAAACTATTAAATTTTTACATGTAAAAACCAGAAAATGCCCAATTATGTTATGGCTAATTTTATCGTTAAACTAATTGTCAAATATGTAACAAATAAAATACTTTAGATTAACTTTAGTGATTTTATAAATGTTTAATCAAAAAATTATTTAAAAAAAGTGATTTCAAATAGCTTATGTTATCGGTGAATCTTTTTGATGCACATTGTTATTGCAGGTTTATGTTACTTAGGTTTTCATATACCTAGTGCTTAATTTACACGCTAGAACGAATATGACAAATGTAAATACGAGTATAACTTAGATTTACAGTCATACAAGTTGGTATGTAAAATAAACGTTATAAACTTTTTCATAAGTTGTGCTTTATTGTCATTATTAAATAAAATGCTAACTAATAAATGAATACGTAACTACATAAAACTATTACACAATACATCTTACAGAACTTTTTTTGTATTATTTAAAATAAAGTCTAAAAATATTAACATGTTTATTCATATAAAACTTACTGTTTTTGTAATAAAGGGCACTTCGAAAATCGAAAAAACTTTGCACTGTTTTTAGAGCGAGTATTACTTTTACACCAAACATAGCGCAGTACATTTTTAATCAGTTTATAGCTGAAATTAAATAAAAATATGTCAAAAAAGATAATAACCTCATATAATGACACATTAAAAATTTTTGATGGGCACCAGGTGACGTCACAAATCCTGCGCAATGTCTAACCTGATATACTTCAACCATGTGTTAATGTTATACTTATGACTTTTTGCAACTGTCATACTGTCATCTGAACGCTCGATCAAAAAGGTCCGATGAATACGAGGACACTCTAAAACATCCGGATAACTAAAAAAACATCCGGATATTTTCCTCAGACTCATCAAAAACAATAAACGAACGCAGTAGAGGCATCATAGGCGTCCGACGATTAAAACGAACTCACTAATTAAAGAGAGAAGTTGTATCCAAAATAAACCCTAAATATTTACATTAGGACTCATAACGAACTTCTAATTTATATAAATATATTCGCATTTTATCTTTTTTTATATTTAAAAACATTTTTTGTTTGTAGAAATGCCTAGTTGTTTAATATTTATTATATATTATTAAAAGTTTATTCTTTTTAAAAACATATAAGATGTGGATTATTTAAATTATGTTTTTTTAGTTAATAACTTGTTTTTAAAAATATGAAAAATATATGAAAATTTTCAAATTTAGATTTGTATTTAAAAAATTAAGTTGAGGGTATAGCCCTTCAAATGCGAAATGTATTAAAATTTAAGTACGTAACTTTCAGTTCTAAGATTCTTATCCACAGGAATTCAGCAAGCAAGTGAATATAATGGATTTAAAAATAAACCATAAGAAACCATATCACATGGTTTTATGTTCAATTTTATTAAAACATTGTTGTTCATTTTCTCTGGCAACACAGGGTGTCACAAATTTTGAGGAGGAAGCACTTTAATTAATAATAATACAGTTTTGCTATAAATCAAAAACAGTGTAATAATTAAAGAAATAGGTAGAAGACGATATTAAAAAAAATCTTATTTTATAAAGTTAACCATTGTTATAAAAAGAATTAAGAATTTAAAATAAAATGTAAGGGTAAAAGTAGCTTTGTTTGTTACAATCTGATAAGTTAGTCCATTATTTATATTTTTTGCCATGTCTTTTTAGTACCATGCATGACATGTATATCGTTTAAGGTGAAACTCGCGGTAACGAAGTTACTAAATTACTGATATTTTTTTCATTACAGTTACTTAATATTTGATAATTAAAATATATTAATTAGATTGCGCTCGGCAACGGATCGCAATTAACTTAAAATTATAGTGGAAGGCACCTTCTGTCGAATATAAGATCAAGCGCGATCAGTTAAACCTTCGCCCGACAGATGGAGACAGTCGCGTACGAGCTTTTTACACGCAACAACTTATATTGTGCAAATTGACGCCCATTTGAACAAAGTGCGCACTGCGGCACCACTTTCCTTATTTCCTCCAAAAAGTGCACCTTTTCATTTTCATTGAAAAATGGGCCATCAAAATTGATTACATAATCAAAGTAACTGAATGTCATTTACTATTGAGAAGTCGAAGAAATTCAAAATCTGTCAAATAGTGTCGAATGTCAGTATTGACAGCTGACGAATTTACAGTTGCCATTGTTGTCAATTGTTTTCTTAGAACATTGACATATATGCCCAGCAGTGAGAATTGTGCTATTTCGAAAGAAAGAGATGAAACGACGGTTCGGTCAATCTCTCTCACTTCCAAAACACTTTCTTATAGTTAGGATGTTAGAGATAGCGCTAGACCGAACCTATACGCCATCTTCCTCACTCTTTTCAGTAATAAATATTAAAATGATATATGGGTTGGGTACATCCATAAGTATATGTCAATATATTAGAATATATAAGCTGAGTTCGGTTTGAAGAATTTGGATCGTTAGGAGTGGAGTATTTAGAGAAAACAAATTTTTGTCGGTACCCGAACGGATAGAACGCGGGCGGGGTAAAACGAGTGAAAAGAGTAAACAACCCGAACTCACCTATATATGAGAATGTGTGAAAAGTCATCCATTAGTAAGACCCACGTATGACTAATATTTAGAACCTTAAACATATCTTTATCGGTTTGTTTACATTCCAAGAACATTCCAACATATTTCCTTGTTTCGAAAAACAGGATATTTGCAAATATATGAAAATTAATCGAGGTTAAAACACTACGTTCACTCTGCGCATACTCATACAGTTCGAAACACATCTAAAGTCGGATTTAATTGATTGTGAGTTTTAACATTTTTAGCAGCGAATACCCACGTACTCAGTCCAGTAGGGCAAGTAAAGCCCGCCCGCCTGGGGTCATTAGTCGATAGCATAACGACCTCTGGAGTATTTTATCTCCACTAACGCTGCCCGGAGCAAGTGTTCTTCACAATGTCAAATGTAAGAAATTTCCTCAATTTTTCCCAAAGATTAATGGAATTAAATGTAGGTGATAGAATTCGTCATCATTTTATCTAAGTAAAACTTTTTATCCTGGACATTTTAGTAATTTTTTCTGCAATCTTCTACACAACAAATTTGTATTATTTATATCGCCTTGAAACCTTCATTTCACGTGTGCAGTATTGCCAACTTTACAAAGTGTCTTAGATTTTAAATGCAACTTCTAAAAATTTGAAAAACTTATTTTTGATTTTTTTTGAACAATTTCATAACAATGGTGTAGTATTTTCTAGGATACCCTGTACATTGGTAATTATTCAGCTTATATTTAATTTTATATGTAAAAGATAAAGGCTCAGTATCTTTATAAAAAATATCTCGATATTCTTTGCATAACTGAACTACTGGCTTTCGTTTTTCATTATACCAAAGTTAAATGATTTTAACCCTTTTCGTTACACCCGGAAATGCTGTATAATTAACAATTAATAAAATATATCTTTATAGTATGAAATATTACAAAGGGCCCATTAATAAATTCCGGATATAATTAACGTATAATTGTCTGACAATAAAACGAGAAATTTATAAGGAATTTAAAGGTATTAGTCATTGTTACTTGTAAATTATTTTTATTAAAAATGTAATTTATTATATATTATTTATTTAACATCACATGATAATCAAATAGTGTCATAATTATTTATATATTAAGCATAATTTGTTCCAATATCGTAAAATAAAAATAATCCTAAAACATTATTTGATATGAAAAAAATATCTTAACAAGTTCAGTTCGTATTTAATATTTACTTTAGTATTTTTTTGTTAATTTTAGATTTATTACTAATTGAGTTACAATGAAACCAAGAACTCACTTTTTAGAGGCAATTATTATAATAAAAACGAATTTGTGCTTACTAAATCTTGATTTAAGTGTTTTTTGTGTCTCTTACCCGTCTTTTCGTTAATTTTGGAACGGAAGTAAAACAAAGAGAATCCGTTTATTAACGGGGATTGTCAGAAGGATCCGGTTTCATCCACACTTGTATCAACTTTCTGAGTTTAAGTTGTTATGCATAAACTTTATATAATTGTAGGAAGATTTATATGGTTGTTCTAAAGGATAAAGCAGCCCTTTCCTCGGCAAAGAGATTCCAAATTTCATGATATAGAAGTAAAATTAGACATTACAGATTAATTAGTTTTAGCATTATGATTATTAATTATTTTGTTTTAAATATATAAAATTATCTTATTCGAATAAAGCAAAAAAGTTCAGTTAAATAACTAAAAAATAAATAGGAAAAACAAGATTCTCAAAAGTCTAGAAACCGTCGAATATCTCGAAAAATAGGCTTTGGATCGAAAAAATTTAGAAATAATAGGTTTCCATTTGCTTTAATTAATTTATTTTTAGTTCCAGTTAATTATTCTAAATTTGAAGTGCAAAGAGAGTACATCAATGTGTAGGAAATTGAAAGAATTTATAAAAAAAATTGTCTTTAATACAATTCGGCTGAGCGCTCTCGGTCAACGACCATCATCAAAGCCATCCTAAAATGTTATTTTACAAATATAGTACTTACGGTGAATAGAGAATCGTAGGCCTCCTCTCGGTACTCCCAATTGCCAATGAGAGTATTACCCTCCCCATCAACTGGGAGTACAGTGTTGACTTATATTGCAGGGTTTGTCATCATTATGTTGAAGAATTCACTAGTATTATTGACAATCGATGTCTTTGGTTGGTTCTAGCGAATGCAAGCCAGGGTTGTCGCAAACCTTAGCAAATTCCAACTTGATATTTTTCCTCTGCAAAAATCTCTCAATATACCGATCTCTTTCGGCTTCCGTTGTACAGATTGTGGACCCATCTGACGATTCGTTGTTTGATTTTATTAAACTTATTCATCATCTCTGTAAACAACACTGTTACATCTTTACTAAACTGTACCGTTTTGTATGCCCATATTTCATGCACGTCTAAAATTATATACCCCATTGCTTCTGCTTTTAGCACTTCCTCTACAACCCATGTGCCCGTTAATGTTAATCTAAACGAGTACATTCCTCGGACCCCATTTTTTCTGCACTTCCTCTACAACCCATGTGCCCGTTAATGCTGACTCTATTCCTCAATGAGTACATTCCTTGGTATTTGAGGATTGGCCATATTGTTGACAAAGAACAAACATTAATTTATTGTTCATTTTCTGTGGCAACACAGGGTGCAACAAATCATGAGGGGGAAGCACTTTACATCTGACGAGCCCCGAAACCAAAGAAAGGGCTGGGTACTCCGAGCCTACGTAGACCTTGGGAGGACCAACAGGAAACTTTTCATATTATCCAAGGATAAAGCGAGCAAACATCAACGTATTTAATTTTTTCATTATTTATTTTATAGTACTCTACAGTATTTCCTGTACGACCCCCGAAAAACTAATTTCTAGAATCAAGAGGTGAAAGCAACACAAGTGGGTGGTTTTCAGTGTGTTCTTGCAACTCTTTGTTGTCAGCTAGCCGATTTCTAAAATCACATTTCCACATTTCAATTACATCAGAACCTAGAGAGCATAATCTCTCAATCTTTGCCTGTGTTACGTCGTATTTGTTATTTAATGTCTGACTGGAATCTTCTTGGAGGGGTGCATCTCTTTGATACGTAAAATAGAGAGGACAACCGTCGTAATAGCAGTCATCGATCTCAAAAACTTGCTTGTGTCCTCTTGATCTTTAGAATTTTTTTTTTATTTCTATTTTAAATATTTATTCAATTTTATTAAATAGTAGATAGTCTAGGCCACTCAAAGCATAGGTATAGATAATTCAACACGTTAGAGAGAGAGGTATAGGAAATTCAGCGTGTCAGAAAGAGAGAGCTCTATGACATCACATATTACGAAGTTTACGACGTTTTTTGACGTTCAGTATTTTAAAGCGTCAAAACACGTTCGAAGCATCACAATTTACTTCGTTTACGACTTTTTTTAACGTTCAGTATTTTGAAGCGTCAAAAAACGTTCAAAACGTCACATTTTACAACGTTTTAAACGGATTTTTAACGTTTCCCATCACTTTTTTGGCATCAAATGCATGAAAATCCCATACCGAAACATGTAAAAATAAATCGATGAAGTATGACATTGTTTGACGAATTTTTTCGAACCAAAATTCCAAGCGGTAAAAATCGTTGAAAATGTTGTAAACTATGACGTTTCAAAATACTGAATGATAAAAAAAGTCGTGAAATGTGATGTTATAGCGCTCTCTCTTTCTGACACGCTAAATTTCCTATACCTATCTTTCTAACACGTTGAATTTTCTATAACTGTGGTCGGAGTGGCCTAGACTATCTACTAAGTTGCCACTTTTGACATAACTGGAAGTGGCTGATTGTTCTAAATATTTTAGATTGATTTTAAACTTTCAAATATTATACTGCCTACTTCATCGTAAAAAAAATGAATATTATGAAGTTTTGGCGGGATATTTTTATTCCTATCAATATAGTTAATTGACTTTTTCTTCTGTATTTAAATTTAAAAGCACTTTAGACTTCAGCATATTTTTTATTTTCCCTGTATACCTACTAAACGTTTTACAAATTTTATTCTTGTGTATTGATTTCTATATGATGCAGGAGTGTATAAAGAATATTTTTTTTTGTATAATTATTAATAAAAATGTTTCCTATTTTCATACATACTGTATATGTATTTTTCTCAAAACGCACTCTATTTTTTGTCCCCCCGTTATAAAATTATGGTTCAGGAGATCAAGGTCTTCAATTTGACACGTGTCTTGTTGCTGTAGGAAAAATTACGGTAAATTTTCCTAATTTGAAGGGACTAAGCTAAGAACAAAATATATAATTAAAAAATATCATTTACCAATTTATTAATAAATACATTAAATATTGAAGATCTGTAACATTTACGATTTTTATAATAAGTATCCTTTTATAAAAAAAATTAAAAAAAGAGATAAAATAAAAAAGTGTTAATTTATTTATACTCATTGGGAATTTATGTCTTATTTAAATACACCGCCTTTTTAATTATTTATTTTTACGCAAAAAAGCAATATTTCAAAATGGCTTTCCAACTCAAATTTTGACATCACTTTTCGCTTTGTAATCTGCTCCATAAATTTTAGATAAAAGGGCTTCTTTAACCGCACATATATTCTCATCAACATTTTTATCTTTTTATGTCTTCTATCCATGCACTGAGTTTCTTTTGGGATTCACTGGTATTTAAAAAAGCCATCTATTACATAGTTTATGTACAGGTTCGATTTAATAAAACTGGATTTTTCGACAATAAAATGAGAACGTTTATATCTAGTTTAATATTATATTGGACATGTTAATCTGAAATTGAACAATATTATTTTACTACATTTTAACATTTAACATTTATTTTGACGGCATAATTTAGCTGAATTTAAAAGAACAAACAGGTACATTTGCAAAAGAATTATGATATCAACTTATTAAAAAAGCAAACATTTATTATAGCAAAATGATATTTCATCAAAATCATAAAAAATCGAATCGTATTAACAAATATTAAATAACCAGATAGATATTTTCTCAAATTACTAAAATATCAAAACCCTAAAAGACCAAAACGTTAAAACTTTAAATTATTAATACAAGAAAAACGTAAAATATAATAACACTAATGTAGCAAAATACCAACAGATAGAATTCTTATAAATTCGAAATGCTATATTTACATAATCCCAATTTATCGAAGCGTAAATGGAGCAAACTCGCACAATGTCAGATATTAATGAAACCGAATTTAAAGAAACAGAATCAGAAAGAAATGGAAGCTTAAGAGTACAGAAACGTAAAAAATCAAACGAATTTCAAACAATGTTGCCAAATCTACATTTTCGCCTTATACGTGGGGATACTATTTAACATGCTCTATTTATCGTTAGGCAACATACATTACACATGTCTTCGCGACAATACACGTTTCTGTGCTTTAATTCATAAATAACCAGATAGATATTTTCTTTAATTACTAAGATATCAAAAACCTAAAAGACCAAAACTTTAAAACTTTAAATTATTAATAAAACAAAAACGTAAAATATAATAACACTAATGTAGCAAAATACCAACAGATAGAATTCTTATAAATTCAAAATGCTATATTTACATAATCCCAATTTATCGAAGCGTAAATGGAGCAAACTCGCATAACGTCAGATATTAATGAAACAGAATTTAAAGAAACGGAACCAGAAATATATGGAGGCTTAAGAAAACAGAACTGTAAAAAATCCAACTAATTTCAAACAATGTTGCCAAATCTAAATTATCGTCTTATATGTGGGGATACAATTTAAAATGCTCTATTTATAGTTATGAAACATACATTACATGTAGAGTATTTTTTTTTCAATAAATCGATATTAGGCGCTTTAAAAGAAGAGGGATGTTCGGTTTTTTAATCGATTTTTTAAATTATTTTAGTCGACTTTTTAATCCATTTTTTTATATATAATTATGTAGTTACTATTTATACGAGTGTTTTATACTTCTTGTTAATTTTATAATTATTTAGCTATATGCAGTTATAAGTTATTTTAAATAAATCAGAAAAACTGCAAGTAAAAATAAACTTCAAATCATTTTAATTTAAAAGTAGTGCTTTTTATTCGAGTATCGAAAAAATATTCATCATCTGACAGCGCTCTTTTGAAAAACTTTTTAAACCGTCCATGACTAAATTAAGAGCGCCACGAAAAAAGTCTTAATTTTTAAAAGTGACAGCTTCAGTCACGACCGACGTGCTTTGAGGATTTAATTACAGTTTGATGTAGTTTAAATACGGGTATTCAGAAGGGCCTAATTGAAAAATTCAGCAACCTCATTATAAAAGAAAATCAGGAAAAACTTTAAAGTAATAAAAATGAAACTTAAATCTAAATTGAATGAAAATTTACTATATTTGCACCAAATTTATGTTTCATAAAATTAATGTTTTTATTGATTTAATTATAATATAGTTGTAGAAAAAAAATATTTTTTTTATTAAATAAAAAAAAGTGTACGAAAGTTTCAAACACGTACATAAACAATTCCAAAAGTTATAAAAAATAGAGAAATCTAGTTTTTTTGTAAATATTTCAAAAACTAAAATAAAGTTTCAATTTCCGGAACTCTTATCTTAATTTTAAATATTTTTAATTTAATGAATTAATTTATATCCGAAAGTTTATCCATATCTCAAATTAATTTTAATGTTGCGAGGCGCAACAAAAATAAAGCCAGAAATTTTTTTTTACTAATTTTTCATAAAATGTCACTAAACACGTATCTTAATTTACTATAATTACTGTGTTTAAGATTTTTAACGCTATTTCGCAATATACAGATAAATTTAAACGTTGTTAAATTTCATTTATTTTTCTATCTTGAGAGTAAAATATTTGGATAAAACAGACCGGTTTAATTTTTTGCGAAAGACAAATTATCGCTTCAGCCGTTGCATGACTTATAGATGAGCATCGACATTGTGTCTCCAAAACTTTTTAGTAGCTAAAGCGTTAAGATTTTCGGATGTTTTTAATTTATATCGAGAACTTTGAACTTGTGTAATTAATTTTTTACGAGATTAATTATCATTGATTGGAAATGCTCAGATGAATAAAAAAAAATATGAGAAAAACTGAAACGGTTGTTTTATGATACAATGAAAATATTTTTTTAATCGATTGTTTAATCTGAACTAAAAGCGATTTTTTAATCGGTTTTTTAATACGAACTTTGATAACAAAAAAAAATCTAAAGCGTTCCGTAAGTGCAAATTAGCAAATTAGCAAATATTCGTGGATGAAGGATTAGTGGAAGAAATGACCTTGGAATCAGAGCATAATCTTCAATTAGGAGTCATCCAGCCACCATCCTAATCAACTATGAAATACCAGCAGAATGAGAGAAGCGTCTAGATCCCAATATTCCCAATTGCAACCGCTGTTGCCATCGGCCGACCTTGTGCGATTGGCGCATGTGCTAGTTTATGCGGTAACTTGAAAGTTTAATTATGTATCATTCTGATACGGAGTGGTCCAGTGGTAGCGTGTATGCTTTACACATAAAAGTTTCTGATTCCAATCCTGAGGAAATATTTTTTTTAAATACACGGGTTAGATTTAGATAGTCAAGACTTCTTTTAATAAAATAGATTTTTTTTTATTACACAGGTTCGAATTAGTTAGTCAAGACTTCTTTTAATAAAATTAGTATTTTCTTTTTCTTTTACATCAACAAAACACTTGGCAACAGCGGTGGGCACTCGGGTTACAATTGGGATCTAGACGCCAGTCAAAATGGGTTCGACTAAAAATACCATCGCTGCAAAGCTGAAGGGGAGTGGAACTAATGACATGTGCGGGGGAGTCAATATTCTTAAGGCACATAATGACATGATATTATCAATCTATTTTTCTTGAAGGATATGGTACTACTACGACCTTGTTACTTAATGTTACCGGTTACATAGTGAAATCACTTGACATTAGACTTGCTACCACGGTAGTACATTTGGACTCAAAATCGTTTCATACTCTCGATCATGAGCTTTATTTTAACAACCGGGAACAAAAAGTATTAATCAACAATATTCTAATTGCTCTAAGGTTACTTCTGGTGTACCGCAAGGCTCAGTTTTGGCTTCTTTACTCTGTTTAATATATGTTTCATATATTAAAACATCCATTAAACATGTAAACATTCAATCGTTTGCAACAGCTTTATTTTTCTTATGACTCTGAATTAGTTCGACCAGCATCAGATTATATTTTTACAGTGCTCACAAACTTAAGCTAAATCCAACAAAGTGCAGTACCATGACATTTAGTACAAATAGCACCATAGACACATCAAACTCAACGCAACTCACAATTCAAAATTAAACTTTTAAAGTCACAAAGTGAGAGGAATCTGAAGACTAGATAGAGCAGTGAATTAAAACGCCAAATGGGAGCCTCATAAAAAAATAGAAATCTGTGTTTCTAATCCAAACTCACTTTCTTGGAAAAATTCCATTCTCACATATTAATACCTATCAGAAGATCATTAAAATTGGCAAGCAGTAGGCTGTTAAGATATGGATCATAATTTTCCAATCTCCAGGGGTCCAGGGAATCTTCCCAGCTTTGCTTCAAATCCTGCTCTTAAAAGCGAAGGAAGATACTGTAGAGATCCTAGAGCAGATTCCTTTGCACCATAGTCAGCATGAATATTGATCAATTAGTTCCATGGATACTACGTGGAAACTAATTAAGGAAGTACTGATAAATAAGCAAAAAAATGCTTTTTACAACATTCCATATGAAGTCTATCAAAAAAACACTTGACGACAGAGGTGTAGAATTCCAGAAGGATATCGCAATTACTATCCAGTATAATAGTAGTGACAAAGATTGGACAACCACCACCTTCATTTACACTAGTTAGGGATGCCCACAGGGAGAAATAGCACCTCCACTTATGCGGTAACTGACCTTACAAAAACCATTAAATTAGATCAAAGTATTATTGGAGTGTAAAACAGAAGTAAGCTTTACTTTGTATTTTATGTTAGATACTTAATTAAATTTACTGTTGGTTTAATTTCAAAAATTTTTGCTGTACAACTCTTCAATATAAAGAAAATTGTTACCTTTTATAAATAAAATAAAAAAACAAATCTTGTAACTTCATACGCCCCTATATAAATGTCGAAAAAAAATTAAAAATCGATCTGTCTTCTTGTTTTCTCAAAAGAAAATTATTTTTGAAATCATTTAGGGTTTTCCAGACTTTACTATACCTTACATAATATAGTTTATCAGGTATATGTAAAACCAAATAATCTTAGTTTATCTGTTTCTAAATTCCACTTACATATTTCAATCTTTATAAAAAGTTCATGAATGGAGAATAGAAACTAACGGTCAAAACTCTCCAAGGAATATTTTGCACCACTTCTACAATTTTCTCAAATGGTTTTAAATTTTCATGAGAAGAGTATAAAAAATTAATAAATTTTGAAACAAGGAAATCCATCACTTTATTCTATAAACCAAAAAAAAATTTTTGAAAATGAAAGTTGGAAAAGCTCTACAATTTAAACAAGAGTCAAAAGTTTATTAAGTTTGCGACGAAAAGTTTCTAAAGAAATTTTTTTGTTAGAAATAGAAGAAAATAGAAAAAAAAAACAAGTCAAGAAAAAGATAAATATATTTTAAGTGATTCATTAATAAAAAATGCTATAAATGTGACAACCTTCGACTTTTGGATAAAAATAATATTATCAGTCTTTTAAATGAAGTTGATACTAATCCTGCTGAAGATAATAGGCCAGGGGACCATATATTGCATATATTCTTCCCTGCAACAATTCTTCCTCACGACAATCTTTTCCCATGAAAATCCTTCCCTGCACGAATATTTCCCAAAAAAAAAAAAAAAAAAAAAAAAAAAAAAAAAAAAAAAAAAAAAAAAAAAAAAAAAAAAAAAAAAAAAAAAAAAAATTTGTAACTAGTTTGCATTGCATGATGGCTCGAATGACAGAGAATATTTTTCGTGGGAAGGGATTGTAAGAGTAAAGGATTACCGTGGGGAAGAATTGTCCTGAAAAAAAATTGTCCTGGAGATGAATTGTTCTGGAGAAGAATTGTTCGGAAAGAACTGTCCGACAAGGAATGTCCGGAAAGGACTGTCCAGATAGGACTGTCCGCAATCATTGTTCGGGGAAGAATTATCTAGTGAGGATTGAAAGAAACATTCAACATAAACTAACAGAAATTTATTTTGGCCAAAGGATAAGGTTACAAAAAATAAATTGAAAAAAAAAATAAAATAAGACAAAGTACCAGTGGCAGTTTCCTTAATTGCTTACGAATAGTATGAAAAGAAACAAACAAAAGAACGGAAAGCTAAAGATCGAGAAAAGAAGTTAGAGGATTAAAGAGAAGAGTATTAAAATAAATAAATTATTGCGGTAAATGAGAAAAAATTCGTCATTATGGGATAAGAAGGTTTAATATATCCAGGAGTTGGAAAAGAAAAAAAAGAGGAAAAGAACCATTTTTTTCTTAAAAAAATGGTAAGTACCGGTAAAATAAAATAACATTTTTTTTTACTTTAGGCAAAGTTTAACTTGAATTGAATTAATAACCAAAAATTTTCTGTCGTACTAAAATGTTTTAATTTTCAAAACATTTGAGTGTTCGAAAAAATTTCCGGTAATAGTGGTAACGTAAGTGAAAATTTTGTTGTTATTATTATTATTATTATTGCACTGGTTTTATATAACCTAGACTAAAAATATATATTTTTACAACGATTATTGAAAATCCAAAAAAGGACTTTTGATCTTTGGCTTTAATATATTTAATATGAATAAATCTTTTACCGTTTTTCATATCATTTTGATAGGCACATTGAAGAGGTTTTTTTTTATTTCAAATAAAAATTGCAAATCTCCATAGTCATGCCCGCGGATATTTATTTACAAAATAACTTTTTCTACTTCACTTTGTACTGTTTGTGTTTTGACAAAGAAAAATATTGTTGTTCATTGATTCTTTGAGAATTTATTGAAATATACTTTTTCTTTGTTGTCGCCAAGAATAGGGTTACCTTCGACATTAAATTTAAATTGAAATTGAAAAGGAAATGATTGTTTTGACACAGTTCCATAAAAAGAAGAACGTTTAAAACAGGTGATCTAATTTGAAAAGAAAATAACAAGCACAAACAGTTCACATATTGTTTGTATATTTAGAGGAACATTTTTCAATTACCTGAACGTTCAGGAAGTATGTTAATTGGAATGGTCTATTTAATACAGATATGTTTATTAATACTAGAAGTAGCTGGCAACGTTTTTGTTTTTAACAGGAAATTGTATATTTTTTTTCTAATTTAACTTTATATACGAGGGTAGTTATATTAAAAATTGCAACAAAGAGAAAACAAACACGACAGGCAATTACAGAGCTGGGACGTTACTAAAATAAGAAGTAACGCGTTACTTTACCGTTACTTTTGCCAAAAAGTAACGCGTTAGATAAACGTTACCGTTACTTTTTTTAAAAAGTACCGATTTATATGTTACTTTCTAAAAGAAACGCGTTACTTTTAAAGTACCGGTTACAATAACTCGTTACTTTTCTATATATTCTACTGGTTCCATGTCATCTCGTTCTTTTATTGTCCTTCTCACATACAAAAAAAAATAAAAGTTATATGATTAAGCTTAATTTTTTATCCAGGACACATCGATGAGCACAAAAAATAATTTAAAGATTATTTCACATTAAACAGCAGTGACAAAACAGTTTTAAAGTAATGCGTTACTTTTAAAAAATAACTTAATTACCGTTACTTTTCGCCCACTTTAAAAAGTAACGAAATTACATTACATTTAGTAACGCGTAACTAAGAAGCAACGTTTTAGTTTCGTTACTCCCAGCTCTGCAGGCAAATATTTTAATTATTTTTATACTATAAATATAAATAAAAAATGAATTTGGTCCGAAATTCGATAATCTAGCACAAGGAAAACGGAAGCATAACATAACCACATTTTTGCAAGTAAGAGATGTCGATAACAATGTATTTTTTCACTGGTCACGTAATGCAGATTCAACAAAAAAAGTGTATATTTAACAGCCCCAAATAGGGACAAGCCAATGAAATCTTGGGAAGTCTTTTCAAAAAATAAAAGCAGTTGTATCGTTAGAGTCTGGCGAAGTACATAATAGTGTCGTGAATCATTTTCTAAGGCGATTAAAAATAACCCGGAAATAATCTAATAGGGTGATCTCTAGAGCTGAGAATGTCACCAAAAGAAGTCATCAAGTGGTAAGAAAATTTAATAGTTTAATTTTGTTTGACTTATAGATACATATATTTACAAATATAGATCAATTTTAGTTTTTGGGATCTAAATGGTAATTAGAATTAATTCCAAGAAAGTATGATGCTGGCATTAATAATATTTGAACTCTATACTCCTTAGGCCAACGTTGCTTAAAAAGTCCACTCATTGAACAAATATGGTTAAGAATGGATATAAGTTTGGAATAATTATACCAGGTGTTACATTTGTAATATAACTGTATCAGTTCGAAGGACCAACCTTCATACAGAGTACCAAGGATTTAGTATATTAACACAAATTAAGCATTTAAGTGAACTCTGTAAGGGATATTTATTCACCCATTTAATAGAAAACCAAAATTATTAATATTGCATTTTATTACAATTTATTATTATTATTATTACAAAGCAACTGCTCTCACTTATACAATATATATTTACAATTTATGAACATTTAGAAACCTCAGAAAATATAGTGATAATTATTAGGGTGCGTTCAACCGCTTTTTATAATGCCGTGGCATTTTATGTAAATTTTTCAAAAATTTCAAAAAGAAAAAATGTCAAAATATTCAAAAACATATAAAATATATCAAAAATTTCAAAAAACGTAAATGTATTTAAAGATTTTTAAACATGTCAAAAATGTAAAAATTTTTAAAAAATATTGAAAAATTATTCGAAAATTTCATAAATAGATCAAATATTTGACGTATTGCATTTTTTTCAAAAATTTCAAAAAGAAAAAATGTGAAAATATTCAAAAATTTCTGAAATATATCAAAAATTTCAAAAACGTAAATGTATTTCAAGAATTTTAAACATGTCAAAAACGTTAAAATTTTCAAAAAATATTGAAAAATTATTCTAAAATTTCAAAAATATATCAAATATTTGAAATTTCGCATTTTTTTTTCAAAAATATCAAAAAGAAAAAATGTGAAAATATATCAAAATTTCAAAAAGCATAAATGTATTTCAAGAATTTCAACATGTCAAAAACGTAAAAATTTTCAAAAAATATTTGAGAAATTATTCAAAAATTTCAAAAATAGATCAAATATTTGATGTATTGCATTTTTTTCAAAAATTCAAAAAGAAAAAATGTGAAAATAATCAAAAATTTCTAAACTATATCAAAAATTTCAAAAAACGTAAATGTATTTCAAGAATTTTAAACATGTCAAAAACGTAAAAATTTTCAAAAAATATTGAAAAATTCTAAAATTTTAAAAATATATCAAATATTTTAAATTTTTCATTTTTTTTTCAAAAATATCAAAAAGAAAGAATGTGAAAATATATCAAAAATTTCAAAAAGCATAAATGTATTTCAAGAATTTTAAACATGTCAAAAACGTAAAAATTTTCAAAAAATATTTGAGAAATTATTCAAAAATTTCAAAAATAGATCAAATATTTGATGTATTGCATTTTTTTTCAAAAATTCAAAAAGAAAAAATGTGAAAATAATCAAAAATTTCTAAATTATATCAAAAATTTCAAAAAACGTAAATGTATTTCAAGAATTTTAAACATGTCAAAAACGTAAAAATTTTCAAAAAACATTGAAAAATTATTCGAACATTTCAAAAATATATCAAATATTTGAAATATTGCATTTTTTTCAAAAATTTCAAAAACAAAAAATGTGATACTATTCAAAAATTTCTAAAATATATCAAAAATTTCAAAAAACGTAAATGTATTTCAAGAATTTTAAACATGTTAAAAACGTTAAAATTTTCAAAAAACAATGAAAAATTATTCGAAAATTTCAAAAATAGATCAAATATTTGAAATATTGCATTTTTTCAAAAATTTCAAAAAGTAGTAATGTGAAAATATTCAAAAATTTCTAAAATATATCAAAAATTTCAAAAAACTTGAATGTATTTTAAGAATTTTAAACAGGTTAAAAAAGTAAAAATTTTTAAAAAACATTGAAAAAGTATTCGATAATTTCAAAAATATATCAAATATTTGAAATTTTGCATTTTTTTCTTCAAAAATTTCAAAAAGAAAAAATGTGAAAATATTCAAAAACATAAAATATATCAAAAATTTCAAAAAACGCAATGTATTTCAAGAATTTTAAACATGTCAAAAACAAAAAATTTTCAAAAAATTATGAAAAACTATTCGAAAATTTCAAAAATAGATCGAATATTTAAAATATTGCATTTTTTTCAAAAATTTCAAAAAGAAAAAATGTGTAAATATTCAAAAATTTCTAAAATATATCGAAAATTTCTTGATGGATACTGAAGTTTATTGGATACTTTTTAGATACTCATTTTAGTGGATACTGACTTGTTCTGAAGCTATTTCCCCTATCCATAGTGCTATTTTTTATTATTTTTCCCTATTGGTTTCAGATTTCCCTATTTTCCCCGTTTTTTCGTACTTCCCTTAATGTTTCTCCATTTTTCTATGTTTTTGCCCAATGTTTCCGTTTTTTTCTATTTTTCCCCATTTTTTATTTTT
Organism: Neocrepidodera transversa; assembly: GCA_963243735.1. Classification (NCBI taxonomy): domain Eukaryota; kingdom Metazoa; phylum Arthropoda; class Insecta; order Coleoptera; family Chrysomelidae; genus Neocrepidodera; species Neocrepidodera transversa. The sequence goes on from OY725338.1 coordinate 9,920,742, forward strand.
TCTATTTTTTCCTATTTCTCCCATTTTTATCCTGGTTTTCATTGTTTTTTTCACTCAATATGTATATCTTGAATTTTTTTATTCATTGATAAGCAAGGGGCCATTCTACTGAATTACTAAATTACTATTCTATGTTAATTTTAAGCACGCTTATGTCCATCGTACATTTCGAAATTATTTTATCATTCAAACAAACACAAAATACGGTTACTCCGAGATGTAAATTCGGATGTTATCCAAAAACGAGCAGTTCGTTGTTATCAAATTGCTCTTAATATTTACGACCATACGTTTATTAAAACAACTTCGTTTCCCATTACGAGTAGGTATAAGCACACATAAAAAAAAACTTCTGTAGATAGATGCGGTCGGAATAAAAATGAGCTTTTGAAAGCGTTATTCGGGAGTAAAAATTTGGTACATTAACTCTAGAAGTATAATTGTCGGATATATGGTATATAAGCATAGAGTAATGATGATGATGTAGATGAGTAATAGATTTTTTAAAGTTAGTTGAATTGTGGTATATGATTAAGTTTATACATTTATTAAACACTGTGATAATTTGTAATAAAATGTTGTCGTAGGCGATACCCTTTATCAACATAATAAATTACCTTACTATTAAAAAAGAACATTCCAATTTATTAGTCTAAATAAAATAAAAGTGGATAAGGATTGATTTTTTTTAGACGTATTTCGTTTCTTGATTCCGCTATACCATCAGCAATTTTGATGCTAATTAAATTTTATTTTTAATTAAAATATCTAAAGATAATTTTTGCAGTATTCTAATTCTAAAAGAAAAAGTAGACCTCAGCGGCAAAGTGAACATAAAGGTAAAATTTAATTATGAAAACAAGACAAAATGTCAGAAGTAAGGCTAATGTATTTTTTTTCAAATATTTTAAGCTTACCAGAAATATTTAATACTATTAAAAAAATCCTTATTAATATGATAAACAAAACTTCGAAGAATCTTCAAAAATTAAATTTAACATAGGATAATTACAAAAATATTTGTTGTAGAAAAAATATTTCAATATTAAAAGTACATTTTAAATTTCAGTTAAAAATGATTAAACTCCCTTTCTATTTTATTAATTAATAAAAAAATAATTATATTTGAAATTTATCCAAAAATTTCATTAATCTCAAAAATTGTTGGTGTGAGAAACTGTTTTTAGAATACTTGTTAACATATACGCCTGAATCTGCATCTTATTGCATCATTCCAAATGATGGTTTTATCAAAGTCTTTCTACCATCGCCTTCTAGCTTGACGCTTTTCATGTGACATGATTTTCCTCCATTTTTTAGACCTCTGAACACTGCAGCGGTCGAGATAGGCTGTTTCAGTCCAATCCAGTTAGAACTTACCAGCTTCACGTTAGCTAACAATATTCGATGGATGTAGTTAGAAGCAATGTTGCCAGGTAGGAAAACTTTTCAGTACCACAAACTCGATGAAATTTTACCTCAGTATACTACTTTTTAATATTTCATTCCATATAAAAGAAAAAACACACTATTTAAATATATGTATTTGCTATGTACCAATGAAGCTGCCCAAGGTGCAGAAGAATGATTGGTTGCTAAGTGAGAACTCTCATTTGTCAGCCAATTAAAAAAAAGAAAAAGTAGTCGAATCTCAAATATAATGTCCGTAAGCAACTTTCAGTTCTGTGGCTAAATGCGCTGAATAGAAGTCAAATAACTTTAGGGTCGGTCTTTTCATCTATAGATAAAGTCGTAGATAACTTTATCTGTCAGATATCATTGTTCTACTGTCTTTTCACCTATAGTTATATCTATCTGATAGATAAATGTCTTCTATCTTAGAGTTAACTTGTCTGGCAGTTTGCGTTCGGGATAAAGCATTATTCGTTAGATAAATGCCACAAAACAATAAAATTGTTAACGAAATTATATGTTTCATGTAGGAAGATGAGGTATGTCATAAACATTTGACATTAATGTCTGTTTACGTTCGACGTTTAATTTTTGTTTCTTGAAAAATGTTATACAAATGGATGTAGTTGAAGATCTAGCTTGTTAGACTATTATTTAAATAATTAATTATGTAATGAGAAGAATATATTATAACGAAACATTTCAACTTAGCAAACCATGCGATCTGGGTGTTAAGAATTACCAACAGATCTTTTTCAGGCCCCTCAATATTTACAAAGTTTCAAATGTCTCCCCCAGTCTTCATGCCCTCCTCTTTATTTTTTATTAATTTATATTTTTTAAAGATTTTTTAATGTCGTCGTTTTTTGCCTTTAGTCCCAATGCAGTTAGAGGAATTGTACCTTTTAAGAGAAAAAATCAATAATACGACTAATAGTATTTATTTTAAATAATATGTCTGGAATTCAAACGCAATTTCACTAAAAGACGAGTCCCGTTATTTCTAAAATGGAGCCCCATCTACCTTTTCCCCACCTCTTTCTTTTCTATTATTATTATTGGTATTTCGAATTCAGATTTTTATAATAAACGATAGAGTAAAAATTTTCCGACTTCTTTTATTATTAGTATTCTCCTATATGGTTATCACTGTCTTAACCCCAACATTTATATTTTTGACAGAAACGTGAACTTAGGTACAATTAAAAGCATCAGTTAGCTATCCATAGGATAAATTGTCATGAAAAGACGGAAATAAGTTATCCGTCAGGTATGACTCTGGGATAAGTTTATCCAATAGATAGGTATCAGAGACTTTATCTATAGATGAAAAGACTGGTCCTTTATTATTATTAGAGAGACAGAGACAGTTTCAAGCTCAACCGCTAGAGGCACGCGAGATGCGTGATTTACTTTTTGCGTTCTCTCCCATCTATTTGTCTACTGCACCCAGTCCATCAGTCCTGTACTAGTTTGTACAAGTTCTTTAATGATCGTTTGTAGCAGTCTTCTGGATCCATGTGTCCTGTGAGGAGTCCTGTGGTAATTCGTAGTTACGTTATATGACGGTTCTTTTATAAACATTTTCCCGTGTAGAAGTCCGGGTGTAGTGTCTCAGTATAATTTGTGTTTTATATGGTTCCTAAACGTACGTCTTGGTACTCTCATTGCTGGTTCTGGACCAATTAATGGGGTTGACGACCCGCTTCTTGCGAGCTCGTCAGTCTTTTCGTTTCCGGCGATACCTTTGTGATCGGGTACCCACGATAAACTTACTTTATATTTGGTCGCCAGTTTAGTTAGTCACATTCCCATACCAGTCTAGATGTCACCTTCGGGCTCCTTATGGACTTATGGGCTGATTCACTGTCTGAGTAGATTATGATTTTTTTCCCTCGTGAGCCCTCATATTAGTATTTCTCGCACATTCGAGTATTGCATAGACCTCTGCCTGAAATACAGAGGTATATTTTCTTCTTGGTACTTATTCTGTTCGCAGTATATATGAACTCCAGTTCTCCCTTCCATTTTTGACCCCAGGTAATTCCAGTTAGGTTTGTCCTGAAATCTGTGCTTGTATTCAACTCATTCTGACTCTTAGTTATTATCCTCATAGTATGTTGCCTCTCATCTGTTTTAATTTTTTTCGTCCCAGTCTATAATTTTCCTGTAGCCGTCGTAGAGCCATTTTAACCTCTCCCATTCTAATGTATTGTAATGGTTGGAACTCAAGCACGGTTCCCTGTTATTACCAAACGGGCAAGTATTTGTATCTTGCTCAGTTTGAAGATAGCAGTCCATTGTTTTATCTTTGTTCTATTTTTGGATTTAGCCGTCATGCTTTTCCATACTTGCGTCTAGCTTCCAGGTAAGTTTTGGATCTAACATTATCCCTAGATTTTTTACACTTCCCTTCAGATTTACCTCTTCACAAACTTCTTTAGGAGCATAGAAAATTAAATATTACCAATCTGGGTACTTATTATGCCACGCAGTATCGCGGAAACCCATTATTGCCCCTAATTTTGCTCTTAGGACAGTAAGAATTCCTTAACATTAATTATTACTATACTGGAAACAAGTTGGACAACTGTTATATAATTTAATTAGAGACAAATTAATAAAAATGTTTACCTATTACACAGGTTATAACAGAAACAGGCTGTGATCCAATTGTTACCAAGAATATTTTTTTTTTGATTTGCAAGTTGTCGAATTTTGACGCACACAAATTCTTAAAAAGAAATATTAAAGAAATTAAAATTTTCCTTCACCTCCACAAAAACTTTAAATCCAGTAAAGTTATTTTGTCGTACACTATTACCAAACTTTGTAGTTAGTTACATATCGACTCCGTGAGGATATGTTGAGTCCTTAATGCAATTTCCATGCCCGCATATTAAGTTTATTGCTGTTTATTGTTAATATATTGTTATTTGATTAAGATAAAACAGCTGCCAAAAAACCCCATTGAAAAGTTGGTAGAAACATATACGACGATAAGAGAGATAGAAGGAATGATAGAGGGAAGAATTAGAATAGTATAAACAGAGAGAGATACAAGAGTAGAGATAGTCACAGCAGATATAAAGGTAAGAGATATAACAGGAAGAATAAAGACTAGAATTTGTGGTAGATATTGAGATAGAAGAGACGACGTGTCAATAAAAATAAAAGAAATAGGAATAATCGTCGAGACGATACTAGAAAAAGACGATACCAGAAAAAAAAATGAGTGTGAAGAGAGACAAAAAAATAAAGATAATAAAACTAGGAATTATCATTGGTTGGAGCGATAGAAAAAAAATAGTATATTTAGTCCGGTTTAAAAAAAACAGACTTTGCGAACCAAATATTAAAGCAGCAGTTTAACCCCAGAAATTTTTCTTTTATTATTAGTAGCAATTATGTTTAAAAAATGACAAGTCAGCTTCTTTAAAATTACTTAAAAATTTTATTATCCGAACTAATTATTCTGCGTAAAAAATAATTTCTTTCATTATGATGGTTCATTTGAATCTCAATTATAATTTACAGGATATCTCAGTTTTATTTTTAAAAAACTGATAGAATCGTAACCAATTTGTATCAGATTTTCCGTAGAGAAATCCATATTCTGAATATTCATCAGTAAGAAATTATCCCCAATCATTTCAATGCCGTTTGATTTATTTTCGGTCGAATACCGATGATTTTCGAAACTCTAGTTAAATCCAATTGGATCCTAGAAACCTAATTTTAATCGTGGTATTGTCAGTGACGGTTCGTTAAGGATAATTACGATGTAACGGATGAAGTAAATAAATTGATTTCTAATCCCATTTAAAAAAAGTTTCAATCACTGTATAATTGTATCTACCTTATAAATAAATTAGGAGAAAAACGTTAGATCTAGAATCCGCTTTATTTCTATTCAAATATTTATGAATACTTTATACTGAGCGTATTTACATTGTGTGTTAACGTTCAATCTCATTTTAAATATTAAACTGGATTGAGTGTAAAGTGAGAGCGGATCGTAATATGAATCAAGCCTAAAACGGAAAGGCAAAGAGTGGCAGTATGTCAGTGATAGATCACTATAATATCATTAATGTTGAAAATAAATAAAAAACAATACTAAAGTAGTTACAATAAAATTTCAATCCCACGTGATCAATTTATGAAAGTATATATTATAAATTTCCAAAGCGTAAGGTTTATACAGTGACTTCGTAATTGGGCAAATAAATATTGCACATAAAATTGTCTTGATTAATAATTACTATTAAACAGATCTACTATATAAATAGTTTTTGACAATTGTCACGTGGGATGTAAATTTTGTTGCAACTACTATATAGAAATTTCAGCACAGTAGTACAAAAATCGGACACTAGATGGTGCTAGTAAAGGCGCTGTAGAAGGCGGTAAATTCAATTTATTTGTAATAATTTAATTATTTAATTTTTAATTGCTGCATTCCTGCACATTTTTTTAAATTAAGTCCTTTGACCTCTTATTCCATTTGTTATAAATAGAAAATAATTGTTATATAAATCACATTCGGCAAAATGTGTAAGAGTGAGAGAACCAATTTTAGTCAGCAATTTTTTAAAATACGTCTATTGTTTTAATATTATCATATGACATAGATTGCAATGTTGTCAAATCTACACTTCAAATTCCCTTATATTTAATAATTTATAGGAAGGTTTTTTCTGCCAATATTAATTTTAATATCCGGATACTATTATATCAGGACACATGCTGAAGAAATATTTTACACTATAAGAAAAATCATGCGCAGTAACATTGTCAAGAATGCGTTTACATAATGGAACGAAGTTACTTTTAAATTCCTTAATAGTTAAAATATTTAATTTAAATCGCGCAGAGGACTGGATTTAGAACTAATTTAAATATTAAACGGCAGCCGTACCAGTTGAACCTCCGTCCGACAGATATTAATGAATACTTTAAATAAACCTATTAAACGAATTAATCCATACCCCCCAAGTTTTAACATAATTCCTGCTAAAATTATAGAGCGTCCGTTCTTCTCAGTCGCCGAAATTCTTATCGAGTAGGACGATTCAATCAGTTATCGGTAGCTGCAGTGGCAGCCCTAAGTCCGAGTTACTCTGGCCGTCCCAATTGGAGTAGCAGCGGTAGTACGAGTTCCAGTGGCAGTTCATGGAACTTAAGTGACAGGTAAGCTAAAGGGAGCGAAGCAAATTTCAATTGTACCGGAGTCCAGATCCGCGATTCCGACCGTCTTTTTCTCCACTGACGCTGCCCGTGCAGTGACCTTCAGACTACAAACGGAAGGTGGCGCCAGAGGCAATCCGAAACCTGTACTAAGGCGCCAAAAGTACGCTTGACGGCGCAAATAGCGTTACAATAATATAAATAATAATTTCATTATGCACGCAAATGAACTCGCGTATTCGCTTTAACATAAAAAAATGAGAAAAAACATTTTTTTTTAATTTAGAAAGTTTTACTAATATTTTTATTACACTTACATAGATTTGAATATAAAGTATGACTGTCTCTAAGTTCGACCATTTTTTTAATGATGTGATGAAATTCCATCTTTGTAGGATTCTAGTAAAATTTATTCTATCTGGTAGGAGTTCAGTCTCCCATAAAAATTTAGGTAACCGGCAGGATTTTCTTCAGTAAAAATGTTCGTCCTAGGTACAAGTTATATCACTCCGCTATAAAATTCATTTATGCTGAAAATGCAGGTACCCGATAAAATTTTTAAAATTCGGTAAACATTCGGTATCCAGAAAAATGTCCATCCGGTAAAAACTTCATCCAGTTAAAACTCCATCCAGTAAAATGTTTATCCAGTAAAATGTTTATCCAGTAAAATGTTTATCCAGTAAAATGTTTATCCGGTAAAATGTGCATCCGGTAAAATGTTCAGGTATTCGGTAAACCTTCGGTATCCAGACAAATTTCCATTCGATAAAAATCCATCTGGTAAAAATTTCATTCAGTAAAATGTCCACCTAGTAAAATTTTCATCCAGTGAAAATTCCACTCAGTAAAATCTTTATCCAGTAAAATGTTTAACCAGTAAAAAATTTTTAGTATCCGGTAAAAATTTCGGTATCAGGAAAAATGTCCATTCGGTCAAAATTCCATCTGGTAAAAATTTGATCCACTCCTATGTTTATTTGATAAAATATTTATCCGGTAAATATAATGTTCATCCGATAAAAATACATCTGGTAAAAATTTAATTCAGTGAAATGTCCACCTAGTAAAAATTCCATCCAGTAAAAATTCCACTCAGTAAAATGTTAATCCAGTAAAATGTTCATCCAGTTTCATGTATCCGGGAAAAATTCGGTATCCAGAAAATGTCTAAATGTTGATTCTTCAGTATTTAAGAGCTTAGAACCCGGAAAAATGTACTTTCCGGTACAATCCATATCTATATAAATTTTAAATTCCTTTGAGCTGAAAATGCAGTTTCCCGATAATTTTTAGTATCCGGTAAAAATTCAATATCCGGAAAAATGTCCATTTGGTAAAAATTCTATCCGGTAAAAATTTCATTCGTTAAAAATTTCATCTGGTAAAAATTTGATCCAATGTTTATTTGATCAAATAAGATTTTGGTATCCGGAAAAATATCCATCGAGTAGAATCCATATTTAATTAAAATGGATATCATCAGATAAAATACCGAAATGAAAATTGTTTAAACCTTGTGTGTTAATTAATATCTAATAACAATTAAATTAATTATTAATTAAATATTAAGTATAAACAAAAATTAGTTACAAAATAGCCAGATATTCAGTAACTAAACTTAAATTTTTACTTATATGAATATTTGTTATCAATAAATTTCAAAATTAGAAATTAATTTAGATATTTAATTTAGAAACACCATATTAAGGTTAAATTAAAAAAAATAATGTGTAAAACATTTTATAACTTGTTAAAAAAATGCATAAATTAAAACGGGATTGTAAAATCATTCTTTATACTAGTGTCAAATTTCTTACAGTAATGAGTCTCATTTATATAATTATTTACACAAAACTTAATTTTTTTAACACTATGCGGTAATAAATGAATGTAATAAGCGAATTTATCCGTTCAACAACTTGAAGGAAAGAGTGCGATAAAATAGATCGTCAAAAGGAAACCGAAGGTCGAAACCGCGATTTGAATTTTACATTTTTCCTCCTACTACTAAAATATCATCTTAGGAAAAATGAAAGATGCAAAAGATTTGCAATATGTCTTAAAAAAATTGTCTATAAAGTACAAAATATTTTTACAAGAAAATAAATTTGATTTAGATTTTTAATTTTTTCCTTACTACGCTAATGGATGACACTGATTAGAACTTTCCAATTGTCGACTTTCTCTTACTCCATTTCCATCAGAAATAATTAATTCGATAGGGTTGGTAATTTGAAAATGTGCTCTGTTTTAGTCTGAAATCTTAATTAGCTATGTTCGCTTTTAAATTTGAAAATTTGATTTAATTCACTAATTAACAAATACCTAAGGGCGAAAACAGACTGCTTGTAAACAAAAGATCCGATTTTGTATAAAATTAATTTTGAGAATATTAATTAGCATATAAGTCGTAATAGCAAACGTAAATGACAAAACCAATAATCGGATTACGTTTAGATACTAACTTGTGTTTATTTAACCAACCCTTAATAAATGAAATAGGTCTATATAATTTACATATTTCGTATTCTATAAAAATGATTTTAATGAGTTCGGTAAGCTTTTGATTGTCGGTTATAATAAGTTATTAAAAATACAGGTAATATTCAATCATTAATTTAATTAACAGATATTTTCTGCCATTCTGACCGATTATATTCATGACCTTCATTAACTTCAATATTTAAAAATACTGTTAGTTAAACAAATTATTTTTTATTATAACCATGATATGGGTAGAATTTGTCGATATAGGCAGCATTTGCTGAATACACATTTTTGTTAAGATTATAAAAAGCTGTTCATTGTAAAATTGCCACTGAATTATAATGTTCATTATTAATGTAAATTAACGTATTTTTAGAGAGTTTCTTTTATCTAAGTTAATTGGCGCAGTCACAGGAGACGTTTTTAATGCGAACAATGTTAATACGTCTTGAATTTTAATTCTTAACAAAAAAAAGAACCTATAAACGAGACTTTCATTGGTCTTTTCTGTAATTTCTTGTTGTGTACTGTGTCCCAGCATCTCAAGTAGGAACCAACAAAAATATCTGCGTACATTGGTAAATTATTTTTTATGAATAAAAATTTATTGTTAAAACTGTGATTTTTATAAAAAAGGTGAAAAATGTTCCGGAGCACTGAAGATGTATAAAACTCGGGGATCCTTTATTTTCGTTGCTTTTAACCCACTCTCACAAAAAAACGCTCCTTGGGAGCAGTTCCCTTTTTTTTTAAATATCCGGTATTTTGACTCCAATTCAACTAATTTAACTATATTAATAATTTTTTTATATTTTATCCCCTTAGGAAATCAAACCTTGTGCAGGCAAGTTGCGGATAATATTATTATAAAAAAAATTTTTAGTAAAAATTGATTTTTTTATTTTTTAATAAAAAAACGTTGTTATATGTTAAATCAAATTCTAAATAAATATTAACTGATATTTCATATTGTAATAATAATGTTAGACAAATATAATTAGCCAGATAGTATTTATTTATGATAGTAATTATGAATACAAAACTAAATTATATTCCAACCGTCCATTAATTGGTAAACCAAAATAAGATAAATTACATTTATAATTCACAAAATTATTGGTGGTTTAATTAAACAAAATTACCTCTGTAAACAAGAAATAAATATTAATACTGCTTTATATATCTGACTAATTATTTTGACTAATTTAGGTTGAATCGATTTTGATATATTTAGTATTAGTTTACTAAATCGATTTTTTTATAATAAAACTTGTCCGCTATTGGTTTTTCAATATTTTATGTGTATTTTCTTTTATTAGTTTCCTAACTTTTTTCCAAAATTTAGAATTTTTTGTTATGTGGTCTCTCTCTATTTTATTTTCACCTTTCTTATTTTACTTCTTTTTACGTATGTTCTTTATTCCTTGCTGTTATATATTTTTTATATGCTACTTTCTTTTCCATTTAATTCTTATTTCTGTAATAAAGTGCCACCTTCTAATTTTATTTCGAATAAAAGCAGCAAATTAATGTTGACGAAATTTCTTAACTCTCAATAAATGATATAAATATTATTAAAGTTTTTTATAACACACTGAAGTTGTAGAAATTTCACTTCGAGGCCAGTTCCTGGATACCCAGCAAAATTTCTGGGTTAATGGCAACTAGAATGAGAACTTAGTTAAACTAGAACGATAAAAAATAGTGGTTCGCATACTATGCTTTCGCATTTCATTGTTTTCTTCACTTTTTCCACTTCTGTTCTTGCTGCAATCAGCAGTTCTTCCTCTAAGACTATTACTGAGGCCCAAAAGCCTCACTATTAGTTTCTTGATGGCGAAAAAAATTTCTTACCTCCACTTTTTATCACTTTTCTCGACGGTTCCGAGTCCGAAAATGCAAAAAAAAATCCTGTAAAGACGTCTGGAAGTCTACCTGTCTGTCTGTATGTCTGTCTGTCAGAATGTAAACACTGTAACTTTTGAACGAGAGCTCCGATCGAGTTCCGGTTTTCACTTTACGTAGTTAGTTTTGTCCGAAAATGCAAAAAAAAATCCTGTAAAGACGTCTGGAAGTCTACCTGTCTGTCTGTATGTCTGTCTGTCAGAATGTAAACACTGTAACTTTTGAACGAGAGCTCCGATCGAGTTCCGGTTTTCACTTTACGTAGTTAGTTTTGTCCATGGAAGAACCCTATTGAATTTGAGCAGGATCGAACCGGCCCTTCCGGTACCCTTCATACAAATTAAAGCGGTTTGCATAGGAAAACTTTTTTCGAATTCAAATTTTTATATGGATGGGGATGTTGCAGAAATTATTGACACATTGTTTGATTTTAGCGATTTTTTTTTGGCTTTTTTACAATTTTTTTGAATATTTTCGTTTTTTTCCGTATTATTTTTGTTTTTCTATTATTTTTCTTTTACTTTTTTCCCGTTTTCTCATTATTCTGATATTTTGTTTTTTTACTATTTTTTTTTCGATTGCTTTTTAATCTTTTCTCATTTTTTTTCATTGTTCTGTTTTTATTTTTCTTTTCCTTTCGTTTTCTAATTTTTTATTATTTTATATTTTTTTCTCATTCTCATGTTTTTTTTTCAATTTTTTTTTCTGATTTTTTGGAATTTTTCCTCTTTTTTGTCATTGTTTTGTCTTTCTTTCTATTTCTTTTTTTCCAATTACTTTTTTTCTATTTATTTTTTTGTTTTCTAATTTTTTCTTATTCCTTTGATTTTTCCGATTTTTTTACGATTTTTTTGCCATTTTTTGTGATTTTATTGCGATTTATTTCAATTCTTTAGATATTTTTCGTTTATTTTTTTATTCCTTTCTTTTGTTCACAATTGTTCCAGTTTTTGGTTGTTCTTTACGATTTTTTCCAACTCTTTCGGTTTTTTTACGATTACGATCTTTTTGTTTTTTTTTTATTTTTACCATATTTTACAATTTTATTCTTCATTGGTTTCCAATATTTTCCAGTAATTTTTGTTCTTTTAATTTTTTCTCGTTTTTTACTAAATTTTTTGATTTTTTTTTCATGTTTTATTCTGATATTTTCAATTTTTTTGATTTTTCTCATTGATCTATTTTCTTCTCTTTTCTAATTTTTTCATATTCTCCGATATTTTTTAGATGTTTCGGTTTTTTCGTATTTTTTTCTCATTTTTTTGATGTTTTTCTCTTGTTTTTGAATTTTTTCTATTGTTTTTTGATTTTTTTTTAAATTCCTTCAGTTTTCTCCAACTTTTTCTTATTTTTCTGATTTTTGCGATTTTTGTCTATTTCTTTCGATCTCGGTCGATTTTTTCGATCTATCTCGATTTTGTCGATTTCTTTTGATTTTTGTCGATTTCGTTGGATTTTTTTTTATTTCTATTGATTTTTTCGATCTCTTTCGACTTCTGTTGATTTTTTTCGATTTTTGTCGTTTTTTATTTCGATTTTTGTATTTTTTTTTCGATTTCTTTTGATTATTTCATATTTTTATTGATTTCTTTTTGATTCCTTTCCATTTCTTTCGATTTCTTTTGATGTTTAAGATTTTTGTCGCTTTTTTTTCGATTTCTTTCAATTATTGTTCATTTTTTCATTTTTTTTTTCGATTTCTTTTGATTTTTTTCCATTTCCATTTCTTTTGTGTATTGCTTGATTTTTTCGAATCCTCTCCATCTCTTTCGATTTGATTTTTTTCCATTTTTTATATTTTTTTTTGATTTCTTTTGAAAGTTTTGAGATTTTTGTTTTCTTATTTTAAAATTTTAAAAAGTGAAAAAATAACGTAAGAAACTTATTTCCTAACGGGGATCCCCGAAAGTACAATTTTTAATAGATTTACGGTATTTTTAAGTTATCCGTTAAATGGTTTACAATTATTATTTTAATAGTTTTTGTTGTTCCACATTTTTATAATTTATTTTTTTTTATTGCAGATTCTGTTTAAATGAAATTATTTTATATAAATGGGTTTTCAGATTATAAAGGAAATCTAATTTTATATTTTAATGACAGATCTTTTGTATTTTTAAGAATTTACCATTAAAAGAAGAAATAAAATTTTATGGTTTAAAATAACAAAATTTTATATATCCCTAAAGTATATTATTCTGCTTTTGCTTATCACATTAAGATCGTGTCTCGAAATGATTATCTTTATTTTATATATCTTGCACTGAAAATTATTGTACTTTATTCAAAGATGCCATTATCTTCATATTCACATAAAAGTTATTTCCATTTTCAATATTTATTTTCTAACTAAGCTCGAGTTGTCAAAAAATATACAGATCATATTAACGGTTTATAATTAAAATTTTAAGTTCCTACCATTTAATTAATACAACTTTTATAACCCGATCATAAAATAAGAATTAAAATAACAAATAACAAAATTTACACCTAAAATTAAGAACACTTATAGCTTTATAAAGCCAGTAAAAGATTCTACAAGATAAAATCACAAATCGTCTTTAAAAGGATGAATAATCAAATAGTATAGTGTTACCATTTATGGAGAATACTGTTTTGTGTATAAGGCTTTAGATATTAAGTTTAAATGAAGTAGTATATTATAATACGATTCTTCTGAGGCATCATTTTACCGCTCGAGTTGTTTTAAAGCACGAAGAGAAATATATAACCATGATATTCAACGTTATGTAGCATGACGTTGCCATCTTAAGAATATCTCTTATTCAAATCATAACAATAAAACATTAGTTCTGTAAGAAAAATATTAAAGTACGAGCTTTATTTTGTTTAAAAATGTATTCACATAGGAATTTACTTTCTTGTCAAATATATTCTGGAGTACTCTGAAATTGCTCATATAAAGCGGCTTATGTTAAAGAAATTTCTCAGAGGTAAAATGTTTTGACAAAGTATTAATCTAGATTTACTGGAAAAGCTTTTACATATTTAAATACAAATTATTAGTATTACGGTTTATGGTAATTTATAAAAGTTACTGTAAGTATACGATGTGAGCTTTGATGTTACAAGTTTAATATTAATTTGTACAAATTTATGAAAATGATTTTTTGATGATGTGGAATTGGACCTACTAATGTTCTTTCTCTTATTTCTCGTCATTTATTTCTTTATATATTGATATGGACCACCCGGTAGTCCAGATACCTTATCAAAGATTTTCACTATAACAAAAATTATAAATTTAAAATAAAAAATATATATAATTTAATTGGTTTTAATATTTCTTCCTGTCTTCTGTAGTTGAATTTGTATCCCTGTCTCGGTCCTTTCTTAGTCTTAATGTCTGCCTCACCTGCTTTTACTTTTTCTGTCTCGTCTAATTCTAGTTCACCTTCTATTAATACTTTGTATTTCTCGTACATAAATTATTTTATTTCTATTTTTCTTTTAACGTTTAATATAACATTCTATCTTTGTATACGTTTTATAATTTTAAAATTCACAAAAATCTCCTTTATCTTACCAGATTAATTTTTTTATTAAAAATTGCCAGGTAATAATAATTAGCCAGGATTGATCGTCTTCAATCTGACATCTGTGACTATTTTATATTAAATTTTTTATCAATATACCGGGTGTCCCACGACGTTTTGACAGTCCAAATTCTCGAAAACTGTTCATATGACATGTATGAAATTTGGCAGATATAAACAGTCGAAACTGATGTTTATATTTATTATAAAATGACTTCCGTTTTTCCTGTCGTTTCGGGTCACGTGACCCCAACATAATTTTTTTAAATGGGACAACCGGTATAATATTACAATTTTGGATATATCATTCAAAAACAAATTCAACGATACCACACTTGTCATTATTGTATTGTGCAGTAATGATAATAGGGGCAATTAGGTAAATGAACATCTGTATAAATTATTTTATCAAAAAACGTAACATAGGGAATTAAAAAGTACAAGTAATTAAAGAAATTGTTCAAATTGATGACCATGTACATTGATACAATGTTCAAACCTTGTTCAAAGATTTCTTGTAAGTGATGCTGTAATCATTGCAGGTGTTACGGTCCGACATGCCTGTCTTATTTTATCTTACTGCACAATACAATGATGACAAGTGTGGTATCGTTGAATTTGTTTGTGAATGATATATCCAAAATTGTAATATTATACCGATTGTCCCATTTAAAAAAATTATGTTGGGGTCACGTGACCCGAAACGACAGGAAAAACGGAAGTCATTGTATAATAAATATTAGCATCAGTTTCGACTATTTATATCTGCCAAATTTCATACATGTCATATGAACAGTTTTCGAGAATTTGGACCGTCAAAACGTCGTGGGACACCCGGTATATGATTTTATTTTTTTTTGTTCTTACTATCTGATTTATTTTTATCATTCCTGGTTAACATTATTTTCTCCTTTTTCAAGCTTACTTGTGTTTTCTTTTTAATCCAGTTATTTAGTAGTTTATATTGTTGAACTGGCATTTTGTCTCATAAGATAGTTTGTTGTTTATATTATTGCTAAAATGATGCATATTATTTCGTATCGACCTGTTAGATGTCAATAATCGTAGTGAGGTAGAAAAGTGTGATTGGTTGAAGGATTATAGCAACAGAAACGACTATTGCTATGCAGATAAACTGTCAGTAGATAGAACGTCCTTTAACTTTAAAGACTCAATAAGTAAAGGCAATGACGTTTAGAATAAAACTTTACAAGTTGATTTCTTATGCAATTGTCACAATCTAAACGTCATTGTCATTAGTTATAGAACCGTTAAAGTTAAAGAACGTTCTATCTACTGACAAAAAGTGTGGATAAGAATTTGTTAATGAATTATTTTGCTCTCAGTGAGATATACATAGAAGAATATGAGTTGACGAATATGAGGATAATATTAAAAAGCGATGGCTTAGTATGGACTATCTGAAATTATGTCTAGAAAAAGATGAATAAAATGATTCATAAAAAAGTACTAATTTTATTAAATTTAAAAACAAAATTTTTGGAAAAAAATAACATAGAGCTAGAACCTGCAGCAGGACATTTTAATCCAATTTTACTGGAACTTTACCTTGGGGATGAGTCAAGTATATGCTCTATCAATAATAAAAAAATATATCTCAAGTTAAGCCTAAGGTAAAAAAAAACTATTAAATAAATTAATAATAATAATAATAATAATAATACAATATAAAAAAAAGAATAAAAGATTATACACTCTGTATATCTTTTTTATATTTGGAGTACACATTTTTCATAAGTTGCTAAATCCGTTGAGATATTCATAAAAAACAAAATCCAGGTCCGGCTTAACAAAAAATGTATAAATTTGGTCATCACCAAAACAACACCCTGTATTCCGAAATTTAAAATGTTTGTTTCCATATTCAAAAGAGCTCAAAAAACTGAGTCCAAAGATGTGCTTCGGAGTTTGCGCAGAATAGTTTACTACTTCAATTTTATATTCAAATTGCTTATTTATTAGAATTAAAAAAGTCCAGAGTGTCATTGGTTTTGGTGTTTTTTTAAGTAGGTAGTGCTAAATTTCATTTTTTATACAGGGTGTAATATTATTATATGTTTGTAACTTTTAATCCATTGCAATTTGTAGTAAGCTAAAATATCATGAATTAATACTGATTTCACAATATTTACTAATTAAGATAAGATAATTGTCATTAAATAAGCAATTTGAATATAAAATTGAAGTAGTAAAGTATTCTATTCATCATTAGATTCAGTTTTTTTGCGCTCTTTTTGAATATGGTAACAAACATTTTAAATTCAGGAATACAGGGTGTTGTTTTGGGGATGACAAAATTTGTACATTTTTTGTGAAGCCGGACCTGGATTTTACACTTATTTGAATATCTCAGTGTATTTGGACTTATGAAGAATGTGTAGCTCAAATATAAAAAAAATATTCAGAGTGGATGGTAAGTTATAGGCCATTAAAGAAATTGACAAAATAGGTAAAACACCCTTGTATCTCGGTTATAAAGACCGTTAGAGCCATCATATGGGAGTTATTTAGAATCATCTAGGTGCCCCCTATCTGCAGTTAACGTATGCCTGTTTCGAAATGAAACACCCTGTATATAACAATAAAGTCACAATACGACTGAACAATAAATATTTATAAAATTATTATAAAATTTTTCAAAAAAATCAAAAATCATTTTTGTTGCATTTAAAATCTAGGCAATTTTACAAAGTTGGCAACACCGCACACTTGAAATTTTGACTTACATTTATCAAATAAAATAACTAATCTTTTTTATACTTATTGCAAAGGTAATTGGAATAAAACAATTGGTTTCCAAAAAATTTTGAAAAATCTTAACGAAACTTGGGACATTTTGCTATTGCAGTTCTGGATATTGTTCACCATAATGTCTTTACTACTACTGCGAGTTTCACTATAAACCATAAATAAATTTGCCACCGAAAAAGCCATTGCAATAAAATTTTTAGACGTTCCGGTCAATTTTTTTGTATGTAAAAAAATCTAGAAATTTTATTAAAAAAAAGCAATAAATTTTTTGTCTTTAGCGGATTTATCGGCAAATTCTCCATTTTTTAGTTTTTTTATATCATCATTATGGAGTCAATTGTTAACTATAACCTGGTATCAAGTTAGCGAGATGATTTTAGCTGCAAATTAGCCAGCTTTTAGAATTTTTAGTTTTCATAATTTTTTAGCGACAAAAAGCGGCAAATTGTCCAGTTTTTAGTTTTTTTAAATCGTTATCATTAACGCAATTGTCTCGTTACCATTTTTATTTTCTTAACTATTCTTTTTTTAACTATTTAGCGACAAAAGCGGCAAATTATCCAGTTTTTAGTTTTTTGATATCGTCATCATTAACGCATTTGTCTTGTTAGCTTAATACCAAGTAAGCGAGATGTTTATTTAAAAAAAAAGAGCGGCAATTTTTTTTAATCCAGTTTTAAGTTTTTTGATATCGTCATCATTAACGCAGTTGTCTCGTTATCATTTTTATTTTCTTAACTATTTTTTTCTTAACTATTTAGCGACAAAAAAGCGGCAAATTATCCAGTTTTTAGTTTTTTGATATCATCATTATTAACGCAGTTGTCTTGTTAGCTTAAAACTAAGTAATCGAGATGTTCATTTAAAAAAAAAGAGCGGAAATTTTTTTTTATCCAGTTTTTAGTTTTTTGATATCGTCATTATTAACGCAGTTGTCTTGTTAGCTTAATACCAAGTTAGCGAGATTTTTATTTAAAAAAAAAGAGCGGCAATTTTTTTTTAATCCAGTTTATAGTTTTTTGATATCGTCATCATTAACGCAGTTGTCTCGTTACGATTTTTATTTTCTTAACTATTATTTTCTCACCTATTTAGCGACAAAAAAGCGGCAAATTATCCAGTTTTTAGTTTTTTGATATCATCATTATTAACGCAGTTGTCTTGTTAGCTTAATACCAAGTAATCGAGATGTTTATTTAAAAAAAAAAGAGCGGCAATTTTTTTTTATCCAGTTTTTAGTTTTTTGATATCGTCATTATTAACGCAGTTGTCTTGTTAGCTTAATACCAAGTTAGCGAGATGTTTATTTATAAAAAAAGAGCGGCAATTTTTTTTTAATCCAGTTTTTAGTTTTTTGATATCGTCATCATTAACGCAGTTGTCTCGTTACCATTTTTATTTTCTTAACTATTATTTTCTTAACCATTTAGCGACAAAAAAGCGGCAAATTATCTAGTTTTTAGTTTTTTAATATCGTCATCATTAACGCAGTTGTCTTGTTAGCTTAATACCAAGTTAGCGAGATGTTTATTTAAAAAAAAGAGCGGCAATTTTTTTTTAATCCAGTTTTTAGTTTTTTGATATCGTCATCATTAACGCAGTTGTCTCGTTACCCTTTTTATTTTCTTAACTATTATTTTCTTAACTATTTAGCGAGAAAAAAGCGGCAAATTATCCAGTTTTTAGTTTTTTGATATCGTCATCATTAACGCAATTGTCTTGTTAGCTTAATACCAAGTTAGCGAGATGTTTATTTTAAAAAAAAGAGCGGCAAATTTTTTGTTATCCAGTTTTTAGTTTTTTGATGTCTTCATCATTAACGCAGTTGTCTCGTTACCTTTTTTATGTTCTTAACTATTATTTTCTTAACTATTTAGCGACAAAAAGCGGCAAATTATCCAGTTTTTAGTTTTTTGATATCGTCATCATTAACGCAGTTGTCTCGTTACCTTTTTTATTTTCTTAACTATTATTTTCTTAACTATTTAGCGACAAAAAAGCGGCAAATTATCCAGGTTTTAGATTTGTGATATCGTCATCATTAACACAGCGTCTTGTTACCTTTAATATCAAGTTGGCGAGATGTTTATTACAAATAAAACAGCGGCAATTTTTTTTGTTTTCACAACTATTTTGCGACAAAAAGAGGCAAATTCTAGAGTTTTTAGTTACTTGAAATCATCATTATTTACGCAATTGTCTCGTTTAATTTTAAAAAAATAAACGACAATTAGAAATCTTCATAAAAAATGCTACAGAAACCCTTAAAAAAATTTGTTAGCATTATTTCAGTAGTTCTTAATAAATCATTTTATTTTTACTCCTTTGATCCGCCCTTGGTTTACTGTAAAATAATTTGTCTCTCCATCCCTGAAGCCGAGCAATTCTAGTTATATTTTATAATTGTACTATAAAAAGCAAAATGATAACACTGAGTTCAGAGTAAACACTTGGGGCATACGGACGAATCAGTTAGTATTTACTAAGCTGTTTTTGTTTATTTGTTTTAATTAATAGGGTTTGCAAAATAAACTTACCACTTTATGAAGCACGTAGTTTCATTCTGAAAAAAAAATACAATTTAGAGAATAAGCCAAATAATGGAATAAAAGCCGAAACGTTTATATGTTTAAATCAAATATAAAAATAGAATTTCAAGAACTAGAATTTTACAAAATATAATTTCAAAAAAAAAGAATTAAAAAAATTTAGTTTGAAAAATAGGATTTGAAAAAATAGAGATTCAAAAAATTAAATTTAAAAAAATGGTATTTAAAAAAAATAGTACAATTTTCAGAAATAGAATTTCAAAAGATAGAATTTCAGAAAATAGAATTTCATCAAAGGGAATTTAATAAAATAGATAAAAAAAAAACAGAATTTCAAAATATTGAATTTAAAAAAATTGAATTTCAGAAAATAGAATTTAAGAAAAATAGAATTTAAAAAAAATAGAATTTTAAAAAATAGAATTTAAAAAAAATAGATTTTCAAAAATTTGTATTTCAAAAAATAGAATTTATACCAATAGAATTTCAGAAAATAGAATAAAAAAAAAGAATTTAAAAAAAATAGAATTTAAAAAAGAGAATTTCAAAAATTTGAATTTCAACAAAATGAATTTAACACGTTGACTGTCAACAACGATATATCTTGTAGTTTGACTACTAATTATCTGATAGTTGGCAGTCAACGTGTTTAAAAAATAGATTTTCAAAAATTGGAATTTCATAAAATAGAATTTGAACAAATATAATTTAAAAAAATAGAATTTCAAAAAGTAGAATTTCAAAATACAAATATACTAAGATACATTTTAAAAAGATAAATTACAGACACATTCTCAATTTTCAAAAGTTATATAGGGTGAGACAAATTTTAAAACAACAAAAACAGCTATTTTAAAATATAAATATATTGTATGTGGTTGTAAACAAAAAAGTGACTTTATACTTTATATTTATTGTTTAACTTAATTCGATTAAAATATTTTTCAGTAGTTTCAGAAATATCCATTTGATTAAATTTAAAATTTCTACATCTAGAACGGAATGTTTGTATGTTGGTTTTAAATTAAGAGCAATTCCAATAAATCGTATTGTAGCGTAACACAATTTCTGTTAACCACTCTGCAATTTTTTATCTACAAATTAATTAATTAAAACGAAAAAAAATATCGAGCAACAGCACTCATTCATTAAAAAATGGAAATTTCAGTATTTTTTCGTGAATTGAATATTCATGATTGAACAAAAATTTTATTCAAGTGCATATATAAATTTGTTGAACAACGTTGTTAACAATTATGGCTGATATTTTGAATAATTAGCTATTGAGAGAAAAATGTTTGTGTTGATTAATTAATATATTTTTTTTAATCCCACACCTACGCAGTAATTTCAAAGATTAATACAGATACTGTAACAAAGTTACTTAATATTCAAACTTGAGAAATATTAATAATCATATCTCTGTTAATAATAATCCTACAAACTTCATTTACTTTTTTTACGCGCCGACTCCCTTTCACCCTTAAGCGATTCCGCTAACGGGGCCGCCGAGTCCTTCCCTCTCTACGCCGTATGTATCGCTACGGTCGATCGAGAATCAATACGGCTAGAACGCGATATTGAAGCGAGTTCACAGACACCACCGCAAGACTCAAGACTGTCAAGAGCCAGTTGATCGTTATTATCAGCTGAAGTATACCGGGTGGATAAATTTTACTGAAATATTATCCAGAATTTACAAACTAATTTCTATTTCTTTTAAAATTAATAGGTTTCTTATTTCGATTCAAATTTAATCATCACTTTACAATTTATCATTCTAAAATCTAAAAATAGATTCAAAATCAACACATTTCATCAAAAATTTGTCCACGTCATTTATCGCGTGATGTAAAATGGTACAGCTATACCAAAAGAATTATTTCTAGAAAAAACCGTTGAAACTAACACTCATCTCTTTCTATATATCAATTAAAATCCGTTATGACCCTTCTTAAAAAGATGCACATATCGCGAAAAATTATTATCCCACTCACTTATTCATTAGCTTCTTGATCGTTCAGTAGAATATTTGTCTCCCGGCAAGAGCTTTTCACTTAAATTATTATGATTAGCTTCTAGATTGTCGATAAGAATAGTTATCTCACTGCGAGGGCTTTTCACCATAAAATATGCTACTAATATTGAGAACATTCTGAGATTTCAAATTACTAACAAATGTTAATAATGTTTATTTAAGTTTAATGATGAAGTTAGAGCTATGTTCCACACGTTGTGTTGTCAAAAAGTGTAAATGCAATTTATATTTTCATTTAATAAATGGGTGAGAAAATAACCCTTAAAAAATAAATAAAATCGGTTCTTTGTGTTAAATAATGTGTCTGATGTGCTAATCAGACTGGTCCTTCGATCTAGTAAAAGAAATTCCAAATGGATGTGAGTTCTTAATTCATATTTATTCACTGGGTTAGATATTAAATGTAGATTTTATAAAAGTAGATAATATTAAATACGAATTTTGAAGATCCATATTGCTTTCGCGCAAGCTTAAACCCTCTCCGAGTCCGATTAAAATCAAACCGTGGGAAATGGCAGGATTTATTTGAACCATAAAATAAATTTAGTTGTGACTGTGCCAGCATCACCGAATAGATCACCACGCCAGCAAATCAATATCGATAGCCTGCTCTAGACCTCCGACGAAACCCGAAGCGCTCCGAGGAAATATCGGTGAGACATATCGAGTCAATTAACAGAATTTTCTTGTGTATTTATTCTTCGGAGATCAATTTTTCCGTATACGACGACTGATCTAGAAGAACAGTTAGATTCGCCTTAGGCCCTTGCAGACCCTTGCAGACATTGATACTGTTAGTCGAGAAAATCATACTGTATCCGATGGTATATAAGTATTTATACTAGCATTATTATAGTCTCAGAAAAAAAGTTTTATACTGGGTGATCCATATGGAAGTAATTACATCGTCGACATTTTTTTTAAATACAGCGCCCTGTATATTATGACATTTTTGTAATCCTAGTAAAAATCGGATTCCGATATATCACACTTGAGGTCTAACGTTGAGGATGTAAAAGATATGCCTTTGGAAATTAAATAAAGTGGTCGTCATAGTATATTATGGAATAAATTCATTATCCCCTAAATCAAAAATATTATCAAGAAAACCTGAAACTCCCTCAAAATTATAAGACCCTCTTTGAAACTTTTTAGGATCTACATTAAAAAGACTTTTTCCTGATGTTATTCATCCAAATGGAATTGATATATTAATTTGGTACCAACATGATGGAGCTTCACCGCATTTCAAATGTATAGTCAGAATTAATTTAAACGAAGTTTTTCCCAATAGGTGGATTGGAAGACGTGGAACAATTCAATGGTCGCCTAGATCTCCTGATTTGACCACTCTAGATTACTTTTTATGGGATTATTTAAAATCAAAAGTATATTTTAATAGACCAAACAATATTGCAGGTTTAAAAGTTATAATAACGGAAGAAACTAACAACATAACCCCTGAGGTCATACAATATGTTCTACTAGAATTACGAAATCGCCTTGGTTATTGTCAAGAAAAATATAATCTAAGTATTACGTGACATTCTTTTCATTCCAGCTTTATAAAATTTTCTATTTTATAAATTTATTTTCTCAGTTATGATTGCACCAAATTTAAAAAACTTTATATTACTGAACAGATAATTAAAATCCCTTTAAAACAAGGTGCCGCACGAAGTGCTTTTTTATTTAAAATTTTCAAGGAGGGTCTCATAATTTTGAGGGGGTGCAAGAGGGAAGTGATATTTTCATACCGAAAATTTTCAAATTAAGAATAAAAATCGACCTGTTTCAGATTTTCTTGATAATATTTTTAATTTAGGGGACAAATAAAATAAATAAATTTATTCCATAATTAGACTATGACGACAACTTTATTTAGTTTCCAAGGGCATATCTTTTACATCCTTAACGTTAAGTCCCAAGTGTGATATATTGTCGGAATCGGATTTTTACTAGGATTATAAAAATATCATAATATACACGGTGTTGCATTAAAAAAAATGTCGAGGATGCAATTACTTCCATGTGGATTACCACGTATAAAACATATTTTCTGAGACTATAGAAAATTAAAAATAAAAATCGAAATGTATCAGACTTTTTCCGGAATGTATATAATAATGTTAAAAATGAATATAGATCACACTGTATATAGGTAAAGGAAACCCGGGAAAGTACTGATAGTTGAGGAAATCACACCGTAATTACACCGTACTTATCATCGTTCATCTATACTAAATTATTTCGTATATCGCAAGATGCGCTTTAGCTTTTTAAACCTGTAGCACATCCCTTCCCCATACCGGCTTTGACAAAATTGATTTTTAACTGTGGTAAACAATAATATTTTTATTATAATTTGGTAATTTTATTTGTTTTGCTTCTGTTCACATAAACTAAGATAATAGCAGCAGATACTACGGCACTCACCCTAGGGAGGTAAGTAAAGTCTGCCCTGCGGGCCATCAAGTGGTTGGTCGAGGCCATAACGACCCCTGGAGTATTAAATCTTCACTGTCGCTGCCCGGTGCAAGTGGTCTTCATCATATAGACGTAAGGAGGCGAAATACTCCAAGTTTTATTTAAAATACCAGTGGGTGAAGTATAAAATTATAATTATAATAGTACTCATTTCGCGTACTGCGGCCATAAGAAACAATACACTTTTAGGCACTTGATGGTCATGCTAGTCAACTAAATTTTTGATTAAAATTTTTCAAATTTTTGATTAAACTTTTTGAAATTTTTGATTAAAATTTTTGAAATTTTTGATCATATTTTTTGCAATTTTTGTTTAAAATTGTTGAAATTTTTAATTAAAATTTTTTCAATTTTTTATTAAAATTTTTGGCAATTTTTTAAAGTTTTTAAAAGTTTTTACATCTTATTTTATGTTTTTGGTCTGTTTAACTTAACTTTACTTATTTTGTACAATTTCAAGCTTCTCTTTTATTTCTTTGTCCATGTAATTATCAATGTTTTTTTCTTCTGATAGGGCAACTACTTTTTATTCACTTCCGAGAACCTTCATCGTCCTTGAAAAGGGACGAAGGTCATTTACATACTGTTTTTACCTTTATCACGCAAACTCATAGACAAAAAGGGGAACGATAACTTTGCAATTACAGCTTATTGTCTTTCTCGATCGTATATATGGAAATTAGACAGGAATTATAGTTGAAATATGTACGCATAATTAAGTGGTTGGCAAACTTAATGTACAGATTACTGGTTTAAACATGATAATAGGCTTTAGAGGCATTTAAATAACGAATATTTCCCATAATAGCAATTTTGATCCTCTTAGTGAATTGATGTTAAATGCAATTTATTTTGCATATACCACAAAATTATTCTTAACCTATAATAGTATTAAATTAACACTTTCGCTACCAACAACGATTTATCTCATAGGTCGAAGTTTCGTTTTTGTTTTAACCAATCACGGCGGTTCACGTGGATAGTATGGGTAGTTCTACCCCCTAGAAAATATACGTGTGGGTTATTGTTATTACAAATTCGAAATTTTTGAAAATCGAAAAGTGGATATCGGTCGTATACTGAATGATTCTTATTCGGAAAAAATTTGAAAAAACAAATCAATCAAACAAAACTTGATATCGAACAACCAAAGTTGCAAAAATAGCAATATTCTAAAACGACTCGACTCGAATATAGTGGTTCAGAAAATCATGTTTTTGAATCCCGCACAGATTAATACAGAAAAATATTTTGCGAATTTTAGACCAAGTGAATGTTTCACTAAAAGAGTGATTCGATACAGATAATACCAATTTTTTCAACGAAAGATGCGGACGAAATCGTGGAATAGGGAATATGACGTGTATTTTAGAAAAGACATTTTAATTTTGAAAAGACATTATTGAGTTTTCTTTTCAAAATTTGAAAATTAATTATTTTATAAACGCATTGATTATATTTTTTGTTGGTGTGAAAAGAATTTACCAGTTTAAATGTCTTCACAACGTGGGGCTTTCTAAGATTGAACTCACCACATACCAATTTAATAAACTAAGGAAATTTCACATTTTACTATTATAGACGACGTTTAGTTTTATTGGAAAAATGCGTCTATAACTGAACCTGTCCCAAGCATTTTGCAAATAATGTGCTGTTACTTGCTTCCCATTCATTTATTGCACATTTTTAATAAATATTTTCCTAATAAACAAAAAAGTACATTAAAACATATTGATATCGGCATAATTATGAAGCAATAACGTTTATAAAAAAGTCGGCTGTGTCACCCCAGAACTTTCCCGACTCGACCGTAGAGAATATGTTATTTATTATTATTATTTTAATTACAAACACATTAAAAACAGCGAGCCGATGGTGAATATGTCTACCGAATTGATATTTCAATGTTGACAATGACATAAGCTGCGCATGCGCACCTTGTATATCACAATGCTATAATTAGGATCTCCTAAAATCATGTGTGAAAACTTTTGGGAATTCAGGAAAATTTTTCATACAATAGTTGTAGGGAATTTTTAATGTGTATTTTTCTCGCCGCCATCTAGAGGCGAAACTATGAGGAATCCTATAAAAAGTTAAACATAAAAGTTAAAGAAAATTTGATGCTTTACAACTTTGAACCAGAAAATTTTGCACTGAAAGGCTTTGTTTATCCTCAAAATCAAGAAAAACTAGAGAAAACATACATGCACATTTTTTACGCGCCCTCTAGTGGCGCAACTATTGGAAATTCTAGAAAAAGTTTCAGACAAGAGTTGTAGAGAATTTTATGCTCTAAAACTTTGTACTATAATATTTTGCACTAAAGTGTATTGTTTGTCCTCAAAATCAAGAAAAACTAGAGAAAACCTACATGCACATTTTTTACGCGCCCTCTACTGGCGGAACTATTGGAAATTGTGGAAAAAGGTTGAAACAAAAGTTGTAGGGAATTTTATGCTCTAAAACTTTATACTACAAAATTTTGCACTAAAGTGTATAGTTTCTCCTTAAAATTTAAAAAAAGTAGAAAATTGTTACATGTGCATTTTATCAATGTCGGTCTTGAGGACCTTCTACTGTACCAATTTAAACCAAAATCTAATGGTCGCATTTTAGGCACACACCGACCCTCCATACCAAATTTCAGCTTGATTGGTTAAACGGTTCGGCAGTTATCGTGGAAGATTACACACAGACACACAGACACACAAACAGACCATGCGCCGGAAATGATTTCAATCTTCTTGGGGGACCTCAAAATGGATATTTACATCGATATCTCGATTTTTTTTTTGCTCGTTCACCTTACTTTCACTTTGATGGGTCCGGGAAAGTAAAAATATATTTAACTCTTGTTTAAATCAAACGCCTTTATCTCCTATTCTAAAGATGACATTTTGACAAATCGCAACTAACAAATGATAAATATTTTTTAGTAGTGAAGGAAAAGAAGCAACTATTTTGAAAACAATGTTCTCAAATTTGTACCATTTCTGAGATTAACAGTAACAGTACCGGGATCTTTTTTTTATCAGTTTTACGACGAATAAAAAATTATTTAGGATCGACTACCGCACAGAATCGGCTAATCAAAGTTATTATTTTAAATCCCTACTCAGATTTAGTTAAGACGTTCGATTTAGAAACTTTAGTAGATGAGTGTATTATTAGCAATAGAATATGAACGTCTTGTGGCTATGTTTCGTCCTACGAAAATGATTTATTTGTATCTTTAAATGAAGTAAATTGAACTTTGTAACGTCACAAAGTATATTTTTATCAAATTATCATGATCCTGCATCCCTCATCTCTTCATATAAATATATTCTGAAAAATCACTTGGAACTCCCCTCGGTCCCAACCTTACTACCCACTAGGGCTAAAAGTGTAACGCCGGCCCTGTACCTAGTAACCTAATGTTACCTAATTAATTAAAATTTGTTGGCGTGGTGGAACTGTTTTTAAAATTGTCGCTCGGCAGCGAATGTGTTCAGGAAAATAATAGGAATGGTTATTATCAAAAATATTGCATTCATTTTAAAGGAGGACATGATATTAAGGTAAACAAAAAGTCTTATTGTGGCTGCCCTTATTCTTCGTTATTTATTTAAGAGTAAGTTTTATTCAATTAGCTTAGAACATTCTTAAATATATTTAATTAATTGAAACGTTTTTTGTCTCTTCATGTTAAGTATATACGCATATTTTATTTATGGTACTTCAGAGCATTTCTGGTTCCATTAATCACATTTCGGTATTCTATGACGCCTCAACATTTAGCCTTCTTTCTTGAGGATTTCGTTAAGGATATTTATACCATCTTGAACTTAGTTCTTTGATATGTGAACAGAAATATTCATTCGTGGTAAGCATTATAGTTACAGTTTCATTATTTGACTCAAAGTTAGCTATTCAATTCACTAAAAAGAAACTTCTTTTAGTAAAATTGTACTTGTCTACAGGGTAGACCAAATCTAAAATATATTATTTTATATAATAATATATGGTTAAAAAATTGTATCCTAAATTTGTTTATAATTAATAAAAACAATAAAATTGCTGATACTGAATCTATTTACAGGGTAGACTCAATGTAGATTAAGTTCTCGATTCTTTGACTTAATAATGTGTATCAAATTTTAAATAAAATGTTGTCTTTTTTATTGTAATTGAGATGACAGTATATTTTGGAAATCGAATTCATGCCTTATTTAATTTCGTCACCATTTCCATTAATTAAAAAAAAAACAATTTTACTATATTTTATAAATCTCATCTTTGACAGTAAAATAATAAAAGCATATCAAAATACCTGCTCAAGATTGATTTAATCTAAACAAATAATAAATGTATTGTTTAATAAAATTTCAATCTACCTACATAAGATAATATATTTCCAAAAGATATACTGATTCTAATTACAAATTATCAATACGCCTACTTTAATATATCATATTTCGTCTGGATACAATAATTTGTCTTTAATAAAAAATTAAATATCAACTGAACAAACAAGTGGATCAAAGAACCGGGAAAACAAGAATTGGCGCCTGACTTTCTCATTATATATATTATAATGGTATATATTTCTTAAACGCTGTTTTATTAATAAAAATGGAACAATTGAGTTCAAAGGTTATGAAATGTGAAAATTTTACATTTTACCTGTTACACAATGTGTAAATAGAAAATGTAAAAGATAATAACTTAGGCCAAAGTTAAATGAGTTGACGTGAAATTCTTAAAAATAATAATATAAAGTGTTACAGATACAAATTTGGTTAAATGAGAAAAATATGTGTATATGTTGAAGATGAATTGATTGTTGTTTTATTATTAAAATACGAGGTTCGGTTTCTGAGATATTTCGGAAAAACCGAAATTAACGATTTTCGTTTTATGTAATTAACATCTTAATTTTTAAAGGTACAAAAAAACCTTACAAAACTTTTTTTAGTAGTACCACTTATTAACAATTTTTTAAAATAACGTTTCGTCTTTGAAGGACCACCCTCAACTATTTATTTTAAATACTTTTTATTTCATGTTTAAAATCCCCATTTTTTTCTGTATCCAAGTACGTAGAACACTTAATTATTTTGTTACGTGTCGATAATGAATTGTATTTTCGGCATATTTCCAAGTACAAACCTGTTCTTTGTACACTGAAAATATAAGTGCAAAAATTGTAAAATATTCTAAACAAAGAGCAATCTTTACAGAACTAAAATAATTCTCTACTATTATAAAATAATTATTTAAATACATTTTTTTATTTTCTGAATGTAGTTAAGAAAATTTAAATTAGACATTTAATAAAAATCAAGTATACGGCGTTAAACTCAATTTTTAATTAATTTTATTTAAAAATATTTTTTATGAAAATTTTTTCAGTGAAAATAGAACAGATCCGAATTTAGAATAATTGCTCAAGTACAGTTCATTATCAAAAACTAATAATTCGCCTGGAAAATACGGATTTTTTTTTAGGATTTACCCAACTTTGTATCTATAACACAGGTTACGAAATCCCAATAATTTTTAATTAAATTTGCGCCATCCTGTATATATTAAATTTTAAAAAAATCAACTTAGGAATAAAACTTAAATTACGTCACTGAGTATTTTTTAAATTAAATTATGTAACGATGATACTAAAATCGGTGGTTTTATATTATGAAATATGGAGACTTTTTTGAAAAATAAAAATAAAAGTTAAAATTAGATTTTTTAAAATTAAAAGGAAACAATAGAAATATTTAGGACTGCAGCAAGAATTTTGATAATAAAATAATACAGATTAGCAAAAACGGTTTTACATGAGCGGTTTTTGTGAAATAAATTTAATTTGAAAAGTTAAAAAAAATATGACAAGACAATTTTGAATTTGGAATTTTGTTGATAACGAGATTCCAATTCTTTATCAGATAAAAGTAGGTATACGAGAAGGATCAAAATCAAAAGTACAAAGATTTATAGGATATTTTTTTTGGTTTATATATTAAAGATTGAAGGGACAAAATTTAACATTTACACGTTGAATGTGAGCAAATAACTCCCGGTATATCATTTTATTAATTTTTTCTGCAATGTTATAGAGAGATCGTCAAAATTATTATTTTTATATATTATTTTATTTAATTTTGTTTTAGAATTCTCAACCATACAGTCTATGTTTATACAGGTAGAAACACGTGCACTAATTTAAGACAATTAATGTTCGTAAATTCCAAATTATGGAATATTGAAATATTGAAAATAATTCTATTTGATCATAATTATTTATGGTTATAAATAATGACAACGAGAAATAAACAGAACATGATTTCTTACAATATTTATCCCCAAATGTTTATTCTAACTCTGTATAAACGGCGGTTTAAAGCTCTAAGAAAAAGCAGTTTAATTTCAGAAATAGAACTATTAACACCATCAGCAAAAGTTCGACGTCGCGACGCTCTTAGCCGTGACGTTAAAGTTTTCGCGGTCAATCCATTTTCACATCTTTCATTGTAAATTATAGAATTTAAAATAAAAATAAAACTTATAATATTGCAATAAATATAAAAATATACAAAAATATTAAAAACAAAATACTCAAATGTAGTAAAGTATTCAGTAAAGAATAAAACAACTCGAAGTCATACCACAATAAAATTTAATAATTGATTATACCTAACAACTTCTTTTTTAAATAATTCCAATGGAGTTATTTAATTTTCTATTGTTCTACGCTTTGGATCCATTATGTTATTATTATTATTTTTAATATTTGTTAATACTATTGATGTCTACTCACAATGTCCTTTTTACTTTGCCGATCCACCACCGAGAAGGGAAAGTATTGTGAACGAGCTAAAAAAAATTTAGAGTTAAAGGAAATATCCATTTTGAGATCACCTGATATAATTAAGACCGTTTCCAGATGGAAGTCTGTCTGTCCGTCTGTCTGTCTGTGTATATTCTTCCACGATAGAGGCCACACGTTTAATGCGATTGAGCTGAAATTTGGTATATAGGTTTGGGTTATCCGTCGGAAGAACCCAATAGTTTTGTACGACATCTATCAAACGGAAGTGTAACTATCAGAAAATTACAGATGCAATATGTCACGGAATTTGACTTGTAAAATGTCATTTGAAAGCCCTTGAAAAACTCTATTCATAACAGTCAAAATCATTTTTCCAACTGTCACCTGTCAAAAATAAAAAATGTCAAAATTTGAAACTTTAACGTTAAATATCTGAAAAAGTATTCGTGGATACTCGTCGAGAAAGTTTTGGGGTGACACAACCGATTGTTTTGATTTTATTTTGACCCTTTTTTCCTTTTTTTTTACTTTTTTACTTTTTTACCCCTTTTTTGAAACTTTTTTTGATTAACTTTTTTTAAACCTTTTTTTAACCTTTTTTGCCTTTTTTTGTTGCTTTTTTACACCTTTTTTGCCCTTTTTTTTGCTTTTTTAAAACTTTTTTGCCCTTTTTACCATTTTTGCTTTTTTTTTGCCTGTCTCTATTTTGTCTTTTTTTGCCTTTTTTGTTGCTTCTCTACCTTTTTTTGTTGCTTTATTATCTTCTTTTGAATTTTTTTGCCATTTTAACCCCTATTTTGTCCTTTTTGGGCATTTTTGATTTTGTTTTTACTCTTTTTTCCTTTTTATGACCTTTTTGTCCATTTTAAAACTTTTTTTGATTAACTTTTTGCCTTTTTGTTGCTTTCTTATCTTCTTTGTTGCTTTTTTACCCCTTTTTTTGTCTTTTTTGTCTTTTTGCCTTTATTTTCATACTACTTTGCTTATTTTTTTATTTTTTGGCGTATTTTGGTTTTTTCCCTTATTTGGCATATTTTTTAGACTTTTTTAAAACTCTTTTTTTGTCTTTTTTGCCTTTATTTTTCCTCCATTCTTTTTTTTTTTACTTTTTTGTATGTTTGTATTCTTTTTTGTCGAATTTTCCTTTTTCACTTTACTTTGTCTAATTCGGCCTTTTTTTTGGACTTTTTGTTCATTTTTTTCCATTTTCCCTTTTGTTTGCCATTTTTGCTTTTATTTTTCCTCTATTTTACCTATTTTTATTTATTTTTTTTAATTTTTTTGGCGTATTTTGCTTTTAGTTTTTGAGCTTTTTTTACCTTTTTTGCGTTTATTTGCTTCTATTTTGCCTTTTTGTTGGTTGCTTTTTTACCTCTTTTGTTGCTTTTTTTATCCCTTTTTCCACTTTTTTTGCTTTTTTAAAACTTATCTTAGTTTTTTTGCTTTTTACTTGTTTTTAACTTTTTTGGCGTGTTTTGCATTTTTTTCTTTACTTTGTCTAATTTGACATTTTTTTAATACTTTTTGTTAATTCTTTCCACATTCTCCTTTTTTTCCAGTTTTTTTGCATTTTTGCCTTTTTTCCTTTTTTTATTATAGTTTTAATTTATGCTGAAAATTAGCAATTCTTAATCATTTTTAATTTTTTGCCATTTTTTGAAATACTTCGTTATCTTGTTGGTGCTTATAATAACAAGGTGCCATTTTAAGTAATTTTTGTCGTTTTTCATTTTAATTAATTTTTGTGTATTTTTACAGTGTTTACCCATTTTTTTCCAACAATTTATTTCATTTTTACAGCATTTTACTTTTCCATTCAGAAATTTTGTATTTTGTAATTAAAATAATCTCATTCTCCACACCTGAGCCAGAAAAGTTCTAGGATGACACAGCCGATTTTTTAGAACTTCCAAACAGTTTGAGGGTAATAAATTTGTATGACCCAGTTAAGTCTTAGGTACCCAAAGGGTACCTAGAAACTACATTGGTTGTTGAAGGTTGAAGGTATGTGTATAGAAAAAAACATTTTAAATAAAATTTTCAATTCTATTGAAAATAGGAGTAACGCAAATCAACATTAACATGCTCTCCAGTTCAGTTTCGTCAATTGTATTTTTTTTAAACGCCGCCTAGTTAGACGTTCAGTTATCTCCTATATTTTTGTTATAGGCCTCATGATGGTCGGATAGACCGAAACATGTCGCCTTTAAGACTGTATGTCATTTATTAAATTTTATTGTGGTATGACTTCGAGTTGTTTTATTCTTTATATAAAAAAATTGTTATTTGTTTCTTTTAAAACTAAATGAAATAATTCTTTAAGTGGTTAGTTATAAAAAATTCAGTTTCAGAATTCGCCCAAGTTCGATGAAAATATTGAATAAACGTTTCACAGATTACCAAAATTATACACGTATTGTCCATCCATCATTATTATACAACTTCTAATTAAGGCAGTAGCATGGATTATACATATAATCATAATGGATCGATGTCCATAAATTTCCTTGAAAATCGTTCAATCACAAATTTTAACATCCAAATTCTTCTTCTTAATAACTGGTTTTTTTTATTGTTATTAGCACTTTTGTTTTTATAACAATTGGCATTCAATTATTTTTTCATTAGAAGTTTAGCCTCTAAATTTTTTTTTTCCAAATTTAGGAGAAGCAAATTTTACATTATCGGTCACTTTTAATTCTCTCTTTTACATTTTCGTCAAAATTTCAGTAAAAATCATAAAATTATATCAAATTTTACATAACCTTGGATTGCCATTAAAATTTCATTAAATATTTTAAATAAAATTTTTGCCATTTTTAATAGCATCAGTCCCATAAATTTATTTTGACTGTTTTGTTTATAATTTATGAATTTATTTAATTAGTATTGATTCACTATGTATATACAGAAAACGATGATTCTATTTTGCTTCTGTTGATAATTATCACGTGGATCAAAAAACTAAGTTCGATTTATATTCTGGTTATTCGGTTAGAAAATCTCGGCGTCGAGTTTTCCGCTGAGTTATCGGTTTTGTAGTTTTTTTTCGCTGACACCGTAGTTCGTGGCTTTGGTGAATTTTATTTCAACAATTGTCTTATTTTTTTCGTTAAATATATTTTTATTATTATTTAATTTTCGGTGGTTTTAATTAGTTTGAATTTCGTTTTTATATTTCCTTATACAATTTTGTTATAAAAAACCATAAATTTTAATTTTTTATGCAATAAACCTTTATTGGTAAGTTATAAACTTAAACAAGCTCTATAAGAAAAAATGTACTATAAACAGCAATAAATCAAGGGGTCGAGACAGCTCTAATTGAAACTAAAACTTTTTGATATATTGCGGTTGGATTAAATTTCAAGGCGCCAATTGAAACTAAACTTTAAAATTATGTGTGAAAGATATAAGCAACCAAAAGTTCAATACGAAAGCGTGTGGTGTAAGAATTTAGAATTTAGAAACTTTTAGTAGTAATAAACTGTAAAAATAATAATATTTGTTTAATAAAAAAAATAATGGTTTATTGAATAAATAAGCAGCTTATTGAAAATTACAAGCAAAGAGAAATTATTTAAAATATACTAGATCGATTTTTTTAAAAAAAATTGTCTATCAAAGTAAAGTTTAAACATATTTTAGAACTGGATAACAAATAAAATGGATAATAATTGTTTTTGTAGTTATTTGTATGGACGTTAGGACAAGAATGAAAAAATCCGGAAAAATCTAAAAAAACTGAAATATATGTGATAAAATCGAAAAGAATCGAAAAAATCTAAAGAAATCGAAAAAATTTGAAGGAACCGAAAACAATGGAAAATACGGAAGAAAATCGAAAAAACTCGAAAAAAAGAAATCGACAAAAAGCGAAATAAATTTAAACAAATCAAAATAAAGACAAAATCGACAAAATCCAAACAAATTGACAAAAATCTAAACAAATTTAAAAAAAATACCGAAAAAACTCAGCAAGAGAAGCAAATTGAAACGAATAGAAAAAAAAACTTCAAAATCGAAAAAAATCGACACAAATCGAAACAGACTGAAAAACCGAAAAAAATCAAAATAAACTAACAAAGTTGACAAAAAGTGAAAAAAAATTGATACAAACCGAAACAAATCGATATAAAACGACAAAACCGAAACTAATCGATAAGAAAAAGAAACAAATTGAAAAGAACCGAAAAAAATCGAAAGAATTGATAAAACGTCGAAAAAAATTAAAATAAATCATAAAAAATTCAACAAAAAGCAAAACAGATCGATACAAATTGACAAAAATCTATAAAATCCAAACAAATCGGCAAAAATCAAAACAAATTAAAAAAAGTCGATAAAAAGCAAAACAATTTGAAACAAATTGACAAAAATAGAAAAAAAAACGACAGAAATCGAAAAAAATCAACAAAAACCGAAACTAATTAAAGAAGTCAACAAAAAGTCAAGCAAATTAAAACAAATCGACATAAATCGAAACAAATTGAAAAAATCAAACAAAAATCGAAATACATTAAAAAAGATCGACAAAAAGCGAAACAAACCGAAGCAAATCGTCACAATCTGAAAAAACCAAAAAAAAAAATATAAGGAATTAAAAAGTCGAAAAAAATTAATAAAAATAATAAAATATCAGCATAAAGCGAAACAAAGTGAAACAAAAACAAGTCAAAAAAGGTCGACAAAAAGCAAAACAAATTGAAACAAATCGAAACAAATTGACGAAAACCGACAAAAAACGAAAAACCGACAAATCTTGAAAAAGAAATGGTCAAAAATCGAAAAAAATCGAAACAAATTAAAAAAAGTCAACAAAAAGTAAAGCAAAACGAAACAAATCGACAAAATCTAAACAATCAAAACAAATCGACATAAATCGAAACAAATTAAAAAAAAAACAAAAATCAAAATATATTAAAAAGGTCGGCAAAAGCGAAACAAATCGACACAAATTGATAAAACTGAAAATAATCGACAAAAATAGAAATAAACTAAAAAAAAATACAAAAAAAAAGAAAACGAATTAAAAAAATTCGAATAAAATTAATAAAAATCATAAAAGATCAACATAAAGCGATACAAATTAATTGAAACAAATCGATACAAATTGACAATAATCTATAAAACCCAAACAAATTGGCAAAAACCAAAAAAATTGAAAGAAAAAATCAACATAAAGCAAAACAAATTGATACAAATCGAAACAAATTGACGAAACGACAAAAATCGACAAAAATCGATATAAATTGACAAAAATCGATAAAAAAAAAAACAAGAAATAGCGAAGAAAATTGAAAAAAATCGATAAACAGTTATAAAATTAAAAAGATCGACATAAATCGAAACGAAATGAAAAAAAAAACAATCAAAACTCGAAATAAATTAAAAAAGCGAAAAGAATTGAAACAAATCGAAACAGGATATTAAAAATCGACAAAAAACTAAAAAAAAAATTTGAAAAAATTAAAAAGTCGACTAAAGACTGAACAAATCGATACAAATTGACAAAATTCTATACAACCCAAATAAATCGACAAAAATCGAATCAAACTTAAAAATAAATCGAAACAATTTAAAAGAAGTAAAAAATTGGAAACAAATCGATACAAATGGACAAAAATCTATTAAACTGAAACAAATAGGAATGAATCGAATAGGAATAAATCGAAACAAATTGAAAAACCAAAAGAAATCAAAACAAATTAAAAAAGGTTGTCGAAAAGCGAAAAAAAAAATTGATTAAATAGAAACAAATTAGAAAAAATACCAAAAAAAGTCAACAAAAAGCGAAGCAAATTGAAACCAAATAGACAAATAATGGAAAAATCGAAAAAATCGACACAAATTGAAAAAAAAAAACCAAAAAAAAATCGAAACAAACTAACAAAGTTTACAAAAAGCGAAACGAATTGCAACAAATTAACAAAACAGAAACAAAACAACAAAAATCGAAACAAACAAAAAAAAAACCGCAAAAAAAAACAAAATAAATTAAAAAAAGTCGAAAAAAATTAATAAAAATCATAAAAAATCAACAATTGAAACAACTTGATACAAATTGACAAAAATCTATAAAACCCAAACAAATTGACAAGAATTGACAAAAGTCGAAACGAATTGAAAAAAAATCGAAAAAACCAAACATTTCAAAATAAATAAAAAGAAACGGAAAAAATTTAAAAAATGTAAAAAATCCTATTTATTAAATTTTTGGTGAATGAACTATGGTGTTGTCAATTTAAATTAAAATAGGTCCTATAAAAACTCAAGTGCCTTTCTAAATATTCTACGATTTTAAATATGTAGAGAAAGTCAGATGTTACTTTTATTTATTTTTTTATTTTTTTTTCCGTTCCATAGGTTTACCAATTATTTTTTATTTTTTACAGATGTAATGGCTTTTTTAAAATTTGGTGAATGCTCTATAGCTCCTTATTTTTAAAGTTTTGGTGAATGCACAATATTGTTAATTTAATTAAAATTGATCTTCAAAAATTATTTAAGGTCAAAAACATTTAATAAAACGTGACAATTCAATTACTTCAAATCACTCAGTATCTCCTATTCTTATTTATTATGTAGAAAGTTAATTAAGATTTGGCAATATCATTTAAATGTATTCAATTACCGTTGGAGCACTCAAAGTTTCATGCTTTTAACTAAATGAAATCAATTCCCTTAATTTGATTATTGTATTTTTGGGAGTAAAATTTAAGAAAGGAGTGGTAATTATTCTCGATCAACTCAATTATCTTTATTATATACAAAACATCAATATTCCGGCTAACTTGTAACAATATTGCTAGAAACATCTGAACCGAATTAGAATTTATAATATACTGAAGCTTTTGGAGTATATTTATGGTCTACTAATAGATAAACTATACGTGATTTTTTGCGGTATTTCGAGTTATTTTTATTTGTTAATGCCCATCTCTACTTTTATCCATTCCAAGTACCAATAAGTTTAATACTTATATTTAAAATTTTCTTTAAACCAAATTTATCTGTTTGATTCATATATTATTATTTAGTTACGTTACAGCGATACTATGATTTAATTTTTCATTTTATTACTTATTTCAGTTAAAAATAAATAAGGAATAATTTTTGGGGCATCCTGGCATTACAGTATGTTAACCTTAATCCATTTTTTTGTAATGTATAGACTATGAAGTAAATTTATACATTTTTTTACTTGTTTATTTAACGTCGGCTAAATTCTAACACCGGGGTTAAACAATGACCCCGCTGAACTCACTTCAACCCAACCAAATTTTCTTTTATTTTTTTAATGGATACTTAGTTTATTTTCATTAATTATTCTATGATTAATAGATTTAATTTCCGCTAATTTCGGATTTAATTAATGACTCTATAGGTATTAGAGAAACTAATTATGCATTTTGGTTTTTACTGTTCTGTAGTTACTATAAAAGTTTTGTTTTTGTTTTTGTTACTAAAATGTCCCATTGTAGCAAATTTCAAATTTCTAAGATTGTTTTTTTGTGAACAGGATATCAATAAAAATCTCTTCTTGTTTCCTTTAAAATTTATTTAAAAAAATGTTACAATGACTTCACCAAATGTATTTCTATACTAAAATGTTACATTGTACGGAATTTCAAGTTTCTAAGATTTTTTTTTTTTATTTTGTCAGCAAGAAATAAATAAAAATTTCTTCTTCGTTTTTATATCCTTTCAAAATTTATTTAATTAAATGTTGGGTAATTTTTGACTTCACTAAATGTTTTTTATATTAAAATGTTATATTGGAGCGAATTTCAAATTTCTAATTTTTTTTTTTGGAATTTTGTCAGCAGAAAATCAATAAAAAATTTTTATTCGTCCTTATTTTTCAAAATTTATTTTAAAAAATGTTACATAATTTTTGACTTCATTAAATGTTTTTTTAATGCTAGAATGTCACATTTCAAGTTTCTAAGTTTTTTTTTTGAAATGTTGTCAGTAAGAAATCAATAAAAATCTCTCATTCGTCCTTATTTCTTTTTCAAAATTTATTTAAAAAATTGTTACATAATATCTGATTTCATCAAATGCTTTTTATACTAAAATGTCACATTGTACCAAATTTCAAGTTTCTATAATTTTTTTTTTGAAATTTTTTCAGCAAGAAATCAATCAAAATCTCTCATTCGTCTTATTTTCGTTCAAACTTTTTATAAAAAATTGGATCATAATTTGTGACTTCACTAAATTTTATTGGGTACTAAAATGTCCCATTGCAGTAAATTTAAAATTTCTGAGATTTTTTTTTAAATATTGTCAGCAAAAAATCAATAAAAATCTGTCGTTCGTCCTAATTTTCTTTCAAAATTTCTTTTAAAAAATGTTACATAATTTTGGACTTCACTAAATGTTTTTTTTTACTAAAATATCACATTGTCCAAATTTCAATCAATAAAAATCTATAATTCGTCCTTATTTTCGTTCAAAATTTATTTAAAAAAATTGCATCATAAATTGTGACTTCACTAAATGTTTTTGTTGACCAAAAAGTCCCATTGTAGCAAATTTCAAATTTCTAAGATTTTTTTTTTAAAATTTTGTCAGCAAGAAATCAATAAACATTTATTATTCGTCCTTATTTTCTTTCAAAATTTATTTAAAAAAACGTTAGATAATTTTTGACTTCACTAAATGTTTTTTTATACTAAACTGTCACGTTGTACCAAATTTCAAGATTCTAAGATATTTTTTAAATCTTGTTAGCTGGAAATCAATAAAAATCTATCATTCGTCCTTATTTTCGTTCAAAATTTATTAAAAAAAATTACAGCACAATTTGTGACTTCACTAAATGTTTTTGTTTACTAAAATATCCCATTGTAGCAAATTTCAAATCTCCAAGATTTTTCATTGAAATATTATCAGCAAGAAATCGATAAAAATCTGTTGTTCGTCCTTATTATCTTTCGAAATTTATTTAAAAAAGTGTTAAATAATTTTTGACTTCATTAAATGTTTTTTTAATACTAAAATGTCACATTTCAAGTTTCTAAGATTTTTTTTTGAAATGTTGTCAGTAAGAAATCAATAAAAATCTATCATTCGTCCTTATATTTTTTTCAAAATTTATTTAAAAAATTGTAACATAATATTTGATTTCATTAAATGTTTTTTATACTAAAATGTCACATTGTACCAAATTTCAAGTTTCTAAGATTTTTTTTTTGAAATTTTGTCAGCAAGAAATCAATCAAAATCTCTCATTCGTCTTATTTTCGTTCAAACTTTCTTTAAACAATAGGATCATAATTTGTGATTTCACAAAATTTTATTGGGTACTAAAATGTCCCATTGCAGTAAATTTAAAATTTCTGAGATTTTTTTTAAATATTGTCAGCAAAAAATCAATAAAAATCTGTCGTTCGTCCTAATTTTCTTTCAAAATTTCTTTTAAAAAATGTTACATAATTTTTGACTTCACTAAATGTTTTTTTTTCACTAAATGTTTTTTTTTACTAAAATGTCAATAAAAATCTATCAATCGTCCTTATTTTCGTTCAAAATTTATTTAAAAAAATTGCATCATAAATTGTGCCTTCACTAAATGTTTTTGTGGACCAAAAAGTCCCATTGTAGCAAATTTCAAATTTCTAAGATTTTTTTTTTAAATTTTGTCAGCAAGAAATCAATAAACATTTATTATTCGTCCTTATTTTCTTTCAAAATTTATTTAAAAAAAACGTTAGATAATTTTTGGTTTCACCAAATGTTTTTTTGTACTAAACTGTCACCTTGTACCAAATTTCAAGATTCTAAGATATTTTTTAAATCTTGTTAGCAAGAAATCAATAAAAATCTATCATTCGTCCTTATTTTCGTTCAAAATTTATTAAAAAAAATTACAGCACAATTTGTGACTTCACTAAATGTTTTTCTGGACCAAAAACTCTCATTGTAGCAACTTTCAAATCTCTAAGATTTTTCATTGAAATTTTGTCAGCAAGAAATCAATAAAAATTTCTTATTCGTCCTTATTTCCTTTCAAAATTTATTTAAAAAAATGTTACACAATTTTTGAGTTCACCAAATATTTTTTATACTAAAATTTCACATTGTACCAAATTTCAAGTTTCTAGGATTTTTTTTGAAATATTGTCAGCAAGAAATCAATAAAAATCTGTTGTTCGTCCTTATTATCTTTCAAAATTTATTTAAAAAATTGTTAAATAATTTTTGACTTCATTAAATGTTTTTTTTCACTAAAATGTCACATTGCACCAAATTTCGTGATTCAAAGATTTTTTTGAAATTTTGTCACCGAGAAATCAATAAAAATCTCTCATTTGTCCTTATTTTCGTTCAAAACTTAGTAAAAAAAAATTGCATTATATTTCGTAATTTTACTTAAAGTTTTGTGTATATACTAAAATGTCACATTGTAGCAAATTTCAAATTTCTAAGATTTTTTTTTGAAATTTTGACAGCAAAAAATCAATAAAAATTTATAATTAGTCCTTATTTCCTTTCAAAATTTAAAAAAATTGTTACATAATTTCTGACTTCACCAAATGTTTTTTTTATACTTAAATATCACATTGTACGAAATTTCAAGTTTCCAAGATTTTTTTTTTTTAATTTTGTCAGCAAGAATCAATAAAAATCTGTTATTCGTCCTTATTTTATTTCAAAATTTATTTAAAAAATTTTTACATAATTTTTAACTCCACCAAATGTTTTTTTTATACTAAAATGTCATATTGTACCAAATTTCAAATTTCTCAGATTTTTAATTAAATGTTTTCAGCAAGAAACAAATTAAAATCTGTTATTCATCCTTATTTTCTTTCAAAATTTATTTAAAAAATTTTTACATAATTTTTTACTACACCAAATGTTTTTTTTATACTAAAATGTCATATTGTACCAAATTTGAAATTTCTCAGATTTTTAATTAAATGTTTTCAGCAAGAAATCAATAAAAATCTCTTATTCGTCCTTATTTTCTTTCAAAATTTATTTAAAAAATTTTTACATAATTTTTGACTCCACCAAATGTTTTGGTATACTAAAATATCATATTGTACCAAATTTCAAATTTTTCAATTTTTACCTCTCGCCCTTCAGATAAGAGAGGTATAGGAATCATGCTAAAAATTGGGTAGTGAGTTTTCAATGAATAAACACGTTTTAGGGTCCCTAGAATACGATTTTAATATTTTCGCGATGATGTCTGTGTGTGTGTGTGTGTTAGTGTGTGTGTGTGTGTGTGTTTGGATGGATGTTGTAGATAACTCAAAAACTACTGAATAAAAAAATTTGAAATTTTGCATACAGGATTCTGATACCCTAGATTAGATCTGATTAGATTTTGGTGCCAATCGCACAACCGGAAGTGGCAGTTGCTATGGGTGATGACGCCATTTTTATACAAAACGGCAATAAAGTTTTACACATATATTTTGTATACCCTATAGTTTATTTTCATCTAATTAAAATTTTCGAAACTTTTGCCGTTGTTGCCAGATTTACAAAAAAATAATTTTTTTTCATACTTTTTTGTGTCAACCTGTAAATTTTTGATTCAAAAATGGCGAGAGGTCATGTGCTGACCACATCAGATTTTTTATTAAATGTTTTAGCAAGAAATCAATAAAAATCTGTTATTCGTCCTTATTTTCTTTCAAAATTGATTTAAAAAATTGTTACATAATTTTTAACTTCACCAAATGTTTTTTTATACTAAAATATCACATTGTAATTTCGAAATTCTAAGATTTTTTTTTGAATTTTGTCGCAAGAAATCCATAAAAATTTATCATTCGTCCTTATTTTTGTTAAAAAAAAAATTGTATCATAATTTGTAATTTCACTAAATGTTTTTGTGTACTAGAATGGCCCATTGAAGCAAATTTCAGATTTTTCAGATCGAAATAAAAACTATGTTTAGGTCATTAATTTCCTTGTGCATTAAAGCAATTAATTTGCGAGGGACCAGAAAAAAACACGCACCGACGCAAAATTTTCCAAATAAAACATTTGTCCGACTCGACATAAAGATCATACAGGGTGGGCCAATTACCTTCCTGCGGTTTGTGGCGTCGAAACTAGTAAAGATATCAAAATGAAAAAAAAACTGTTTTATTTGGTTCGAAAATATTTTCATTTATACAGAGTGATCCATATACGGGCGGCTAAAAAAATTGTAATTTTTTTAAATGACACACCCTATATATTTTTACATTTTTAGATTACTACTTTAGTGGCCTTTATGACAATATTTTATTTTTTTAAATCGAATGCTGCGTTGCCAAGATATTCAAATTTTTATTAAATTTTCTGAATAATCGCTACATTTCAAAATCATTCAAAAATTAATGTATTTTCCGAATTTGAAAATGAAACTTTGATTAAAGTTAGTTTAGATATGGATTTACCTCGTCCATATTTCATAATTATTTAAATATGTACAGGGTGTTTGTAATATAAGATTAAAATTTCAAAATTGT
Source organism: Neocrepidodera transversa (assembly GCA_963243735.1). Lineage (NCBI taxonomy): Eukaryota > Metazoa > Arthropoda > Insecta > Coleoptera > Chrysomelidae > Neocrepidodera > Neocrepidodera transversa. The sequence continues at coordinate 9,964,439 of OY725338.1, forward strand.
AATTATAAAAATCTTCGTTTTTTTAAATGAAACACCCTGTTATTATTTAATATTTAGAAAGCCTAGTATGTGGTATGTATAGAAAGCCTGTAGAATAGGCTTTTTAAATATTAAATAATATACAGGGTGTTTCATTTAAAAAAACAAAGATTTTTATAATTACAATTTTGAAATTTTAATCTTATATTATAAACACCCTGTACATATTTAAATAATTATGAAATATGGACGAGGTACATCCATATCTAAACTAACTTTAACCAAAGTTTCATTTTCAAATTCGGAAAATACATTAATTTTTTAATGATTTTGAAATGTAGCGATCTTTCAGAAAATTTAATAAAAATTTGAATATCTTGGCAACGCAGCATTCGATTTAAAAAAATAAAATATTGTCATAAATGCCACTAAAGTAGTAATCTAAAAATGTAAAAATATATAGGGTGTATCATTTAAAAAAATTACAATTTTTTTAGCCGCCCGTATATGGATCACTCTTAATAAATGAAAATATTTTTTAGTTGTAGGGATTTTCGAACCAAATAAAACTGTTTTTTTTTCATTTTGATATCTTTACTAATTTCGACGCCACAAACCGCAGGAAGATAATTGGCCCACCCTGTATATACAAAATTTGAACAGTTAGGTTATCACAAACTTTTATAGGCGTGGGCCCGAGGCCTAAGAGAACAGTTGACCAGCTCAGAAAAACCTGAATTAGGACCTAAACATTAGAATTATTAATTATACCTATAGGGCTGGAAGATGGAAGCGACACTTTTTCTATTAAGTATAAAATAAGTAAAAAAACCTCAAAAATTTAATGGCACCCTTAAATAAGTAAAAGCAAATCTTGTTTGCTTAATTCTGAGTATTACTCAAATTTATTATGGTGTAGACACGAACCCTCTACACTTCATTATCAAAATAAAAAACTACAAGTTAAAAAAATAAAGTTACTATTTTCGACTTTATTATGATTTGATTTACATCATTTATGTTATGCCTACTAATAAGAAAATTAAAAATTGGTTTCAGTTTTTATTAATTTTATTTTTTTACTTGTATTAAAAAAATCATGAGTTATTGATTAGTTAATCAAGAAGTTTTTTCGCTGAATAATGTGTGATTCCAAGTTTGGAATAAGTGTCGGGATTAATTAAATTCTTACACGAGCAGAGCAGATTAAGATGCCGACGCGACACGTTGGGTGAGCAATGAGCATTGACGAAGGATGACAGAAGCGATTTCAACGCTAGTCCGTGGATGGAAACAATGATTAAATATATACATCATCCTAATGGTAATCTAATACTCTGCAAGCTTGTTGTGGAGAATTAAATAGATTATAAGGTCGATATAAGCAAATTAGATTTATGTCTGGGTTGTTATTGAAAATGAATCATTTTTCTAAGAAAATATTGATTAATAGATATGATTTAATCATTGGAAATAAGATTTTTGCAGCAAATATATTTTAGGCCCGGTACTTTGCAAGCTGATTAAGTTAATTTTACAGAAAATTAAATTTTAACAGATAATTTCGGTACTTTATGCTATGATTATACCTTAATCATGATTTAATGTGGGCGTATCTCTGTTAAATTTAACATCTTTTTTCTTGAATTTAAGCTTTAATCAGAATTATTGGCTCTGAACTTTATAATTTCATGGTTTAGAATTCTGATTTGGCTTGTTCTGTGCATAAATTTGACTTGACATTCGACGACATATTGACAATTTATTTTTATTTCATTAAGAATAAATCTAACTGATTCTTTTGAAAATCGAAACCTTTTATAAAATTCTATATCATCCCACTTATTCATGGGGTCTACACGTTGGTTCACAGTATAAGTTCGTTGATTACGAATATAATCAATAAGTTCATCATCATCATCAAAAATATCGTCTATTTCATGCAAATTAATTAAAATAAAATAAAAATCACAATAATATACACCAAATCAAGTGAACATTAAAAAAAATCAAAATTTCCTAAAACTGATAACTGACATATATTTAAAATTCGACACGATGTGTAAAACTTTTTCTTTCTAATACATGACACCTATCTTAAAACGTACGTTTAACATTTTACATCAAATTTGAATAAAGGCAATTTAATATAAAAAAAGAAGAAGAGATAGTGTTACCACTACTCAAATTTTAAATCAAACATTGATTAACTAATCGTTGTCAAAGTTACTTATAAAGTACCAATTTACTACTTTTCTGTTAATTTAATCATGATTAGTTTAACAATATGATTAACTAATCAAAAATTTAACAAGAGCAAAAAGTATCGGACCTTATGTAGTAAACATTATTCTATTAAAAATATTTATATAGTTTTTAATAAAAAGGGAATACGAATCAGATTAACTTAAAAATCAACAACATTAATAATAATAAATTTTCCTTATTTAAAATTTTTAATTATCTCTACTTAGAAAATATACCAAAGTTTTTTTTATCAATAATTTCTAATTCTAGCAAAAATTTAATTAACTGGCGCTTGAAAATTTAACTTAATTTTATTAACTAATATTTCGAAATCTATTCGTGGTAACGAACTCATAAACATTTGAGCAAAACAACAGAATACAAAACAAGAAAAAGTTTTGATAAAAAGAACACAGAATAAGAAATGAAAATGAATAAGAGCAAGGAAATTGGAAAACAAAAAAATTTGCAAAATAACTTAAAAAAACTAGAGGATAATTTACAGGGTCCTTCAAACCTCTGTCGTAGCTCTATAACTCTTCTTGTGTAAAACTTACAGATTTTTGTGAAAGGTATCTATAAATGGTGGTTAAAAGCAAATATTTTAAAATTATTTTCATGTATACAGGGTGGTCCATTAGTAACCTAGAAAAATGGCTTAATTTTTTTTAAATGGATTGCCATACTTTTTTATGCATTTTTAGAACTGATATAGTTAGTACTACACACCCCCAAAAATTTTTTGTAAAACTCCTAGCCATCTCGGAGAAAACAACATTTTTACCAAAAATATTTGAATTGCACAACCCTTTTTAAAATATCACAACTTTTTCAGATTTAACGGTAAAGCTTTAAAATTACAAATGTACAAAGACAATAGACTGAAGATTTTTTTAGACTTAGTTTGAAATTTTTGTTTTGTACAGGGTGGTCTAAAATAAATTTTACATTCCAAAAACTTCCATTATAGTTTTTTTCTACATTCTACAGTAAGGTGTGCCTGTGTATCTGTCTGTGTGTAATCTTCAACTATAGCTGCCGTACCGTTTGACTAATCAAGCTGAAATTTGGTAGAGTTTGTTTAACCATCCTCTACCGTTACGTCATAATTGGTGACGTATTCTGCTGTTTTACGAGTATCCTATATTATTAGAATGTTATTTTACACATAACCTCAAAATTAAAATATAATCAATGACATATGTTAAGGATTGTTTTCAATGACGCATGTTAAGGTGTGTTTGTGTGAATAAATTGGTAATGCCAAAAATTGTATTTTGTGTTGCGTACCTTTTTACATAATGTAGTACTTTTTACTTTCCCGACCCACCTCCGAGAAGGGAAGGTATTGTAAACGAGCTAAAAATAAATTTCGACATAAAGATGGAAATATCCATTTTAAGGTCACCTAAGATGATTAAGACCGTTTCCAGATGGAAGTCTGTCTGTCTGTCTGTGTGTATTTTTCCACGATAGAGGCCACACGTTTAATCCGATTGAGCTGAAATTTGGTATATGGGTTTGGGTTACCTGTCGGAAGAACCCATTGTACGACATGTGTTAAACGGAAGTGTCACTATCAAAAAATGACAGATGCAGTATGTCACGGAATTGCAATATGTCATTTGGCAGCCCTTGAAAAACTCTATTCAGAACAGTCAAAATTATTTCTTCAACTATCACCTGTCAAAAATAAAAAAATATCAAATTTTGAAACTTTATCATTGAATATCTGAAAAAGTATTCGTGGATACTCGTCGGGAAAGTTTTGGGGTCACACAACCGATTGTTTTGTTTTTGTTTTGACCCCTTTTTCCTTTTTTTTAACTTTTTTGTCTGTTTTTGAAAACTTTTTTTCATTAACTTTTTTGAAACTTTTTTTCCTTTTTGTTGCTTTTTTACACCTTTTTTGCCCTTTTTTTTTGCTTTTTTTATAACTTTTTTTGCCTTTTTTACCATTTTTTGCTTATTTTTGCCTATCTTTATTTTGGCTTTATTTTGACTTTTATTTGTTTTTCTTTTACCTTTTTTTCGACCTTATTACACCTTTTCGTCCTGTTTTGAATTTTTTTAACTTTTTTGACCTTTTCGCCTTTTTTGCTGCTTTTTTTACCTTTTTTTGTTGCTGTTTTACCCCTTTTTTTGCCTTTTTGACTGTTTTGGGCATTTCTGATTTTGTTTTTACAATTTTTTCCTTTTTTTGACCTTTTTAAAACTTTTTTTTGATTAACTTTTTGAACTTTTTGCCTTTTTCTTGTTTTTCTTATCTTTTTTGTTGCTTTTTTACCCCTTTTTCGCCTTTTTTGCCTTTTTTGTTTTTTTTGCCCTTAACTTTTTGGCTTATTTTGCTTTTAGTTTTTGAGATTTTTAGAGCTTTTTTTAACTTTTTTTTGTTTTTATTGGCTTCTATTTTGTTGCTTTTTTACCTTTTTTTGTTGCTTTTTTTATCCCTTTTTGCCACTTTTTTTGCTTTTTTAAAATTTGTATTAGTTTTTTTTGCTTTTTTTTACATTTTTTTTTAACTTTTTTGGCATATTTTGCATTTTTTCTTTTTACTTTGTCTTATTTGACTTTTTTTTTGGACTTTTTGTTAATTTTTCCCCGTTTTTCTTTTTTTTGTCCACCTCTTTTTGCATTTTTTGCCTTTTCTCATTTTTTTGCTTTATTTTATACCTTTTTTACTGTTATTACTTTTTTGCCAATTTTTACAAATTGTATTAAGATTCTTATTTTTGATTTTTGCCTATTTTCACTTTTTTTTCTTATAGTTTTAATTTATGTTGAAGTTTGGCAATCATTTTTAACAATTTTTTTGCCATTTTTTGAAATAATTTATTATCTTGTTGGTATTTATAGGTGCCATTTTAAGTAATTTTTGTGTATTTTTGCAATGTTTACCCATTTTTTTCCAGCAATTTATTTCATTTCTACAGCATTTTACTTTTCCATTCAGAAATTTTGTATTGTGTAATTAAAATAATCTCATCTCCATACCCGAGTCGGGAAAGTTCTGGGATGACAAAGCCGATTTTTTTAAACTTGAAACCTCCGTTTTTTAACTGATTTGTTTAAAATTTTTAGCTTGGGGATGTTTAACGTCCCTAAGCATGACTTTTACTAAATTAAAAAAATTACGGATAATCGAATCGTGATTAAATGGCGAAAAAAATGTATTATACGATTATATTTTTGGGGTGAACCCAAACGTTGTAGACTGCATTTAATAGTAAAAGCGGTAATCCAGCATTTCTTTTTCTTGAAAAGTAATTAATCAACTTCAAAATTAAACTTCGCCCTTTCTCATTATACCGGGAAGGAATTTTGACAAGAAAAATGAATTGAACTGTCAAAGTAATAAATAACATTTACGTTGACTTTAGTTAAGAAATACGTTAATGACGTCATAATTCCATCTCATCCATTTCATGATTGTGAGATCAAGTTGGACAATGTATGACGTAACGGCAAAGGATGGTTAAACTATAAAGAGTTGGTGTCTGCCTCGATTTTTTGGTTTAAATTGGAGCAGTAGAAGATTTTCAACATCGACATTAATTCTTCTTTTTTACGCTAAACTTTTAAATATTAAAAATATGGAAATGAATTCCGCCCAAAAACCCATTCAGGAATTTTGTATTTTGTAATTAAAATAATCATATTCTCAATTTAACCCATATTATTGACATATCCTTCACAATTCCTAATGAAACCAGCCTGTGTATAATTTTTTGTGATGTGTTATTTCTCATCGTTCCAGTTTTTTTTTTATTTCTATTTTTTTCTTTTTCTTTTTTTTCTTTTGCATAACTATTCTAAGTATTTTGCTTTTTGATTAAATTTTCCACCAGGTACTAAATAAAGTATACACGACCTACGTCCTATGTATTTAACCTAATTAAATCAATATTTTTATTACTACCTATTCAAATATTTGCTATTTAAAACTAAGTTCTTTCCAAAGATTTGAAAGCTGCCACTACTTTTAAAACAACGGAGGTTTAAAGTATAATGAAATTGTTCAAAGTTAAACTTAAAATTCAATTATTCCAAATTCATTTTAGGGATATTGAGAAATCCGCATTACACAGCTTAACTTGTTTTATAACAAATTGGATATACACTTTTGCTTGGTTGGAGTAAAACGCAATTAAGAGAAAGAGTTTAGTTTAATTTTCTGAAATTCTTTAGCATTTCAATGGACAATATTTTCTTAATGGTTGGGTAAATGCAGATGTAATCTTAATTAAAATTGAATAATTTTTTTTACCAATATATCGACTATAAATTTTTAATAATTTATATTTTTTCTTTTTGTATGTCTATATTCCGTGCATTTTTTATTTGACTAACCTTATTTATTTTTTCCCATTCTTAATTATTTTATATGTATGCTTTTTCTCTGTTAATCTTTTTAATTTTCTTGCTTCTTTCCTTCTTTAGCTTCCATTCTTGTTTTAGTAATTTATTTCTTCCTTGAATCATTTCTATCTTGATTTTTTCTACGTCTTCGTATATTCTTTGTTCTCTTTTCCTTTGATTTTTTCTTTCTTCTGATTCTTTATATTTTGTTCTATTTTTTTTGTGGTCGTGTTTCTAAAATAATTCTTTATGTAATATCTTGAAATTGTAATTTTGCTGCAGGTAAGGATTTATTATTTTGATTGATTATTATTATGAAAATGGCGAAAGTTGGAAATTGGTGATTAATAAACCGTTTTTTTGTATAGATTATGGGAAATTAATAAATCTTTTACAATTTTACTAATTAGTGTTAATTTTCTTGGTTTTTGACCGGTTTTCGGATTTTTTTGATAATATTTGCAATTTTTCTGGTTTTTAACATTTTTTTCAAATTCTGGCTAATTTTCAGATTTTTTTGATAAATTTTTCTATTTTTTAACAATTTTTCTAATTTTTACACTTTTACTACATTGTTGACAATTTTCTTGGTTTTTGGCAAATTTTTTTGGTAATTTTTTTCAATTTTTTTGGTTTGACAAATTTTATAATTTTTTTTTTATAATTTTTTACAACTGTTCTAAATTTTTATATTTTTTTCTGCTGCTTGACATTTTTTCTGCTTTTTGACAAATTTTCTGATTTTTTTGATAATATTTTACAATTTTAACATATTTTACGATTTTTTTAAATATTTTTTAACAGTTTTTTTGAATTCAACAATTTTTTTCATTTTTTTAATATTTTTTCTTCAATTTTCTGGTTTTGACAAATTTTCTGATTTTTTGATAATTTTTTACAATTTTTCTAGATTTGACAAATTTTCTGGTATTTTTCATAATTTTATGCAATTTTTCTGGTTTTGACAAATTTTCTGATTTTTTTGATAATTTTTCACAATTTTTCTTGTTTTTACAAATTTTTTATGATTTTTTTACAATTTATTCAAATTTTGAGACTTTGCCTGTTTTCTATAATTTTTGATGATTTGTTGCAATTTTTCTGGTTTTGACAAATTTTCTGATTTTTATTGAAAATTTTTTACAATTTTTCTTGTTTATACAAATTTTTTATTTTTTTGATATTTTTTTTAAAATTTCTTCAAATTTTGACACTTTCCCCGTTTTTTCCCAATTTTTGATAATTTGTTTCAATTTTCCTGGTTTTGATAAATTTTCTAATTTTTTGATAATTCTTCACAATTTTTTTTGTTGTTACAAATTTTCTAATTTTTTTGATAATTTTTTTTACAATTTTTTCAAATTTTGACACTTTCCCTGTTTTTTTTTCACAATTTTTGATAATTTGTTGCAATTTTTCTGGTTATAACAAATATTGTGATTTTTATTGAAAATTTTTTACAATTTTTCTTGTTTTTCCATAATTTTTGATGATTTGTTGCAATTTTCCTGGTTTTGACAAATTTTCTAATTTTTCGATAATTCTTCACAATTTTTCTTATTTTTACAAATTTTTTAATTTTTTTGATAATTTTTGTACATTTTTTTTTAATCTTGACATTTTCCCTGTTTGTTCACAATTTTTGATAACTCTTTGCAATTTTTCTGCTTTTGACAAATTTTCTGATTTTTTTGATAATTTTTCACAATTTTTCTTGTTTTTACAAATTTTCTAATTTTTTTCATTATTTTTTTACAATTTATTCAAATTTTGAGACTTTCCCTGTTTTTTTTTCACAATTTTTGATAATTTGTTGCAATTTTTCTGGTTATAACAAATATTGTGATTTTTTTGAAAATTTTTTACAATTTTTCTTATTTTTACAAATTTTTTAATTTTTTTGATAATTTTTGTACATTTTTTTTTAAATTTTGACATTTTCCCTGTTTGTTCACAATTTTTGATAATTCTTTGCAATTTTTCTGCTTTTGACAAATTTTCTGATTTTTATTGAAATTTTTTTACAATTTTTCTTGTTTTTACAAATTTTTTAATTTTTTTGATAATTTTTTTACAATTTCTTCAAATTTTGACACTTTCCCTGTTTTTTCACAATTGTTGATAATTTGTTGCAATTTTTGTTTCTAATTTTTTTAATAATTTTTTCACAATTTTTTAGTTATATAAAGTTAGCACAACAATTATAGCACAATCTACTCCAGACCTTTTTCATAATTTTGTGCATTTTATGTGCACTTTTTGTGCGCTATTCGCTATTTTGTGCGTTTCTACTTTTTGTTATATTATAAGGTGTGCCAGATTAATTGAAAGCTAGCACAACTTTTTGTTAATTAATTATGATACGATTTTTTTAAAACGCACAAAATTATGGTGGTAATTTAAAAAAAAATCATCATAATTAACAAAAAGTTGTGCTAGCTTTCAATTAAGCTGGCACTATTTTTAATATAACAAAAAGTAGAAATGCACAAAAATCGCGAATAGCGCACAAAAATTGCACATAAAACGCAGAAAATTATAAAAAAGGTCTGAGAAACTTATGTAACTTAATTTTTTTCTATTATTTTAAATACTAAAACAAAAACAATGTGAAGATACTTTAGATGATCAAAAAGTGCTTAAATAATAGAAACCAAACTATAAAATTTTTCCTTTTTTTATTGCCTGTCGAAGTCACATGATATATTAAAAAATATACAGATGAAAAGTAAAACTGATTATATATTTTTATTAATTACTAGATTGAATTACACAATATAGTCTCGGTCTCCGATATGAAAAAATAATAAAAATAAAATATTGATAGGATCATGTATTATTAGATTTATTGATTGATTTTACATAATTAACAATTACCAAAATGATTGACAGTTAATTTAAAATTGTGTCTCATATATCAATATATCAAATTTCAAATAAATCGGTTCATAAATAATTCTGAAAAAATGTGAACTAGAAAAAAATTAAAAGTGTATATAAAATCTGTGATATGCGATTTATTAGTTACTAGGTAACGCTGTATAGATTTTTTCATTAAATAATCAATCGTTATAATAGAGAACAGTGCGGAATCAGTTTTCATATTATAATTTAAATCTATTAATACATGTGTTAATTAAAATCATATAAAATAACAAAATTACATTGTTTAAAATTTGATTTTAACGACATTTGATTATACAGAAGAGCAACCAACCAATTACAGTATCTGTGCAGTTATTTTAGTAATAACGAGCGTTAATACAATAATGAAATACAGTGTTGCCAAATAACAAAATAAAAAATAATTTTATTTATTAAAATATATAGTAATTCCACACACATTTCAGAATTAAACTTTAATTTAATTAAGGGCGCCATCCATTAAAATTTTATTTTTTCGATGAAAGTGGAGAAATTAATGAAAAAAGATCGAACTTTTCCTAATTCTCATATCCCGTTTGGATTTTGGAAAAATAAGAGGGATAAATAATAAAAAAAATGAATATATGCAACTGTGTATTATTAAAATATTATAAAAACTTAATTAGACAATGTGGAGTCACCCTATATCATCAATAGACGATCAAAAGTGGCACACAAAGAAAAAACAGAATCAGTAAAATTTCTCTTTTCTTAAGATGATGAGATCTGGGTGGCGTCACAGAAATTTTCTTAAAAATTCTGAAAAATTTAGAAAATTAAAAAAATAATGTCAAAATTTAATTGGAACTTCAAGAATTTTAAAAAATTTCCAAATTTTAAAAATGTGAAGGATTTAAAAAATAACCGAGATTTTTATTTTTTTATTGTTTAATTTTTTTTCAAAATTTCAAGAATTTCAATTTCAATAATTTGAATTTCAAAAATGATTAAATTTCAAATAATTACGAATCCAAAAAAATATCAAAAAATTTAAATAAAACAAGAAATTTTTAAACAGTTAAAAAATTTCAAGATTTCCAAAGATTTAGAAAATTTCAAAAATTTCGAAAAATTAAAAAAGTCCGAAAATTAAAAAATTAAACAAGTTTTCATTTTTTTTCACAAATTTTTCTTTTTTAAATGGGAGACAAATGGGGGAAGGTAACTGGAGGAAACTCTTAAAAAAATTAGATGCCTATTTTTGCTAAAAATGTTAAAAAATCCAAAAATATATCGAATATATTGCTCCAAATAAAAAAACAAGAAAAATTGTGAAGAATTATCAAAAAATTAGACAATTTGTCAAAACCAGGAAAATTGCAAATAATTATCAAAAATACCAGAAAATTTGTCAAATCCAGAAAAATTGTAAAAAATTAACAAAAAAATCAGAATATTTGTCAAAACCAGAAAAATTGCAAAAAATTATCAAAAATTGTGAAAAAACGGGGAAAGTGTCAAAATTTGAAGAAATTTAAAAAAAAATATATCAAAAAAATAAAAAATTTGTATAAAAAAGAAAAAATGTAAAAAATTTTCAATAAAAATCAGAAAATTTGTCAAAACCATAAAAATTGCACAAATTATCAAAAATTCTGAAAAAACAAACAGGGAAAGTGTCAAAATTTGAAAAAATTGTAAAAAAATTAGAAAATTTGTAAAAACAAGAAAAATTGTAAAAAATTATCAAAAAAATCAGAAAATTTGTCAAACCCAGAAAAATTGCATAAAATTATGAAAAATACCAGAAAATTTGTCAAATCCAGAAAAATTGTAAAAGATTATCAAAAAAATCAGAAAATTTGTCAAAACCACAAAAATTGAAAAAATAATCAGAAACATGAAAAAATTTGTAAAATTCAAAAACTGTAAAATATTATTAAAAAAATCACAAAATTTGTTAAAACAAAAAAAATTGTAAATTATTATCAAAAAAATCAAAAAAATTGTCAAAAAGCAGAAAAAATGTCAAACAGCAGGAAAAATATCAAAATTCAGAAAAATTGTAAAAAATTATCAAAAAAAATTTGCCAAAAACCAAAAAAATTGTCAACAATGCAATAGAAGTATAAAAATTAGAAAAATTGTTAAAAACAGAAAAATTTATCAAAAATATCAAAATTCAGAAAAATTGTAAAAAATTATCAAAAAAATTTGCCAAAAACCAAGAAAATTGTCAACAATGCAATAAAAGTATAAAAATTAGAAAAATTGTTGAAAAACAGAAAAATTTATCAAAAAAATCTGAAAATTAGTCAGAATTTAAAAAAATCGGTTGTGTCGCCCCAAAACTTTCCCTACAAGTATCCACGAATACTTTTTCAGATATTTAATGATAAAGTTTCAAATTCTGACATTTTTTATTTTTGACAGGTGACAGTTGAAGAAATAATTTTGACTGTTCTGAATAGGGTTTTTTAATGGTTTTCAAATGACATATTGCATGTCCAATTCCCTGACATATTGCGTCTGTCATATTTTGATAGTGAGACTTCCGTTTGACAGATGTCATACAAAAACTAATGGGTTCTTCCAACGGGTAGCCCAAACCCATATACCAAATTTGAGCTCAATCGGATTAATACTTTTTCAGATATTTAATGCTGAATTTTAAAATTTTGACATTTTTTTATTTTTGACAGGTGACAGGTGGAGAAATAATTTTAACTGTTCTGAATAGAGTTTTTCAAGAGTTTTTAAATGACATATTGCATGTCCAATTCCGTGACATATTGCATCTGTCATTTTTTGATAGTGCTACTTTCGTTCGATAGATGTCGTACAAAAATTAATGGGTTCTTCCGACGAGTAACCCAAACCTCAGTACCAAATTTCAGCTCAATCGGATTAAACGTGTGGCCTCTATCGTGGAAGAATACACACACACACAGACCGACAGACAGACTTCAATCTCGAAATGGTCTTAATCGTCTCAGGGGACCCGAAAATGAATATTTCCGTTTTTATCTCGAAATTTTTTTTTAGCTCGTTCACAATACTTTCCCTTCTAGGAGGTGGGTCGGGAAAGTAAAATTGATTATTAAAATTAATGAAAATATATATATTTTTTTGTTAATAATACAGTTCTAATTTTTGGAATTTTAAAAAGTTTTATCGGTTAAAATATTTTCTTACACAAATTAAAAAAATTGTGTCAATTTTCGGTAGTGTTTGCATGTATAGTGTGTACTAAGGTAGGATTCTCAAATCAGCGACATGCTTCGCTTAGTGTGCGTTAGATGGAGTTAAACTATAGTTCACAGATTGGACGTTCTAATGCGTAATGATGATTTACTAAATCTTGATAAGATTTTTATTATTTTAGAATAATAATTTAATGTTTTTAGAATCTTTTTAAATTTAAAACATAAATAACACATAAATATTTTGGCATTTTTGTGTCATGCTGATATTTATCTTTGTTTAGATAATGGCGTTTAAGTCAATGTGCATTTAACCTGTCATGAAACAGTAATTTTAACATTTTTATTTCGAAAAATTGAAGTTCAAACTTTGACAGAAATTAAGTTCATAATAAGGTACCTGATTGTTTATTATAAAATTTTTCTCTCATCTTTACATCCATAAATAAAAAGTGACGTTAATATAAAAAAAATACTTATCAATTCATTTACTCCATCAAATTTTAGTATAAATATTTATTCAAATTTGAACACTAGTTTGTAGACCGTTTAAGAAAATTGAATATGTTAATAAAGATTTTAAAACCGACAGCTTTTTCAAAGAAAATAGAGTTGTAAATTGTTATCTATTTACTCGGATAACATTGTCTCAGTGTTACTATTATCGAGCTTTAGAAAATGTAAACGTGAATTATGGGATTTAATATCGTGCATAGTGACAATAAGTCAAGGATCGCCAATATAAGAGAATTCCATACACTACGAATAAAAATGTTAAGGTGAAAAAATTTAATCCGGTACAAGTTATAACGCCAAAAAAAATTGAGTTAACCGATCAATAGGTAAAGGTAAACTAAAAATTAACCACTTTAGCAAATAATAAATATTTTTAGAATTAAACCCACAAATACGTAAAGTTAAGCACTTAAAAATTAACCTCCGATAGTTAATTAATAGTAGTAATAAGTTTAGTAAGTTGGTTTTTACTAAAGAAAAGATATTAACAGTAATATTTGGATTTTATACCGTAAAAATTAAATTCAAGTAAAGAAAAGCCCTAAGAAATAAAAAAATAGTTACCATTGATGAAAACGTATATTAAGAATAAGCTAATAAAGATGTTTTTGAAACAAAAAGAAAATGGGTTTGAATGAAAGATTTATATCCAGTAGTCTGGACCACTTTTCAAAATATCTTATTTGTTGTTGCATAACCGGGCACGGTGATCAGATTGGTTAAGGCATCAGCCTTTACACTTCATCGATGTCCGGACCGTAGGTTGGATTCCCATTGAAACTCGAGTCGAAAAAAATCGGATAAGATTTTTGACAAGTGCAAAAAGGTATTTGTGCTATGCGAAGTTCCATTCACACCGGTAACTAGACCGGATAAGATCGGATATCTCGTGGAACTGATAGGGGTTGGTGGCACAGGAACACACTTGCTACTCGGTAGATCACCTGAATAATTACGGTTTGGTCCGGGGTTAAGGGTAATCGAGGACCATGGTTCGGAACCCAAGATAAAATGTAGGTCCCATCCAGATTAGCCCTGGTAGCAGAAAAGACGCGTTAAAATAAAAAACAAGCAAGTATTGTTGCATAGTTGTCTTCTAATAAATTTTGTCCACTACTGTTTTATAATGAAGCCATTTTTGAAGAGTTTTCTGACTTAAAATCCCTATTATTATATGCTTGTTTAATAATTTACTCTCAATGGATTAGACCAAGTTAAGTGTAGTCTTAACGACGAAAGGAAATAATTCAGTTCGTTTAATAATGATTTAATTTAACTTAAAATAAACGTAACTACGTAAATACAATAAATAATACTGTTACGTGTTTTTTTCTGTGCCACTCTGTGTTTTTAGTGTTACTCTGCTCGGTACATTTAATTTCAACTCGCTTAATATCCCTTCTAAAGATCTCCCATATTAACAATTCTTGCCTCTTCAGTCAAAACAATTGACTTCTATGTCGTCTGTATCGCGAATTGAAAATTTCCTTTCTTCCCCTCGTTATATAGGGTAAGATTTTATTATAATACATTATATTTTCACTAGGATTCCCTGTTATCATTATTAATTATTTCGACGTTTTAACTTTAATTTACTGTTATTTTTAATTCTTTGTAATGCCGGTATATTTTCTAAAAGTTTATATCTTATCTTTTATAATAATTTTCTGATGTTTGTGGTGCTCTTTCAGTCTCGATTACAAAAAGAGAATCTATTTTTAATTTGTTTTTACAGGTTGTCTTAAAATTTAATTCACTTTGATTATTTTTATACCTCATATTTTGATCTAAAAATTCATGTATTTCATATTCATATAATTCTTGTTTTATATTCTTTTTTTTTAAACAGAGACCACGAATTCTGGTAATTTATAAGATTTTTGTCTTTATGTGAACTTTTAGGGTTTCTTTGGAGTACAAGTTTCTTGTACAAGTATTTTCGGAGCAAGTTTTCTTTGGGACTACAAGTTTTTTGGAGCCAGTTGTTTTTGAACCAATTATATCTTTTCTGGAACAAGTCCTTTTTGGAACAACATTTTTACTGAACAAGTTTTTGGAACGAGCAAGTTTTCTTTTCCTCCTTTGGGACCAACGTTTTTACTAATCCCAGAAACTTGAGAAGAAACTCGACGACAAGCTAAGTTGGATTTCCAAAACAAAAAAGAAAAGTCTCTAAATGTTTTTTTCCCTCGTATTAAATAAAACATATATAACGTTTAATTTAAAAGAAAGAAAGGACGGATTTTGAAGTATATCAAAGTCTTTTTGTCAATTGTTTCTAAATACATCAAAAAATCAATTAGACTGGCGCCCAAATTTTTTTTTTATTTCATATTTTACATTTTGATATATTTCAAATTCTATTCGTGGAACGAACCCATAATAAAAAGAATTGAGCTTAAATCACATGTATTACGAATTATCAACAAATTAAAGTAACATTAAGCAACTAGTAAATATTTATTTGGGTCTGTAGAAACATTTTCTGGAATTATGAACTATTATTACCAGGAAGAATATGAAAAGTAGCGGAAATAAATTATATAATTCCAAAAGTTTCAGGATTGTGTAGGGGTAGGTCCCCTGAAAAATGTCTAAAAAAAACCCTTGATTACAGAGTCAAGGAAGTGGCAGAGGGGTTAAAGATCCTTTTTTCAGTTTTTCGTTCCTAATTCGACAATACTGTTGGAATAAAATTAAAGCTTATTAAATTTCCCCACTACTTCATTTCCATAGATAATTAAGGAAAAAAGTTATAGGGAAATTTAATAATCTGTAATGTCATTGTAGCATGCCTCTAATCGAAGGAACTTTATTAAACTTTGTTCAGGGGAATTACCCCTACACAATCATGAAACTTTTAGAACTACATAATTGAATATTGCAATTTGCCCTTTTTTGGTTCAGTCTGTCTGAGCTACCAGGAGAATAATATTCGTAAATGGCGCAATGAGTACCCAATTAATTTTGTTACTTGAAAAAATTGTGCATGCTTATGCAAAATGGCCCTAGGTCAAATTGTCTAATTTTTTGAAACATGGCTCTACTCGATTTTACGACTAAAAGTCTTCTTGGGACCAAAGCCATCTATGGCTAGTTTTACATATACAGGGTGTTAAAAGCACGAATCATCATTTTTTTTAAATACTACAATTCCTATACTAAAATTGATAAAAACGATTTTATTAAAAAACATGTAGTTCTGAGGAACTGAATCTTATTTAACAAGTTAAATATACCTGAAATGTTGTTAGTATACATGGATAAATCAAATATTTCAAAAGTAAATAATTTACAAAGGAACAATTACGTAACAAAAACTTCAAAACTTCATACTAAATAAATAATTTCCTAGCCCTGCTAAATGATTTTATACAGGGTGATCAAAAATTGAGGTCAGGAATTTGTTTGTTTACAGACAAAACCTGTAAATGTTATTATTATTATTAGATTGTG
The DNA here is from genome assembly GCA_963243735.1 of Neocrepidodera transversa. Classification (NCBI taxonomy): domain Eukaryota; kingdom Metazoa; phylum Arthropoda; class Insecta; order Coleoptera; family Chrysomelidae; genus Neocrepidodera; species Neocrepidodera transversa. The sequence goes on from OY725338.1 coordinate 9,981,064, forward strand.
CTTCATCATATATGACTCGTGCCTTTAACATCCTGTATATCTAAAACTAGTCATAAGATGACTTTGGTCCAGTGGAGACTTTTGATCGTGTAGTCATATATCAAAAAATTAGACAATTTGACCTAGGGTCATCTTGTATAAGCATGGTGAGTGGTCCTTTGTAGTCAGATGACAATCCAACATATTCTGGCGTCAGATATTAAAATAAAACTATTTGTGAGGTAAAAAACTAAACAATAAAATTTAAAATAATGCCGATAAACTAAATCTTTTTATATTTTTATATTATTCAACAAATTCATTTTTTTTAGTATCATACATTTGATCGCAATTGTCATGAAATAATAAATTTTGCCATCGGTGACAAGTATAGACATATTGAAAACCTTACATATATATATATATAACCTTTCGTTTTCGTTCTAGATATATTCTACCGATTCATCCGGGCAAAAATACAGTTCGTTTTGTGCGTTAAAAGAGTTTTTGTGAAAAAATCAGAGGTTAGGCAGATGTTTTTGATTTATTATCCGATATATTATTCCAGGTTATTGGTATAGAAAATGTATGGATCGAAATAAAATGTTAAAATATTATTGTATCTACTTTTCCGGTTCTGAAATATTCACAATGACTTTTTTACTTCTTAGCGAATAGAATTTTAAAGGTAATTTATATACGTTCCATCTGTTTGTCAAAAACAAAACAAAAAGAGAATAAAAGATGTTTGTAAAGCAACAGCTATTTCTGTAATGAAAAACGAAATTGTACTTTCTCCCTATGAATAAAATTTATCAGCAGTAATCATTTAAGACAGGAGGTGACATTTTGCTCCACTACGTTTTATTGTTTGTTACTGTTATTTTTATATAAATCTAAATATTAATACGCAAAGAGAAAAGTTCGGATCCCTTTTTAAGTGTATTGCACGAACGGAGGAGTGTGAGATTTTGCATCGTTAAAAATTTATATACAGGAGTAGTGCAGAGAGCTAAAATAAATATATGTATATATATAATGTGTTACAAATAAATTAAATTAGATATAATATAACATTCATTGTTTATCCCAAACAATTGATTATTTTCAATTATAAGTGTGATAGTTTTTTAACTAGGTACCAATACTAACATACAGCAAAATATTGGGAAAAATTTGGCAAAATGAGGTAAAATAGTAAAAAATAGGAAAAATGAGAAAAAACAGAAAAACAGAAGAAAATAGTAAAAAACAGGAAAAATCGTTAAAAAAAAACAAACAAAAAATCGCTAAAAAAAACAAAATATTGCAAAATTCGCAAAAAAAATTAAAAGAAAATCGAAACAAAATTCCTACAAAAAAAATCTCAAAAGAAAAACGCATGTAATCGCCAAAAACAGCAAAAAAAAATAGACAAAAAAAATTACAAAAAATTGCAAATGCAAATAATAGAACAAAAAACCGCAAAAGGGCAAAAAAATCTCAAAAAAATCGAATCAATATCCCAAATGAAATCTCAAAATAAAAACGCAAGAAATCGCAAAAAGTAGCAAAGAAAATTCAAAAAAATTAGGGAAAAAATCACAAAAATTACAAATGCAAATAATCTGAAAAAAATAGCAAAAAAATGTCAAAAAATCGTACAAAAAGGAAATAAAATCACAAAAAAAAACTCAAAATAAAAAAGCAAGAAATCGCAAAGAAATTTCAAAAAAATAGAAGAAAAAATCACAAAAAATTGCAAATGCAAAAAAAGGCAAAAAATCACAAAAAAATCGAAATATCCCCAAAAAAAATATAAAACTAGAAACGTAAGAAATCACAAAAAATAGCAAAAAAATTCAAAACAATGGGAGAAAAAATCACAAAAAACAAACAAATATACGAATAAAATTGTAACCATCTAAAATTTTGTTTAAAAACATAAAAAAACTATGTAATTCAAATAAATCGAAAAAATCAGAGGATTAATAAAAAATGAGAATAAAATCAGAAAAGAAAAGAAATAGAAAAAACAGGAATAAAATCCCAAAAGAATCTAAAAATAAAAACGCCAGAAATCGCATTAAAAAGCAAAAAAAAAATCAAAAAAAATGGGTGAAAAAATTACAAAAAACTGCAAATGCAAATAATGGGAAAAAAATAGAAAAAATGTCAAAAAATCGCAAAAAAAAACAAACAAAATGCCAAAAAAAAAATAAAAACGCAAGAAACCCCAAAAAATAGAAAAAAAATTCAAAAAAATGGAAGAAAAAATCACAAAAAATTGCAAATGCAAAAAATCGCGTTAAATCGAAATTTAAAAAACAATATAAACATAAAAACGTAGTAAATCGCAAAAATTGGCAAAAAATTCAAAACAATGGAAGAAAAAAATCACAAAAAATTTCAAATGCAATTAATCTAAAGAATGGCAAAAAATCGGAAAATAATGGCAAAAAACAACCAAAAAAACGAAAACAATTGAAACCATCTAAAATTTTTTTTAAATTTTAAAAATTCGAAGTCATTCAAATAAATCGAAAAAATAAATAAATAAATAATAAAAATGAGAAAAAAACAGAAAACAAAAGAAATAGAAAAAAAAAACACAACAAGGTAAAAAAATGAGGAAAAATTAGAAAAAAATCAGAAAAGAACAAAAAATTAGTACAAAACAGAAAAATAAATTGAAAATGAGGAAAAAAAACGAGAAATAAATCGAAAAAATAAGAAGAAAACATTGGTAAAAGTTGAAAAAATAAGAAAACATTTATAGAAGATGAAAAAATCGTAAAATATTGGAGAAAAATAAAAAACAAAATTGTAAAAATCCGAAAATAAACGCAAAAAAGCAAGTAAACGCAAAAAACGAAAAAAAGTCGCTAAAAAAAGCAAGAAATCGAAAAATATCGCAAACAATTGAAAAAATCATAAAAATAGCAAAAAATCGCAAAAATCCGGAAAAAAACAAAAAAAAACTTGAAAGATTTAAAAAAAATCTCAAATAAATAAAAATAAATCTCAAACAAAAACGGTAAAATGAGCATGAAAAATCGAAATTATATCCCAAAAAAATCGCAATAAAAAACCGCAGAAAATAGCAAAAAATGGTAAAAAATCACAAAAAAAACAGGCAAAAACCCGAATACAATGGTAGTCATCTAAAAATATTAAAAAGAAAAAACTGAAAACATTCGGAAAATTTAAAATAAACCAAAAAGAAAATAAGAGAAATAAGAAAAAAATCAAAAAGCAATAGAAAGTAATAGAAAAAACAGAATGAGAAAAAATGAGGAAGGGTTAGAAACAATCCAAATAAATTTGGAAATTATGACAAAATTGGGAAAAAAACATGGAAAAAAACAGAAAAATCATAGGAAATAGAGTAAAAAGTAGAGAAAAAAATTTTATTACTACGATTTTGACTAGATAATGATTTTATTTAAATAAATAAGTTACAGAAGTACTTAAAACGAAAAATCTTACTAATCGGTAATATTCTCGATAGCGACTATGGTTTAAATTGACAAACAAAACTTCTTTTATATTTTTTTCATTTAAAAAAAATCATAAATTTTAACAAATAATCCGAGTTGGCAATTTTTCATGATACATTTTAACCCAGTAGCTTTAGATATTGTTTGTACGATATTTAATTAAAACAACGCCGTAATTGCCGTTTCTAGATTGACAACACAAACTAATTACAGTTCCAAGTTAAAACCAAAAGAATTTTAGATAAAATTTTTTGTGGCACATACATACGTTTTTCTGAAAATTGTTTTTTTTTTTACTCTGGGAACTTAAACCTAAAGTAAACGTAAAGAGAAGTAAAAATCTCGAGATCAGATTTTTGCCTGATCACAATATATAATATCAAAAGATTTAGTGCAATGAAACATACATTTTTACAAAATATATAAGTGATCTAAATGAAAAATATTGTATTGCATAACGTTAAAAAAATATTATTATTTTTCTAAAGTACTTACTGTAATTCAAGCAAAAATTTAATAAATTATATGAAAAAAAGATGATGGTTATATCCTGTTCATTAATTCTCGAGACGCTTTATTTCAATAAAGTCCTGACCTAGTAAAATTTTCATTTGTTTTGTCTCTAGAGAGAGCGAACCGTACACCCTATTTCCTCTTTAATGAATGGGTCAGCCTTTGTCTGACACCGGAAAATTAAAATCAGTTTGCACATTTCCGGTAGCCGATGGTGATGGAAGTAAACACAAATGGGCAATCCGGAAAAAAAATAAAAATTTCTTAACTGACTTAACTGATAGAAAGAGCACATTATATCCGTAGAGGGTTGGTTAGATTTTTATAAAAAAATATATGTTTCAATATTTAAGAATCGTGAACTTTTATAATTAATTCATATTTTTTTTAGAAAATTATAAAGTGGCTGAAAAAAACCTTGTAAAACTATTAAAAAACGGTCATACTCTTAACAATTTTGTCCAAATTCTAACATTTATTATAGCAGATCAATTCATTAATTAACCATCACAATATTATAAAATCATAAATTAAAATCTACATTTTTTACAGAGAAATAATCGGCAAATTCGCAGAATATATTATCACTTATAATCTCCCAAGCAGCAGAATTATTACCCATAATTTTTTTCAAGGTCACGAATGTTTTTGTTGATGCAAAATTTCGGACATCACGTTTAGTCTTCAGTTGTTTTTATTATCTACTACTAGTCAATAATAAAAAATTATCTACTTGTAGAAGGAAAATTTAACTAAAACACAGCATAAATAATGGCATCTTCCAATACTAGTTGTGGAAAAAAAATATATCACTTATTAATTCCATTAAGTTGATAGGAACTAACAAAATTATGGCGATAGTTTCCCGTTGCTATAAGCAACGTAAACAAAAAGGAGTCTTCTTATTGGTTGAAAATAAATTTATGAAATTTTCTATATTATTACTTTAAGTCGACAAATAGTCAAGTTCACAAGTTGAAAAACGTGTTAATTCTTGATAAAACCAGTTTTTGAAATTTCTTAAATATTAATAGTTTTTGAATTATTAGCGAAAAATTTAATGCCTTCTGTTTGATCTTAATTTGTTAATAAGAAATGCTGTAATGTAAAATACTCAAGATACATTTTTCTAGATATCATTTCGAATCCAATGAATGGACTCATCCAGTGTTTTTTTTTTAATATTTTTATTTTATAATTTTGGCCTACCATAACACATTGCACCCAGTCCAGCCCTTCTGAGACCGAGCCTGCGGCTGTAATTAATTCTTAAAATTTGAATATCGGGCTATAGTGGCTTGTGACGTGGCCCAATTGAAACAGATTATATTTGGCTATGTTGTCATATCGATATAACTGGCAACTCTCGTTCTCATTTGTAATGATTAAAAGAAGGAAAGAAGTATGTCAACTTATCCTACAAACCAACAAATCTCGAATAGTGACAATGCTGTAGAAAGTAAAACGTTAATTATTGGTCAAGAAGCAGCGCCACTTTCAAAATATATTAATTACTTGGCTGTGCATCATTACCAAAATTTTATAAATTATCATAACATAGGAATAATTTAACGTTTGTTGGATGGGAGCGTCCAAAGAAAGTATTAATGGATTTTTAATGACAAAGAATATCTAAAATTGATATTGTAAATATATAATTATTATGAATTATTGGGTCACTTCCGAATACATTTTGTTAATTAAAAAACGAGTTAGTAATTAAAATTTTAGAATAAACATTTTTAAAAAATCCACTTCATTGTAGAGAATCTTTTTAGGAGTAAAATGAACAAAAATTTTTATATCGAGAGGAGTAAGGGGACAGGTTTAATAGGTAAAGGAGCCAAAAATATTTACACGAAGACGCAAGGGGTAAAGAGACCAACCATTATTATTATTTCAATATTTAAAGGGAATAAAAAAAATTAAAATATTTGAAAATTTCAAAAATTTCGAAATTTTAATAAAACATCAAATATTTCTAAATTTGCAAAAACTGTTAAAAAAAATCAAAGTTTTAAAACAATTTAAAAATTCGAAAAATGTCGAAAATTTAAAAAATCAATTAAGTAATATCAATTATCTAAAAACAGATTCACAACCTAGATAAAAAAAATTCAACACTTACCTTTCAGATTCATATACACCTGAAAATAAAAGAAAAAAACATTAATATTTTTAAAAGTATTGTAATATTTTTGTACTTTGGGTTCGTTCGAATTTAAACACTCCGTTGAATTATAACTAATTTATTTAAGTTACACAACTTCTAATTTATATGAAACACGACTAACAAAATATATTTTTTTAAATAACACATACAAAATTCAACAGGCTGTAGTCCTTTCAGAATATTTATATTCATTTTGCTTTAACAAAAATGAGCCTTGAAGTCCAAAACATAAATCCTCAATGTTAAAAATAATCAAAATTAACAAGAAAGATTAGAAAAAAATTGTTGAGTCATAAAAATAATTATAATTAACAAAAAATGATCCTGAAGATTCAAAAATGATCATAATAATTCTTGAGTTGTAAACATTAACAAAGAATGATCCTTGAAGTCCAAAAACGATAAGAAAATAATTATTGACTGTCAAAAATAATCAGAATTAACAAAAAATGATCCCGAAAATCCAGAATTGATGAGAAAATAATTTTTGACAATTAAAAATAATTAGAATTAACAAAAAATGATCCTGAAGATTCAAAAAGTATCAGAATAATTCTTGACTGTTACAAATTCACAAAAAATGATCCTTGAAGTCCAAAAACGATCATTAAATAATTCCTGACTGTTAAAAATAATCAAAATTAACAAAAAATGATCAGAAGAAATTATTGACTCTTAAAAATAATTAGAATTAACAAAAAATGATCCTGAAGATTCAAAAATGATTAGAATAATTCTTGAGTTGTAAAAATTAACAAAAAATGATCCTGAAGATTCAAAAATGATTAGAATAATTCTTGAGTTGTAAAAATTAACAAAAAATGATCCTTGAAGTCCAAAAACGATAAGAAAATAATTATTGACTGTCAAAAATAATCAGAATTAACAAAAAATGATCCCGAAAATCCAGAATTGATGAGAAAATAATTTTTGACAATTAAAAATAATTAGAATTAACAAAAAATGATCCTGAAGATTCAAAAAGTATCAGAATAATTCTTGACTGTTACAAATTCACAAAAAATGATCCTTGAAGTCCAAAAACGATCATTAAATAATTCCTGACTGTTAAAAATAATCAAAATTAACAAAAAATGATCAGAAGAAATTATTGACTCTTAAAAATAATTAGAATTAACAAAAAATGATCCTGAAGATTCAAAAATGATTAGAATAATTCTTGAGTTGTAAAAATTAACAAAAAATGATCCTGAAGATTCAAAAATGATTAGAATAATTCTTGAGTTGTAAAAATTAACAAAAAATGATCCTTGAAGTCCAAAAACGATAAGAAAATAATTATTGACTGTCAAAAATAATCAGAATTAACAAAAAATGATCCCGAAAATCCAGAATTGATGAGAAAATAATTTTTGACAATTAAAAATAATTAGAATTAACAAAAAATGATCCTGAAGATTCAAAAAGTATCAGAATAATTCTTGACTGTTACAAATTCACAAAAAATGATCCTTGAAGTCCAAAAACGATCATTAAATAATTCCTGACTGTTAAAAATAATCAAAATTAACAAAAAATGATCAGAAGAAATTATTGACTCTTAAAAATAATTAGAATTAACAAAAAATGATCCTGAAGATTCAAAAATGATTAGAATAATTCTTGAGTTGTAAAAATTAACAAAAAATGATCCTGAAGATTCAAAAATGATTAGAATAATTCTTGAGTTGTAAAAATTAACAAAAAATGATCCTTGAAGTCCAAAAACGATAAGAAAATAATTATTGACTGTCAAAAATAATCAGAATTAACAAAAAATGATCCCGAAAATCCAGAATTGATGAGAAAATAATTTTTGACAATTAAAAATAATTAGAATTAACAAAAAATGATCCTGAAGATTCAAAAAGTATCAGAATAATTCTTGACTGTTACAAATTCACAAAAAATGATCCTTGAAGTCCAAAAACGATCATTAAATAATTCCTGACTGTTAAAAATAATCAAAATTAACAAAAAATGATCAGAAGAAATTATTGACTCTTAAAAATAATTAGAATTAACAAAAAATGATCCTGAAGATTCAAAAATGATTAGAATAATTCTTGAGTTGTAAAAATTAACAAAAAATGATCCTGAAGATTCAAAAATGATTAGAATAATTCTTGAGTTGTAAAAATTAACAAAAAATGATCCTTGAAGTCCAAAAACGATAAGAAAATAATTATTGACTGTCAAAAATAATCAGAATTAACAAAAAATGATCCCGAAAATCCAGAATTGATGAGAAAATAATTTTTGACAATTAAAAATAATTAGAATTAACAAAAAATGATCCTGAAGATTCAAACAGTATCAGAATAATTCTTGACTGTTACAAATTCACAAAAAATGATCCTTGAAGTCCAAAAACGATCATTAAATAATTCCTGACTGTTAAAAATAATCAAAATTAACAAAAAATGATCAGAAGAAATTATTGACTCTTAAAAATAATTAGAATTAACAAAAAATGATCCTGAAGATTCAAAAATGATTAGAATAATTCTTGAGTTGTAAAAATTAACAAAAAATGATCCTGAAGATTCAAAAATGATTAGAATAATTCTTGAGTTGTAAAAATTAACAAAAAATGATCCTTGAAGTCCAAAAACGATAAGAAAATAATTATTGACTGTCAAAAATAATCAGAATTAACAAAAAAATGATCCCGAAAATCGAGAATTAATCAGAAAATAATTTTTGACTATTAAAAATAATCAGAAGATACAAAAAATGATGCCGAAGGTTCAAAAAATAATTAGAATTAACAAAAAATGATACTGAAAAAATAATCAGAATAATTCTTGAGTGTTAAAAATTTACAAAAATTGATCCTTGAAGTCCAAAAACGGTCATAAAAGAAATCCTAACTGTTAAATATAATCAGAATTAACTAAAAATGATCAGAAAAAAATTATTGACTCTTATAAATAATTATGATTTATTTTACCAACATCATCCAGGTATTTTTAATTTCATAAATATTTTAGTAAATTTCCAAAAAGAAATATGTGTAAAATTAAATACCGCAAATAAATTTTTTTTATTCCTTACTTTTTTAATGATTTCTTTATGTTTGAAAAACATTTTTTTTCCAACTTATTTTTCCCCTTTTTGTTCCCTACTTTTTTACTGCTTTCTTTGTTTCAAACTTTTATTTTGCCAACTTTTTTTACATTTTTTCCCTTGCCGTTTTCCCCTACTTTTTATTATTTTCTTTGTTTCAAACTTTAATTTTTCCAACTTTTTTCCACCCTTTTTCCCTACTTTTTTAATATTTTCCTTATGTTTCAATATTTTATTTTTTCAATTTTTTTCCCACTTCTTTTTTCCATACTTTTTTGCTGTTTTACTGCTTTAAACTTTAATTTTTACAACTTTTTAACTTCCACCCCTTTTTCTTTCTCCTACTTTTCTATTGTTTTCTTTTTGTTTCAAACTTTTATTTTTCCAATTTTTTTCCCAGTTTATTTCCACCACTTTTTTGCCCTACTTTTTTACTGTTTTATTTATGTTTTAAACTTTTATATTTCAAACTTTTTTCTCACTTTATTTTCCACACCCCATTTTTCCCTACTGTTTTAATGTTTTCTTTATTTTAAAACGTTCCTCCACTTCTTTTTTACTGTTTACTTTAGTTTCAAACTTTTATTTTTCCAATTTTTTTTCTCACATTATTTTCCCTACCCCCTTTCGTAACTATGCAACAAGTTACGAAAATTATTTTAAAATTTGAATTGAATATTTGGAACATTTGGTTTTTAAGATGTTAAAGAATGACGTACTCGATAACCAAAACTACACTTATCAAAAATACTAGACGTACGTTTCGCTTACTATGGTAGCATCCTCAGGAATTGATACTGTTAATAATCAAACTTATAAAATCCTGATGATGCTAACATAGCTGGCGAAACGTTAGTCGAGTGTTTTTAAAAAGTGTGGTATTATTATATTGAAATATTATTTTCATTAAATTTAGCTCTATATTTCATTTAATTTGAATCTTATAATTCATTTAATCGGGTTATTTTAATATATATTAAACAAAAGTGAAAAAAAAAACATTATCTGCATTATTGTTTTTCTATTTAAGGCCTCTAAAAAGTATTTTTTTAGCGACTTACGATCTTTTTTATATTACCCTGCTTTTTTTCTACATAATAAACAGTTTAATTTGTATTTTTCTTAAATCTGCAGCTTTTGAAATTTTCCAGCTTACCCATTTTACATATATGGGTTTATAGTCCAGTAATAATTTACAATAAAAGTCGGAAAAAGTCAAAGTAAGTGAATTTTGCTCTATAGCTCTTTTTAGTGTTTTACTTAAACTATGAAAAGTCCTGATTGATTTGTGTGGAAAAGAGTGCGCGTTATATAAATAACAGTAGTTTTTAGAAAAAAAAGTAATTGGAGTTTATTTGTAGGAAATTTCATAAGCTACAAATTTGATTTTAAGCATTTTTTCTGCAAAACTGGCCATTAGGAAGATATTGAGAAAAAACTGCGTAATTTTTTTAGCGATGGGGACTTTTCACAGTTTCACTTGAACCAAAAGAAAACTATAAACAAAAATCTATCTTTCCGGGAAATTGTGTATGATTACTGGACTATTAAAAAATATATACGAATAAAGTAAACGATGAATCTATACTTTTGCTATTATGCTTTTGTTATCATGTACACACAAGTATAGGTAATATAATATAAGTATTTCGACAAACACGTTCTAGACGATATTCTCTGTAAACAAAATTTTGTTTCAGCGTTAAAATAAATTTGAAACTAGATAACGTTATATACTTTTTCTAAAGACTTAGTTTCAGCAGGGAATTTGAATATTGAAGTAGGTATAAACTTTCTAAATATTTTTGTTTAAAACTGTTTACTTACTACGCATATACATATAAATTGTTGTATCTGTGAGGACAATCTTTATCATTTTTTTTTCATTATTGTACCAAGTATTTAGCAAACATAAATATAAACAGAAAAATAAATCCTAAAAATATTTTTCTCGGTAATTATAAATTTTAATTTAAATGAGGGAAGTTTTCTAGAGAAAAGGAACTAAACTTTTTTTTTGTTTTAAGCTTTATTTATTACAAAATTAAAAAAAGTCACTTTATCTTTTAATATTTACAAATTTCTGATCATTCTTATAGTTGCAGGAATAATAATTACGTGACCTTCAGTATTAAATTGTTTGGGGTTTCAAATTTCCTTTTTATTATTTCAAAATTTAATTTTATCTTTAAATTTAATATTTTTATCCGAATTTAAAAAAAAATTGAAGTAACATAAGTACTTTTTTATTTACGAAAAATAATTGTTTAAAAAATTCAATGAAAATATTTTTCGTAAAAAAATTTAAATATTTTCAAAAAATTCAATATTTTTAAAATTCAAAATTTCCCTATATTTATTTTTGTATCTTATTAAAATATAAATTATTATTTATTTTTTAATAAAAAAAAAACAGAGTAAACATACAATTTTTTTATTCAAAAAAATTATATTAAAAACAAAATTCAATTCTGTTTTTTTTTATTGTAGAAAAATTAATTATTTCAAAAATTTTTTGAAAAAGTAATTTTTATGCTTCTTCCAAAATTAAAATTTAAATATTTTTAAAATTTAAAATTTCGTTAAATTTATTTTGTATTTTATTAAAATATAAATTATTTTTGATTGTTTAATTAAACAAAAATAGTAGATATAATTTATCTATTCAAAAACTTTACATTAAAAACAAAATTCAATTCGGTTTTTTTTAATGTAGAAAAAATATTTATTTCAAAAATTTAATCAGAAAGTAATTTTTATGCTTCCAAATTTATTAAAATTTAAATATTTTCAAAATCCAGATATTTTTAAAATTCAAAATTTCGTAAAGTATATTTTGTATTTTATTAAAATATAAATTATTTTTGATTATTTAATTAAAAAAAATAGTAGATATAATTTTTTATTCAAAAACCTTACATTAAAAACAAAATTCAATTCAGTTTTTTTTGACGTAGAAAAAATTATTGTTTAAAAAATTTAATGACAAAGTAATATATTGCTATACCAAATTTAGTAAAATTTAAATATTTTGAAAATCTAAATACTTTTAAAATTCAAAATTTCCTTAAGTTTATTTTATATTTTATTAAAATATAAATTATTTTTGATCTTTTAATTAAAAAAAAATAGTAGACACAATTTTTTTATTCAAAAACCTTAAATTAAAAATAATATTCAATTCAGTTTTTTTCAATGTAGAAAAATAATTATTTCAAAAATTTAATGAAAAAGTAAATTTTTATGCTTCCAAATTTATTAAAATTTAAATATTTTCAAAATCTTGATATTTTTAATATTAAAAATTGCCTTAAGTTTATTTTTGTATTTTATTAAAATATAAATTATTTTTGATTATTTAATTTTAAAAAAATACTAAAGATATAATTTTTTTATTCAAAAATCTTAAATAAAAAAATTCAATTCTGTTTTTTTTTAATGTAGAAAAAATAATTATTTCAAAAATTTAATGAAAAAGTAATATTTATGCTTCCAAACTTAAAATTTAAATATTTTTAAAATTTAGATATTTTTAAAATTCAAAATTTCCTTAAGTTTATTTTGTATTTTATTAAAATATAAATAGTAAATAAATTTTTTTATTCCAAAACCTTAAATTGAAAACAAAAATTAATTGTTTTTTATTAATTAGAAACAATAATTATTTCAAAAATTCAATGAAAAAGTAATGTTTATGCTTCTAAAATTAAAATTTAAATATTTTTAAAATTTAGATATTTGTAAAATTCAAACTGTCCTTAAGTTTATTTTGGATTTTATTGAAATATAAATTATTTTTGATTATTTGATTTCAAAAAATAGTAGATATATTTTTTTTATTCAAAAATCTTAAATTAAAACAAAATCAGTTTTGTTTTTTTTTAATGTAGGAAAATTAATTATTTCAAAAATTTAATGAAAAAGAAAATTTTTACAATATAAAATAAAACTAATTTTAAATATACCACGTGACACAGGAATGTGGAACCATCTTACCTTTATTTATAAACTACTAAATATATAGGGTGATTCATTAACAATGGACCATGGAATAAATATCTTGGTTGAACATAAAACACTTAAATCAATTTTCATGAATGAAATAAAAAAATTTTTTTGTTTTTATTTTGTGAGGCAGTACTGCATCTAAACTAGTGAGACAATATTCTTAAAAATATTTTTTCAACCTTGTGATTTTATTAACAAAAGAAGTTTTACTTCATTATTAAGTAGCGAAGCAAAGCGAAGGTACTTATTGACTGCAACCATCTGTCTGTCCGCTTGTACGCGAGTCTTTTCGTCTATCTCAGCGATAACTCGAGAACTGTTTCGAATTTTGGATTTCTATTTTCAGGAATCGATGGCTGGTTACATTAGCTTGCCCACATATTATTTTCAAAAACCTAAGTCAACCACAACCGTCTGTCTGTCCGTTCGTCCGTATTTTTGTCTGTCTTAGCAATAAATAGAGAACGGTTTCGAATTTTTTATTTCTGTTTTCAGCAATCGATAGAACGGTTTCGAATTTTATTATTTTCAGACCAGATAAAATCGTCGGTCAGTTCGTAGCTGAGGTACTCGGATACTGTTAGCTGGTTGGGTTTATTAAAAAGTGATGAAAACATAAAACCATTAGGAAAGGTGACATAGTCTTACAAATGCACACCACTGGATTAATAATGGAAACATTTTTTTTCATTAAAATATGCTCTTTTATATTTAAAATAAACCTGCCAAATTTCTAATCAATATATTTATCTATTTTAAAGTTATTAAATATTACCCTATAATTCAAAGAGTACCTAAATATGTTGGATCCCTCATTCCTTATATCAGGGTGTTTTATTTTAAAATTTAAAAACGCTTTTTGTTAATTATTTTGACACCATTTAATAATTTATTGTGATATTTGCAAAAGGCTTAAATACCGTATCAGTATAAAATGTGATAAAACAGAATTTCTAACCATTACTAGTAATATCTAAATTCTACGCTGCTGGTGAAAACGTAATTTTAGTATTATTCTTCAATGCACCAATATTTTCTTAATAAATGACTCTATTTTTATTTCCATAAAGTGAATGTTTTAAGATATTTTCGTTCGACAGTTGAATGAATTTAAATACGTTTCAGCCAAAGATTTTACAATCATTCCATGACCCATTATTAATAAACACCCGATATAGTAAATAAAATTGATTTTTTTTGAAACTAGTTCAATCAGACTTATTTGCTCGCGATTATAACAAAGTTAACTACAAAAAATAAAAATTAGGAAAAAGTTCAAAGTTATTTTAAAATTATTCCAAAAATTTCAAAATTATTTTCCCAAAAAATGGTTTTAACAGTAGCATATACAAAGTTAATAAAATTTGAAGTATAACTAATAATTCTAAGTTATTGTCTCTTTATTTTTAACTCTATACTTTTGGTAATCTTTTAGAAGTTGTCCGTACTATTAAATTTAGAAAAGAACACTCCTTTGTGTCTCATTAATACTCTTGTCTGGTCGACAACATGGAATGTTGGAAGAATTTCATTAAATACATTGTTTTTTTCTTTAAAGAATTGTCTTTAAGGTTCTAAAATTACGTTGTCTTTGGATCATATACAGGATGACCCGACTAAACCGAAATGCTCATAACTATATTATTTTATTATGGGGACAAGGTTTAAACATAACATAAATATAAATATAGCATAAATATAAATATAAATATAACATAAATATAATGTAATGAAATACTATGGTCAATTTAAAATTAAATTTTTATTTTTTTTTTAATTATATATTTTTTATTTATTTTTTTTTAATCTCTTAATCTCAGGTTTAGGTTCAAAATAGATTTTTTTTACATGGGATTAAATAAACAAATTGTCTTTTTCTTTAATTACTATTAAGTATTTAGCATTTTCTAAATCTATAATCAACTAGGTATCTATAAAATTATACTAAACTAAGCATTCATTTATCCTTCCATCCCTTAACCTAAAATTTTTTTTTGATACCCATAAACACTTATAGAAATCGAGTCCTGTAATACTGATTAACAAAAATAACTACTGTCACAATATTACTACTAATTTTAAATTGTTTATAAATAATTTACCCTTAGATGAACAAATACTGTCTGTCCAATTCTTCTTCCTCTTCCTTCCACTTCTTTCCAAAGTCTTGCCTCCTGCCTCTTCAAAATCCAATGAAACAAAACCCATTCAATTTGCTTATTTAATTAGAATTCTACCAAAACTTTCTATATAGGATCTATTTTTTTATAATTTTATATTTCTCTTAAAAATACCTTTTATTTAATCAAATTTATTTTTAAGCTGACATTAATATTATCTTTTTCAAAAATTTTCAAATTTGACGACCAATATTTTATTACTCTCTTGATTTTTTACATTTTTTGTACCAGATGTATACGTTTTAATTTAAAATTCATTTCATTACACTAAATATAACATAATTTTTTATTGTATAATGCTTTCATGATGTTAAGCAGATTTTAATAAACGTATTTCTAAATAATATTTTTAATTATATATCTTGACAATTTTATGAAAAAAGTCCTGTATTTCTGCTAAAGACTTTAGGACAAAAACAATATAATTTTTATTTAATTACCCCGTATATCCTGAAATAATTGTCATATCATAAGCTTATATAAAAAAATATTTCAATTCATATTCGATAAACTAAAATAAAGCTATTAGCATAAATATAATTCAGCACGTTTCCCAAAGTAAAAGGTTTTGGAAATAATAATAAAAAATAAACTTGCTCTCGGGGCACATAATGAATATTCGACAAAAAAATTGTACCTAAAGTTGTAAGCAAGTGAAGCTGTAAAAATTTGTTACAGTTTAACAGAAGTCCATTCCATAATCAAGGAAGAGTAAACCTTATCATGTAAAGGAGTCAATTCGTCATTTGGGAACCAGAATGGAACCACATGTCGTACGTTACAGGTAAACCATCATCAGGTCTAAAGATATAAACGTTCGCAAATAGTTATTATATACAAAAAATTAAAAAAAAAAACCAAACTTACCAATTAAAAATATTTTCAATTTTTATGATTTTTCATTACTTTTCAAGTACCATCATGCTTAATTTTATCTAATTTACCTTCTACCCTTAATGGGTCCTTCACTTATATGATTAATATTTCTTCCCTTGTTAGTACTTAATATTGGTAAGTTTGGTTTTTTAAATTTTTTATATTTAATAACTAATTGCGAACGTTTGTATCTTTAGGCCTGATGATGGTCAGTAACCGGAACTAGTTGCCTGCTAGTACTCTTTTTACAATTAAATTTTATAGTACCTGACTTTGTGCTTTATTACCTTAAACATTGGATCACATTTGAGATATGGACAACCTTTGGAAATTATTTTAAATGTTGTTGTAAACACACACAACTTGATTGACTTAATAAATTTCAACGTCCCCACAGGGAATTAATTAATAACAATGAACATGAAAGAGCATCAGAACACAGGGAAAAGTAAATTCTGAAAACTTGGGCGTAACATCGATAAGACCGCATGATTTAAAAGTTAAAATGATAGAAACATGACAAGTGACAAGTTAAAGGTGGGGAGGCAGGTGGTGGGAGAAGGTTATATAAAATTATGTGATTATAAGTAACCAAAATAGAGTAGTGATTATTATCCTAGATAGAAAACTTACCAGGTACTCCCATCTGGAAAGAACCATCAGTAAAGCCATGGCATCGCTCTGGAATATTGGAAGGGTGTGCGTCAAATCGTGGGGAATGAACCCTAAGCAGATTTACTGGATTTATCAAGTAGTGACAAAACCAATGGTCACATATGCCACAGTAGCCTGGTGGACGAATGCGCTCCAGTCTATATGTACTTCAGAGAATAGCTTACAGGCGCCATGTCATCTACCCCGACAGTGACAATGGAAATAACTCTGGGTCTTACTCCTCTCCATATACTATTGGAGCAGGAGGCCATAATAACCTCCTACAGAGCCGTGTCGGTGGCTAATCAAATCGAGGGGGACAAGGCTATGTGATCAGTCTGGACTGCTGCAAGAGTTGAGTACTCACCGTACTCACCATACTCTCGGAATGGATTCAGATGCACTCTCCTCCAGAACTCACATACAGAAGTCCTTTAATGTCCTTCTTATGAGAAAATAAGAATGGAAAAGAGGGAGCTCATCTTTCCATGGGCGGCTTATGTGCTATACACAGATGGTTCAATGACCCTAAGTGGTGTAAGAGCCGGAGTGTACAGCATAAAACCAAGAATTGTAAGAGAGTTGGTAAACCATCCTCCTCTTAATAAAATAATTTACAGACAGTACTGAGCTCCAACCAGCTGGACTCAAAGCTGGTGTGGAACTGAATCGAATCCTTAGATCGCACTGCTACCAGTAACAGAGTAACCCTAATCTTTCTGGGTTAGGTTAGACACGGTTGCAAGAAAATCTGCAGAATCTATGTTCATTGGACCGGAACCATTCTTTGGCATAGCCAAAGACATTATCTGGAAATAGGCCGAGAGGAAAACCCTCTAGCACTGGAAAGATATTCCCAGGTTAGCTCATTCTAAGGCGTTCATAGACAAACTATCAAGTAGCACCCTATTGCAGATCCTAGAATGGAATAGAAGTGATCTAGGCAACTTAATCGGACTGCTTATAGCTGTGTTACCATCTGAAGAAACTAGATCTGGAAATGAATAGGATTCGTACGTTTGGATTCATACAGCTGGAGCCTACCGAATTTAAGGAAGCTTCACCTAAATCAGCCATAGACTTCGTGAGAAGAGTTTTACTGTATGTGAACCACATTAGGCATTTGCTGACCGCGGTAGAAGGGAGATCTAACGCCGCACTCACATTGAACCTAACAAATGAAACTTCATAGAAAAAGGAGTTTAAAACAGGTGCGACTACAATGGGAAAAAATTAAGGAGAAAATGAGTAAAAACAGGAGAAAAAGGAAGTTGGATAAATTAAGAAATAAATTAAATGAATTGATTATAAAGCAAGGTATGGTTTTATTTCGAAGAGGCCGAGAACGCTGAAAGAGCTTCTCGGCTTTTTTTACTTTCGTTCGAAAAAAATTAAGTTGAAGCTTAGAGGCTCGGGACTAAATCTTGTGTATGTAGAATAAAATCTGTTTTGAAATATTTTTATGCGATGTAAACAATCTTATTCATTATTAATAATGAGGAGTTTAACTTGCAGTATTAAAGAACTAAAATCGATACAAAAATAATACATGATGACAGAAACAAAATGTTTTCATAAGAATTCAATAAACTTTCTAAAATAAATCGGTTGCAATTGACTGTAATAACAGAGTCAGTTTGGACTATTTCATGCAATTTTAAGAGACAATATCTCGCATTCAGAATTCCTACCGTTAGTACATTTGTGTAAGAAACATTGACAGAGTGAATAATGATTGTCCTATCCTATTCAGAATGTTCAATATATAGTGAAACTGCAATCGAGATGCTATTCCACAACGCCACGGTCGAGATTGAAATAGAATACGAATACCTACACGATCACAGCTGGATAGAATTCACATTGACATCATAAATTTCGAAGACGGTCAAAGAATTTGTGATTGTACAGCGAAGTGAAGATGTGTAGGTTTGAAACAAGACACATTTGGATATTGACAGATAAGTCAATTGATGTAATATGTAAAATAAATATTTTTATTAGAACCACCAATAAATTTTATTTTTTAACAGTTTAATTTTAAATATTTCATCTATAAAATTATAATAATTGTTACACAACTAAAGATATTAATTTATTAAACGTTAATATAACTCAAATAATGTAATTGAAGAAAAATCGGTTAAGAACGCCCAAGCTAGCATTGTCAAGACGAACTTTTAATTCGTAAATTTTAAAAATTTAGACCCCTATAACTTTTTGTCTTAATAGGCACAAACTTTTTGTCACACAATTTTCTTTTATTTTTTATGCTTATATTAATCCAAATCCAAAATCAATACTTTAAATATTGTACAAATTAAAAACAAATTAATTTTGGATTGGTAACAAAATTTCAAATAAAAAAAACGCTACATACAGACAGACATATATATGGAATTCAGTAACAAACTATTTTAGTTCATCGAAAATAGGCAATATACAATTATTGCGCTATTATTGTATTTTATAATTTATTTATAGAAATTCTGTTGCTATCTAGAGCTGGATAACAAATATAGCTAAAATTGAAGACACATATGTAAAGTTAAGTTTTAGGCTTAAGAGTTAGTTAAAAAAATCAGTGGTACCAAAATCCGAAGATTTTAATAATTATAACTAATGTGTAGATTATTTAGTATAATACTTTTTCAAAGTGGGTGGTAATGTAATAAAAAGCCGTAGCGTGGGATCATTAATATAAAATTGCGTACTACAATAAAAGCATTATTCTGTAATAAGATTAAAGTCATATTTAAAAATTTCATAAATAGAAAATAAGGAAAAAAGAAACTAGATACAAATATAATTTTTTAGGGTAAAACAACCAACCACTCGATATAAATTATTTTCATACCATCAATATTTTTTGCATGCAATTCTATAATTGAGGCCAAGGAAAAATAACTATGCTATAAACACATTTTTTTGCAACCCTAAAAGTGTCGAAATTAATAACAATATACTGATCCAGTTTTGGCACTGTCAAGTAAAGTAATGCAAATCAACAAAAAAAATGCTGAATCAACAAAGGTCCGAAAAAACACGGCGCATCGGAAATTTCTGCCCATAGTAACGGCGCGTGGCAGTTTTGTTTTGTGAAAAAAAAACAGCAATAAGTTGCGATTAGATTATGCACAAGCAGAATTTATTTAAATTAAAAGTGGAATTTTCAAGCCTCACCGTCAAGGGACTTCGGGCGAGATTTTAGCTTGGTATGTCGGCTAACTTATCCATTTGTTTTACTAACATTTTACTAGACATAAATTTTGGGTTTTTTTGTATGAATAATAAAAGGGAAAAGTCTCTAGTTTCTTTACCGTAAATTTGGGTAATAAAAAATAATATTTTTGGGTTAAATTATAGGGCTGAGTTTATGCCAGATATATATTGAGACTTTAGTCTTTAGGGTGCCATTATGCGGATGTATATTTTATAGGCGAAATTAAAATTTCGTGGCTCTAAAGAAATAGCCAACTTTGTGTGTTAAGTTCCTTTTGAACACATGTCGAAATCAGTATCCTTATTTATATATAGTTTAGTAGATGTAAAAATTCGAATGTCAATCATTTTTTATATGTTTGATCAGTCATAGTCAAATTCTTTAATCTCATTTTTTTGTTAAATTATTCAACTTTTTCCTTCTAATATTTTTTTTAATAAATCACGCTTAAAATTTCATTACGGTATTTTAATTTCTTCCACTCAAGGGGGAACAGAAAGAGGGGAACGTAAGGGCTCACATAAAAACCTTCCTCATCTCCTAAAATACTGTCTGTAAGGTGAAGACTCTCCAACACCGCGAGAGCACGAACTGCCCTTTCTTCTGAAAAGTGGTCGTTACGTCCCCATAGAGTTCAGCAAGGGAACACGTCCATTTTTCCAGGGCCTTGGTTAACGCTCAAGGCCGTAACCTTTTTCTCTCCCAGGAGAGTGGTGACAGTAGCGCTGCCGTTTTAGGTTTGTTATAGGTAAAGTCAGAAAATTCACTTAACAAATAATTTTACAACCTGTAGGTTATTATTAAAGGTTCACAACGAAAATAAATAATTGTTCACGATGATGACAAAAAATTATCTCAAAAGATGTGGGTTATTACAATTCTAAGATTTGCATGTTGATTGTATTTTCATAATACTCGTGATGTCATTTTATAGTTTGGAAGTTTAATATTTTTTATAGTTAGGTTTATTCTTTTCCTCTATTATATGATTTAAATTATTTTTAAAATTGATTAAACGTACGCATTCATGCGTAGTAACAACGACAACAGTACATTAGCATCAATCTCCGTTAAGCTATTTCAGCAATTTTCGATAAAAACCTTGTAAAGAAATTTTTATTTAATCTTGCTATATTTAATTGTTTTCTATGATTTTTCAAATGGTATCTTGATTGCTACCAAATATTGATTAGTTCTAGGTTAAGACCCAAACAATTTTGTTAAAATCAGATGGAAATGCAGCTTGAGTACAGCGACAAGTTATTCAGAGGGATTTCTGAGTTTACGACAACCAAGTTCAACTAACAGCTCAGCAATTAGTTGAACCTAGTGCAACATGTAAAACATGTTTGTCAGTAATTTCCTAATAAAATATAAATATTGCATGGGAATTGCTCGAAGAAACTTATAATATATTTCAATGTTAATCTTTGTAATAAACTAAATTCTTACTTAGATGTCATCATAGTAACAAACTCTTCTTAATTTATCTGTCCATCACAATCAATATCAGCTTCTCTAATCATCTCATCGGCCTCTTTTTCGGTTAATTTTTCACCGAGGTTTGTCAATAGAGGCAACAGACGTTTTAAAATTTCTTTGGAAACCTGCTTCTATAGCAACCAAGAGGATTTGGTCCACACAGTTTCGTTTTAATAAAAGCTGCCAAGTTTGATCGTTATTATGTCAACTATCCTTGGGCTAATTCCATTGTAGATAATCCATTCTAGCAGTTTATATATGACAGATAATAATGCAATATCCCTGTAGCTCATGCTGTTTTCCCTAGTTTTATTATGGTTATTAATTTAGTTTGCTTAAACTCTTTTGGGTGGTTACCAGTCTGCATTATGTCAGTAAATAAATTAGTCAGCCTTGGCTTTACATATTTTCCGCAGTCTATTAAGAATTCAGGGTTGATGCTATCGAATCCTGGTGCTTTTCCTGGTATGACATCTTTAATTTCTGCTTCAATTCCTGCAAGTGTTAACGGGTTCAGTTTCCTTGCCTCGTTCTTCAGATTTCTGAGTTCACGTTTTATCTAGATTGCGTGAGCTTTACCTTTTGGGGGCCGTTCCCTAGTGTTTTTAAGCATGAACCAGGCTTGACGGCTTGAGTTTATGCTTTTTACTGTTTCTGATCACTTTTGTTATCTAGCAGCGTCAATGCTATGTAGGAGTTCATCTGCTATTTCTTCATTGCCAGTTTCAAACAAAATTTTGATAGAGATTTTCGCTATTTTGTGACCATCTAGGAAATCCTCTAGGTATGCACTTTTTAGCAGTACTTATTATTGATCCAACAAATCTGTTATATTTTTGGGTCCCCGTATCTATTATAACTGGACGGTGCTGGCTGTGAGAAAAATCGTAGAGAACTTGTCTTTGACCTTTGTTACCAGTTGAGGTGAAGCATAGATCTAGATTGTTTTCTTACCTCCACGCTGCTGATTTAAATGTAAATCGGTCTTTGGAATCAATAGATTGAGTTTTTTGTCTTCAGTCCATTTTATCAAAGCGTCGCCGTTTTTGTCATAGTCCCTGTATTTTCATTGTTCGTGCTGTAGATTGCGGGATCTATTAAATTTCAAAATTAATTACACAGACCCACAAAAAAAAAGTTCATACCCAAAAGAATGACATATGTATTCCGATGTATTTTTCGACGCTGAATCCGATCCCGAGGTCAGAATTGGGCCTACACGTCTGGAATTTTCCCCACGGACCGAAAATGGCCTGAAATGCGGTTCCCGGGATAAGGCGAAGTCGACGCTGAATTTTGGAGCTAAAGCCGGATTTGTGCTCGAAAAGTTTATTGAACTGAAATTCCGGGTTTGGGTCCGGGAAAATGACTCCTTGGAGTGGAAAAATCCTGTTTTGGACGTCCCGGTCGCGACTGTGGTATTTTCATGGACTTTCAAATTCTGGAGCTGAGACTGGGTGTGAAAAGTTTGGTCACCTGAAATTCCCAGTCTGGGTCTGGGAAAATGGAAAATCATTTTTCGGACGTACCAGTCGCAAAAGTGGGATTTTCATGTGTTTTTCAATCCTGGGGCCGGAAAATAATATTTCGGACATACCAGTCATAACAGTGGTATTTTCGTATGTTTTTCAATTCTGAACCTGAGACTGTGCAGATATATACATGCATATATAGGCAGGTGAATCAAAACCTGTCAAGCACAGTCTAAGCTACAGGAATTAGTACATAAAAATCCCACTGTTGCGATTGGTACGTCCGAAATATGATTTTCCGGCTTAAATGGGACATTTTCCCGGACCCAAACTGGGAATTTTAGCTGACCAAACACTTTTCACACCCAGTCTTAGCTTCAGAATTGGAAAGTCCATGAAAATACCACAGTCGCGACCGGGACGTCCAAAGCAGGATTTTTCCGCCCCAAGGGGTCATTTTCTCGGACCCAAACCCTGAATTTCAGTTGATCATAAATCCGGCTTTAGCTCCAAAATTCAGCGTCGACTTTGCCTGACATGTAGGCCCAATTTTGAGCTCGGAATCGGATTCAGCGTCGAAAAATACATGGGAATATATATATCACTCTCTTGTGTATGAACTTTTTTTTGTGGGGCTGTGTTATCGTAAATACGTTGCGTGCCATCTATTTGTAAAATGTTCAAACTTCCAAGGCATCAATTCCTGTCACGTTTAATTTGTGTTAGTAAGTCAAAATTCCTATCAATTGGAGTAAATCCGTGATTATAATCTCGTTATTGAAATTAAGACAATATTCTTTTACATATCCATTCGGTTGACCTCGCCTGCAGTTTGTTAAAAATTGAATCTACATGAACTATATTTTACAGGAATATACCAAGATTTTTTTCTATTTCTCTTCATGACTACGGTAGGTCCTGATTTAAATGTTCCTGGTCTCATTAATCGTATTTCAGGCTTCCAGTAACGGAATTTGTGGATTATACCTCCTTATTGGCGGATTAGCGCCTGTAGGCGTTTGATCCTCATCTCTGTAGAATTTTCTACATTATAACTTGAAATGAGTCTAGACCGCTAGATTATAACTGACAGTTTATTATTATTTCTCGGTGATTCTGACCAGCACTGTAAAAAAACTATTAGCCTTCTATCTTACATAAACAAATATGATATTATATTATGTAGTAACAAAAATCTCAAATTTTATCCTCTGTATTTTCTATCTTTTTTTGTATTACTCCGGCACAAATTGATTTTTTAACCTTTATATTTTCTTCCTTATTTAAATTTTCTTTGATATTATTCGATCCATATTATTCTATTCAGATTCCTTCCATAATTTTAACTAGCTTTTGAAAAAATGTCTTCTTTTATACTTTTACTTTTTTTTTAATATTTATTTTTATAATTTAAACTATAAGTTGGAACGATATTTTAATTTGTTAGTAATTAATAATAAATTATTTTTATTATGGGTTCGTTCCACGAATAGAATTTGAAATATATCAACAAGTAAAATATTAAAGAAAAAAAACTGGACGTTAGTCTAATTGGTTTGTTAAAAACTTGTAGTCCCAAAAAAACTTGTAGTCCTAAAAATACTTGTAGTTCCAAAAACTCTAAAAAGTAACCCAAAAGTTTTATAAATTACCAGATTTCGTGGTCTTTGCCTTTGAAAAAAAAAATATAATAATAATATGAAATACATGAATGTTAGATCAAAATATGAAATATAAAAATAATCAAAGTAAATTAAATGTTAAGACAATCTATAAAAACAAATTAAAAATAGATTCTCTTTTTGTAAGAAAGAGCACCACAAACAACAGATAATTTATATATGTGACATATGTGAAAATATATTATAATTAAAACTTACCATATATAACGAGGGGAAGAAAGGAAATTTTCAATTTGCGACACAGATAATACAGAAGTCAATTGTTTTGACTGAAGAGGCAAAGAGAGAGAAATGTTAACATGGGAAAGACATTTTATAGTATTACCTAGAAGAGAGGGAGATCTTGAGAAGGGGTAACATGCGAGTCTGAAATTAAGATATACTGAGCTGAGGAATAATGAAAATACAGGATGGCACAGAAAAAAACGTAACAAAGTTCAAAAATGTTTTAAATTAATAAATAATTCCATCTCACATAATTACATCTCATATTTCCATTCCAAATACATTTGGAAGTAAATCTTACAATAATTTTTAAAAAATTAATGTCATCTGTTTATTATTTTATGTTCCAAAATTGTTTTGCTTGATTAATAAAAAAATTCTTTTAATCACTTTCGTCTATATCTTATCTCTTCCTTATTACTTCTATAACCAAAATTTTCTTTTAATATAATTTTCAAAATTAAATTTTTTATATTAAATTGTTATATAAGTAAGAACTATCATAATAATGATAATGACAATAATAGATTCATTTATATTATATTAAACAATTGTTGATTAATGATATCATTTTTCAGGAAATGTTTTTTTGAGTTATTAGACTTTAAAAATTTCTGTATTAATTAAAATTTAAAATTTTTCAATTCAACCAAAACTGAAAAAAACTGCATTATAATATAAGATTATATACTAGGGAAGCAGGGTATGCTTAAAAGATGATACGAGAATGGCAAACAATTGCTATTGAAAATTATGTAAAATAAAATACAAAAATCGATCAGTTTCAGCGTTTTTCATAGATATACGTATTAACGTCAAAAATGATTTATTAGATACTTTCAGACGCACTGTAAAATAAAATATCGGAATAATATCCTTATACTACATCAAAACCCATTCAAATGATAAACATTTCGCGTAAAAATATTTCTGAAAATAAATTATTCTATCTAGAAATACTAGATCCAGATCATTTCTGGAAATCAGCGCCATTTATCCAGGCATTTAACGTTATTAGAATTGAGTCAATAGAATTAGTCATATGAAGGTTGATTTACATTTCAAATGCAACTCAAATCCACTTTCATGCTTGAAGAACTCGTTGAATCAAAATTGTCTTTCATTTTGTTGATGTCGCGAGTATATCACGGAAAATTGGGTATAACTCTGTCTGTTTAAAGACAAAGATAAAAGATGTGCAGGTCGCGAAAATTTTCTTTTCGATATCGATTTCTTTATACCGTATGCATATTTTTCGTGATTTGAATTTTAATCAAATCTAAAAAGTTTTCTGTTCTTTGTTAGATAAACAAAACTAGTTTCGATATTATAGAGTCTGTCTCATATTCAGAAACGATATACCTGAAAAAGATTCTTTTTAGAAAAATTAAACTTTACTTATTATTAGCTATGCATATGATTTTTATTTGAAATGTTAATTTTTTATTTAATATTTTTTTATGTAATGCTTGTTTTTCTTATTTCTTTCTATTTTTCCTGTTCTTCATTATTTTTTCCTGTTTTGCCCCCTTTGTTTGTATTTGTCTATCTTCTGCTATTTTTACTATTTTTCCCCATTTCCCCTATTTTTACTATTTTCCCATTAAGTTGCCTATTTTCCTGATTTTTCTAGATTTATCTCTAGTATCCCTATTTTATCTTTTTCAATTTTTTTCTAATTTCCCAAATATTTCAATATTTTTCCATGGTTTTTCCAATTTTTCACTATTTTTTCCTATTATTCGCAAATTTTCCTATTTTTCCAGATTTTCTCTGCTTGTTATCTTTTTCTCCTTATTTTTCCTATTTCTTTATATTTTTTCTTGTTTACTATTATTTTATCCTTACTGTACCTATTTGTCCATATTTTCCACATTATTCGGTTTTTCAATTTTTTTCCCCCATGTTTCCCTATTTATTCACTAATTTCTCTATTTTTCCATATTTTTTTATCTATTTTTCCTAGTTTTTCTCATTTTTAATCAATTTTTTATTTTTTCCCTGTTTCTGACTATTTTTTCCATATTTTCCTACTTTTACATATTTTGCCCTATATTTTCTTACTTTTCCCTATTTTGCTATATTTTTTCACTATTTTTCCCAAAAATTTGCCCTGTTTGTTCCTAGTTTTTCCTATTTTGTCCATTTTTTTTCCATATTTTCCCCTATTTTTCACTATTGTTCCTATTTTTTTCTATTTTTCCTATATCTCTATTTTTTGATTTTCATTAATTTTTCCTATTTTCTTTGTTTCTTCTTATTTTTTCCTATTTGTCCTTATTTGTACTTATTTTTCCCTAGTTTCCCTATTTTTCTCAATTTTTTTCCATATTATCCCCTATTTTTTACTATTTTCTTTATTTTTCCGATATCTTACTATTTTTTGCTCTTTTCCATTAGATTTCCTTTTTTTTTATTTTACCTATTTCGTCCTATTTTCCTCATTTTGTCATATTTTCCTCATTTTGTCTCATGGTTCACTATTTTCCTTACTGTTTCCCTTTTTTTTATTTTTTCTTATTTACCCAATTTTTCCACCGTTTTTTTTTTTAATTTTCTAATTTTTTACTGTTTTTTCATATTTTTTCCAAATTTCCCTATTTTAACTATTTGCCCTGTTTTTATTATTTTTCTTTATTTTTCAATATCTTTCCCAAATTTCCTTGTTTTCCCTATTTTTTTCTACTTTTCCAAAATTTTCAAATTTTCTCTATTTTTTCGTTATTTCCCCCATTTTTCACAATTTCCAAAATGTCTGTTTTTCACCTAATTGCCCCATTTGTTCCTATTTTCCCATGTTTTTTCCCATTTTTCATTACTATTCTCTTTTTTTCCATATTTTCCCCTATTTTCAACTACTATCGCTATTTCTCCTATTTTTTCCTATTTTTCCTACATCTTTCTATTTTTTCTATTTGTTTTTATGTTTTATCGTTTTTCATTATTTTTTCCTATTTTATTTATTTTCACCCTATTTGTCCCTATTTGTTCCTAATTTGTTCCCGTTTTCTCTATTTTTGCCCCAAATATCCCATTTTTCTCTGTTATTCCCTATTTCTCTCTATTTTCCTTAATTTTCCTTGTTTTTTCTTTTTTTCTTAACAACATTGTTTTGATCTGATTTTTGTCTGCTGTAAATTGAATATGTGCCGAAATGTGACCGCATCTCGCACTCCGTGTAGGTACGAAAAAAAAGTAACCGCATCTCCAACCACTGACCGCATCTCGCACGAAACCAATTGATACTGTTTGAATAATCTGAATCTAGTTTTACGTGTACTGAAGTCTGAAATATTTTCAATAATGTTTTATTAATTCTTCTAAGTGTATTAATAATAAAATCAACACATTTATTATATTGAATTTGAGGATATAAAATTACACTTATGCAAAAAATAATCTTGTGTTATTCTATTAATAATATGTAACTTTACCATTTATGTTATAATTCATTTACTTTCACTTCTCATATTTGTATTCTTTAAATTCTTTTATCTGTAACATCTTTATACCTGCTATCTTCCGTCCCACAATATCTAGGAATGTGTAGCAACTGCACTAACGAGATTAAAATAAACTATAAGTGAATATGTTGGTCAACTGACAATATATTGTAATGAAATACTCTGTATGAGTTGTAATATAATTTTGGAAATTTAAAAGGAAATTTTAGGTATAGAATAAGTAAATTTTTTTAAAAATAATCAAGTAAGACAAATTTTTATTTTTGGGAAAAAACAGATGGGAAAAAAATAATAAATAAAGGAGTTGTCATTGAATTTTTTGTAAAAAATGTGTCACTTTATAACTAAAAAATTGTATGTAATGGATTTATCGAATTATATGTATACAAATTTAAAACATTTATAGTTTGATTTATAAAATAAGTATCAAAAACGAAAATAAGGTAAAAAGTAAAAAGGAAGACATTTTTTTCAAATATATGCAGAGCTGGTTAGGATCATGGAGAGTGTCTGGATGGAAGAAATCTTAAAGGAATAGTATCAGAAGAGATTTAAATTAAGATAGTATAAAGGTAAAAAAAGGGAGAAATCAATTTGTGTCGGAGTCATTGAACAAAAGGAAGTAGACAGGTTATATAGAATTTATTTATTTTGTTTAAATTTTTTTGTAATGTTTATTATATTTTTTTTAAATTTTATAGAACCCAGCCTAAATAAGAGATTCTGCCCTTAGTAAATCATTACAATATATGTCGATAGGTCTCTTTTTTGTGACAATCCAATTTGATTGTCGACGTTTAAAAATTACTATAAAATGTGACACATAGTAACTAAATATGTAGCCAACTATGTTACTAATTCTTTTAAGTGGCGTATATATACCTGAGACTGACTTTATTAAGGATAGTGCATTCGCTTATCATAATAGTTTATCTTGAATTAATCACAAACGAATAAACTCATTGGCAATATCAAGGGAATGTGTAAAAAAGCTTATAATACCATCCTTGACAAAGTGAATACTGTTTCTTCTTTTATTATAGGTAACCAATTTTGGCTATATTGGAGTGAATAATGAGTCTTGTATTTTTGTTCATTTAATAAGAGTGTAACGTACTTCGGTCGTTACGGGTCACTTTGGCACCTTGGTCCAGGTTTCGGATTGTCTCGGGCGCCTCCTTCCGTTTATAGTGTGAAGGCTACGGCACGGGCAGCTTCAGTGTAGAAAGAAATACTTCAGGGGTTGTATGGTATCGACAAGATCCTTAGCGGCCAGAAGTGCGGTCTTTGGTCTTTACTTGGCCTACTTAATTGAGTTACCTCGGTATTTGCTGCTGGGATGTTAAACCAAAAAAAAAAAGAAATGAAGTAAATAAATCCTCTATTAAATTAACAAAAATCCGGATGAAAGGTGTGTAACTCCCAGACAGGCACCACTTGCTTGGCTGGCCTTATATTCTATGCATCTCGCATTTCCATAATTTTAAGTTAATTCTGCTCCAGTGCCGTGCGCAATTTTATTTATATATTTTAATTAATACGGAAAAAAGTAACTTTGTTACTATCTGCCCTCGCTTCGTTACGCCCGCTCTCGGGCTGCTAGAGCTCATTTCCTGCCCTTGTGACACAATATACTATTGTACAATGGCAGTTAAGATATGTAGAAGGAGGACTGTGTAAAAGGTATAGTATATTAAGTCCAATACTTGGATTTCAATGTAATAAATAAAAATCCAATTGATAAAACAAAAGATAGAATCACCCTATAATTTTATTTCGAATAAAACGAGCAATATTATGTAGGTAATAAGATAAAACTCTAAGTCATGTACCACATAAATATAATTATCAAAAATTAGGGAACGGTAACTAGTTTTTGCTTACAAGCCATCTTCAGGCTTAAGATATGTACAATTCAATGAAGTGAATTAAGAATAAAAACAAACTAAAGCGTTTACCATAAAACGGTTGAAAATATTTGGAAATTTAATAGTTTAAATAATGATTCAGAGAGTAGGTTTTAATTCTAAGGTGGGGGGGGGGGTTAAGGGAAAGAATCATATGGGGAATAAAAAGGGGTGGGTAGAATAGATAATTATGGAATATGAAAAAATAACTAGGTAAATTAATATTAAAAGGAATTCTGAAATCTCTAGTATGGAGAACCCACACAATGAGGTTGGATAATTCCAACAAGGGAATCGTAAGGAAATTTAAAATTTGAAGGATCTTAGTAAGCACAGTATCCTCATGACATGTAAAGAGGGCACATGGCCTCCCAAGTTCGGTAAAAACCGGCCTCTTCAGAACATCAGGAAAGAGCCAACAGTTAGAAAAAGTCCACCTTGGGACTCGTAGACTTAGGGCAACTATGTGCCAAGACATGAAATTTAAAACTATTTGCTGTGATAAGAAGTACAAAATCGACTTAAGTCGCGTTAAGCAAGGCTGAAACATCACCGAAAAATGGAGGAGTGATATTTGACAGTTTGACACGAAATGGAAAAGAATTGGGGGTTAGGAGAGTGAGGGTATGGTTAACAATGAGTGGGATATATTAATCAACTAGAATTATGACCTAGTGAAATAAGTAAAATAGCCATTAACTAACAAACAATAGGGTTTACATGTTGTAAAATGGTACTATAAACTAAAAATTAAGAGGCGTTAGCGATCGAGTTTAGGTACTGGTATTGAGGAAAAGAAGAAGAAGAAGAGCCGAAAAGTAGAATAATTGACTAATGACATGAAAAATGACATGTAAAATGACATTTGACATGTCAAATGCTGTGTGTTGAAAGGTTATGAATGAAATAAATAAACAGAACCGAACAAAGATATAAAAGTAACAGATTTCAATAAATAATATTAAATTTCGATAAGTGCATGTACCGCTGTGGCAATTTTTACTTAGAGGACACTGTACTGGCTGCTTAGCAGAATTTCTAAGTTCAAAAGACCAGAATGAACACTAACAACTAAAAACTTTAAATTACAATATTTTAAAACTAATGACAAAAATTAGTCTTATCGTGGTTTTAGCTCGGCTATCAAGCTGTAAAAAAGTCTGTGGCTTGGAACATGCGACAGAGGTTGTCAAAAAGCAAAATTCGATTTTAGATTTTTAGTAAATTAACTACTATCAACGCTGGGTAAATTTTGGACCACCAGGTATTACAGAGAGTCGCCCTTCTAGAAGGGCGATGACAGACCCAGTCATACGCTACCTCGTCAGTAATAAAAATATTAATAATCTCGATATTAAGTAATTTTGGTACATCCGGTAGACAACACAAAATTATTAAATGACACACTTTTAAGTAAGGAAAATTATATAATTCGGACATTTAGCTAAATAAATTCTATTAGATATATGGTCTTATTTAGCTACCAACAATACCCGGATTTATTGGATATTTATGTTTTTTATAAAAATCCAACACCATTAAAAAAATTAGTTTAAATAAAAAATTTAATGCTGATAACAGACTTAATTAGAATATTATCCTCAAAAATAGTGAGGAATAGTTAGAAAACATTATTTCTTACGCAATTTTTTCTTAAAATTACCGCTATGAAAAAAAAAACATTAAAGGACAATATTTTAATTTTTAACATTTTCGTAACAATGGCAAAATTATTAAAAAGACAAAAAAACTAGAACATATGTAAAACGCACCAAATTTTAAACTATCCCCGGTATATTATTCTAAGATTTATTTCCAAAATATAAGTAACACTTATTTCAAATAGTAAAAGCGGGTTTTACTTTATCACTATTAAGAATTAATGACATAAAAAAAATCGGCTGTGTCACCTCAGAACTTTCCCGACTCGGCTGTAGAGAATAGGATTATTTTTATTACAAAATACTAAGCATGATATTAAATTAAGAAACAAATTTTAAATAACAAGCCGATGGTGAATACGTCACCTGAATTGATATTTCAATGTTAATAAGGACATAAGTGGGCGCACACTGCTACAATTAGAACCTCCTAAAATCATGGGTAAAAACTATTATGAATTCTGAAAAATGATTAATACAAAAGTTGTAATGAATTTTATGCTCTACAAATTTGCACTAGAACGTTTTGCACTAAAGCGCATTGTTTGTCTTCAAAATAAAAAAAAGATAAAAAGCCTAAATGTGTATATTTTTCGCCCTCTAGGGGCGAAACTATGGGGAATTTGAAAAAATATTAAATATAAAAGTTAATGGAAATTTGACACTCTACAACTTTGCACTAGAAAATATTGCACTAAAGTGCATTGTTTGTCCTCAAAATTTGGGAAAACTACTGAAAACCTTAATGCACATTTTTTGCGCGCCCTCTAGTGGCGCAAATATTGGAAATTAATGGAAAAAGTTTGATACAAGATTTATAGAAAATTTTATACTCTCATACTTTGCACTACTAAAATGTAGCGTTTGTCCTTAAAATTAAAAAAAAGTCAAAAAGTCATACATGTGTATTCAATCAATGTCGGTCTTGAGGACCTTAAACTGTACCAATTTAAACCAAAAACCAATAGCCGCATTCCAGACATACACCAACCCTTTATACCAAATTTCAGCTTGATTGGTCAAAAGGTTTGGCAGTTATCGTGGAAAATTATACACAGACAAACAGACACACAGACACACAGACACACAGACACACAGACACACAGACACACAGACAGAACTTCAAAATAAATATTTCCATCGATATCTCGATTTTTTTTGCTCGTTCACTATACTTTCCCTTTGATGGGACCGGGAAAGTAATATAACTTAATGAGAATTAACTATTAATAACTCTGAATCTACTTATTTTGTTATTAATTTTAAAATAAATACATTTTTTTACTAAACCGTTTGTTTTTTCACCTCATGATGTAAAAATCTTACTAAAGCTATTTAAAGGAAATAATCGATGAGTTATTACCGACATTCTCACTTTTCTAGAATTAAAAATGAATTAACTAGTACAGTTGTTCCACTTCGAATCCCCAGAACAACCCCTCCGAGAAGGTAGGTAAGTAGGTAAAACAATTTTTACAAGTAAAATCATTCTTCCCTCGGTCAACTTAAAGGACGCATTTAATTTAAGTATCTTCAAAACAATTATGGATCCTCAAGAAGGAGCACTTTCGCGATTGCAGCATTTGGAAGAATCTGTATACAAAATTAATAACTCCATGAAAACTTTGTCGGCTGAGGTTGATGCCATCAAGAATAATTTGCAGTTAATAAGTGAAATTATTAACAAATTTGTGGCGGAAAGTCGAGAGCTTAGTGGTAGTAGCAAATTTAAAGTTTTTGGAAAATTTGTTGAGGAGAGTTTGGGTACCATGCCACAAAATGAAGCGGAGAGTGCTGTTTTAGAAATTGTGGAAATTTTGCATAAACATAAAATTAAATGTGAAGTTTGAACATTTGTTGTTTGTTTGTGATTGAGTTTGTAGTGTTGTTCAAGGTATAAAATAAATTAGTTTATATTTATGTTTGTGTTTATTATATAAATTGCAATTCAGAATTTTTAGTTAATCATAATCTTTCATTTTATGAGAATAGTTAATTTTTAAAGTTTTTAAATCCGGGAGGCGACCACAAGAAACTACACATCATAGATAATTCATGAAAAATAAATAAAAAATGGACAAAAAACCATAAAAACGTCAATTTTGATAAATCGGGTTTTGTTGCCTGTAATTATATTAAATAATAAAACTAATGTTTCCTAAGAAGTATCTAAACTACCTTGTAAAAATATGTTTAATAACAAATTGATTAGAGAACTTCAAAGTACATTTTGAATTATTAATCAACCACTTTTTTCCTCAAAATTACTTCAAAGGTATATATTGAAATATTAATCAACCACTTTTTTCCTTAAAATTAATAATAAAAAAGTTATTAGCATAAAACAGTTTTTTTTTCAACTAAAAAAAGGACTAAAAACGGCATTTTCTTTAAAGAAACGTAATTAGAATGAAAATTAAACTGAGATGCTTATGTATCAAAAATCCAGGTCCGTGTTCAAAAAATTAAAACTGAGGTTGGTTCTACAAATAAAACTATATTACAGAAAACTTAATTTAAAAAAAAATGTTTTTTTTTTATTTAAAAAATTTTTAGAAGAAAAATTGTAAAATGGCAATTTTTTAGTAAATTTGAAACAATGTCAAAGTTTTTGAAACCAAACAATCTTTAACGTATCCCCGGTATGCGTGAAACACACCAAATTTCTAACTATCCCCGGTATATTATTGTAAGATTTATTTAAGCCAAAAAAAAGTCTTACACAATCACAAAACTTAGAAGAATTTAAAAATAAATAAATTATAAAATTATATATATATATACAGGGTGGAGAAAATTTAACTGATCACTTTCGGGATTTTGGTAACCGTTATAGATACAAAGTTGGATAAATGGGAAAAATGATACATGTTTTTAAGACCAACCGAATAATTTTTTCAAAATTAAAATATCAGATCCGGTTTCAGAGATATTGGAGGAAAAACGAAATTGACAAATTTTGTTTTATGTCTTTAACAGATTAGATGGAAAAAACTTTTTTTTTTATTAAAGGCCTAATATCGCTTAACATAGTGTAGCATTTTTTTACATAACGTTTTGTCTTTGAAGGGCCACGAGCATCTATTTTATTTTAAATACGGACCTGAACTTTTTATTTCATTTTGAAATCCAGATTTTTTTCTGTATCCAATCATGGAAAACACTTAATTGTTTTATTAGATTTCGACATTGAACTGTACTTTAAGAAGTACATAAGTACGGTCCTGTTTAATGATAATTTAAAAAAAAATGGACAAAAAACCCTAAAAACATTAATTTTGATTAATCTGGTTTTGTTGCCTGTAATTATGTTAAATAATAAAAGTAATGTTTCCTAAAAAGTATCCAAACTACCTTATTAGTGAAAATATAAAAATATTAATAACAAATTGATTAGAGGACTTCAAAGTACATTTTGAAATATTAATCAACCACTTCTTTTTATCAAAATTACTTTAAAGGTACATATTGAAATATTAATCAACCACTTTTTTATCAAAATTATTTTAAAGGTACTTTTTGAAATATTAATCAATCACTTTTTTCCTTAAAATTAATAATAAAAAAGTTACTAGCATTAACAGTTTTTTTTTTAAATAAAAAAGTACTGAAAATTGCTTTTTCTTTAAAGAAACGTATTTAGAATTAAGTTTTGTAATGAAAAACAAACTTAGATGCTTATCTATCAACACTCCAGGTCCGTATTCAAAAAATTAAAAATGAAGTTGGTTCTACAAATAAAACTAGAGATTTAGAAAAATTGTTTTTTCTTTTATTTTAAAAAAATATCAGAAAAAATATAGTAAAAGGACAATTTTTTAGTAAATTTGCAACAATGGCAAAATTTTTTAAAACAACTTTAACATATCCCCGGTATGTGAAACACGCCAAATTTCTAACTATCCCCGGTATATTATCGTAAGATTTATCTAACTCAACCTGTAAAAAAAGTTTTATACAATCACAAATTTTAGTAGGTATCCAAGAATTTAAAAATAAATAAATTTTAACATTTTCAACAGTGTCACCCCCTTAGTATGCACCATGTGGGAAACTTATTTATTAAGGGTTTATCGACAAAAAGTTATTCTTGGTAAAAGTTTGTGCATCCCTTAAAAGCCAACATGCACTAACAAAATAAATTAAGACGTAATATACGAGGAGCCTTCAAAAATTTGTTTTTGAGACAAGAATAAAGTACCCTTATTTTGAAAAAACTCGAAAAATGTTATTTAGATAAGTTGATCAGCATTAAAAATACGTACAAATTTGAAGTCATTGCCATCTAAGTGAAGTTTTATTTTCTTTTTCCATTTTTTCCATTACTAAAACGATACATAGACAACATCCTGTATAAGACGGTTTATTTAAAAAAAACTGTAATATTACAAATTACACACCTATTGTGTTAAGCACGGTCAATTTTTTTGAAGAGTAAAGTAAGTTTTTGGTGCAAAGTTATTTTTATTTAATGTATAATGTATATGACACCTAGAACTGATCAAAATTATACAGTATTGTAAAAAAAACTTAACATTCAACAATATCAAATCACAAAACATCAAAATAAAATAAGTATTTCGGCACAAACTCATTGATTTTTTTGTCCAAAATTATTATTTATGAAAAAATAAAAATTCACTTAGAAGGCCATTACTTCAAATCTAGATGTATTTTTTAATGCTGAACAACTTTTCTAAATAACATTTCCCGAGATTTTTCAAAATAAGAATATTTTACTCTTGTCTTAAAACCAAATTATTGAAAACTCCTCGTATATTAGGTGTGTTTTACTATATTTTTTTGGTGCATGTTTGTTTTTAGGTGATGCACAAACTTTTACCAAGAATAACTTTTTGTTGAAAAACCCTTAATAAATAAGTTTCCCATATAGTACATACTTTGGGGATGACACTGATATACAGGGTGGGGAAAATTTAAAAGATCACTATCAGGATTTTGTAAACCGTTATAGATAAATAGGAAAAAAGATGCGTATTTTTATGACGAACCGAATGATTTTTTCAAAATTAAAATATCAGATCCGGTTTCAGAGACATTGGAGGAAAAAAGAAATTGACGAATTTTGTTTTATTTCGTTAACAGATTAAGATGGAAAAAAGCTTTTTTTATTGAAGGCCCAATACCGCTTTGAAGTTCCGCGAACAGCTATTTTTATTTTAAATACGGACCTGATCTTTTTATTTAATTTTTGAAATCCAGATTTTTTCTCTATCCAATCATGGAAAACAGTTAATTGTTTTATTAGATTTCGATAATGAACTGTATTTTAAGAAGTACATGAGTACGGTCCTGTTTATTTTTACGCTAAAAATATGTGTACAAGAATTATAAAATGTGTTGAACAAGGGGAGGATATTTTTAGCAATTCTTACAGAATTAATGTAATTGACAATAACTGTTTAGTTTAATATAATGAAATTTCTCAAAATTGAAAAAATCAAAAAAATAGAAAAAAAAGACGAAGAAAATCGAAAAAATTGAAAAAATCGAACAATCGAAAAAAATCCAAAAAAATTGAAAAAACATACGAAAACAATCAAACAACAGAAAAAAATTAAAAATAATCGATAAATATCTCACCATAAAAAATTTTATTATTGATTTTTGAAAACAAAAAAAAAATCTGTGTGTGTACGAGAAAAGTCAAAAGAATATAAAATTGGTTCAAGAGGAAAGTACTCGTATTTAAAAAAAAAACAAAAATATTTTTTTTGGAAAATTGGTTTGAAAATGTTAGAAAGCGTTTAATTTTTTATGTGTATGTAAAAAATGAGCATATTAAATTACGTTAAATCTTAATTTAACTAAAAACTAAAAGACTTGTCGACACCAATTTAAAATTTTTCCACAAAAATATTGTATTGTGATTTCATATTTGGCCGTACATACGTTTTTTAACAAATAAAATTTTTCTATATTTTTTTAAAATAAGGACAAAAATTTATATTTTTGGTTTTCCCTCCTTCATTGTATTTTTTTATGATATAAATTTTATATCTTGTTTAAGTTTTACCAAGAATAATATTTTCTCAAAAATCAATAACAAAAAGTTTTTCCATATGGTGCAAACTTTTTGGGACACACTGTATACAGGGTAGCGAATACTATTGGGATTTGGTAAACTGTTATAGATATAAAGTTGATTAAATGTGAAATGGGGATCTCAAAGATGAAATAAAATGTTCAGGTCCGTATTTAAAAAAGATATCTGAGGGTGAGACGAAACTTTGTTTTAAAAAATTGAATACGTTATGTAAAATTATTTCTATCTTTTTCCTTTTAACAAACTTTGAATCTATACCGGCTTACAAAATCTCAAAATAATGTTTAATTAAATTTGCGCCATCCTGTATATTATTAAATTAATAGGAATATTTCATATAAACCAGATTTTTGGTTAAAAATGATCGGTCCGAGCTGAATTAATATCTGGAAATTTAATTTGTAAATTAATCTAGTTGAGATGAAAAATAATGTATGATTTAATTATTGGGCATAAATATTAATTTTGATTATCAGAAAAAAATATTTATTAAAAAATTTATACAATTTTGAATCATTAATTCAAAAAATGATTTTAAAAATCATATCTACAAATTTACAAAATTATTTTCCTAATTACAAATAAAATGATAAATATTTTAAAAGATCGTTTATGATGATAAATATTTTAACGATCGTTTATGAGTGTAGAAAACATTTTTTTTTTTGGACACACTATAAACAGAAAACGGTTTCACCCGTTACGATACTTTACGGCTTATAAACGTTTTGTAGAGTAATAAATTTAGTTTATAGACTCAGATATAAAGAACCCATAAATGATAAGAGCAAAGAAGTTAAAGTATGATTGAAAAGGTAAAAGTTTTCTTTTAGTTTTTATTTTTGTAGTGTATAATCGACTGTTTAGAAACATCGGTACGAAAACCAACTGAACCTATTTTACAGGATTTATTTAACCTGTTTAGAGTACAAAAAATCAAACACAATGAAATACTTAATTACTTGTACTCCTTATGGTGTTTTGGTGGACGAAAAACTGATAAAAGTATAGAAGAGTCCGATTTTTCAAAAATATGATAGATAATCACGACATCTATAGTAGGTTGATGGGTATCAACCGAAATAGTCACTTAATAGGATCAGATCAAACTCCCTAGAAAAGTTACTAGATTTTCCCCCAGATTGACCTTGAGACCCACCCAAGCGAACCCGCCCAGCATGACGCAGCCACCTGTTCGCTTTAATCTTCTATAACGAATAATAAAACTCAAAGTCATACCACATACATTTATTAACCAGTTTAAAACTGGGGGCGACATGTTTCGGCCATAACGATGGCCATCATCAGGCAGTAAATAAATCGGCTGTGTCACCCCAGAACTTTCCCGGCTCGACCGTAGAGAATATGTTATTTATTATTATTATTTTAATTACAAAATACTAAGCATTACATTAATTTATGAAACACATTAAAAATACAGAGCCGATGGTGAATACGGCAACCGAATTGATATTTCAGTGTTGATAATGACATAAGCTGCGCATGCGCACGCGCACGTTGTATATCACACTGCTACAATAACTAATCTCCAAAAATCATGTGTGAAAACTATTGGTAATTCGGGAAAACTTTCATACAATAGTTGTAGGGAATTGTATGCTTTACAACTTTGCACTGAAACATTTTGCACTAAAGGAAATAATTTACCTCCAATTTTAAAAAAATGGAAAATCCTAAATATGTATTTTTCTCGCCATCTAGCGGCGAAACTATGAGGAATTCGATAAAACATAACATAAAAGTTAAAGAAAATTTGATGCTTTACAACTTTGCACAAGAAAATTTTGCACTAAAATGCATTGTTTGTCTTCGAAATTTTAGAAAAAAACTAGATAAAACCTACATACACATTTTTTACACGCCATCTAGTGGCGCAACTATTGGAAATTCTCAAAAAAGTTTGAAACAAAAGTTATAGGGAATTGTATGCTCTAAAACTTTGTACTACAACATTTTGCACTAAAGTGTATTTTTTGTCCTCAAAATCAAGAAAAACTAGATAAAACCTACATACACCAATTTAAACCAAAAGTGGTCGCATTCTAAGCACACACCAATCCTCTGTACCAAATTTCAGCTTGATTGGTCAAACGGTTCGGCAGTTATCGTGGAAGATTACACACAGACACACAGACAGACCATACGCTGGCAATGGTTTCAATCTTCTTGGGGGACCTCAAAATGGATATTTCCATTGATATCTCAATTTTTTTTTGTCCGTTCACCTTACTTTCCCTTTGATGGGTCCGGGAAAGTAAAAATTGAAGAAAATTCAATATGATGGTATGAAAACACAAATCACATTGTAAAAATTGATAAAATTGGTAAAAAATGTAAAAAATTAAAACTGTGTTGAAAACTTTAACCAATAACAATTATACTCCCATCTGGAGGACTAATAAAATTAAGTTAACATCGAAGTGCATCCTACAATTAACACAAAAAGTTAAAGAAAAGTTAGAAAATTTACAATTGCTACCTTGGGGCAGTTAGATGTAAAAAATTTTTTTTTCATTTTATTTTTAATTTTTTTAACATCTAACTGCCGCATGGTATCAATTTAAAAAATTGTAAATTTTCTAACTTTTCTTTAACTTTTTGTGCACTTCGATGTTAACTCAATTTTATTAGTCCTCCAGATGGGATTATAATTGTTATTGGTTAAA
Organism: Neocrepidodera transversa; assembly: GCA_963243735.1. Classification (NCBI taxonomy): domain Eukaryota; kingdom Metazoa; phylum Arthropoda; class Insecta; order Coleoptera; family Chrysomelidae; genus Neocrepidodera; species Neocrepidodera transversa. Next base: position 10,021,865 of record OY725338.1, read on the forward strand.
GTTTTCAACACAGTTTTAACCCTTTAACTGCGGTTGTCGTATATAAATGATTCTTAAAAACTATGCTGTGATGTGGGCATCTTAAATAAACAATTTTGTATATTTTGTTATTTCCCTGTAAATTTTTACAAATTTTTACATATTTTACAATTTTGTACAAAATTTAGAATTTTCGAATAGTTTTTAATTTTTTTTTTGAAACTTTTGACATTTTTGAAATATTTTTAATTAATCGAATAATTTAACGGTTTTTGAAATTTTTGATATATTTTAGGAATTTTTGAATATTTTGACATTTTTACTTTTTGAAATATTTGTAATTTTCGAAAAAAATTGAAAAATTTCAAATTTTTGATATATTCGATATTATCTTGAAATTATCGGGTTTTTAGACATTTTTATTTATTTTATTTTTTGAAATTTTGAAATTTTTTGATATATTTCTGTAATTTTAGAATAATTTTTTTGTTTTTTGAAATGGTTAAAATTCTTGTAATTTTTTAAATATTTTTGATCAATCGTACAATTTTATGTTTTATGAAATTTTTGATATATTTTATAAATTTTCAATATTTTAACTTTTTACTTTTTGAAAATTTTATTTATTTTTTTTTTAATTTTGGAATTAGACATATTTTCGAAATTTTTGAATTTCTTAAAACTCAGTTTTGTTTTTAAATTTTTGCAATTTATTACAATCAAGTTTATTGATGTTTGATTTAAATTAACTCAAAATTCCACTGATGCCAAAATATTTTAATGTATTTTTCAATATTTTTGCTCCTGGAGCGTTCAAAAATTTGCCCGCCGTTAATGGGTTAAAGTTAAAGAAAAGTTAGAAAATTTACAATTTTTTAAATTGCTACCATACGGCAGTTAGATGTTAAATTTTTTTTTTTCATTTTATTTTGAATTTTTTTTAACATCTAACTGCCGCATGGTAGCAATTTAAAAAAATTGTAAATTTTCTTTAACTTTTTGTGCATCGTAGTTCGATGTTAACTTAATTTTATTGGTCCTCGAGATGGGAGTATAATTGTTATTGGTTAAATTTTTCAACACAGTTTTAATTTTTTACATTTTTTACTAATTTTATCAATTTTTACAATGTGATTTGTGTTTTCATACCATCATATTGCATTATCTTCAATTTTTTACTGCCTGATGATGGCCATCGTTATGGCCGAAACATGTCGCCCCCCAGTTTTAAACTGGTTAATAAATGTATGTGGTATGACTTTGATTTTTATTATTCGTTAAATAATTGACCACATTTGAGCTATGGATAATCTTTTGTTCTTAATCTTCTATATTTCTAATTAAAAAAAAAGCTTGTCTTCGCTGATCTGTAGACCTCTATAGATGTCTGTAGACCTCTGTAGATGTACTTCAGACGTCTACAGAGGTCTACAGATCAGCGAAGACAAGCTTTATTGTAAATTATAAATATAGAAGATTTAAAGCTGACAGGTGGCTGCGTCATGTTGCGTCAAAATGGCGAGAGGTCATGTGCTGGCCACATCAGATTTTTTCTTAAATAAATGGATGACAAAATAGCCATTACAGTCCAAGTTGGTACTATTTTATTTTAATATTTATATTCATTTGATTCCTCAACAAAGGAAGCTGATCCTTCGATGCTTTGGTTTGATGTTAACACGTCGACCGTCTAGTGATTCTTTCTAAATATTTATGGATTCGTAATTCATATTTGTTTAAATTGTATTCAATTAAAAGTAAAAAAACACATTTTTTATTTTTTTACTTATAAAAGCGATTCTACAGAATTTTAAAACCGGTTTTCTGTCGTAATTAAATGCTTCAAGGAACACTACAAAATTAAATCTATTATAAAATAACTTGTTTCCTTTTGGGGTCTGTTTTGCTAATTGAATATAGGCACTGGAAATTTCTAAATCTTCGTAGAAAAGTTTCTGTTACTATTATATGAAACTCAACAATAAAGAAAACCTTATGAATAAACAAACGTTCTTATATAAAATGAAATATTTCTAACATATTTTGTCAACTGTATACAAAGTAAGAAATACAAATAAAAAAGCAAACAAAAGAAAATGTTAACATTATTATTGCTTTAACAAAACAAAACGCAAATACTTCGCATTTGATTTGAATGGAAATTATTATGAGAAAGAAACGAGAATATAGAAAAAAATTTAATTAAATCAAATCGACAAATGGAAAGAATTGAATAAAAGTATGTTTGTACGTTTTGTTTTTTAGACAAGAGGCTTCCAAACATTTTTTAATTAGGTTAGAGTTGATTAATAGTCGATAGGTCAATGGACGACTACATTTAAAAACAAACAAACAAAGGCCCATTAAAATTAATGAAAACTAATATTTTTGTATTTATAATGGGTAACGAAATCGTAATAAGTGATCAATTAAATTTTGACACCTTGTTTGTGATTTGTGAAGAAATTTCGTATATTTTCCAGATTAACTAAAAAATTCAAATAAACATTTTTATATTATTTTAAATCTCAAAACTATTTTTAAATATACTTTTTGCAAATTTCTGTAAATCATTTCCGATTTTCACTTTGTTTATAATTTTTAAAAGAAACAAATCGCTTTGTTACTTAAGGCGGCGTTGGCAAATTTTTGAACATATAAGACGCACTATCCAGGCAATAAATATATGTGGATTTGCTTTTATAATGTTCTAATGGTATTAAATTAGTTCCTGAATATAATTAAAAGAGAAAAAAAATTAAGAAAATGGAAAAAACAATGGAATTGTGAAAATTTAACCTAAAAAAAAGCATCTAAAATCGCTGTAAAAACTATTTCAGGAACTAGATTATATTCCCATTAGAGACAATACCTAAGAGATCTTTCATTTTTTGCTCTCATTTACAAGTCTTATTTGTTCAAAAATTTATAATTTGAACCATAGAGCATCACCAAAAATATATCAGAAACCTGTTATTCTGTCAATTTTCCAGTTCGTGTTTTTTTTTTTCCGGGACCGTTCTTTGCAACCGGATTCACTGCAGCCTCGTGGGCTTATTGCGTTATCTCCCGTCTTTTGTCTACTGCACCCAGTCCATCAACCTTGTTCCCTTACAAACTAGTACAGGGAACAAGGTTCTTTAATGGCTGTTTGTAGTAGTCTTCTGTATCCTATAGATGGCGCCACCTGCAAAATGATTATTTTGGGGTATATAATTCATGTCTTCGTAACGCAATGCTGCCGTCATATTTTTAAGTAGCAGAAATACGGAAATTCGATATTTTAATAGAAAATTAATGTCTTTGTTCCAATATTTTTAAAATGCTGCTAAAATTACTATTTTAGTATAATACTTAATGAAAACTAGGTTTCTTTTAGAATTAAAATTATGGTGATTAGATTTCAAAGTACGAAATTCGGGACGCTGTTTTTAAAATTTTTTTTACAATAATTAAAATCGAAAAAATTTGAAAAAAAAGGAAAAAATTTAAAAAAAAAAGGGAAAAAATCGGAATAAAAATAAAAACAAAAACTTTCAAAAAAATTAGAAAATATTGGGAAAAATGAAATTGTACAATACTAAAAAAATGAAGAAATCACAAATCCGAAAATAAAATGCTAAAAATCTCAAAAAAACGAAAAAAAACGCCTAAAAAAACGCAAGAAATCGAAACATTCACAAAAAATCGTAAAACAATAGAAAAAAAACCGAAATAAAATCACAAAAAAATTACAAAAATATTGCAAAAATTCAATTAAATAAAAAAAAATGAGAAAACAAAAACAAAAAAAAAGAATAGAAAAACAGAACAATGAGAAAAAATGAGGAGAGATTAGAAAAATTGAAAAAATAAAAAAAAAAGTAAAAAAACAAAAAATCATAAAAATGAAAAAAAAAATGAGAAATAATTAAAACAATCGAAAAAAACTGAAAAAAAAACAGAAAAAATAAAAAACTGAAAAAAAGAAAAAAATTGAGAGAGAAATTAGAAAATGAAAGAAATGAAAAATAAAATTATAAAATATTATCATAAAAAATCAAAGGAATAAGAAAAAATGAGAAAAAATTAGAAAACGAAAAAAATTGAAAACAAAAACAGAACAATAAGGAAAAATTATAAACAATCGAAAAAAAAAGAGAAAAATGAGTGAAAAGCGAGGGAAATCGAAACACATTGCACAAACCAAAGAACAACCAAAAAACAACTGCGTAACCATAAAAAATGAAAAAAATCAAAAAAATTGATAGTAAAGTAAAAGCAAAAAACAGAAAAAATAGGAAAAAAAATTTAAAAAAAAAACAAAAACTGGAAAAAATTGAAAGAGAAATTAGAAAATATTGAGAAACAAATGAGAAATAAAATTGTAAAATTCGGAAAAAAATGAAGAAATCACAAAACCGGAAAAAACCGCTAAAAATCGCATAAAAACGAAAAAAAACGAAAGAAATCTAAAGAGTTCACAAAAAATCGTAAAAGAATAGCAAAAAAACCTCAACAAAATAATCACAAAAAAATGACAAAAATATCGCAAAAAATCAATGAAATAAAAAAAAAATAGAAAAAAAAACGAAAAAAAAAAGAATAGAAAAAGAGAACAATGAGAAAAATGAGGAGAGATTAGGAAAAATTGAAAAAAATAAAAAAAAAGTAAAAAAACAAAAAATTATAAAAATGAAAAAAATGAGAAATAATTGAAACAATCGAAAACTGAAAAAATCGGATAAAAAAAAAACAAAAAAAGTAGCAAATAATTGCAATAATCAGAAAGAAATGAGAAAAGATTAAAAAACGAAAGAAAAAACCACAAAAACAGAAAAAAAAACAAAAAATCAGAAAAATGAGAAAAATCTAGAACAAATAAAAAACCTCTCTCTAAAATGATATATGAAAAAAATTGGGAAAGTAATTAATTTTAAAACAAAATTTAAATTTTGTTTTTTGGATATTTACATTTTAACCCTTTTGGTGATTAGTTCTGAAATAATCATTTTCTGATTTTTTGTAACTAAGAAATAATTTCCACAAAAGTGGTACTGAAAAAAATCATTCTAATATAAAACAAATCGAGGTTATTTATTTGGAGAAAAGAATTAAAAAAAAAAATTGTTTACTATACAAATCAGGTATAGATTTAGATAAAAATATTGAAAATAATATTAAAAGATACCATTCATAGGCGAGTTTATATATCGGATTATAGGTCAGTAGTTTTGGGCCAGGCAAGTTTAATGGTGTCATAAAAATCTTCAATTTAGGTACCTGATGGTCAGTAATATCCCAAATTCACTCAAAATTAAAACTATTCGGCGGTCGTTACATCTGACAACTAAGCAAGATTATTGGAAGATAATAAACATTTAATTTTTTTCGCAGAAAGTACATCTAATCGCCATCTATCGAACATTTAGTTAATTAATAGTTTGTGTTATGAAAATCATGGGGTGCTAATTCCATCTTAATAATAAATAATTCAAATATGGTCAAAATTTTAATAGCACTGTATCATTTTACGTTAGAAAAAAGTTATTCATTGATCTAAGGAAACTTATAAAAAAAAAATAATAAAAAAGTCTATATTTAATACTAATCCCTAACATACAAATCATCCCTAATAATTACGTTTCTATAGAAAATCGAATGTTATGTTCACTTCATTATAAACCATTGAATAGATAGGCTCCATCATTTTCCACGATGACACTTTCATTTCAATGAATTTCAATAGGTATTTCCTATTAACGCTGAAGTAAATTACGGTTGCCAAATTTGATGTTCAAACAGTGTGACACAAAAGCTGTTTTCCTCAAATAGCGTTACTAGTCATTTCCGATTTATACTTCACTACTACGTAGTATCTCATGTAAATTATAATAAATAATATTTAAACAGGAAATATTATGATATGAACTAGAGATTATAAATTTTGATTATAGTATATTAAATCCTCGGCCTTAAAAAATATGTATGTGAGTAAAATAATTAATTGTACAATGCGCAAATTCTACGTATCTATATCTGAGTTAAGGTGAATTTCCACTCTGTGATTTGCTATCGCAGGATTTGGCGAATTTAATCTGCGCGTACGCGCCGAATTAATGTTTTCTGGACGTATAGTAATTCGGTAGAAAGCTGCGACATCGCAGAAAATTTGACGTTGATCCAAATTATTCGCGATATCGCGAGCATTTTGAGGTTACTAAAATGTTCTGCGAAGTCTTCACGGAACTTTAACCAACAAGTTGTCAAAGGTTGTTGGGGACATCCTTAAGTAATTATGATACTTGCTCTCGTCATTCAAACTCATTTCCTTTATTAAGGTGTTATAAGCATCATATTGGCTTCTTCGTTGGAATATGTCCCTGCCATCGCAGGATTTGGCGATTTTAATCTGCGCATGCGCGAAGTTTGCGATGTCGCAAAACCCGTTTCCATAAAATCGCGGAAATGAACGATAATGTTACTAAATATAACTAAGGATTTTAGTATTTTTTAGTGCGTTCTTCAGCTCTTCTGTTTTTGACAACTGTCAAACTTCTATTTGTGTTTTCATCAATTTGATTACTCTACGCGTACTTTATAATAATAATTAATAGTACTGGCATTCTTTGTGATGATGACTCCTGCTGATGAATATTTTCTGTACATGAACTGGCAGAAGGATGTTGTATTTTTAATATACATTCGAAACCAAATGAAGAAAAGTTAATATGAGATTTTGATAACTCTTCGATGCTGCAAAAAAGTTAATTTTAACATCGTAAAAATATAAAATTGAATTTTATATTACATCGTAATAAGATTCGTATATTAGGTACCTTGTTAAATTCGCCCGTTTCTCAATTTTGGGTTTCTTCCATGAAGACTTCGCAGGATATTTTCAAATTTCTAACCTCAAAATGCTCGCAATATCGCGAATAATTTGGATCAAGGTCAAATTTTCTGCGATGTCGCAGCTTTCTACCGAATTACTATACGTCCAGAAAACATTAATTCGGCGCGCATGCGCAAATTAGAATCGACAAATCCTGCGATGGCAAATCGCGGAGTGTAAATTCACCTTTACCCAAAATTTACATTTCCTTTTAGCACTTTTCTTCATTTGGTTTCGAATGTATATTCAAAATACAACATCCTTCTGCCTGTTCATGTACAGAACATATTTCTAAGGAGTCATCGTCACAAACAATGCCAGTAATATCAATTATTATTATAAAATACGATTTTTTTATCGTTACAATTATTCTTGTGTTTTGGTTGTTCTTTTTTTTTTGGTTGTCAAAATTTTTTCTCGTCTTTTTCTTATTTTTCTGATTTTTCGTTTTTTTTTTGTCGATTTTTCTCATTTTTCACATTTTTTCATCATTGTTCTTTTTTTCTTTCTCATCTTATTTTCTATTTTTTTCTCATTTTTCTTATTCTTTTAATTTTTTTGCGATTATTTGCGTTTTTTTTCTCATTTTTTTGAAATTTTGTTACAATTTATTTCAATTCTTTAAAATTTTCATTTTTTTTTAAATTTTTTGTGTTTTCTTTTGCTATATTTTTCGATTTCTAACGGTTTTTTGCGTCGTTTTTGTTTTTGCGATTTTAAGCGTTTGATTTTTTTCATTTTTTTTCCAAGTTTTCTGATTTTCCTTAAAAATTTTTCCTATGTTTTCTATTTTTTTCTCCAAAATTAATGTTTATTAGATTTCGCTTTTTTAACTTCTTTAAAGCTACATAAAAATATTGACTGGTAATCATTTTCATTTATAGAGTAAAGTGTCTTTTTTCTTCATTTTTTTTCTTCAAAGTTCGAGATGTAAAAATTAGATGGTTTATTTTATTTTCCGATCTACGATATAAACGAGTACATCTGATGTACTGCTAGTCACGGCGAAAATAAAAACATTACAATTTTCTTCTTTTCTCATGTTTACATCTGGCCTCTATTTAATAAGGAATTCAGTTCGTATATACTGCCATCTCTGAACAGTATTATCAAATAATGTAGATATTTTTAATTTTTTTTTTTTTTAATAAAATATAGGTTTAAAAAAATTATAAATATTTTTTCCAGGCAAATTTGATAACAAGACTTTTAAGTGCCAATTTAAAAATTTTACATAATACGTCTCCATTGCTCTAAGCAAATAAATAATTAAAAAGTAATTAAAAATAATATTAGAGAAAAGCATATAGTATTTTATATGGAAAGATAGAAGTATATAAGTTGGAAATATCATAAAAGAAGTTAAGTAAATGAAGAAAGCAAATTTTGATAAGAATTAAGATGAAAGTAATAGTAAAGAAAATATAATTATGTTGAATAGAAAATTTTTTGAGTGACTTTATATTTTTAATAATCACAATAGTTATAATATAGCATAGACAATTAGAAAATTGACATTTAAAATTTTCCATAAATGGAAAATTTCAAATATAACTTTGGGAATTTGTAATGAAATACTCTGTATGATTTTTTATGTAAGAATTGAATTTTTTTTTAATTAAGAAAAATTTTTATTTTGGTGAAGAAACAGATGAAAAAAATATAAGAAAAAACAGACATGTCAGAAATATTTTAAAGAAAGTAAGTCACAAGCATTTATAGAATTTTCATAATAATATATACAAGGTGGCGCAAGTTTAATTATTTATTAAATGGGAAAAAAGATGCTTATTAGTATTATTTAAGTAACACCTTAATTTTTATAGATAGAAAAAAACTTTATAAGTTTTTTTTTTATTGAAGGTTAAATCTTAAAACAACTTTTGTCCAAGACTATAAATTTTGCAAGCTTACAAATCCTATTATATTATTAGTTATTGCAAAGTCTGAAATAATTTCAAAAAATCATATAGGTATATTATTTATTAAAGAAAAATATTTTTCAACAAATCCTGCTTATTCATTTCTACTATTTGTTGATTTTTTTTACGATATCCGTAAATAAATTCCCATTGAATTCTACTCTGAACAAACGATAGACGTCTGCTTCTGCTTTATAGTGCCCTCTAGAGATTCTTTGTACCTATATATATAGTGAATACCCAAAAGAACAAATAAAAGTATGTTGTATATCGAGGTTTATCTTTATTTTCAACACAAGGAGAAAGCGAATCCTATTATATCTTTATTTGTAAAAAAAGAAAATTGTCTTACAACACGAACTATATCAAAAATGAATAAAGTAATTTTTATTTTCAGTGACAAAAGTTCTGTGATAATTTATTTATTTATTGCTAGTATTATTATTAAATTAAAAATTCATTTGGAAATATGAGAATTACAAGTTTATACAACAGAAATGCCCATTGGAATTATTATTAACAATAAAGCTAAGTACAGTGAACTGCAAATGAAGGGAGAAAAATAACTTACTTACTACTAGCTGAATACCCGTGCTTTGCTTTGGGGTCACGTCACTTTAAGATTAGGACCTGAACTTCGCTTGTTTTTTCATATTTTTTCCCATTTTTTTTACCATGCCATTTTTCCTTATTTTTACCCAATTTTTTCAAAATTTTCCCTATTTATCCCTATTTTACCTGTTTTTAATATATTTTCCTGTTTTTCCCTATTTTTTATATTGTTTCCTACTTTCTCTAATTTCCGTATTTTTCTTATTGTTTTTTATTATTATTTCCTGTTTTTCTAAATGTATCTTTATTTATCCCTATTATTGTCCATTTTTATAATTTTTCTTATTTCCCCTATTTTTAAATTTTTCCAGATTTTTCTCTATTTATTCCTGAACGATTTATGAATATTGTTATTCATAACTATTGAAAGAATATTAGACTGCGAAGTGATAAATTTTTTTCCAAGATATCGAAGGACCAAACTTCATAGGTAGAAGTTAAACCAATATTAATGTTAAAATAAAAGTAGTATTTGAAATAGGAATGTGATTTTTATTCCATTTTTTCTAAGTACGAAGCATGAACAGCAAAAAACATAACGCGGCACATTAAGTTAAAATATAAAACGGAAACATGTAAATTTAAATTGTATCACTTCACTCACTGTAAAAACTATTTACATTTTTTATTATGAAAACTCAGAAAACTTTTTGGGTGCTGTTAATTACGCACCATTTTATTTATTTTAAGAAACTTTTTTGCTCTATTGAATGCATGACTGAATTTGTTCACAGTCGGGATGCGACAGGTTGATTGTGCTCTTAGTTCTAACGGAAAGTGAGGTTGGTGGTTTTTTATTGGTAGGAGACATGTGACGTGGTATGTACATGGCCTTGAATTCAGAATCTTAGCGGGAAGAAATATATCTATATTTTTTATCTCTTATAATGATGGGATAATATGAAAGAAAGATAAGCTTGCATAGCAACAGTCGCTTATGTATTTTATCTTTGTTAACAGTATTTTGCAAGTAGACAGAAAAAGGTCTGAGAGCAAGACGGAATAATATTGTGTTGATTTTAAATCCATTTTTAGATTATAAAATATTAAAATATACAATAATAGACATTAATATGAACTGGATAATTAATATTACTAATTTTAAAAGAAATATGATTTAGTTTGTATTTTCTGGATAATATTCCACTGAAATTTATTCAATTCGTTTTATGTTCTATTATTTCTTATTTTTTGTTTTTTCCTTATTTTCCCCTATTTTTCAATATTTTCCCATATGTTTCCCTATTTTTATCTAATTTCCCTATTTGTTCTATTTGTCTCTATTCGTACTTATTTTACTCATTTTGCCCTATATTTCTTATTATTCCATATCTTTACCTATTTTTCCCTATTTTCTCCTATTTTCCATTATTTTTAAGTGTTTTCAACATTTTTCTCGATTTCTCTATTTTTCACCAATTTTTTCCATTTTTTATATTTTTTCATATTTTTCCTGTTTTTCATTATTTTTTCCACTTTATCACTATTATTTTCTGTTTTTATTTTCTATTTTTCCCTTTTTCCCTATTTTCTTCTATTTTTCCTATTTTTTACTATTTTCCCCATTATTCCCCATTTCTCTACTTTTGCCCCATTTTCAAATATTTTCCCAATCTTTCTCTATTTCACCCTATTTTCCCTATTTTTTCCTATTTCTTCATATTTTTCCTGTTTCTTGTTTTTCCCTATATGTCCGAATTTATCCCTATCATTCTCTATTTTTTTTCTATTTTCGGTTTTCTCCCCCTAGGCGCTTGTAGAAAAAATACTTTTTGCTAAAAATTTTTTTAAATTCTAGGCGCTTGTAGAAAAAATATTGTTCCTAACACTTGCGGAAAGTATCTTTTCCCCACTTAATTGCTTCACGTCGTTCGGGCAACTGCAATTGCGTGCGGAAAAGTATAACTTTCCGCACTTGTTAGGAAAATAACTATATTGCCTGATTTTATATAAGTCAAAAATGTTTTAAATACTTGTATACATATTAGCGCGATTCCCAGACTACTCATATTTACGTGCACAGGTTCGCTTTTATAATTTATCTCAAACACCGCCATTTTGCCGCGTTGTCGGCACTTAAGCAGCAACAGTGAATTTTGGATTATACTAAAAAAGTATTGTTTATATAAAATTTTCGTTTGTTTTGTTTAGGTTTGTTTTTGGAATAATACATGGTGTCCTCGAAAATAGTGCTCTAACTAAAGGAAAAATCAAAATCAAAGTTGGCAACACAGCACATGTTTAATATTTATGTTCTGCTATATAAATTTCCAGCAAAAAATGTTTTACTTTTAATTATCACTTAAAATAATAGTCTTAATGCGCTTGTTTGCACTCATTTTACAAAAGGCCTTTCCTATTACCGCGAGTTTCACCATAAACATATCTTAAAGAATCCCGTACAAAATATATGACTAATTTCTTAGTAACAGATAAAGCGATGTTGCCGATTCTTTTACCATTACATTTTGTTTTAAATTCATTAATGTTTTTGATAACAATTAATTTTAGGAAAAAATTGGAAAAGAATTTTTTATTTGAAATAATATCTTCTACGATTGTATTATTAATTTCGATTTACCCCTTAAGGAAGTAACATATATTTCGTAATATTTAAAAAATAAATTTCTTCGATAAAAAAAATATAATTGGCGCAGTTAGTAGGATTATCATAAATGAGGAAGTCGAGGTGATTTTTCGGTCAACTTTGCCGTTTTTACCACTGAAGTGCGGAATACAAACTTTCTAACTATTTCCATTTGCGATAAGCAATTCGAGAATAGTTTCCTTCTGTGGAAATTCCCTTTAGTGGAAAATATCGTTGAAATCACCGAAGTAGTATTCGAGAGTTAGAAAAAGGAATTCAAAAGTCTACAACTAAAATTGTAGCCGAAACTCTATACAGCGTCTTTCTGTGAAAATGTAATTGCAAAATTTTCTTTTTGCCTTTCAGATTTGTTTTTTTAATTTTAAGAATTTATTACCACAAAATAGTAGCCATTTATTTATGTCACAATTATGTCATTAAAAGGGAATAAAAATGACCCTATTAACAATTATAAATGGAGCCAAAATAAAATAATATTAAAGAATATGATGGGGATAGTAATTCCCTTAACAAATTTATTTTTTGTTGTGGTAATTTTATTCATGCTTCAATGCTTTTAATGAAAATTAATTATTAAAGCAGAGTTAATGGTAGGAAATAAAACATAAATTGAAATGCTTTTATTTAGAGTTATAGACCAGAAAAAATAGATTAAACAACAAATGGAAAAATGTCACATTATTAAAAAATAATTTACCATTATAATCAATCACTATTTTATCAAATTTTCGTCGTCTTTCTTCTCTACTATTATATTGAATGGTCTTGTAACCGAAATTTTAGACAAAACAAAAATTTTACGTTATACATTCATAATCCTTTGACTGCAGATGACATTTTAAAAGTATTGAACAGTGGCAAAGAAAAGAAAGGAAAGCTCTGCTCAAGAATATAGACGTGAACAAAAATTGTGTCACTAAATAAAAAAAAACAAAAAAGGAAAAATCGAAAAAGACTAAGTGGGCGTAAATATGGATATTGTAAGTTTAATTTCGAAAAATCAATTATTGTCTTAATGATCATATGTAAAAAAATCCCCAAAAAATAAGAATAAGAAAAAAATTAGAAAACATTAGAAAACGAAAGAAATAGAAAAAAAAACAGAACATTCAGAAAAAATGAGGAAAAATCAGAAAAAATTCCAAAAAATAAGAAAAAAAAGCACTTTGGAAAAAATTAAGAGAAAAATCGGAAAATAATGGGAGAAAACGAAAAATAAAACACGAAAAAATCGCAAAAAAAAACGCAACAAAATTATAAAAAAAATGGCAAAAAGAATTTCAAATAATCACAAAAAATCAGGGGAATAAGAAAAAATGAGAAAACATCAGAAAAAATTAGGAAAAATTTGAATAAATCGGAAAAAATAAGGCAAGAAAAACTGAAAAAAAACAAAAAATGAGAAAAAAGCGAGGAAATTGAAAAACATGGCAAAAAGTTGCAAAAACCCACAGAACAACAAAAAAACCGGACACAACTTTACCAAAAAAAATGAGAAATTAAAAAAAATTGAAATAATTCGGACAAAATCGCAAAAAAATAGAAAAATAATTGCAAAAAATCAGAGAAATAAGAAATTATGAGAAAAAATTAGAAGACAAAAGAAAGAAATAGAAAAAGAAAAACAGACCAACGAGGAAAAATTGGAAAAATCGAAAATATAAAAAATCACAAAAAACAACGCAACAAAATCCTAAAAAAAATGCCAAAAAAATTTCAAATAATCACAAAAATAAGAGGAATACGAAAAAATGAGAAAACATTGGAAAAAAATTAGGAAATATTAGAAAAAAACGGAAAAAATAAGGAAATAAAAACAGAAAAAAAAACAAACAATCAGAAAAATGAGAAGAAAGCGAGAAAATCGAAAAACATCGCAAAAAATTGCAAAAAACCGCAAACAACTTTAACCATAAAAATGAAGATATTAAAAAAATTGAAATAATTCGGAAAAAATTGCAAAAAAATAGCAAATAATCGCAAACAATCAGAGGAATAAGAAAAAATGATAAAAAATTAGAAAACAAAAGAAAATAGAAAAAGAAAAAGAAAACAGAACAACGAGGAAAAATTGGAAAAATCGAAAAAATCAGAAAACACCAGAAAAAGACAAAAAATCAGAAAAATGCGAAAAAATAAGAAAAAATCAAAAAAACCTTTCTCTATAAAATAATAACAAATGAATATATACAAAAAATTCTAAATCAGAAAAAATTCCTATCTTTGTAAAAGACAAAGAGTATTAGAAAGACAGGGAAGTTCGCCTAAACGGGGCATAACGCTTTTTAGTTACATGATAATTTCTGACAATTAACTTCTACCGCACGCCGGGTTAAGTAATTTCGTTCCAATAAAAAAATACAGTGTTCCATTTCTCAGTTTATATTCAGAGTTTAAAAAGTGGAAAACGAAAAGAAAGAGTTGTAGAAAAGAAGAATACAAGTCAAAATTTTAGATATTTTTAATTTTTTTTTGGTGTATTCCGGAATATGTTACGTTTTTTTGTGCCACCCTGTGTTTTCATTATTCCTCTACTAAATATATTTTAGTTTCATACTCGCTTCTTATTTCGAGTCCATACATGTTACCAAAATCGTATTATATCAAACAGTCTGTTTAACAAAATTTAATGTCAAACCATCATATCAACAAAATCTTACTTGTTCAGAAGGAATATTTAGTCAGAATTTAATAAAACGGAATGGACACTATCAAAATGAAAAAAAAAAACAAAATGGCAAATCGTCAGACCAACATAATGACAAATATATAATTTATCAAATAAAAATTCACCAAATAGTTATTATAACGAAAGCTTATTAATTCAGACCAGTATAAAGTTAAAACTGTATTAAATCATACCGATAAAACTTTTTTCTACAAGCGTGCGGAAAGTTGTACTTTTCCGCACTAGCAGAAAAAATACTTTTTGCTAATTTTTTTTTTAATTCTAGGTGCTTGTAGAAAAAATACTTTTTGATAAATTTTTTTTAATTCTAGGCGCTTGAAGAAAAAATACTTTTTGCTAAAACTTTTTTTTAATTATATGCGCTTGTAGAAAAAATACTTTTTGCTAAAATTTTTTTTTAATTCTAGGCGCTTGCGTAAAGTATCTTTTCCCCACTTAATTGCATGCCAGAACTCTGCTTCGCGTCGTTCGGGCAACTGCAATTGCGTGCGGAAAAGTATAACTTTCCGCACTTGTTAGGAAAATAACTATAAAAGTCTTATAAAACAAAATGATAAAAAAATTTAATCTCTCAAAAGTCCAATATATCAAATATAGTTTTATTTTTGAAAATTATCGAAAGTATTCCATTTTTCTCCATAAATGCTATTTTAAACACTTCATATATTTTCCATATTCCATCAATAAATATTTTTTATACAATTCAATAACTTCCCCTTTTTTTAACAAATTCTTTATACTAAATCCTAAATCCTCCAACAGTCAATGATAAATTATAATCATGGTTATTTCAAAAACTCCCTGATTTATACAATTTTTAAATTTGCAGGAGTTAACCGGACAGGATTGCTCAGAAAAAGAAATTTGTCATCAATTTTGACACATTTAGCAAATAATATAATTTACTGTTATACAATAAATTTCAATGTAATATATCCCATAATTAATACCCAAAATTGAAACATTTTGTTTTAGCGGGTTTTGAATTACAGGACCGTTTCGATAAATTTGTACCTACGATTGGTTTGATCAAATATTTAAAAAATAGTAATGAAATCATACAATCTATTATTAATTTGGTTTCATTACGATGCATCCAATTTGCTATAAAAATCACCATTATGATTTAAAAAAATTAAACTAAATGCTTGATGCTGTTGTGGTAAAATGAACCCTAACATATAAAAAAAAACATAAACATAAAAATAAACACATCCAATCCAATTCATTTTGTATTTATAAAAAATATTATTTATTTTTGAATATTTGGCAATCCTGTTATATTTATTAAATATTAGGCTATTTTATGTTATATATAATTTTTTTAGGTAACCCGCCGCTGTTTGGATTTTATCTTATAAAATACGTAAACAATACTTTTAATTACCTTTTAGATGCTGATACAACGGAAGAAGAACTTAATTCTCACAAGGTGTCAACTCGTTGGCTGCTATTACGTGGCCTGAAACAAAATTAAGAAGTTAAGACGGTTATTGAATTTTAAAACTCTGGAGTCATTAAAAAGACGTCAGTTAATTTATTAAGTTTTTATACAGTTTGTTGATTGATTATGACTAAATTATTCATATCGTGAGATTTTTAGTTAATTAACTCGGTTTGTTCACTGCAGACTCAATAAAAAAACCTTGTTATTCCCTGGGTAATTTTGTATAAAAAGTTGTGTAGAATTTCAATCAGTTTTAACGAGCCAGACTATAACCATAAGCCTCTTAATCCCGAAGTGAAGTTTTATTATATTGTACGAAGAACAGATTAACAAATACAGGGTGATGAAAATTGTAATTTGGTAATCGTTAAAAATACGACGTCAATTAAATTTAAAAAAATCAATCAATTTTATGCTCCTGGATAAGTGTTTAAAAGTAACTTTTATCTATGTTTTGGTAATTTATCTTTGTCACTGTTTATTAATCGTCGAAGAAAAACAGTTATAACGCTCCTTGCGTCATCTTAGTCCAGGTTTCGAACCGACTCTGGCGCCACGGTTTGTTTAATGTTAAGGCTACTTGCACCGGGCAACGTCTGTTGATAATTAACAGTCCAGGGGTCGTTATAGCATCGACAAAATTCCTCATAGTTTTGCTACCAGTCTTTATTTGAATTTGGAAATAATTTTTATTTTATTAAATTATTTTTTTGTAGATAAAATTTAATATTAAAAATTTGAAAGAAATACCGTTAAATTTTTTATAAAAAAACTGTATAATTGTGATTTTTTTCAAAATTTTATTACAAAAATAGTGAAATTTTTAAAAAAATAGTGTAAAGAAATTTGAAATTTGATTACGATTTAAAAAAAATTGAATAACTTTAAAAATATTGAAAAATGGGATTTTTACCACTGGAAAGGTATCATAAAACTTTAAATTTACAATGTGGTTTAGTTTCTTCGAATTTCAGATTGTAATTGTTATAACCAAAATAACGTTTTTTTCATTTTTTTTTGCAATTATATTTAATCCAAAATTATAAAACAGATGAAAAAAGTAAATAAAGTCTCTGAAAGGAATTAAAAAGTACTAAATGTGTGAATTTAATTTGAAAATAATATTTGTAGAAGTTATAGCCAATAATGTAAAAAGTTAAAAAAATCCAAAAATGCCCATGAATTTTTGACAAAAATAGTATATTTTACAAGACATGGAAATACTGGTTTTTTCGTCAGTGAAAATTTGTCCACGAGCGAAGCGACTGGGGCTATTTCACGAACGAAAAAAACATATTTTATGTAGGAAATATCTAAATATTTTAGATAGATTTAGCATCCCTGAAAACCCCATATCTAAAATTTTCAGATTTTAATTCCGCCTACTTGTGCTGAAACCTCCAATTAGCTCTAAAAAATCACAACATATATCTACTAACAACTCTCAGTTACTGGATTCTATAATATATCTTCAATCTCCAAATATCTCATTTATGTCATCCACATTTCATAAAATACTAAGTAAAAGTATTTCTACAAAAGACTTATTTTCGGACTTTTTAACCAGCCTTTCGGCAATTTGTCCATTCGGCAATTTGTCCATTCGGCGATTTGTCCATTCGGCTATTTGTCCATTCGGCTATTTGTCCATTCGGCAAATTGTGCACGTTCGGCGATCTGTCCAAATAATAGTTTCGGAGTTTTGATCAGGTTGAATATTTTAATCAGAGTATCTTAATTAAAATTGTGACTTCGGCTTCGACGTCGCAAACCCGATCTATGCAGCGTCGTTTTACAGGATTCGGCAATTTGTCCACGTTCGGCGATTTGTCCATTCGGCATTTTGACCACTATTTTCGCATAATCCCACAAAAGTCGCATAAAAACCGAATAATTACAATGTCCTATCTTTTTTTAATTGCGTGAAAATGAGTGAGAGATACAACTGATTGACTGTTCACGATTGGGTTTGATCGAACGGCAAAGGTTGGTTAAACAAACTCTAAAAAGTACTTCCAAGGAGACTGAAAGCACTACATATGTATTCACTGACTCATTACTAATTGGTTTAGGAGTAAATTAGATAGCTTAAAAGTTAATGATCACAAACTCTGTAGGAGTTAAGTATTGGAATCTATAATTCTGTATGTGTGTGTAACATCAAGATATTTCAAATCTGACTTCAGATTCTTATTTAGGACGAAAAAGTATGTCATCGATATCAACTTAAAAAAATCGAATATCGAGTCATAAAAGATCGATTCCCGATCAGATCGAATTGAGATCGGAAACCCTAAATCAAAGAATACATTACCAAGTAGCGAAGGCCGGCGAAATTTCTTTGATGTTGGAAGGACAAAAAATTTTGTGAAAAGGGACAGATAATTTATATAACAGCTGAGTTCGGCTTCGTTACTCTTTTCACTCGATTTACCCCGCTCTTGATCTATCCGTTCGCGTACTGACAAAAATTCATTTAAATTCATTTTATGTATATGTTTGGAAAACAAAGTAATATTTACAATTAAATAATATAAAATAAAGAAAATGAACAAACAATCCGCACTTTATTCAAAAATATGGCATCTTTAGACAGAATTGACATTGACGGATAATTAATATAACTCGCGCATGCGTGTACAAATTTTGGTCCATGAAAATACCGTAGCCTTCGCTTCTTTAGGTATTCCTTTGTCTAAATCAAATCAAAAACAGAGAGAGTAAGTTTTTGAAACTATACAGTCCGACCCATAGAGAAATAATAAGCAGAGTGAAAGTTCCAATACAAATAACTATCAACACGTTCCGTGACCAAATTAGACACTCGTTGCGCATTGCGCATGGTGGCCATGAGTTAAACTACGAACGTTATTGCTTCGAGCCAATAGCGGGCCATGACTAATGTCAAATATCAAATTAACTTTTGAAATTAGAATTTTTGTAGATTTAAAATATTCTAGTATTGCTGTTAATTATTATTCTATCAATAAAAACTAAATTCTTATACGTATTGACAATAGGCGAATTCTTTATGTAATAAATAAACTCTAAGTAAGGATCATCATCTTTTGTATACAAAAATTTTATTAAAAATGTTACTTCTTTTTACAGCCATTTTTCTTGACGTTAAAAATATGGATTCCATAAAATTAAAGCCGGGAAGAATAAAAATGAAATGTTGTGCCCCCTTTTGTAAGAACGTCTTTTATTCCCATTTGATGAAAAAGGAGTTTGAAAACATTCAATTTTTTGTATTTCCTCTTAATTTGGAACGACGCAAATGATGGTTTGAAATTTTAAATTTGAACATTACAAGCAAACGTGTAAATTTATGTGTCGAACATTTCCAAAATTCGGATTTTTGTGATAGCACCAAAAAAGACTTACTATAAGTTTGCTGTGCCTTCTATCAATATTCAAAAGAAATGTACGGTAACTAACTCTTCAGTTTGCCAAAATACTCAAAATTTTACCAAAAATTAATATTTTAAGTAATATTTTAATAAATCCGGTAATAATGAAACAGGTCTGTCTCACATGGAATGTACTATACCTACTCCTACTCCTTTAAAGAAATCAACGAAAAAAGGGATTTAACGTCAAATGAATCCGAGAACAGTTGATTTAACTCCAAGGGAAAGAAAAATGTATACGTATGTAAGAAACCAAAACAATAAAATTTCAAAGTTAAAAAATATTTTAAAATCATCTCGACATCAAATTAAAACATTTTTTCAAAATTCAAATGCAATTGATTTTGAATATTTTAATGTTAAATATGATCCAAGTGGTATAAACTTTTTAAATAGCACCATTAAAAATTACAAACAGAAAAATTGTTCTTGGACTATAGATGACAAAGTAATGTCATTAGTTTTATTTTATATGTAATTGTTTATGTATAAGTATATGTAGCATAATAGTAATTGTGTTTGCAAATTTGGTAATATAATATAAATAATGTATTTATATGTTTCTTTTCATTTATTATAAAATCCACACTGCAATTACAAATTTACCGCCTAGATTTATATAAACTACGCACTCTACATTACCGACTGAGTAATTTTCGAGTGTGTTTCGCGCTTTTTGCCAAGGGTGTCGCTGTAGTACGCGAATTAAATTTGATGACAGTAGTTTCTATTGGAAATGTCACTCTGCTTATTATTTCTCTATGGTCCGACCAGTTTATTTAGATAATATGTACTGGATGTATCTATTAAGATCCAAAAAATGTAACTTAAGGGACAATATTAAAAAAATTGAAATAAATTTTTAATTTAAAATTGTTGAGATTTCACATTTTCCATTAGTAATTAAGAGAGCTTGTAGCATCTGTTTGAACGCTGAGGTAATTTCGATTAAATACCGGTGGTTTGAACGGACGCATATCTGATTAACGACCTCCAATATCAAAGGTAAGAGCGAACGGCTTTGTCTGAATTTCTAATTTAATGTTGAATCGTATTATCTACTTAATCTATGTTCAATGGTCTACAATACATCAATTGTATTTGAGTTAGAGATCAAAAACATAATACATTAATCTGATGGATAAATATTTTCCGTTATACTCTAGTGTCAAATAAATCATAGGCGCTACAAGACTTATTTAATTAAACTAAAGTCAATAAAAATTAAACTACACATAGGAAACCAAATTTTTGGCATAAATATGAAATTAATAAAATCGAAATAGATCAGCAAAAAACAAAAATAAGACTTTGATCAAGCCAGTTATTATTTAAGCAATAGAAACAACACAAAAAAAGAAGAAGATTTAAAAATTTTAGAAATGAAAATACTGCGACCAAACTTAACAAGAGATGAAGAAAGAAGATTACAAAGAAACATGGAAGTAGAAAAGGAACCAGGTGGAGGAAATATAGCCTGATTTATAAAAGCAAGAAGATAGATGGGACACATTATAAGAAGAGCACCAACAGAAACCTTAAAAAGAATGACGACATGGGTTCCATTAAAGACCATTGCAAGAAGAAGGCCACGAAGTAGATAGTAGAATCACGTAGAGGAATATATAAAAGCATTGAAAATCAGAGACTGGAAAACAAAATATAGAGACAGAAGAAAATCGAAAACCATAACAGATAAAAGATTATAAGCACACCGATAGAAGAAGAGTTATCCATATCATCAATAGGATTTAATAAAGCTCTTTTTAAACGGCCATGATGATGATGATGATAACCGAGTTATGAAAAGTAAAGCTTAAAACATATGTGAGTCTTTCACAGTTAGCAAATTATTTTGATGTACTGCATATGTTTCCAGGTTACAGTGTTGCTTGATATTACGGATAGTCTATCTTTCAGTGTCCATGTTACACTATAGAGAAGGTATTATGTTAAAATTGTGAAACACTTTAGCACACCTGCCATGATAGATCCTGATCCGGTTAAGTTTTTTGTATGCCATACATGGTAGTTCAAATCCGGCTGGAAAAGTTGTTATTCAAGGCATGTTTTGAAATTCCGGTTAAGCTGCATTGTCCCATTTCTGACTCGACTCATATTGAGTTAAAATTAGCAGCATAGTCCTTCCTATGTCGTCGATGTCTGTATTGACTGGCAGTGGGTTTTGTTGTAGTCTCGTGCAAATGTAGTGGATCCTTGTATCATTGAAGGATGAATATGACAGAACTGGTAAGCAATGACTTGATGTGCATAAGATTTAGCATATTGTATCGTTCAGTTGAACATCGAGCATTTCTGCAGTTCTGGAGTACAGTATTTTACCGTAAAGTAAGGCAGCACATCGAAGCGTACTAGCGGTGGATCCCCATGACATGTCGCATAGTTTCTATATGATATTTTAAGTTTTTCAGCACAGGGTTTTTTGACATTTTTTGATATTTTTGATATTTTTGAGATTTTTTGAGATTTCTTGAGGTTTCTTGAGATTATTTGAGAGTTTATGAGATTTTTTGAGATTCTTTGAGATTTTTTGAGATTTTTTGAGATTTTTTGAGATTTTTTGAGATTTTTTGAGATTTAAAGAGATTTTTGGAGATTTTTTGAAATTTTTAGAGGTTTTTTGAGATTTTTTGAGGTTTTTTGAGAATCTTTGGGACTTTTTAGATTTTTTAAACTTTTAAAAATTTTTTGAGAATTTTTTGAAGTGTTTTAAGATTTTTTGAGATTTCTTGAGTTTTGTGAGTTTTTTAATATTTTTTAAGATTTTTTGAAATTTTTATAAAATTCATTTTAGTTTTTTGAGACTCTTTGATTCTTTTTAGTTCTTTTGAGAATTTATAAAGATTTTATAGAAGTTTTAATTTTTTTTTAAGATTTTTAGTTTTTTTGAGATTTTTTGAAATTTTTAATGATTTTTGAGATTTTTTAAAATTTTTTGAGGTTTTGTTGAGATTTTTTGGGATTCATTGGGACTTTTTAGATTTTTTAAAATTTTAAAAATTTTTTGAGAATTTTTTGATGTGTTTTAATATTTTTTGAGATTTATTTGAGATTTCTTGAGTTTTTTGTGATTTTTTTAATATTTTTTAAGATTTTTTGAAATTTTTATAAAATTCATTTTAGTTTTTTAAGACTCTTTGAATCTTTTGAGTTCTTTTGAGAATCTATAGAGATTTTATGGGAGTTTTAAATTTTTTTTAAGATTTTGAGTTTTTTTCAGATTTTTTGAAATTTTTAGATGTTTTTTGAGATTTTTTGAAATTTTTTGAGGTTTTTTTGAGATTTTTTGAGATTCATTGGGACTTTTTAGATTTTTTAAAATTTCATAGATTTTTTTGAGAATTTTTTGAAGTGTTTTAAGATTTTTTGAGATTAATTGAGTTTTTTGTGATTTTTTAATATTTTTTAAGATTTTTTGAAATTTGTATGAAATTCACTTTAGTTTTTTGAGACTCTTTGAGTCTTTTAAGTTCGTTTGAGGATTTATAGAGATTTTATGGGTTTTTAGATTTTTTGAGTTTGTTTGAGATTTTTTAAGATTTCTTGAGGTTTTTAAAGAATTTTTGAGATTTTTTTAGTTTTTTTAAGATTTTTTGAGGTATTTGTAAATTTTATATTTTTTAAATTTTTCGAGGATTTTTAAGATTTTTTTCAAATTTTGTTTTTGAAATTTTTTAAGGTTTTTTGAGTTTTTGAGATTTTTTGATCAAATTTTTGAATTTTTGAGATACTTATTATTTTGAATTTTTTGAGATTTGACGTTTTAAATTTTTTGAGATTCTTTGTAAATTTTTTAGATTTTTTAAGAATTCTTATAGATTTGTTAAGATATTTTGAGGTTTTTAAAGAATTTTTGAGTTTTTTTAGAGTTTTTTAAGATTTTTGAGATTTTTTGAGGTTTTTTGAAAGTTTATATTTTTTGATTTTTTGAGGTTTTTTAAGATTTTTTCAGATTTTATTTTTGAAATTTTTTAAGGTTTTTTGAGTGTTTGTGATTTTCTGATCAACTTTTTGAGTTTTTGAGATATTTACTATTTTGAATTTTTTGAGATTTGACGTTTTAAATTTTTTGAGATTCTTTGGGAATTTTTAGAAATTTTTGAGATGTTTTTGAAGCGTCTAAAAAATTTTTGAGATTTTTTTGAATATTTTTGAGATTTTTTGATTTTTGAGATTTTTTATGGTTGAGGTATTTTACCTTTTTTGAGATTTTTTGATTTTTGAGATTTTTTGAAATTTTTTGAGATTTGAGATTTCTTGACACTTGACATTTTTTGAGTTTTTACTTTCCCGACCCACCTCCGAGACGGGAAAGTATACTTTGTGAACGAGCTAAAAAAAATCGAGATAAAGGTGGAAATATTCATTTTGAAATGATTAAGACCATTTCCAGATGCAAGTCTGTCTGTCTGTCTGTCTGTGTCTATTCTTCCAAGATAGAGGCCACACGTTTAAACCGATTGAGCTGAAATTTGGCTTATGGGTCAGAAGAACCCATCAGTTTTTGTACGACGTCTGTCAAACGGAAGTGTCACTATCAAAAAATGACATTTGTAATATGTCACGGACTTTGACTTGCAATATGTCATTTGAAAGCTCTTGAAAAACTCTATTCAGAACAGTCAAAATTATTTCTCCAACTGTCATTTGTCAAAAATAAAAAAAGGTCGAAATTTGAAACTTTAACATTAAATATCTGAAAAAGTATTCGTGGATACTCGTCGGGAAAGTATTGGGGGGACACAACCGATTTTTTTATTGTTATTTATAGGCAAGCGAGAACAAAATATTGCTGTCTCTACAGTTTGTTTTTTTTTATCTTAAGATATAATCCTGACTTTCTTCCAATTAATGTACATTTATCCTTTTCCTGATTCAGCGACTTGAAAAACTTATTCTATCAGTTTTTTTTTGTCCAAACTATACGAACACTGCAAGATAATTGGGTCAATAGAACAATAAAGTTGGGAAGAAAATGGGAAACAAGGAAGTAATTAGTTTTTTGTTAAATCTGTGACTTCCTTAGAAAGATATATTTCTGTCATTATCAAGAAAAGTTACCGTTTAAAAAAAAGGTAATATCTTTTAAAGCATCTGGAAATAATTAATCCTATAGTCGTATTTATTTTTTGTTTCAGAAATAAAATAAATCATGTTATATTTTTTTTATATTAATGTTGGCGTCTAAAGGTTTTTATTATACCGCGGGTCATAAAAATTTATACAGTTTTTATTATTTCTAGAATTATATTTTTTTTTTCGTATTATTACTTACAAGTATAAGCATGAAAAAAGTACAATCTGAGGACGAATATTTGCTTGGAGTTTAAGAATTATAACATAAATATAATTTTTAATATTATATTATTAAATGTTCTATTAGATTAAATTTATTCGGAATAAATTTACCTGAAATTT
Organism: Neocrepidodera transversa; assembly: GCA_963243735.1. NCBI lineage: Eukaryota > Metazoa > Arthropoda > Insecta > Coleoptera > Chrysomelidae > Neocrepidodera > Neocrepidodera transversa. The sequence goes on from OY725338.1 coordinate 10,046,848, forward strand.
ATCCACTCTTGTTTTTCTGGTTTTTTGACAAAAGTTCAGTAAGTCATTATAAGAATTAAATATAAAATCATATAAAAAAATATATAAAATATTATATCCATAAATCCAGACAGACAGACACCCAGGCAGGATTTTTTTTGCATTCTTAAACTCGAAACGCCGAAAAAAATAATAAAAAGTAATAATAATGATTATTATTTTTAGGACAACTTATATACCATAGTAAATTGTGTGATTAAATAATTTTTTACATAATTCCAGGTTTTCAGTTACCTAATTTATTTGAAGTGTATTAAACAAACAGATCTAAATAAAACGAATACATTTTGCATGCTTGTTGCAATATTTGTTATTTTTTCAGTCTATAGCTATAATTAATCAATCACTTTTCAAAATTCTCCGAGGTAATAGATCATTTTGAATTATTGTATTTAATTTTGGCGTATAAATATAAATACTATTAAAATGGTAACGCGTATATTTTTATTCTTAAAATAGCAACATTTTTATGTTTCTTTCAACAGTCTTTTAAACATTAACTTTAACGCACATCAGAAATATTGTGTTATCGATAGATTTGTTTCATAAACGACAGTAAAATATCTAAAAATGTAAGTCGTCGTTGACGTATTAAATTCTTGTTTGAAAATAATATAGATTATATTAATTACATTAATTAATTCAATAATCGGATGATTTCTAAATTAAAAAATATACCGGGTGTTTAAGTTAAAATAGTATTAAACATAAATGACGGTTAAAAAGTACCTCCATCTCTTCAACATCAAATGTCACAGAGAAATGCAAAGATTTATTCATTTTTTGTCAATTTCAATATTTTAAAAAAATTTATAAGTTATAATTTTTCAGTAATGGCCAGTTTGGTTGTGATTAGAAATTTCAGAATAGTTAGTTAATTTTTGTGTTTCGTTGGGTAAAGACCTGTTTAAGGCATCTTTGAGTTTCTGTCGGACAGGCGTGTTTTTCTAAAAATTAATAAATAATTTTTATAATTTCGTATTCATTTTGATAATAATTATTTGTTTTATTTGTATTCATGTTGTTTTTACCTTTAGAAATATTTAACCCTCGTCAATAAATTAGTTAGAACAGGTGCCGAGTTTTATTTACAACCATAATAATAATAACTAATCAACTAATTAATAACACAGTTCCACAAAAAAAAAGTTCATACACAAGAGTATATGTATTCCCATGTATTTTTCGACCCTAAATCCAATCCCTAGCTCAGAATTGGGCCTACGCGTCTCTAATGGGCCCCAGGGGCCGAAAATGACCTGAAATGCGATTCCCGGGATAAGGCGAAGTCGACGCTGAATTTTGGAGCTAAAGCCGGATTTGTGCTCGAAAAATTTATGGCCAACTAAAATTCCGGGTTTGGGTCCGGGAAAATGACCCCTTGGGTCGGGAAAATCCTGTTTTGGACGTCCCGGTCGCGACTGTGGTATTTTCATGAACTTTCCAATTCTGGAGCTGAGACTGGGTGTGAAAAGTGTTTGATCAGCTGAAATTTCCTGTTTGGGTCCGGGAAAATGGCCCATTGGGGCCGGAAAATCATATTTCGGACGTATCAATAGCAACAGTGGGATTTTTATGTACTAATTCCTGTAGCTTAGACTGTGCTTGACAGGTTTATGTGAAATTCCCTGTTCGGGTCCCTCAGGTCCAGAATTGAAAAACACACGAAAATACCACTGTTGCGACTGGTATGTCCGAAATATGATTTTCCGGCCCCAATGAGCTATTTTCCCGGACCCAAACTGGGAATTTCAGCCGTCCAAAATCTTTTTGAGCATACTCCAAGAACCGCGATTGAAAAATACATGAAAATCCCACTTTTGCGACTGGTACGTCCGAAATATGATTTTCCGGTCCCAATCGGCCATTTTCCCGGACCCAAACCCGGAATTTCAGTTGACCATAAACTTTTCGAGCACAAATCCGGCTTTAGCTCCAAAATTTAGCGTCACCTTTGCCTTATCCCGGGAACCGCATTTCAGGATTTTCGGCCCCTGGGGCCAATTTCAGACGTGTAGGCCCAATTCTGAGCTCTGGATCGGATTCAGCGTCGAAAAATACATGGGAATACATATGTCACTCTCTTGTGTATGAACTTTTTTTTTGTGGGGCTGTGTAATCAGTAAAAAGGTGTGAAAGGTCAATCACTGTTGTATAATTAATTATGTCAGTAATTATCATTTTATTTGTAATTTCCGCGCGTCTAGGTAGGCTCGGCTTAACGATAGTTATTTTGTGGTAATATTATTGGTATTTATACAGAAAGAAAGCACCATTAGTACACATGAGGGACACGTTTGTTACATTTGTTTGACTCCAACTAGGAATATACTCTGTTCGGTATCGTCCAAAAAAAAATACATATTATAATTTTAAACAAATAATTCCATAATCGTAACCCATAAAATCTTATTCATCAAATTTTGAGTTGAATTTGCGAGTCTGGTACAGTTGAGTGTGATATAATCTTATCTGGTTTTGATATCGTGATAATCGCATGGGTACGTATACAAATAGGAGATTCTGCGCCGACGCCCAGTAAAACACAATTATTAGTTTAAAAAAATTGATAAATCAACGTTTAAATGTTTCTTTTCAAATAAACAATTATTTTTAGTTGATTTCGACATTAAACTTGTCATTGCTTTAACTTAAAATTAAGATTCATGATAAGGAACTAACTGTTGTCATTGTTAAATATTTTTTGGTTAAAAAATCGAATCTGGAAAAATATACATTATAATAAAAATTAAATTTTGGATTTTTTTTTTGAATAGCGCAAGTATATTTTTGACAAAAAACGAATAAAAAATTTGCTCCTTTTCAGATTAAAAAAAATTTTAATTTTTTATTATATCATTTAAGCATAACATTAGAATCTATTACTTACTAATCTTTTTTTGTTTATGGATAAATTTCACTGTAAAATTATCCATAATTTACAATCCTAGCCATATGTGTTCTTAAAATCAAATTAATATAAAAAATATTACATGGGGTAAAAAGATATACTGTTTTAGTACTTCGGCCCGAAAAATTCACTTTGACACTAAACACAAGAACTGTACGCAAGATGATATTTATGGACAAAATGCTGTTTATGACAAAAAGTTTCGCTTCTGTCAATCGAGATTCAAATTTTAAGAAAAAATTGATATTATTATACATTGTTATTGAAATTAAATTTTTTACGGTTTTTCTTCCTATTTTTATTTTAACTTTTCACACCTTTCCCCATTTTTTCCGGCTTTTTTTATTTTTCCAATTTTTTTCGATTTTTCTCGATTTTATTTTTTGATTTTTTTAGATTTTTTTGTAATTTACTCGCGTTTTTCGATCTTTCCCGATATTATTCCTTTTTTCCATTTCTTCCAGATTTTTTGAGTTCTTTTCGGTTTATTACGATTTTTTACGATTTTTTTATGATGTTTTAAGATCATTTATAATTATTGACGAAATTTTACGACTTTTTTTACGGTGTTTTAAGGGTTTTTACGGTTTTTTACGATTTTTACGATTTTTACGATTTTTTGCGCTTGTTTACGATTTTTACAATTTTTTACGATTTTTTTCATTTTTTGGCCATCTTTTTCAATTTTTTAAAAATCCGTAAAAAAACGTAAAAACCAGCGAATTAATTTTATAAAAATTAGGATATGAAAAAAGAGTAGACTTGCCACAATATTTTCAAAAATGGCCGATATGAATTTTTTGAAATTTCCACCCATGAAGGTCAAATCGAAAAATGTTTTAAGCGAATTAATTTTATAATAATTAGGACATGAAAAAAGTCTTATGAACTGTTTCAATATTTTTAAAAATTGCGGAGATATGAATTTTTTGAAATTTCAACCCCCTTCAGTTTCCACCCCCTTATAGGTAGAATGACCAAAAATAATAGGATTCCTCCGGTAGATATGGGAAAACGATTGGCGAAAGAATTTTTGAAATCGGACTGCTCGTTCTTGGGTTTTCGTTTCCATCAATCCAGACCGACGACATGAAATTTTTTTTCACCTTATCGTATTGTGGGTAGCTCAAAACGTCGAGAAAAGTCCTTTTAAGCAAAGTTTCAAATTTTTTTTATGATTTTAATACTTCCGGTCTGGACGAAGTAAATATCTAATACCATATCCAAACTCTTTAATATTTTGCAACAATATTTTCTAAACGGCTTATGCCGTAAAAAAGCAAGATCTAAATATAGATTTATATTTCTTGGTATTTACTGTACATTGTGTTTATAATATTTTCTGTCCTCGTCTCACTTCCCAGTTGGAAGTGAAAACAAATTCGCTATCTCCTAAATAATATATGCATTTCAATTTTTGTTGCTATGTCTCTTGCCTCTCTTAAACCAGCTTTCTTAAAGTAAGAGTAACTAGATCAGTTAAATTGCATCTCGTTCATCCTTGAACACGTTTCAATATCAAAAAAGACGGTTCTTCGTTAAAATGCCGGTTAAAACCGCGTCTTTTTTTATCAAATCATTGAAAACATTTTCTGAGATTTCACAAAGTATTGTAATTAGTTATACAGTGAAGAGTAAGTGAGAACAGTTAATTTCATCATTTTTAATGTGTTTTAAAAATAATGTACCTTTTTAATATTAATAAATGAGTGTAAAAATAGCACTTCAGTTTTATTTAATAGCTTGAAACTAAATTTGTTTGGTCCTTTGATGATTGATGAAATTCACAAAAAAAATCTCACGTGGGATCATTCAATTTGGGCCAAGTTAGAAAGAACCAGACACATTCATATATTTCTGATGGAAATTTCAGTGTTAAATTTAGTAAAAAAAACATTACATATAAAAAGCTTGAAAATATTTTATTAGACCCAACCCTAAAGCTAAAGTTCAGACTTCAATATTTTAAGCAAAATTCTACAATCCCCCTATCGCACTAGGACAATATTTTATATCCAGCAATCTTCTAGTCTTATACGTGGCTTGTATGTGTCAAGTGGTAAAAGAGGGAAGAGAGCGGATAAAAAAGTGTAGTAAATAGAGACAAATCTGGAGCAAGTTTGCTAAGTGGGCAAAACTACGGTAACACATTTCATATGATATCACGACGTTTTGTGGTATTTCGAAAGCACCAGTCGTCAGCTTGCGCTATTTCGGAGTTACTTATATCCATGTAGAAAATACATCGCTGTTTTATGATGATACTAGAAAATACAGTGGCGTTGTTTACAATTTAAATAATAATGTTTTTTTAGTTGTAAATATTTAATTATTAATCCAATAATTTATCCATAATCTCAAATGTGGCCCACCGATGAATAAATGAAAATCAAAGTCTAGTACCACAAGTATTTACTAAAAGTTGGAAGAGGCAACTAGTTTCAATTCTAACTTAGTTGGTCAGTGGCGTCGCTATGATTACTACCTTTTTTATAATCTTTACTTTTCTCCAAAATTTAATTTGGCCGCCCGTAGGCCTACCTAATCTCATTGTGAGTGGTACTAGGGCCAGAGCGATTTCTGACAGGGATTCCTACTTACCTCCCAGGTCTGCTTACCATCCCTTTTTTAACCTGCCAACCACTTGCCGGTTCCCCAATTTTAGTTTTTTTATTCCTCTTGTTCAATTATCGTTATCATTACCATGTACCGTCCCCCCTTAATTGTTGTACCATATTTTAATTTGGAGTTTAATGTTTATTTAATCGTATAAAAACTTGTCAAGTGCGCCAGTGTTGGTTAACTAATTTTTATAAATTTTAATTAAGTATTTTCTATCTATGTTTGGATAAATTTCACTGGAATATTATCCAGATTTCACAAAAAAACTTATATTTCCTTTAAATTTAATAAAATTCATTTTAATTTATACTTTTGGCCAGTGCTGTATATTTTACCATTCCATAATCTAAAAATAGATTGTTATTCTGAATTTACGTCACTATGGCTGTCGTGCCGAGTGCAAAAATATTGTTTGTACAAAGTAATTCACCCTATCGCCATCTCTCTCTAAGCGATATAATATTTCTAAGAGTGACAAGCCCAGAAATACCTGTGATCGCTGAACAGGTCGGTTTTCTTATTGGAAAGAAGAAAACCGTTACAAATCCCCTCTTATAAATCTTCTAAAACTATAAATAGGGAAACAGTCTAATAGACGAGAGAGTCTCATCATATTTATCAGTGTTCAGTTGACATATCATGTCTCGACGTTATAAAAAGCGGTTGACCGCACCCTAAAAATTAATAATATTATAAATTTTCTGAGAGTCTAAAAATATACATAAATTGTAAATAAGTTTTGCAGTAATGAGAGCAGTTGCTCTAATAATAATAATGTCATAAAAAATGTAATATTAATAATGTTGGTTTGCAAATAAATGGGTGAGTAAATAGCCCTTACAGTTCACTTAAACAATTTGATTTATTTGTGGAAACATACTAAATCCTTATAGTCTGTAGTAAGGTTGGTCCTTCGAAAATTAGGCGGCGTTAACACGCTGTCTGCCGTATTAAATTATTCCAAACTTATATCGATTCTTAATCATATTAGTTCAATGTTAAACAAAATTTTGGTAAGTTTCAACCACATTGTCAACATTTATTTTGTCTTTATACGGAACTTTGTATTATAGGCCCGATGTTGGCATTAGTATACCGAAACTAGTTGCCTCTTCCAACTTTTAATAAATACTTGTGGTACTAGATTTTGATTTTCATTTATTCATTTAATTATTATTTATTATTAGAAACAAACATAATGTAACGAATTATTAAATCCGGCTCTGCTTCAGTCTCTTTGATAAGCATCACTTGCCGTTCCCGCTAAAGATTTTTTGCCGATCGATGCCATTCAAACTGACAAGATAGGAACGCACAAAATAGGTATAAATGCGCCACGGTCCGATCAGATTAATTATTAAGTGGAAAAATAAACAAGTCTGAATATAAATTACTTAGAACAGTGTTAAAATAAATATTGTAAGTTATTTAAGTAATATAAATTAAATAGTCGAACGAAGATGACTAAGAATTGATATACGTTTGGAATAATTTACTACGGCCGTTGACATATTAACATCTATCAATAATCGAAGGACCAACCAATGAAATATTGGATTTTATATTATCATTATTATTAACTTATAACTGCGTTTAAATTAGTTACCTAAACTTGAATAAAAACAAGCAAAAAGGGTTATTTTTTCACTAATTTATTAACTGTAAAAAGAAATTATTGCACGCAAAAAATATTTTGTATCACTGAAAACACTTTATCCGTAATTAGCAAATCACTGCTAATACGTACTATTCACTTTTTTTCTACTTATGTACAATGAAAATTTAAATGAATCTCATTAGTCTGAAATATGGCCTGATGTGGCTTCATTCTTTTTTTACAAGAAAATTTTATAGTCTCGCTTGAGAGAAACAGAGATGGCACATACATGAAGAACGCTCTAAGCGTTGGATATTTCTCGGAACTTAAATGACGTATTTATACAAGTTGAAACTTGCGTATTTTATTGCGAAATAATAAATATATTGGACAAGATTTTTAACATATTTAGTTGTGAATGTGATTTTAAATTGGACTGTAAATTATGGATAATTTTTCAGTGAAATTTATCCAATAGTTGTGTTGTTTAACGTAAATGAACTAATTACAGTTCTACGGAGTTCGAAACTAAGTTAGAAAATCGATTACAATCACATAAAACGTATTTATTGCTATATATGTTCTAAATCGGAAGTGGCATAATTTTAGGCAATAAATTTAAATTATTGGAGGGAAATTCATTTTTTTAAAGCTGAAATAATGTTACTACGTATTAAGTCCTCCGAGGCATCTCAATTCTTGGCAACATGTATGGAGGTCTACATGGTAATCATATAAACTGCACCCATAAATTGGTTAGCACATTTCCAGCATATATGTAATACTCCTATATCGCCAACGTCCTATCTTTGCCTGTGGAAACAAGGTGTTCCTACAGAAGGAGATGCAAGATCGGAATTGGTCGTCAACGCGCATGCCCATATACATAAATTGCATTGGCGTCGTGTCTTGTGGTGAAAAAGGAATGTAGAGAAAATGAAAGTTAAGCAAACGTAGGCGATTTTACAGCTGTGACGCCTATGCCTATCCGAGACTGCGTGAGAGAGAAACGATCGTCTACACTCTACTATCGGCGACACACTTCTCTCTCAAGCTGGCGATATAGGAGTATTACATATATGATTTCCAGGTGTTTTAAAGTGACAGCTGACACCTGTGACGTATATGACACGTTAAAAGATTTGCATCTAGCCAACCGGCGTTAGAAATGAATAAAGTTGAGATGTTGCCAAATGTATCTTATAAGTTTAACAAATCTTTAGGCACGCGTAAAGTGCTTTATTGAAATATTTAATATGCGAAAATGTATCTATATATCAGAAATAAAATAAAAATCGTACAGGGATTTGTATACAGGTATCCGCCCCATAAGCCTGTGAAAATTTCCTATCTCTATAGCATTGTGACACACGGATATATGAAATGAAAAAAATTTATTCGAAACGTCGTTTAATATGATACTTTGGCATTTTCTTTTTATCACTTTTTTATGGGAAATACATAATACATGTTGTAAAGTAAAAATTTTATCATAACTTTTAGATAGAACAAGACATATTTTATAACGAAAAAATATTTTTTTGTCTCATTTCACAATTATTTAGATAAACGGAATTTCCTTATTTTTCTTACCATAAATTATTACCTATTTTTAACGCCTATAAAATTTTCCCTCGAACAATAAATTCAGCGCTAACCAACAAACATCCACATTTTTTTTATACTATCTTTCGCCGAGTCCAAACTTTATGAAAACTTATATTTTTCACACATTTCCTTTTCCAGTTATTGCCAAAAAGATAAACAGTAGTAGGATCATAACTTTAATGTTGGTTTTCCGAGTTTCTCCATATATATCAACATATACTTCTTTGACGAGTTTTGTGCAGTCAGCCAAATAATTATGTGCCATATTTCTTTTTTCACTACTCTTTCATTTTCTTATATAAAATATTATTGATATTTATAAAAGAGTATTAAAATTTGTTGTGACCAGTATAATATTTTTCAGCTATTTACAAGTATTTTATTTTCTATTGGAACATATTTATTAGGATTAATTTTTAACTGTGTATGTGAAAAGGTTGGTTACATTCATTGAGAAAAATAAGGAAAAATAGTGAAAAATATGGTAAAATAGGGAAAATGGAGAAAAACAGGAAAAAATTGGGAAAAATAGAACAAAAGCGATTTTCTTAGAATTCTTGCTGATTCTTTAATAACATCCCTCGATCTTATTAGTTCTACAACCTGGGTAAGATTTACGCTTGAGTGAAAAACTAATGTAGCTTTGTTAGCTTCCAATGTAACAGAAAACTGTATTTCTTTGTCAAAAGTGTTCATTTGACATAACTTTTTTCTTTTGTAAAAATTTTTCCTTCCTTAAGTCTTTAACGTATAAGTTTTCAAGTTTTAAACTTGTCTTATATCTTTGATATTTTCATAAGGGCGTAGGCAATTTGAATGAAATATCAGCTGCAAATATGAATTTAATAGTTTTTAAATCCGATGTTCTAGTAAAAACTTGATCCTTGAGATTAAAAGCAATTTCTAGCAATGTTTCTGCCCTATTTTTCTCACAAATTCGAAATTTTTTGCATGTTTTATCCAGCCAAATCTTACCACAAATTATACAATTTATTGTTTTATCTCTGTTTACTGACATCAGATGTCGAAGGTCTAGCTGTAGTTTTCGATTGTGTAAACTTATCGCATGTTACTGAAGAAGTTCCTTCACCTAAATCCTGATTATCCAAATTATTTTCATTTTTTTTTGTCGTCCATTAATTTTCTTGCAGCCCTTTCCACTTGTGTTTTCATCGTATAAATAATGCACAATTTGATATTAAATTTTGGGGCATTACGCCGCAAAAAAGTCCTACTCTTTTCCATATTTGCAAAAATCTAATTGAGCATCGTGCATCACAAACGGTGTTGCCACATTAAGTATGACATATTTAAAATATGGATAAAGTATTTTTATGTATTCTGGTTTTGTGACCTAGAATTCATTTTAACTGCAGTTAATGGTAAAAATGAATGTTTACCATATAAAAGAGCTTAAAAAAGAACTGACAATTTTCAAGGATGTTAACCTGAAAAACCTTGTATCGTAAACCTTAAAATTGACTCTGCAAGTAAGTTTTCTCGTGGACCTTAAAAAAATACAGAACGTTATCTAGCGTCTGTATTACTATATTGATATAAAAATCTATTTCGACAAAATTTTATCATAATACATCTATCTAACGTATTAAAATAGTATATGTGTACTTTTATTCGTATTTATACATTTATCAAACTACATGTAGTATAATCACATTCCTTTTCGACAATAAATCATTCGGCACTGCAATTATAAAGGTAATTTTGTTAAAATCTAATCAAAATCATATTAAACATTCCACAGAAGCGTTTTCCTCTCCTTTGAAATCGGAGACATCCATCTCGGATGTTTTGAGTTTCCACTATTAAATTTGTCCGACACCGAGAATGGAAAACTAATACATTGGAAAAGCAACTTTGCTTCTATAAGTATGTTGTTTGCTGCCTTCTGATAATTGATTTCCAGTAATACGGATCACTGGATCTATTTGTAGGCTTGTAAGTTCATGAACGTACGGACTTGTTACTGATTAAAGTCACAAGGATACTTAATTATCATACACAAAGGGACCCAAAAGTTACTGTAATTTAATATGGTACAAAATCTGAAGGGATGTGGATGACATTCTTGTAACATCAAAGGTGTAGTAGGTGCGGAAAAAGGATAATTTAGTTGTACCTAAAGGAGTATATGGTTTTGATAGGAAAATTTGAGCGGTTCCTGAAAATCTAGAATAAGTTACTTTATGTAATAAGCAAATTATTGTCAAAAAAAAAGAAAGTGGCAACAGCGGTTTTTAATTATTTTAATAACTAATTGTTAGAACTGACATTTTCTTTTTACTATCGTTGATAATAAAAAAAAATCGGTTGTCTCGCCCCAAAACTTTCCCGACGAGTATCCACGAATACTTTTTCAGATATTTAATGTTAAAGTTTAAAATTTTGACATTTTTTTTTTGACAGATTACAGTTGGAGAAATAATTTTGACTGTTCTGAATAGGGTTTTTCAAGGGCTTTCAAATGACATACTGCAAGGCAAATTCCGTGACATATTGCATCTGTCATTTTACTTTCCCGACCCATCTCCTAGAAGGGAAAGTATTGTGAACGAGCTAAAAAAAAATTTCGAGATAAAGATGGAAATATCCATTTTGAGGTCACCTCAGATGATTAAGACCATTTCCAGATGGAAGCCTGTCTGTCTGTCTGTCGGTCTGTGTGTGTGTGTGTATTCTTCCATGATGGAGGCCACACGTTTAATCCGATTGAGCTGAAATTTGGTATATGGCTTTGGGTTACCTGTCGGAAGAACCCATTAGTGGAAGTCCAACGGAAGTGTCGCTATCAAAAAATGACAGATGCAATATGTCACGGAATTTGACTTGCAATATGTCATTTGAAAGCCTTTGAAAAACTGTATCCAGAACAGTCAAAATTATTTCTCCAACTGTCACCTGTCAAAACTGAAAAAATATCAAAATTTGAAACTTTAACATTATCTGAAAAAGTATTCGTTGTATTTTCAATTTTTTACAATTTTTTTACAATCTTTTCCAATTTTGTCCAATTTTTTTTTTCAATTTTTCTTCGACTTTTTAATAGTTTTTGACATTTTTTTGATTTTTTTTATATTTTTGGGATTTTTTGAGATTATTGAGATTTTTTGAGTTTTCTTGAGGTTTCTTGAGATTATTTGGGGTTTTTTGAGATTTTTTGAAATTTTTAGAGGTTTTTTAAGATTTTTTGAGGCTTTTTTTGAGATTCTTTGGGACTTTTTAGATATTTTAAGAATTTATAGATTTTTTGAGAATTTTTTGAAGTGTTTTAAGAATTTTTGAGATTTATTTGAGATTTCTTGAGTTTTTTGTGATTTTTTACTATTTTTTAAGATTTTTTGAAATTTTTATGAAATTCATTTTAATTTTTTGAGACTCTTTGAATCTTACGAGAATTTATAGAGATTTTATGGGATTTTTAAATTTTTTTAAGTTTTTTTGAGGTTTTTTAAGATTTGTTGAGGGTTTTAAAGAATTTTTGAGGTTTTTTGAGACTTTTGAGGTTTTTTGACGTTTTTTAGATTGTATGATATTTTTTGATTTTTTGAGGTTTTTTAAGAATTCTTCAGATTTTATTTTTAAAATGTTTTAAGGTTTTTTGAGTTTTTGAGATTTTTTTATCAAATTTTTGAGTTTTTGAGATATTTACTATTTTGAATTTTTTGAGATTTGATGTTTTAAATTTTTTGACATTCTTTGTAAATTTTTAGATTTTTTAAGAATTTTTAGAGATTTTTGAGATGTTTTGAAGCGTCTAAAAAATTTTTGAGATTTTTTTTGAAAATTTTAGAGATTTTTTGATGATTTCTTTGATTTTTGAGATTTTTTGAGTTTTCTTGAGGTTTCATGAGATTATTTGAGGTTTTTTGAGATTTTTTGAAATTTTTAGAGGTTTTTTGAGATGTTTTGAAGCGTCTAAAAAATTTTTGAGATTTTTTTTGAAAATTTTAGAGATTTTTTGATGATTTCTTTGATTTTTGAGATTTTTTGAGTTTTCATGAGGTTTCATGAGATTATTTGAGGTTTTTTGAGATTTTTTGAAATTTTTAGAGGTTTTTTGAGGTTTTTTTTCAGATTTTTTGAGATTCTTTGTGACTTTTTAGATATTTTAAGATTTTATAGATTTTTTGAGAATTTTTTGAAGTGTTTCAAGATTTTTTGAGATTTATATTAGATTTCTTGAGTTTTTTGTGATTTTTTACTATTTTTTACTGTTTTTTACTATTTTTTACTGTTTTTTAAGATTTTTTGAAATTTTTATGAAATTCATTTTAATTTTTTGAGACATTTTGAATCTTACGAGAATTTATAGAGATTTTATGGGATTTTTAAATTTTTTTAAGTTTTTTTGAGGTTTTTTAAGATTTGTTGATGGTTTTAAAGAATTTTTGAGGTTATTTGAGTTTTTTGAGACTTTGAGGTTTTTTGAGATTTTATGATATTTTTGATTTTTTGAGGTTTTTTAAGAATTCTTCAGATTTTATTTTTTTAAATATTTTAAGGTTTTTTGAGTTTTTGAGATTTTTTGATCAAATTTTTGAGTTTTTGAAATATTTACTATTTTGAATTTTTTGAGATTTGATGTTTTAAATTTTTTGAGATTCTTTGTAAATTTTTAGATTTTTTAAGAATTTTTAGAGATTTTTGAGATGTTTTTGAAGCGTCTAAAAATTTTTTGAGATTTTTTTTGAAAATTTTAGAGATTTTTTGATAATTTTTTTGATTTTTGAGATTTTTGAGGTTTCTTGAGGTTTATTGTATTATTATTTGAGGTTTTTTGAGATTTTTTGAAATTTTTAGAGGTTTTTTGACATTTTTTGAGGTTTTTTTCAGATTTTTTGAGATTCTTTGGGACTTTTTAGATATTTTAAGATTTTATAGATATTTTGAGAATTTTTTGAAGTGTTTTAAGATTTTTTGAGATTTATTTGAGATTTCTTGAGTTTTTTGTGATTTTTCACTATTTTTTAAGATTTTTTGAAATTTTTATGAGACTCTGAATCTTACGAGAATTTATAGAGATTTTATGGGATTTTTAAATTTTTTTAAGGTTTTTTGAGGTTTTTTAAGATTTGTTGAGGGTTTTAAAGAATTTTTGAGGTTTTTTTAGATTTTTGGGTGTTTTTTGACGTTTTTTGAGATTTTATATTTTTTGATTTTTTGAGGTTTTTTAAGAATTTTTCAGATTTTATTTTTAAAATATTTTAAGGTTTTTTGAGTTTTTGAGATTTTTTGATCAAATTTTTGAGTTTTTGAGAAATCTACTAGTTTGAATTTTTTGAGATTTGATGTTTTAATTTTTTGAGATTCTTAAATTTTTAGATTTTTTAAGAATTTTTGAATCGTCTAAAAATTTTTTGAGTTTTTTTTTGAAAATTTTAGAGATTTTTTGATGATTTTTTTGATTTTTGAGATTTTTTTATGGTTGAGTTATTTTACCTTTTATGAGATTTTTGATTTTTGTGATTTTTTGAAATTTTTTGAGATTTGGGATTTTTCGACACTTGAGATTTTTTGAGTTTTACTCTCTCAACCCACCTCCGAGAAGGGAAAGGATTGTGAACGAGCTAAAAAAAAAATTCGAGATAAAGATGGAAATATCCATTTTGAAGTCACCTGAAATGATTATGACCATTTCCAGATGGAAGTCTGTCTGTATGTCTGTCTGTGTGTATTCTTCCAAGATAGAGGCCACACGTTTAAACGGATTGAGCTGAAATTTAGTATATGGGTTTGGGTTACCCGTCGGAAGAACCCATCAGTCAAACGGAAGAACATGAAGACTTAATCAAGTTGAATGGCACCATTGAGAACTATTTTGTGACCAACTTCAGCACAATCGAAAGTTCCTCCAGAACAATCCTGTAATACCCAACCATACTATACTGTTAGAGAGATAGAGGTTGACTTAACCATCGTTTCATTTCTTTCTCTCGAAATAGCACAATTCTCACCACTGAGCATGTCTATGAGTATATGTCAATGGAGCTAACTTTATAACTGTTACATTGAATCCATTCATGTCGGATTTACATTGCTAGCTATAATTTTTCAAACAAATAAATAACGTACACTAGAACGATTTACAATATCAGTAAAAAATTTGCACTAATAAAGAACTCGAACATATTAATCTATTCAGTGTCCAATAAAAAACGTTTCTTTAATTCCAGCTTAATATAACTAAGCAACATTTGTTGATAAACAAATAAAAATTGAATATTTATTCCTTTTTAAAATTAACGTTTGGATGATCGCTAAAGATTTTTCATTCCTTTTTGTAATATTTTTATTGTGTTGAAAAAGAAATCAGTTAATTAAATTTGTTTATACAATTGGTAAGTATTAACATAATTAAATTCATGTGTCAAAATCAATATGACACTATCTCATTTAAAGAAATTTTATTATAAAAGGTACACAAAATGGTGCATAGAGAACCAGCGTTCCTGACAGAAATCATGGACACCATCGTTAGCCCAAAAGAAGTCAAAGGTTCACCACTTGGAATGGACCTGGATCATTTTGTGGCTCACAAAAAAACCCCACTAAAACTGCCGCGCGCTCAGTCGAAAAGTCACTAGAAATCGATTTAAAAACTGGATTTATCAAAGAAGTAAGTGGTAAATTCAAACTCGATTTAGCACCAAGAGCCTACGATAGATTTAGAAGCTTCATAAAATTCAAAAAAGGATCAGGAGGAATCAATCTTCCCTTGAAGGAACTTGGACGCAGAAAGGGAAGGAGAAGCAACAGCAGAAGACGAAGAGGTAGAAGGAAGGGAAGTATCTTTTACAGTTTAGCAATGAGAGATGAAGATAATAAATGGATTTTATTACGTTTGCATTAGATTAATCTTAAGATTTTTGTGTAGGTGCCGATGAAAACAGAATATTTAAGAATGACAAAAACGGATCTTTTTTTATCAAGACACGTTTTTGTAGTTTTTAAATATATTGTAATCAGCAACTACACAAAAATCTTAAAATTAATATAAATTAAACGTAATAAAATCCACTTATTATCTTCATCTTTCATTCCTAAACTGTAAACTATACTTTTTCTCCTTCTACCACATCTGCTCTTACTCTTGCTTTTTCTTCCTTTTCGGCGTCGTAGTTCCTTCACAGGGAGTTTCATTCCTCCTGATCCTTTCTCCAATTTTCTTAAACTTCTAAATATCTCCTGTGCTATTGGTGCTAAACCAAGCTTGAATTTACCACTAACTTCCTTGTTAATCACAGTTTTAAACTGGATTTTAGCTCCTTTTTTACATAGCGGCATTTTTTTGTGGAGTTTTTCTTTGAGCCACAACATGATCCAGGATCAGAAGGGCTTTGGCTTCTTGTATAATAGCGATAATATCCATGATTTTTTAAGGAACGTTGTCTTCCTACCCACCATTTTGTGTACTTTATATACTAATATTTCTATAAAGAAGATAATGTCATATTAATTTTGACATAAGAATTACGTTTTGTTTATACTCAAGAATTGTATAAATAAATCTAATTAGGTAACTTCTTTATGAACATAATAAAAATATAAAAAAAATTAATGGAAAATCTTTAGCGATCATTTAAATGTAATATTTAAAAAGGAATAAATATTCAATTTTTATTTGTTTATCAACAATGCTGCTTAGGTAGAATGGTATATTCCCATTTTGCCGAAAACCATTAGACCGAACGCTTTTTTAGCTAATTTTTCCCACCTACCAGTAGACCGAATAATCAACGATTGATAGAGACTAACAGCTGCCCATTGTATAGGTCTTCACCTAAAATGGTTAATATAAATGCAAGTTTTCTATTCTTTTTCTTTAAACACACAGGTTAGATTAGGAAACTCAGGACTTTTTTTTAATAAATAAAAATAGTGATTTAACCGTTCGGTCTAATGGAAAAATGCGTTGTTTATTGGGAGAGGGTCGGTCTACTGGTAGTCATAGCTCAGTTTTTTATTGGGCACTGTACAAATGTTAAAGATATATAGTTATGTTAGAATTTTTTCCATTTATGATTTAAAATATACATAGAGGGTTTAGTAATTCTTCATATGGGTTAACAGAGATAACTATGAGAAGGTTATCTTAATAGCAAATTTGCTTCGGTTTTAATCTTAACAATCTTTCTCTTGTATATTATTTTTAGTATCATGGTATCTGCATACCGCTTGGTATGAAATTGAAGTAGGTGTCGCTAGCTTCAATTTTTAGCAGTGTTGCCAAAGATAACTTTTTATCTGGATACAAAAGACTATTTGTTATATTTTTTTAATATTATTCTTTTTAAATTAAATTGCAGTTAGATAAAGTAACGTAACAATATGAAATTAGAAAAGTTTGTGCCTTTCTGTTTGTATTTATTTAAAAAATACCCATATATTTCAGTAAAAAAAATGCGTCATGCCAATAAAAGAAAAGACAACGTGGAGAAATAAATAGACAAAAAGAGAGAAAGAAGATTTTAATTTCAGAATAACCTTAATATTTTGAGCGTGGTTTCTGCTTGCTTTTTATAGAAATAAGTTGTTTATAGTTTTGAACTATCCGGAGATTTAATTGTGTTAAATTTTAAGTAGTGTGTGTTATTTAAATACTTTATTTTGGGACATAATGGTACTTTTTTTATTGTGTGATTGTAGTGAAGATGAAGTTATAATAAAAATACATTATTTTCCTAGTAATGCTAAAAAATTTATTAACCGTATCTGTATCTGAAGAATATCTATGTATTTATTGTTAGTATGTATACAATGGGGACGTATTATGTAAAATTTTTAAATTGGCACTTAAAAGTCTGTTATCAAATATGACTAGAAAAAATATTTATAAATTTTTTAAACCTATATTTTATTAAAAAAAAATAAATTAAAAATATCTATATTATTTGATAATACTGTTCAGAGATGGCAGTATATAGGAACTGAATTCCTTATTAAATAGAGGCCAGATGTAAACATGAGAAAAGAACAAAATTCTATTGTTTTTATTTTCGCCGTGACTAGCAGTACATCGGATCTACTTGTTTATATCATAGATCGGAAAATAAAATAAACCATCTAATTTTTACATCTCGAACTTTGAAGAAAAAAGACACACTGTACAAATGAAAATGATTACCAGTCAATATTTTTATGTAGTTTTAAAGAAATTAAACAAGCGAAATCTAATAAACATTAATTTTGGAGAGAAAAAAAATAGAAAATATCGGAAAAAAATTAAAGAAAAATCACAAAATTTGGAAAAAAAAATCGAAAAACTCAAACGCTTAAAATCGCAACAACAAAAACGGCGTAGAAAAACGTAAGAAATCGAAAAATATAACAAAGGGAAACACAAAAAATTTAAAAAAAAAATAAAAATTCGAAAGAATTGAAATAAATTGTAAAAAAATCTTACCGAAATTTCAAAAAAATGAGAAAAAAATCGCAAATAATCGCAAAAAATTAAAAGAATAAGAAAAATGAGAAAAAAAATAGAAAACATGATTGGAAAAAAAAGAACAATGATGAAAAAATGTGAAAAATGAGAAAAATCGACAAAAAAAAAAATTAAAAATCAGAAAAATAAGAAAAAGACGAGAAAAAATTTTAATAACCAAAAAAAAAGAACAACCAAAACATCAGAATAATTGTAACGATAAAAAAATGAAAAAATCGAATGAATTAAAAAAAAATCGCAAATAAACAGAGGAATAAGAAAAAATGAAAAAACAAAAATTGAGGAAAAATTAGAAAAACAAAAAAAAAAAACAAAAAATCATAAAAATGAGAAAAAAAAACAAAAACCTATAAAAAAAACTTTTTCACTCTTCCAAAAATAAGAGAAGAAAATCGCACAATATCGCAAAAAATAAATGAATAAGAAAAAATTAGAAAAAAAACAACAATGATGAAAAAATGAGGAACGATGAGAAAAAAATCAAAAAAAAAAATCAAAAAAATGTGAAAAAGACGAGAAACCCAAAAAACCACAAAAAATCGGAGTAATAAGAAAAACAGAAATCAAATTTAAACAAAAATATTAAAAAAAGAAATGAAAAATAAAATTGTAAAATACGGAAAAAACGGAAAGACCAAGCGCTGTAAAACTCGCAAAAAAACGATGTAAAACAACGTAGAAAAAAAAACACAAAGAACAACGAAAAAACCAGAAAAAATTGCAACGAAAAAAAAAATTAAAAAAATCGAATGAAGTAAAAAAAATCGAAACAAAATGGCAGAAAAATCGCAAATAATCACAAAAGTGAGAGAGAATTGACGCGAATGCTAATGATAAAAATCTCTGACAAAATATAAATTGTACGCTCAACGAAAACTAATTTTGCTCCAGATACATCATCTTTTATTAATAATTTTTTTTTAAAGCAGTTTAATGTTATTGTCAATAGGGAAATCAAAATAGGTGTACTCCCACTAGTGCTGCCTCTGGTGGATTTTTTTAAATCTCCTGAGGAAACAGTCTAATTACGTATGTGGAGTTGAATACTGCTAATTATTATAAGCCCAACCTTCTATCTCTTGGTTTTATAAGCCGTTATTTTATGTTGATAATTATTCACCAAAGTGAGTATATACCCATAGAATAACCGTAAAGTCGTTTAAAATTATAAAATTATAAAATTATAAAATTATAAAAATTATAACATTCATGGAACTTGAACCTAAGCCGGTAACTTTAAAAAAAATAAAAACACCATTATGTATACAGTGTATCTACCTATATAAATTATCAAAATAAAAAAGTACCTAAAAATTTCCAATATTTGGTAAATCTGTTTACCGTTTAGTATGTGCTAATTTTTATCATTCTAATAAATTTTTTCTAACGCTAATTACACAGTTACAAGTTGAAGGGCAGCAAGAAATTTTATTACGTGTTAAAAATGGCACTAGCGTTTTTGATTAATTATTGTTACTAAATAACTTTTAAAATGTAGCAAATGTTTTACAATTTTGAAAAGAAAAATTTAAGTATTTTTTTGACGCCGATAAACGTCCTGCCATTTTTATATCTCCAAGACGCCGATAAGCGTGAGTATAAAAAATAATTTATAAGCTTTGATATTCCACTTCGCTGTAAATGGGGAATCAGACAACATTTAGAAAAACAATTTTATTCTATAAAAAAAACCAAGATGCATGAAATAGCCATCAAAATTATAGGTTGAAATAAAAACCAAAGAAACACAAAATGAGTAGAATAAAACTAATATTCTTATGTAAGAAAACACAAAAGCTTCTCATTCCTCATATTTGGAGCCTGCCATTCCTCGAAACAAACTGGACACAGAGGTAGCTTTTCTACACAGTCTTAATATCTTAAACTGGTTTCCCTTCAATGGCCATTGATTATTTTCAGAGTACTATTTCCCTCGATGACACTAAGAATCATGTGAAAGCATCAAATTAAAGTGGACTGATTTTGTAGTTTAATGGTAACTTTTATTCCTCGTTGAGAAAGAAAACACTCTGGTAACTTTTAACAACACTATTTAATGAATAAAGAAACAAACATAAACTAATACTCTAAAATACAAAATTTTCGTAAACCAGACATTGAAACCGAGTGTTCGACTGAGACAAACTAAAATTAAGCGATGTATGTCGTCCTAGGTACTATTAGTGCCTGGTCTCCAATCGCATCTTCTTTTCTTTTTTAAAGCGAAAACAAAAATGGTTCTCACTTCCGCTTAAATGTCAATTCACAGAACTTACAATAGAGATGGTAAAAACAAAAACTGTTAAAAACTACATGGTATTTTAACAGCAATTTTTATAGAACTTTAAAAACGCAGATTTTTCCGACACTTGCTATCAGGATTTCCTGATATATTTTCAGGCCGATGTCCTACACGTTCCTGTTTAATATTTGAAACTTGATTTAATTATTCATAGCGGCGTCTACCATGCCTCTGTGAACGAATAATATTTTTGCCCTCCAAATGTGGAGGAAGATTTATAAAAGACCTAACAAATTCATCTCTGGGTCTTTCTTTGAATCACCCTTGCAATATTTTTTATATAGAAAAAAAGAATTCCAGGTAGTCAGGTCAAGCATATAATTTTATTATACCAACTAATTGGTTTATGTTTCCATTTTGCGACATATATAATTGCTTGTTCTGTATCCAAAAATGTTCACCTCGCTTTAATTTCTTCTGAATTAAGTGTTTATAGGATTACCTCGACGGTTACTTCTAAGGGTACTGTTTGAATGTGTTCAATATGCAGTTTTATATTAACCCCTTACCGTATACTGGCACAAAGCGTGTTTAGTCTATATGGCATGGTACAATAGCATAGTTGCGATATCTAGTGGATAAATTCTAAAGTTATATTACAATTTTTTAATGGCGTACAACAGCTGATGATCATTTGAGAAATTGACATTTACATGTTGTGTATTGTGAATATTATCGAAATTTATTGTTTGAAAAAATATTGTAAGATGAAAGTGTGACTTTGGTGATAGATTCTTGTGAAGTGAGTTTTTATATATTAGATACTAGTTATTGCCAACATTTTCTCTGTAATGAATCACAGGACGAAAATACTGAGGAAAATGAAAATACCACAGTGAGGATGATATGCCTCTCAGTGAAAGACTAGAGAGACTAAAGATAAATAATAAAAATGTTACATTGGCAAAATGACGAACTAAAGTTTTCTGATACAGACTCTGCATTTTTAGGTAATTTGGAATTTTATTCTCCCAATAATTTTTTTCAGTTTTTTATAACAGTCGAAATTTTAAATGTTTACCAGTCATGTTTATACTCCACCCAACAATGCCAAACAAAACCACTTGCTCTAACAGTTGAAGATTTGAAGCAGTTTATTGGTATCATTATATATACATTTATTGGAGTACAGCTTTGAAGCACACGTTAGTCGCAGACGTAATGTCATGCAATAAATTTGAAAAAATTAAGATATTTTTACATTTTAATAACAATTAGGATTTTATACCAGCTGGTAACAATGGACATGACAAATTGTTGAAAATAAGGCTACTACTAACTAACCCCCGTGAGCGATTGTTGAAAGTTCCTAAAGAGGAATTTATGGCTATAGATGAATAGAAAATTCCAACAAAAGCAAGATCCAACATCAAACAATATAACCCGAAAAAACCCATAAATGGGGTTATAAAGCTTTTGTGCTTATTGGTATTAGTGGGTTTTTGTATGACTATGGAATTTACGCTGGAGCACAAAGTAATATAGTCGAAAATGATTTTCCTGATTTAGGACTTAGTTCGAATGTAGTTGTTCGACTTACAAGACTGTACCAAGGTATAAGCTTTATAAAATATTTGCTGATAACTAGTTCAACAGTGTCCCGCTTATGACCTATCTCCATAACGAAGTTTGTCTTCTTTTAGGAACAGTAAGAAAGAACCAAGTACGAAACTTGAAAATACCAAATGAATGGGTGATGAAGAAAAGTGGCCGTGGTGCTATAATTATAAAGGTAGCAGATGTAGATGGTGTTCACGTATCCGTCACTTGTTGGTATGATAACAAAGTTGTGACTATGATGTCGACTTATGTTGGCGGTACTCCTGTCAGTGAGGTTCAACGATTTAGCAAAAAAGATAAGACATATATAACTATACCACGTCCATTTATAACCAGTAAATGAGAGTAGTACACCTTCTTTACTCCATATTGGATTATTATCGAATAAAATTACGATCAAAGAAATAGAATATGCGAATATTTTTTCACCTAATCGATCTTGCATGTGTCAATGTTTGGATTCTTTGGAAGCGAACACATCCAAATGACCCGTTGGCTTTGATGGATTTTAAATTGGCTCTTGCTGAATTCCTAACTAAAGCAAATAAATCCCTTACTAAACCAAGAGGTCGATCAAAACTACCGATTGAAGGTAAGCTACTGGCGAAAACGCATCGTGGTCCAACCACAGATTTCCCAATTCAGTAAGTTAGAACCGATAAACTTGACCACTGGGGGTATTGGCAAAATCAGAGACAAAGGTGCAAATATCCTGGATGTATTGGAAAAAGCTTAATACAATGCGCGAAATATGAAGCTTTTCTTTGTCTAAACAAAGACCGAAATTGATTTTTATGCATTCCATAATGATTAGTAATTCATTAAGTCTTAATCACATGTTGGGCCATAAATGGCACATACACTTATTTTATGGCCATATCTTTTCAAATGGAAAATATTTTTTTCATGCGGTAAGGGGTTAAGTTAAGTTAACAGCTTGAAAATACAGCTGTTTGGTCCTTCGATAATTAGTCAATCTCAACACGTCGACTGCCATATTAACATTTTCAAACATTTAACAATTCTTAATCACATTTGTTCAAATATTTTATGGAATATTTTTAACTAATCATATTTTATACTTTCCCACTAACAATAAATAATTCATCGCGTCTTTTGAGTGCTCTATGCTCAATACAGTGTTGCCATTATGCTTTTACAGATTGTTAGACGAGGACGAATATTTTTAGTTGGAACATAAACAAATCGATCAGTCGATAAAATCTTTAGATATTGAAAATACCGAAGAATTATCCAAAAATGTATTGATCTACCAAATATATCAAAATAAAGCTTAACAGTATAATAATTTCTTATGAAAATATGTTTTGAATAAACAGTAGGAATCTATTTTTACCCCTTTTTATTTGGAAAAATGCGAATGAACATTAAAATTTCTTATGGAGATTTACATATAAAAATGACGGTTTTTGCGCTTGAATTTTTTCAGTCCACCCCATTACCGGTCAAGTATATGTTCTATAGGCTCACGTGGTCGTATTAAAAAATAGCTACACGTGTTATATCGGTCAAATGTAAATTACTATAATAGTCTCAAATATAAAAATATATCTATAAATCGATGAAATCACTAACAATAAGAAATAATAATATTCATTATTATATTAATAGCAAAATTTTTTTATGTATAAAATTTTTTTATAGATTTATAAAGAGTAAAACAAGTCTATAATTGAAATCATGTTTAATATATTCTAATAAGATAATTATAGTTTTTTGCTGATTCTGTAATTCCATTCAACAATCTAAATTCAAATGATCTATGCATAAGTCTGTGCATATGTATAAGTAATTGGAATCTGCCATATCGCGCCAAGTTGAATTATTAATATTCATGGTTCGAATGCAGAATGGAACACGGAATATCAAATTCAATTTTGTAACTTTTATGATAACGAACAGAAAACTCTAGATATATGGCAGGTATTAAAAAAAATTCCCAACGGGCTATAAATGAAAAGCAATAAGAACATATAATAAAATTTTTTTAAAAAATTTGATATTTATGGCAAATATGCGGCTTTCCATATATGCCATTATTTAAACAAAAAGTAAAAAAAAATATTGATTTATAATAACTCTCTGCATTGATATAGGATTTTATATTATACAAGGTGTTTCTGAATTAAAATCAAAAACAAAATTTTTACTATTAAATATATTTTTTTAGATCAAGTGATAGCCATTAACACGTTGACTGCCAACTATGAGATATCTTTTAGTTTAAGTTCTAGTTATCTGGTAATTGACAGTGAACGTGTTAAGCGGTAATAAACCATGTTGCACTTTAATTGCCGTGGATCCGATAAAAGAATACACGTAACCTTATTTGGTGAGATTTTTATATTTCAATAGAATAACTTTCGAACGGGATTTTAGATCCAACAACTATTCGACCCAGTAAATTTTCGATTATGCAACATTCGATCCAGCAACGCGTTCCCGATTTTTATTGCGACCATATATGCACAGTAATGATGATAGACGGCTGAGGTATTTTCTTGTAGGAGAAAAAAAAATATATGAAAATGAAAAAGACGAAAGAAATTTAAAAGAGAGATAAATAGAAGGAAAAAGAAGCTTACACAAAGGTTAATAATCAAGGTATGATGACGTAAATAAGAAACGTAAATAATTAAGTTTAAATATAGGTAAAGTTAGTCATAAAATTTTAAATTGAAGTGAGATACTAGATACTATAGTTTTAAGATATTATAGATATAGATTTTAAAAACCAAAACCAAAGTTTTAAGATATTGTAAACACAGATTTTCAAGTATATATATATATTAATATATGATAGGGAAAACAACAAAAAAAATTTTAAATTGTTGAAATAATTTTTAAATTCAATGAGATATCCTATATTAATTTATTTTCATACGCATCAATACAAGAAACGACTAATTCGCCAGGCTAAATAAAAAAATCGGTTGTGTCGCCCCAAAACTTTCCCGACGAGTATCCACGAATACTTTATCAGATATTTAATGTTAAAGATTCAACTTTTGACATTTTTTAATTTTTGACAGGTGACAGTTGGAGAAATAATTTTGACTGTTATGCATAGAGTTTTTCAAGGGCTTTCAAACGACATATTGCATGTCCAATTGCGTGACATATTGCATCTGTCATTTTTTGATAGTGGTACTTCCGTTTGACAAATGTCGTACAAAAACTAATGAGTTCTTCCGACGGGTAACCCAAACCCATATACCAAATTTCAGCTCAATCGGATTAAACGTGTGGCCTCTATCGTGGAAGAATACACACACACAGACCGACAGACAGACTTCCATCTGGAAATGGTCTTAATCGTATCAGGGGACCCGAAAATGGAAATTTCTGTTTGTATCTCGATTTTTTGTTTTAGCTCGTTCACAATACTTTCCCTTCTAGGAGGTGGGTCGGGAAAGTAAAATGCTAAGCAACATGCCGCAAAAAGCGAACTACTAAATTTACGCATATATATTTTTAGAAACCATGAGCGTACCAATAAAATTTAAAAGAAAAATTAAAGCGAGAAGAAAATAGCGACAAATGAAATATTTACAAATTATTTTCTTCTTAATAAGATAAACTGAGTATAATTAAATACTCAAACTGAATTATTATTTTAAATAATTCCAAGATAAGATAAGATAA
Source organism: Neocrepidodera transversa (assembly GCA_963243735.1). Classification (NCBI taxonomy): domain Eukaryota; kingdom Metazoa; phylum Arthropoda; class Insecta; order Coleoptera; family Chrysomelidae; genus Neocrepidodera; species Neocrepidodera transversa. The sequence goes on from OY725338.1 coordinate 10,072,616, forward strand.
GATAAGTAGCAACAACTTTGTTACTCGACAAAAAGGTAAGGGGTAGTAAAAAGACGAAGCTCAGCAGACTAATAATGAATGAGTAATAATATCCTTTACAACAAATTGGATTCATTCCGATACTGATGAACTAAATTCAATTATCCCTTATTAAGGAAGCTAATCAGAAAGATAAAAAAAAATGAAAATATTCATCAATAAAAATATAAAGATATTAAAGGATATCATATTAATTAAAGATAAAAAGATATTATTTAAAGATATAAGAAGAAAGAGAAAAAAACTTGGTCCAAAGGAAAAATCCCTATAAAGTGAGGGGGAGAAAAAAGAAATTTTCAATAAGCGACACGGACGATATAAAAGTCAATTATTTTGACTGAATAGGCAAAGAGAACATTATTAACATGGGAAAGACATTTTATAGGAATACCAAGAGAAGAGAGGGACATGACGCGAGGAAATAAGAAGGGGATATCAAATGAGTATGAAACTAAAATTTATTGAGTAGAGGAATAATGAAAATACAGGGTGGCACAAAAAAACTTAACAAGATTACCATTAAGGTAGGGTAATTTGTGTACATGGTGTTATTTTCTTTACCGTTAACAAAAATTTTAGTTTGATGGTTTTTATAAATTTTAAACTTTATATTAAAAAAAAACTGAATTCTTCTTTACTCCATATCAATACCTATATCAGTAACTGCAAACTGCTAAATAAAAAACACTCCAAAACGAGTCGTTTTATTCCATACTCTAAGCAAAGGAACGAAAATGACGTGTTTAAAAGTAGAGGGATTTTTTTATTACAAAAAAAAGCGATCAACGCTTTGCAAAATTAAACAATAGCTAATGACATTGCAAACAAATACGAATAGAAACTGTAATTTAATTTCAATAAAACTAATAAATACAAACATGTTTACATGTTACGGTATTTATGACAATAAAATTTGTGGAAAAAATAAGTCGTGCAAATAATTTTATTCGAATTGATTCATATAAAAGCAGACTTTTTAGAAAACGTTGGATTTCAACCGAATACACTTAGATTATTTATTTACCTTCTTTAGAAAAACTTCAATAAAAAATGATTTTTATCTCCATTCGAAGATTGTGATTCTGAGTGAAATTGATGGGCCATACTTCTTACATACTGCTCGAATAAATCCTTAAAAAGTGGATCGGTTTTTTGGAGCGTGATGATAAAACGAAAACTCGTTACAAGGCATTTCCTCTTAAACTTATCTTTGAATGGAAAATCTATGGTTGTTTTGTTTTCTTACGGATTTTCTTAGTTTACTTAAAACATATTGTTGAGTCAGAGTAAAGAAGATTATGGCAATTATTCACATATTTTTTAATATTTTCTTAGCCAGAAGGTACATGTTTACTTTATAAATTATGATATTGTGAAATATATTTATTTTCAATTCTAGTTTATATGCTTGTATTGATCTTAGAATGTTATTTTTTCTATCTGTATTTAAGAAAATAAATAGATAATAGAGTAATAATTTTTTATGGAAAAAATCCCGAACCCTTTATACTTCACTAAATTACTTTATTATTGAGGGTTGTCGCTTATTAGAAACAAGGACCGCGCCTTTGTTCGTATTAACTGACTGATGAATTGAATTTGGACGTTATGTCGTGGCAATTAATTAGAAATTTAATAGAAATGTCATTTAGGAAACAAAAGATTACTTTCGTTTAAAATACTTGACTATTTGACTCAAGTAAGTATATCCACTTTATTAATTAAATAAAATCGAAAAAAAAATTTTTGTGTAGAATATTATATTTGAGAAATATTGAAACTATTTTTAAATAATTTGAAAACAAAAAAGGCAGTGGTTAGCTCTACGAAAATCGTAGATTTTAAAATTTCTGCTAAATTCACGAATGTCGTATATTTAGTATTGCGGTTATACAGTGCAACTCAAAAAGTCTGCGCCATATGGGAAAAATTTTTATTATTCATTCGACAGAAAATTTTATTCTTGATAAAAGTTGGTTCATTGCGTAAAACTGCTATCGCAAGCGTCAAATTTTTAATTTTCTAAATGGTATACAGGGGCGGGCAAAAAATAGGAATTTTGACCAGGAGTAAAGTACATCTTGGTATAAAAAAATTTGGTTTTCTTCGTTATTTTTACACCATTCTCGGCCTTTTCTTAAAATTTTTATGATTTTTGGTTTTTTCTTCGTGCAAAGTTGAAATTTCACCCTGTAGACATGTACATAAAAATGACCATTATGATTTAATTGAAGAAAATAGATAAAAAATAATACCCAGAAGTTTTTAGTACCAAAATGTAAATAACGTTCACTTATTTATGTCACAAAAATATTTTTCAATTTAACGGTGTAAAACAAAATCTAGTTAAAATTATCTAAACAAAAGCTTTGAAAATAAAAATGAAAAAAAAAGAAAATAAAAAATTTGTACCAAAAATCATAAAAGTTTTAAATAAATTCACAGAATGGTGTAAAAATGACGAAGAAAACAAAATTTTTGATGATATTATTTTGAGCTAGGCTAAAAACATAAAAAAAAAATGATTTTTTTGCGTAGGAAGCTGTGATATTAAATTTAAGTGTAATTTTTAATTCTAAACAACTTTACTCTTGGTCAAAATTCATATTTTTTGTCCGCCCCTGTATACCATTTAGAAATTTAAAAAATTGATGCTCGCAATAGTAGTTTTACGGAATGCACCAACTTTTACCAAGAATAAAATTTTCTGTCAAATCAATAATAAAAATTTATCCCATATGGTGCAGACTTTTTGAGTAGCACTGTATGTACGACAAATATTTTAATTTTGAATGATCATTTAAATTAGTGTTTCATAATACTAACTTGTAGTATAAACAAAAACATTTTGACAAGATGGATAGCGATATTTTTCTCTTAAAAGTATTCAACAAAGGACCATGCACTTTCCTTATGGCGGCTGGGTTCTGGGTTGATTTTTCTAAAATTTGGTACACATGTTTCTTGAGTCATATGCATTATTTTTGCTCATTACACCATGACTCAAAAAATACAGGGTGGTTTAAAAAAATGACATTCAATACATTAACTGTGGTTTACTCGGGCCGCTGTCCGTTGTTCGAAAACACGCTTATTAAAAACATTTTTTTCGAAGACATTTTGATCGAAATTCTAAATTTCGAATGACATTTTTATCGAAAACCTAAATTTCGAATTACATTTCTATCTAATAACACGTTCATCGAAAACAATTTTGTCGAATGATCTTTTGATCAATTACACCATTATCGAATTACATTTTGGTCGAAAACAATTTTTTTCGAATTGCATTTTGATTGTTGTTGACAAGTAATTATCTCTACTCAGCACTTATAAATTTAACAAAATGGTGTCTTGTGGTATATGTCTTTACCGAGAAAGGAGGTAACAAATCCGTCTCTTCTTAGCATTTTTGTATATATTTGAAAAAATAGTGGAGAAGGTGGAAATGAGCGCGGATTTGCGAAATGTTAGCCGGACGCGCTCGCTTCGCTCGCATGTCTAGTGTTGTCGACCTAATATTTAAGAATACTTTATGGTTTTGCAATAAATGCGAATCATATGATCGCTTCCGGTCGACATTTCGCAAATCCGAAAATCATGTTACCATCTTCTCCACTATTCCGTCAAATATATACAAAAACGCTAAGTACAGACGGATTTGTTACCTTCTTTCTCACTAAAGACATAACACCAGACACCGTTTTTTGTTAAATTTATACAAAAACGCTGAGTAGAGAAAACTTGTCAACAGCGCATTTCCGCAAAGTAAAAATGTTGTATGAAGATTTAAGTGATTGAATAGGATAATGTCCACTTTGAACCATCTCCATATTAGATTTCCAGTAATCCGAAATGACCAACTTGGCAGCAACACATTTCCGCTCCCTCCTATTCATTATGATGGCTGATGGGTACCTCCAGCTGCCGGCAACTAAGTTGTACTTGGATAGTCGATGTTAAGCTACTTGCCAGATTGGTAGCCTTCAACAATGCGATAGATGTCGTGACTATCTATCATTTTGATATTCTATACATAATACCGTTTGTCCAATCAAAATCATAATAGTAATAACAAAGTTAGATCCTAATAACTTTTTGTCTTTGGTTCTGCGAATGAGTTTTCTTCTATGACACATTTCAAATCGACACACTAGCATTTCTTTAAGTCAATTTTATAATTTTTTTTTCTTGTTTGTTTCTTTATACACTTTGTATATATATTGAGATACAATTCTTATCAAAAAATGACTTTTTCTACATCCACATGGATACTGTTGATTCTACGCACACTTTGCGGAATGTTTATATAGGCAAGAGAGTTAAAGCACGACCAGTTTTCAACACGTATATCTATCCGTATCGATCTGCGACTGCGCACAGAGGATACGGATAGGTTTAAGTGTTACATTGAATGTAACTCTACGAATTTCTGCGTTTACGTATCTCTTTAACGCATCACGCATGTCGTTGTCAAAATATGGAAGGAAATCATACAAAATGAAAACCTAACCTCACTAAACGTCTTAGCAGCATGCAGTATGCAGTACATCCTACAAAAGTGTTTACAAAAATTCAGTATTTTCACTATTCCAAATAGTTTCCAAAAAAAATAAGCTTTATAAGAGGTACTTACCAGACAAATTAATTGTATTAAAAAAAATTGTTCAGGCAACCCAACGCCTATAGGTAGTAAATGTACTTTTTTAAACCGAAATAAAGATAAGCACTGGGTATCACTTAGGGAATTGAGGACAAAAACCCCGTATAGGGCTGCTCTATTACCTAGAAGTACTTAATCTTGCAAAATATGATTTAAAATCATGTCATCAACGAAAAGTTTGGTTAGAAACCACTGTGCAACATTGACGTTACGTTACATTGTAAAAGAAGTCGTACTTTAAGTCTATTTAATGGTACAATTTTTCTAAGACGTAACCCCGATACGTTAAGGTATACGTGATTGAGATGCGTTTACGTTGTGTGTTGGCTTTAACTCTCTAATATCAGTCTACTGAACGGATATAATTTCATTAGCGTGGGATATGGAAATCCACCAATCAGAGTTCACATTTAGTAACCCACCACATATTTTTTTTAATTTTAAATAACCTGTCAAAACAACTGTCAGAACTTTTTTACACTAATAAAGATACATATTTGTAAAAATGAGTAATTCCAGTGATGACTTAATAAATGATACTTCACCGGATATTCATTTAGCCGCAAATATGTAATAATTAGAATATTACCACAAAAATCAAAAAGTAAATATGAATATGACCTACTTTAAAATAGAAGATGTTTATTAGTTTTATCTGATTTAATAATAAATCAGTGTTAGCCCAGTGCTAACACTCTCGCTTTCGGATATGAAGGTTGTCGGTTCATCCGGTGACTCTAATTTTGTTTTTGTTTTACGAATTTTTTTAATTTTTCTTTTAGTGGGTTGCAGAAATGTACTGTTCAACTCGTGTAGATTGTCCATACCGCACTACGAAAAATGAGCACTCTGCCTACGGCGTCGTGCTCAAACTTCGTCCGTGTGCGATATGGTCATCATATCCACACTCAGTGCATAAACTACTATTAATTACAATTATCTGGATAGTGACGTCTTTCAAAACTAATTATTTTTTTAAGGAAATCAGTTGGCAGATAAAGAAAAAATATTCTTTCTAGTTTTGAAATTAAAATGTGAAAAAAGAAATTTCTTACTGCCTTGACATATTCACAAGTGTGCTTTTTATAAAAATGAATATCCCAACAACCGTTGCGAAAAATCCATTAAAAACAATTTTTCTGAAAAGAGAAAAATATTATCTTCGAACGGATATTGTTATATTTCCGAAAAACACAACGGCTACAATTGTGCTTGTTAACTTTTATTTTTGTATGATCACAAAATTGCGATTAGGTCCCTTTTTTCCCTGGACAATTCAAAACGAGTCTATAACCGAATTTAGACAAAAAGAACATAAAATAAGAAAATCACATAAGAAAGAAAAAAGATCCTGTAACGTCCCTGAAAACAGTTTGCACAGGGAAGAAATTACCAATTAAATATTGCAATAATAGTTATTTTTTTATAAACCAACCTGTTGGATACTAAAATTTAAACACAACCGTATAACCATTATTATTGATTACACTAATTTTAATTCTACTCAAAAAAATTAAAGGGCTACACTTTTTATTAGCGAGGGATTTAATGTTAAAGTAAATTTAAGTGCCCTTTTATCGTATCGTATCAATTTTAATTTATTACCAACATTATCGAATACAAACCAAATATTGCGGTAATCGACTATGCACCAGCAGAATTTCAATCTTCGGATGCAGTAAAATTTACTATTGGAAAATGATGTTACTGGAAATTTCCCATCAGCTTAGTCGGTATTTATAACCAAATCCAAAATTATGGCTTTGCTGATTATTACTCGGATTCGATTTTGTTATTCTATACAAGTTATAGTTCAAAATTGTAGGTTGTTTAACAGATATAAAAGAAGAAGTAGTAGTAAAATTTACATGGACAAGATAAAAAATACAAAAAAATAGACGAATTAAAAATATTCTAATATGAAAATTTAAATATATTTTTTATTTCTCTTATTACCCACCGTCCAAAAATTTTCATTACCTGTACTATATAGTCTTTGATCCCCTCTTTCCAATGGTATTTTTATTTTCTTGGAAGTTCTTCTATTTCTTGGATTTTTATAGCTCGCGAAGTTATTTTATTTTTTATTTCTCTTATTACCCACTGTCCAAAAATTTTCATTACCTGTACTATATAGTCTTTAAACCCCTCTTTCCAATGGTATTTTTATTTTCTTGGAAGTTCTTCTATTTCTTGGATTTTTATAGCTCGCGAAGTTATTTTATTTTTTATTTCTCTTATTACCCACCGTCCAAAAATTTTCATTATCTGTACTATAGAGTCTTTGATCCCCTCTTTCCAATGGTATTTTTATTTTCTTGGAAGTGCTTCTGTTTCTTGGATTTTTATAGCCCGAGAAGTAATTTTATTTTTTATTTCTCTTATTGCCCACCGTCCAAAAATTTTCATTACCTGTACAATATAGTCTTTGACCCCCTCTTTCCAGTGGTATTTTTATTTTCTTGCACTATGTAAAAAAAAATTAAAAATGGGTATTTTTGATATATCTATGCCGGTAATAGTTTACACCAATTTCTCTTCCAATTTTGTTATTCCATTTTTTATCTTTTTAATTTCTTCTTTAAAACATTTTGCCTTTTCTTGTATTATTTCAAATTTTTCATCCTGTACTGTTTCTACTTCGAGTATTCATTTCAATTTTTATTTTTATCTCGTGTTTGATTATTCTATTTAATTGTCAGTGTACAATTTTAGGTTTTGTGAACAATGTCTTTTCTATTGTGGTTTAGATCTTGTTTTATACCGTTTTTTATATCTATCTGGCTTACTTCCAATTTATTTTCCATATGTTAAACTATTTTCTTTTCCATCTTTTTACTATGTAATGTTCCTTTAGTCGTCATGCGCTCTTTTGGTAACAGGTTACCTCGGACGCCACCTTTCATTTATAGAGTGAAGGCGACTTGCACCTGGCAGCGTCAGTGAAGAGAAATATTCCAGGGTATCGAAAAAGCGCGGCCAGAAGGGCGGTCTTTTGTTTCCCTACTGGGTTTAGTACCTGGGTAATCGCTGCTAAAAGTGAAAACTAACAAAAAGTTAAATAAAATCAAATCACCAAGTACTACTAACTATATTTATTTAATATAAAATCCGGCGAGGAAGGAAAAGTACGCAACAAGGTTCTTACTCGGTGACTTGTCGGACAGGACTATCAAGGCTGGCATGTTGGTAGGATTTTCGGATCCGGTATAATTGAGTTTTCCTAGCTTTCAGTACATCTGATAGAGATTCTCTATTTCTGGTGCACTGGTTCGAGGTCGACTAAGTTTCGCTCCTTCAACTCGATCTCTCTCTAAATCTCGCTAATCAGGTACTACAGCTGAATCTGGATATTGGCTCGAACTAAGGATATTTAATATAAATCGATTATTTATAAGATCGATCTTTATAACTGCGGTTCACGATCTTTTCATAAGCGATTAATTGGTGTATCGATTCATTAATTATAAAATCGCTCAACAAAGATCGGGTGTTCCCAAATTATACTTTTACTGTGACATCAAATTCAGTATTTAGATAGAAATAAGAAATTGCAGATGTCTTGAATTAATAAAAATAAAGCAACCTATATTCTTTTCTCTTTATGTATTGAAATAAGAAATTCCTGTTGAATAGTGAATTCCCTTTAGTAACCTGCAGAGCGATTCTCAAAAGGGTTGGGTTCAGAGGCCTTAAAAAAATGAAATATATAATATTAAAAAAAAATTAAACAATAATTTCCTTCTTCTTTCTGCTATCTCTTCAGCTCTCTTGATATATTTCTTTTACCTCCGCATTTCACTTCTGCTTCCTGTTCCCTTTCAAAATTGGTTAATGTCCTTAAAGCTTTGCAGTAACTTTCTTTATTCCTTATTCCTTTATTCTTTTATACTAAATAATATTGCTTGATTTTTTATAGATTTTTTTATTCCATCATTTTAATAAACTACATACATAATATTGTATAACAAATTTCCATTACAAAATTCTTTCCTCAAGATTCATAAAATTCTTTGACAATTTAAAATTTTTTTATGACAATTTTTTTTTTAATCAAAATCAATAATCTTCATTTATTTTTCTTTAAACCCAAAAATGTTTACCTACTATTTTTTAAAAAACTATAATTTTTTATTGACACCAACCCAATGACAATTCAGATAGGAAATGTCATCCAACCTGTCACAGGAATTTCATACTTCAAATGGCTCATATTACCAAAATTAGTTTATACTTTTAATTTCAGTTACTAAAATTTCTTTCTAATTTATATTTTTCTCTTTAATGTTAAAAATAAAGGAACACTGTTAATTTTACTTCCAATTACTATCCATTGTTTTTTAATTCAACCAACCTCTACCTACTATAATATTTTATCACAAATCTTATACAGGGTATAACAAATTTCATAACAATTACCCAAAATTACAGGGTATAACCAATTTTATAACAGTATATTACAGTTGTAATTGTAAATAAATAAATAAATAAATAAATAAATGACTCCCTTAAAATTGATTTGGGAATTTGGAATCTTTGGTTTTCAACAATGTAGCGAAATATACGTAGAGTGTTTTAAAAAGTGTAGTTTTAGTTAGTGGTGACGAAATTCTTCAAGATTCCCTTAAAGGTCACACAGAAAGAATAAAAAACTACCAAGTGTTAAGTATTTTTGTTTCGTTAACTAAAATAAAATTATTTGCGTCAACACTTGCCGAAAATGGGGCTCGGCTCAGGCCCCACCATCATTATGTTGAGTTTGACACTCGGTTAAAGGTGTTTCAAACACCAGTTTTCAACCTTTTTTTACCTTCCCCCTTTTTGAACCCATCATTTTATTAAGTACCTCTAAAGAAATTTTTCCTTAACAAAATTTTGTTTCTTTAAAACTCCACCACTTTTTCTGATGCGCATCAACTGTATGCATTTTTGCAATTTATAATTCAATTACTTCATTTTACTTATATGGTCTGATGATGGATAATTAGCCGAAACTAGTTGCCGTTTTTTAATTAAATCATTGTGGTACATGACTTTGAGTTTCATTACTTTTATAAAATTATTTATATAAATATTAAATTATAAAATCGATTTTGATGAACATCGATTTTTTGGATTCGATATTTAAGTGCATCGATTAAATACCCAACGATATGAATGGATTCAGAAGATCGATCTTTTGGAAAGAATCGCACATCTCTAGCTCGAACGAGTGAGAACGAATTCGATCGTAGTATAAAGTAATATTAGCTGCTTGTGTAAAGCCCGTATGCGACTAGTTCCATTTGTTGGCCGGAGATTTAACTGGTACGACTGATGGCGGTTGAAGGATAATCGGCCCATTCGCCATAATTTAAATTTCTGTTTACAATTCATTGTCGGTTGCAATATAATATATTTTAGTTATCAAATATTCTAAAGTTTTACTTTATCTTCTTTCATTTGTATCACGCATTAGAATATCCATAACATTTCCTTGTTCTTTCTCTTTATCTTCTTGTGATTCCATCACTTTCTTTTACCAATATTTTATCTATATGTTGTTCCTATACTTTTACAATATATTTCTGTTGTACTTATTCTTCCTTCTCCATTTACCCAACTTTTTTTCCCGCTCTTAAATCCATTTTAATTTATTTAAAAAACATCTATAATATTATATATAGTTATACACTACGCTACTGTTTTAAACACTTTTTTTTGATAAAAACCCCTTTTGTTTACTAATTTATATTTTTTTTTGCAGACGACGTGTTAACATTTCGACCTTTTTAGTTGTAACTGTACCCTGACCCTGTTAATAAATTTTACACTTTATGTTGAGGGACTTTTCCGCCCTCGTATAAAAATGATTTAATTTTCGTTAGTAGTATATCATTAAATAACTGATACAAATGTTTTAAATTGACTGAAGAGCATTGTTTCGGTCTCTAGATTAAAATCTTTTTAATATATTAAATTAAAAGTTGTAGTATCATCTACCGTCATTTTTTGGTGGTATTTTCTAATATTGTTAAATCTGATGTTCCATCAAATTTCCTTGATTGAATTAAATATAATTTTTACTTAACATTTCGTCATATTTATATAATTATTTAAACCGATGAATAGAAAATCAAAAATCTTTCAAACGAGCTATCAGTCGATCCCTTTTGCCATCTTAAATTTGCAAGAGCTTAGTTACCCTACGCAAGGGGTTGAAATTAGGATAAATTTTTTATTGTACGAATGTATTTTATCTAAAACAAAAATCGACATATCCAAATATTCTCTTTAGGTAACACTTTACGATTGTAACAAAAAATCCAATATTTTAAGTTGGAACTATTGTTTATGACATTTGTGTATAAATATATTATTAGTTTATAAATGACGATGGTAATAAACTGCAATACGTCTACTAAATTTGCAAATATAACTTCTGCATAATCCATTATAGTAATGGCTCCATCTGAACTCATAAAAATAGTCTTATTATAAGATTTGGTAAACAATTTTACTACCGGGCCAGGTTTTTATAACTACAATGAAAAAGTATATAAAGCGAATCGTTTTATTTTCATCCTTGAACAAAACTGTGCATTAAAAGAAAGATTGACTGTTTCACAGATTTTTATTTTTTCCATTTGTCTTTTTTATGTTTTTATATATTAAGAAAATTACTATTCTAAATAAAGCAATAAATTAGTTACAGAAAAATAAAAATGCTATAGTTTAAACTATTTATAGATAATTTATATTATATATAATAGTCTTTTCAATAGTTTTTTTTTTGTTTTATTTATAATAAAATTGATATACACACATACAGGTAAGCATTTAAAAAAATATCCTTATATTTTATTACGGAAAATAATAATATTAGCCGTCCCTTCTCCGTACAAACCTTTAGATTCTGGGATTTACTCGTAACGGGGTGAAATATATAATACAATGACTTAACCTCATCATCTGTCAAACGGAAGTGTCACTATCAACAAATGACAAAAGCAATATGTCACGGAATTCGACATGCAATATGTCATTTGAAAGCCCTTGAAAAACTCTATTCAGAACAGTCAAAATTATTTCTCCAGCTGACACCTGTCAATAATAAAAAATGTCAAAATTTGAAACTTTAACATATCTGAAAAGTTATTTGTGGATACTCGTCAGGAAAGTTTTGGGGCGACACAACCGTTTTTTTTTTTGACTTTTTTTTGGCTCATTTATTTTGTCTCTTTTTTGCTTTTTTCGGTCTCTTTTTATTGTTTTTTTTTTTAATTTTTTTTCTTTATTGCCCATTTTTTTGGCTATTTCTTTTTGCCTTTGTTGTTCCTTCTTTTACCATTTTTGTTTTTTTTGCCACGTTTTTGTCTTTATTTTCCCCCTTTTTTTTGTTTTTTTGCTCTTTTTACCTCTTTTTTATTTTTTTAACCATTTTTATTTTTTTGACTTTGCATTTATTTTCTTCGATTTTGCCTTTTTTTTGCTTTTTATAGACTTTTTGGCATTTTTACCACTTTTATGCCCCTTTTTTTGCTTTAAAAGATAATTTACTTTTTTAACCTTTTTTGAACTTTTTTTGCCTTTTTTGAAAACTTTTAAAAATTTTTTGTCTTTTTTGCATTTTTAGACGTTTTTTAATTACTTTTATTACTTTTTTGGCTTTTTTAAATTATTTTTGCCATTTTTTGCCTTTATTTTAATTTTTTTTTTCGTTTTTGCTATTTTTTAACTATTTTTTGCCTCTTGTCGTTTTTACTTTGTTTTATACTTTTGGAGTTTTTTGGTTTTTTCCTTTTACTTGTTTTTTTTGTACTTTTTGTTGATTTTTTACCCCTTTTTCCTTTTTTTGCTCATTTTTTACTTTTATTAAGCCTTTTTTTCTTCTTTATTTTTTTTTGTTAGCTTTTTTGCTTTATTTGCATTTTTTGTCTCTTTGCCTCTTTTGCCAATTTTTACAAATTATATTAAGATTTTTATGCTGTTTTGATTGTTCCCCCATTTTTTATTATAGTTTGATTTTTTTCCGAAATTTAGCAATTCTTTATCATTTTTAACATTTTTTTTTACTTTTTTTGAAATTATTCGTTATCTTGTTACTACTTATAATAACTTGTTGCCATTTTTAGTAACTTTTGTCGTTTCTCATTTTAATTAATTTTTGAGCATTTTTGCACTGTTTACCTATTTTTATTTTCCAGTTATTTACTTCCTTTTTGTATCATTTTCCCATTCAGGAATTTTGTATTTGGATTAAAATAATCATATTCTCCACAGCCGAATCGGGATACTTCTGGGGTGTCACAGCCGATTTTTTTATATTATTGATAAAATCTGTGAAAATTCCTATCCATTTATTTAATTAAGAAAAAAATAAAGAAATTTTATTATTTTTGTTGGTAAATAAAATCCAATCTCTAGATATAAGGTTTTCGTGGTAAACAGGTTTTACTCAAATCAAAAATTAAAAATATATCATACAGGAACTCACCTTCATCAAATTTGTATGTTCCACAATCTGCTCTTTGTCGGTGTTTAAAACACGCTTGGAAAAATAAATTTTTTATGCGTTTTCCCTTTTCAAAGATAATTTATGGACTATAAAAGTAACCTTTTGGAGATGAATTTTTAAAATATTGAAAAAGGGTCATTAATCCATCTAAATTATTTTGTTGAAAAAAATGAGTCAAGGGCGAATTCGAATAATTCCAGAATAGGTAAATTAGAAATATACATTCATTGTCAAAAGTTGTAAAATTTAAATTAGACCTTGAAAATATTTTTTAATATAAATATTTCCTCAGAGTTATTTGTCCCTTAAATGAAAAAATAACAACAAATAAAGAAATTAAAATTACAACCTTTTCATACCAGTATAGTTTAACGTTAAGAAAACCCAAGCAACCATTTTTTGTAAAAAAGGTTAACGTTGCGAAACCCGATATAATTATGTCAGGACACGTGATTCCATTGGCTTCGGTACTAAATTTGCTTCGTGTCAATTTTGGGGGAAATATGTAATGACATGGCAAAGAATCTTCAAAAAAACTCTGTTTAGCATCTGGAGCTCTGTTGATGTTCAATTCTATCCAGAAGAGAGCAATTCGCCCTATTGAAGATTCAGAACTGACTAAGAATCTTAAAAATTTCTTACCCCCACTTTTTATCATTTTTCTCGACGTTTCCGAGTTCCACGAGTCTGGAAATTCAAAAAAAAACCTGTCCGAACGTCTGCCTGCCTGTCTGTCTGGATGTAAACACTGTAACTTTTGAACGGAAGCTCCGATCGAGTTCCGGTTCTCACTTTAGTTTTGTCTAAGTAAGAACCCTACTGAATTTGAGCACAATCGGACCGGCCCTTCCAGTACCCATCATACAAATTAAAGTGGTTTGCATAGGAAAACTTTTTTCCAATTCAAATTTTTAGAACAAAATCTCAAACGGAGTTTAAGAAATGGATGGGGATGTTGCAGAAATTATTGACACATTGTTTGGTTTTAGCGATTTTATTTTCGGTGTTTTTTCGCTTTTTTACAATTTTTTTATTTTCGTTTTTTCCGTATTATTTTTCATTTTTTTCTATTATTTTTCTTTTACTTTTTTCCTGTTTTCTCATTATTCTGATGTTTTGTTTTTTTTCTGGTTCTTTCCGTTTTTTTTTCGTTATCTATTCTCATTTTTTCTCATTGTTCTGTTTTTTTATTTCTTTTTCTTTCGTTTCCTATTTTTTTATAATTTTATAATTATTTTATAGAAAGAAACTTTTTCTGATTTTTTCTTATTTTTCTGATTTTTTGTTTTTTCTGTTTTTTTTCTGATTTTTTGTTTTTTCTGTTTTTTTTTCTGATTTTTATGGATGTTTTCTACTTTTTCTTTTTTTTGTCACCGTTTTGTTTTTTTTCTATTACATTTGTTTTCTAATTATTTTTTCTTGGTTTTCTAATTTTTTTCTCATTTTTTCTTATTCCGATTTTTTTACGATTTTTTTGCCATTTTTTTGTGATTTTGTTGAGATTTATTTCAATCTTTCGATGTTTTTATTTATTTTTTATTTCTTTCTTTTGTTCACAATTGTTCCGCCTTTTGGTTGAACTTTTTTCCAACTTTTTTCGTTTTTTTGCGATTTTCTTGATTTTTTTTATTTTTTTCCATATTTTACAATTTTATTCTTCATTTGTTTCCAATATTTTCCAATACTTTTTGTTTCTTTTTCGATTACTTCCGTTTTTTTCTTATTTTTTTCGAAACTTCTAATTTTTTCTCGGTTTTCACTAAATTTTGTTTCATGTTTTATTCTGATTTTTACAAAATTTTATAATTTTTTTGATTTTTTTCTCATTGTTTCATTTTTTTTCTGTTTCTTTCTTTTCTTTTCTAATTTTTGGCTATTATCCTATGATATTTTTTTGAATTTTCGGTTTTTTCGTTTTTTATTTTTCTGATATTTTTCTGTTGTTTTTGAATTTTTTCTATTGTTTTTGATTTTTTTCAAATTCCTTCAGTTTTTTTCTAACTTTTTCTTATTTTATCGGTTTCTTTCGATCTCATTCGATTTTTTTCGATCTATTTCGATTTTGTCGATTTCTTTAGAATATTATCGATTTCAATGGATTTTTTTAATTATTTTTATTTCTTTTGATTTTTTTCGGTCGATTTGGACTTTTGTTGATTTTTTTCGATTTTTGTCGTTTTTTAGATTTTTGTCTTTTTTTCGATTTCTTTTGATTTATTTTTATATTTTTTCCATTTTTTTAAAATTTCTTTTCATTTCTTTTGATTTCTTTTCATTTTTGTCGTTTTTTTTTTCGATTTTTGTTGATTTTTTTCGTTTTTTTACACATTTTGCTATTTCTTTTGAGTCCATTCCATTTCTTTCGATTTGATTTTTTTTCCATTTTTTTTTATATTGTTTTCGATTTCAGATTTTTGTTTTCTTATTTTAAAATGTTAAAAAGTTAAAAATAACGTAAAAAACTTATTTCCTAACGGGGATCTCATGAACGCACAATTTTTAATAGATTTACGGTATTTTTAATAAGTTATTCTTTAGATGTTTTATTGTTGTTCCCCATTTTTATATTTTTTTTTTAAATTTTTAACAAATAATTATAATTTTTTCCCATTTGTAACGAATGACTAAGGCCCACTGTAACTTTAGAGCGAAAACTTCGATCGAGTTCTGGTTTTCACTTTACCGAGTAAATTTTGTCCAAGGAAGAACCCTATTGAATTTGAGCAGGATCGGACCGCCCCTTCTGGTAATCGCCATACAAATTAAAGTCTCTTGCATGGGAAACCTATTTTCCAATTCAAATTTTTAGAACATTTTCCACTTCAAATCATGTATGAAAAGTTTGGCCAGTATCGCACAAGCCATTCCGGTACCCGCCCCACCTCAATCCATAAAAATCAAGTTCTCAAGGTATAAACTTGTTTACACTGCAAATTAAAAAAAAATACGTCACATCATGTATAATAGTGTTGTACATGTATTTGAGAAGTTTGGCCAGGATCGCACAATTAGCCTAAGTAGCTCGATGTGTTAGCTCGATGGGCCGAAGTTCCGAAACGGTGAACCAAAGTTTGAGCGTCTCTAGAATTTCTTTTTTAACTTCTTTTGGTATGGTTAATCTTATTGGCTTTACTGATGGTAGTTTAGATATCTAAGAAGAATATTTTGATCTTCTTCGTTGTTCTTCGGTTGGAATAGAGTTGCTAGATGTTCTGAGAAAAATTATGATTTCTCTTTATCACTTCTTGCTCTCATCAGTTCTGGTTTTTTGTGGTTTCTTATATTGTTAGTGAAGCTATTTTACGGATAATTTGTTTGGTTTCCAGATTTAATAATCGTATCTAACGTAACAAGCAACGAGGCCGGCACTGTCTGATGTACCGCGAATCGTGATTAGTCATAGCCTGAGAAGCGAAAGTCGAATATTCAGAAACGAAGTGCGTATTCCACAAGGCCGCAAGAAAATAATAAAGGGTATAAATAAGATAGACAGAACCCGCAAGACTCAGTTGAATTTTGTAATGTTGTGTTGCATAAATTAGTATATTTTGTTAGTTGCGTTTGATATAAATAACTACTTAAATAAATAAGTTATAATTCGACGGAGTGTTCAAATTCAAGTGAACTCAAAAAGTTTCAGTTTCAGTTTTAGTTTATTTCTTAAGCAATAGTAAAATGCTTTATCTATTGGATTCAGACTTTATTGTCCTTTAGCTATTGCTCTTCTTTTTTCTGCAATGACCTTTTTAATTTTTAATGCAATATTTGTTGTAGTCCCTTTTTTACTTCTATTAAACCTTCGGGCTAAATTATTTCCTATCACTACACCTTGTCCTGGTCTTATATTCATTACTGTCACTATAAACAGTCAATTATAATTTATAAAAATATTTTATTAACACGTCCTGTGACAAATTAGATTTAGACGCTAAAATAGGATACTTCATGTTTTGCGTGCTCCATTATATTTAATTAATCTCTCAGTAAACTTATTTTAATTCAAACTTATGGTCGTCGCTTAATTTTCGCAAAATTTAATTTAACGCCAGTTAAAACTGCAGATGACATTTATTTTATATCACATTAAACTATATTTTATAGCGTAGCCAACTTGTGTTTCATAATTGAGAATAAACCAGATTTATATTATAGAGACATGAGTTTATTTTGATTTTTATTAGTTTTATTATTTCCCGTTTTGGTTAAATTAGTATTTACTTGTTTTTTTTTAATAAAAATAATGAAAACAAGTATTTTTATTTGATTAAGTTGAATTATGATCAGTAAAACGTGATCAACGAACAAGATGAGAAAAAAATTATTTAATGATAAATTTGCACTTTATTTATAAAAAAAATTCTATTTATTTTTTAAATATTCAATAAAATAAAAGATCTGTAGAATTAAATCTATTTAATTGAAATTCGGAGAAATCGAAAACCTGCTCTGCTTTAGGCAATGATTTGTAATAATCATGACATTCATTAATCATTGTATTTCACATCAGGTATTGGTTTTCGTAATATTAGAATTGGAGCAGGAGTTTTCGGGAAACGTATCATTTCTCCTTGTTAAGTTTATTTGTTCGAAAGCTTAATCAAACGCAGTATTGTAATAAAGTTCTCCTATATTTTCCATGCGAATCTGGATATGGACAAATGATAAAATTAGAACATTTTAGTATACAAAATGCGACTTTTGATATGTTTACATTTATTTATTTTTATACTATGAACTGTAATAGTAATTGTATGATCTGCTTTTATTGTTTTCTTGCACTTATATTTTAGTACCATTTATGTAATATTCAAAATAAAAAACAGTGCACTTGTTCATTTTTAAAATAGAGTGAATAGCTTACTAGTTCCCCAGATCTAACTGCTATGGACTATTTTAAAAGTCTATCAACTTAACAAGACAGCTTTGGAAAATTACAACGGTAACTTATTAGTAATATGTCGCTTTTTTGCCGATAATTAGTTGTGGAAAAATGAATTTTGCCGCTCTTTTTTTTTATTAAAAATTAAACGTCTTGCTATCTTGATATCAAGTTAGCAAGACAAATGCGTAAATAATGACGATATCAAAAAACCAAAAGCTGGAGAATTTGTCGCTTTTTTGCCGTTAATTAGTTGTGGAAAAATAAATTTTGCCGCTCTTTTTTTTTATTAAAAATTAAACGTCTTGCTATCTTGATATCAAGTTAGCAAGACAAATGCGTAAATAATGACGATATCAAAAAACCAAAAGCTGGAGAATTTGTCGCTTTTTTGCCGTTAATTAGTTGTGGAAAAATAAATTTTGCCGCTCTTTTTTTTTATTAAAAATTAAACGTCTTGCTATCTTGATATCAAGTTAGCAAGACAACTGCGTAAATAATGACGATATCAAAAAACCAAAAGCTGGAGAGTTTGTCGCTTTTTGCCGTTAATTAGTTGTGGAAAAATAAATTTTGCCGCTCTTTTTTAACTAAAAATTAAACATCTCACTAACTTGATATCAAAATTTGTTAAAACCAAGAATATTGTTAAAAATTTTATCAAACAATCAGAAAATTTGTCAAAAAACCAGAAAAATTATCTAAATAATCATAAAAATTTGCAAAATTGTTCCAGAAACCAGGAACATTTTCAAAAATAAGAAAGATATTGTCAAAATTAGAAAAATTGTCAATAATCGGTAGAATTTTATTAAATTACAGTAAAACTATAAATAACTAGAACTATTTAAAAAAAAACTGTTAAAAATCAGAAAAATTGCAAAAAATTATCAAAAAAATCATAGTTTGTCAAAACCAAGAATATTGTTAAAAATCAGGAAAATTACCAACTATTATCAAACAATCAGAAAATTTGTCGAAAACCCAGAAAAATTATCAAAATAATCATAAAAATTTGCAAAAAATGTTCCAAAAACCAGGAAAATTTTCAAAAATAAGGAAGATTGTCAAAATTAAAAAAATTGTCAATAATCATTAAAATTATAATATAAAGTTGTAGTAAAATCGTAAATAAGTAGAAAAATTTTGAAAAATTCAGAAAAATTGCAAGAAATCAAAAAAATCTAAAACATTGTCAGAAACCAAGAAAATTGTGAAAAATCCGGAAAATTATCAAATATTATAAATAGAAAAGTTGTCAAATAATCAGGAAATCAGTAAAATTTTATTAAATATTAGTTCAACTTAAGATTTAATAATGCCATCGAAAAAGAATGAATCGTACTATAAGTGGGAATTTTTTTAAAATTTTTAAGCAAAAATTGTGAGCGTGAGAAAAGGTAGAGACCAAAAATTAGGTATCTAAAAATATCCTTACAGTTGTAACTATTTTAACAATTACAATTTTTTATGTAAATTTTTCGAAATATTTGCATATATAGTATACTTTTTCTTTTTCTATCTGCAGTTAGCACTTTTTAATAAGGTAGACTGTTTTTTCCGGAGCTAAACAAAATGTAACTAAAAATTTTAATTCAAATTTTGTTTCTATGGTCAGAAAAAACAAATTATCCGTAAAATTATAATATTAACATAATACCATTAAAAGAGAATAAAACATACTACGGCAAATTCTTCAGCTTTTAGTTTTTTGATATCGTCATTATATCAAGTTAGCAAGACATTTAATTTTTAATAAAAAAAAATAGCGGCAAAATTTATTTTTCCACATCTAATTAACGGCAAAAAAGCGGCAAATTACTAATAAGATACGGATGTAATTTTCCGAAGTTGCCTTGCCAAGTTGATAGACGTCTATTTTAAATATAATTTACAGTACTTTTTCTAAGTCTCCAGAGCATATAATGGAAGCAATAAACTTTGAAGCACTTTAAAAATCAGACTAATTCGTAAATATCACTCTCAAGTACTTAGTTTCAAACCTTCATGTTAATACAGAAATAGTTTTTCCAACAAGAAATTAAATTACTTGTTCAAGAACGTAGAACAATGTACTTAGTTTAGTCAGATACTTATATTAGTAAGAATAATTGGAAGAAAGGGCATGGTTTTTTCTCCATTAAGAATAAGGGTGGTACCGGGAAGCTTATGAGAGTGGAACCAATCAGGAAGAATTTATGGCACTTTATATCCAATTTTACTCAATGAAAATAATTATACTCCTGTAACCTAAAATATGTGAGATTAGTGGGTACGAATAGGGAAAATAGGGAAAAATATAGAAAAATAAGTGGAAACATGAAAAATAGAGAAAAATAGGAGAAAATAGGGAAAATGGGGAAAATTTGACAAAATTTGGGAAAAATAGGAAAAAATCAGGCAAATAATAGGGCAAATTAGTGAAACATGGGGAAATTTTGTTAAAATAGTAAAAACGGGAAAAAATTAGGAACAATAGAAAAAATAGGAAGAAAATGGAAAATACAGAAAAATATGGAAACAGAAAAAAAGTAGAAAAAAATAGAATAAAATAATGAAATACTGGAAAAATATGAAGAAATTGGAAAAATAGGGAAAAATTGGGAAAAACTGGGAACAATAAAAAAAATTGCGCAGAATAGGGAAACCGCGAAAAATGGGGAAAATAGTTAAAAATATGAAAAAAGTAGGGGAAAATTGGAAAAAATAGGGAAAAAACAGAGAAAATAGGGCAAAATGGAGAAAAATAAGTACACATAGGAAAAAATAAGAAAAAAAAAATTGGGCAATTAGAGATAAATAGAGAAAAATCTGGACAAATAGTAAAAAATAGGAAAGAAATAGAGAGAAATAAAATAAAAAGCAGAAAATAATGGAAAGAGGGAAAAGAGAAAATAATGGGAAAAATAGGTGAAAAAATGACAAAAATAGGAAACAATCAAAATAAAACAATAGGGAAATTAGAGATAAAAAATCTAGAAAAATAGGAAAACATATGTTAAAATAGTGAAAAATAGCGGAAAATAAGAAAAAATTGTAAAAATAGGCAAAAATAAATGAAAATGTAGACAAAACGGACAAATAGGGAAAAACAGGAAGCATTAAATAAATTAAAAAAAAAGTAAAAAATAACTAAACGTCAGAAGAATATTGAAAAAATAGGAAAAATATCAGAAAAACTAGCAAAATAAAAAAATAAGAATTTAATTAAGTAGACAAATACATCAAATTTAAAAACGTCAAAAATCGATGAAAGAAAAAAGAAAATTTCAGAAATATCGTCATACAAATTTTAAGCATTAAATTAAAAAAAATAGAACAAAAAAAATGTAAAAAATAACTAAATTTCAGAAGAATTTTGGAAAAAATAGGAAAAATATCAGAAAAAAGAGCAATATCTTCATTATTAAATAAATGAAAAAAAAAATTAAAAAATAACTAAACGTTTGAAGAATATTGGTAAAAATAGAAAAAAATAGAAAAATAGCAGAATAAAAGAATAAGAATTTAAATAAGTAGAAAAGTACGTAAAATATTAAAAATGCCAAAAATAAAAATAAAATTTCAGAAGTATTATCATTATTAAATAAATAAACAAAAAATTCAGGAAAAAAAAATTTAAAAAATAAACGTCAGAAGAATATTGAAAAAATATCAAAAAAAAGAACAAAGTAAAAAAAAATAAGAACTGAAATATGTACAAAAATTCGTAAAATTTTAAAAAAGTAAAAAAGAAAATATCGTCATACAAATTTTAGGCATTAAATAAATAAAAAAGAAGAAAAAAAATTTAAGAAAATATAAAAAATTACTAAACGTCAGGAGACTATTGGAGAAAATAGAAAAAATATCAGAAAAAAGAACAAAATAAGAATTTAAATAATTAGAAAAATTTCAGAATCGTCATACAAATTTTAAGCATTAAATAAAAAAAATAAAATAAAAATAAAACAAAAAAATGTAAAAAATAACTAAACGTCAGAAGCATATTGGAGAAAATAGAAAAAATATCAGAAAAAAGAGCAAACTAAAAAAAAGAAATTAAAAAATCAGAAAAATCCTTAAAGATCCGAGTAAATTAGAAAAAGTCGTAAAACAAGAAAAAATTGAAAAGACAAAAAGGATATAAAAAAACCCTAAAAAAATAGAGAGGAAAAATTAGAGAAAAATTAGAAAAAAACTCGGAAAAATAATCAAAGAAATAATTAAAAAATTTTAAAAAAAATTAATTTAATGTTTTATTTCGACCTGAATTTGTAAAATAAAGTTAAAAATATATTAAATATTTATAAAATAAAAAAAATAGCTCGGGACATAAATGTGTGTCAGTGTTATTTTTTCTAGTAGAAAAATGTTTAATTATTAATTTAAAATAAATGGGAAAGTGATACTCGATAGGTAAAGAAACGTGCCAAAAATAATAATTAAAAAAGGGTTGTGCTATGACTCCCTTCAGGATTTAATTAGGCACTTTTTTTATTAATTAAACACTAAATTTTAAGAGGCCCACACACCACGTGACTTTTGTGTTTGCCGGTTAGAGAATTACCCAAGAAAAATGTGCTTCTATTCTAATAAATTGGATGTAAAAAAAATTTTTTTAGTATTTTCCAGTTAATATTAAATAATCCTACCTTCTAGTCCAATTTTTTCTGCGCAGAACAGGGTAGAGCGCCATAAAACATAATTATTCGTATTTGGACGACAACTTGCCTAATATAGCAACTAAAAATATGCGGTTTTTTTATGATATTTAAAATATTTATGAGAAGAGCGCGTCTGTGCTACATTTTTCAAATTTGTCTTGAGAAAAAAGTTGATAGTAGTATCATTTTTAATAAAATTATTGTAAAAAAAGCGCCACAGACGCGCTCTAAAGAATTAACTACAGAATCGATCGGTGAAAACCGCAGCTTCCTATCTTTAATATTAACGGAGCGCTCGTCCAAAAACGATTTCAGGCAAGATAACATATGGCGCCATGCTGTTACTCTGTAGGTAAAGGTATGGTCCGAAAAATTGGCCGTAAGAATAGAAGGATATACCCATACTTCCATCAAACTCAGCCCTGGCAGGTAGTGACTTTATGAATGGTCTATGTAACTACTATCATTTAAAAAATATCTTATTGTGTTACTGTATCAGCCGGACTTTTTGCTGCGGGCTCTCGGACTATTAGGCGAGGAAGGAGGAAGGGACGACAATGTCATAATAAAAGTATTGTTCTTAACTGGTCGAACGAAAATTAATCTTACGATATAAGTTTTTAAGCGATAAAAATTTGGAATGGTTAAAAATAGAAGTGGGAAGTAACAAATAATACAAAAAAAATATCATGCTACAGATGCTAAATATAGTAAATAGATACTTATTTTTTACTGACTTGCCATTAGTAATATTTCCATACGATAATATTATAAAAACGAAATATGTCGCGATATCGAATTAAAAAGCAATAACTGTCCTTTATAAAAAAAAATATTGTTCTCCAAATGATGATTGTTTTATTAACGTGCCAGAGCTTAATCAATTTCCCTTTTTTTTTAACCGAGAATATAAATTCGTATGAAAGGGCAGCCATCGATATTTTTTGGCAGATAAATTCGGAAAAACAATGTTAAGCGGAATTGGCGTTATTTATGGCTTTTTCCTTATACATTATTTTCGGGTTTATGTCAACATATTTCTTCGATACCGACCGAATATCATTTTAATGTTGCAGCTTCTATCGGTCTATCAGGTTGGGTTTCAGAAAAAATCAGCTAAGTTATTTTTTATTAAAGTGTACGGTGTATGAGATGTCGGAGTAGCTTTTACTTTTGATTATCTTTTCCGAAAGTGACATATGCCAATATTTTATTTTTTTTTACAAATTGGATGTTGTGTTATAAAAATATTAAACCAATAAAAAGTGATAACATAAAAAATTTGTTCAGACTTACTACTGTGTCTTTTTAATACTCAAACACGGGCATAGTAGCCGTAAATAATATAAGGAAAAAGACAAAAAGGAGCGATTTTAGTTCGAAACCACAAGAATTATTCACTTTAATTTCATATTTTTCCAAATTTTTTTCTATTTTTCTCTGTTTTCTTTATTTATTCCGATTTTTTCTTATTTTTACCATTTCTTCTTATTTTTCAATATTTTACCCAATTTATTCCTATTTTATCCTATTTTTCCACATTATTTTAAATTTTCAGTATTCTTTTATATTTTTCTCTAATTTCTCAATTTTTCATATTTATATCGTTTTTCATTATTTTTCCTGTTTTTCCCTATTTGTCCGTTTTGGCCCTGTTTTCATCTATGTTTGCATATTTTTATAATTTTTTCTTATTTTCCGCTATTTTTCACTGTTTTAACATATGTTTTCCTATATTTCCAGATTTTTCTCTATTTATCTCTAATTTCCCTATTTTCTTTTTCTGATTTTTTCGTATTTTTTACAAAATTCTTCTGACGTTTAGTTATTTTTTACATTTTCTTTGTTTTATTTTTTTTATTTATTTAATGCTTAAAATTTGTATCAAGATATTTCTGAAATTTTCTTTTTTCTTTTCATCGATTTTTGACATTTTTAAATTTTACTTATTTAAATTCTTATTTTTTTATTTTGCTCTTTTTTCTGATATTTTTTCTATTTTTTTCCATTATTTTTCTGACGTTTACTTATTTTGTAAATTTTTTTTTATTTTTTTTATTTCTTTTTATTTATTTAATGCTTGTAATTGGTATGACGATATTTTCTTTTTTATTTCATCGATTTTTGACATTTTTAAAATTTTACGGATTTTACGGATTTTTCTAATTATTTAAATTCTTATTTTTTTTTATTTTGCTCTTTTTTCTGATATTTTCCCAACTTTTTTCCAATATTCTTCTGACGTTTAGTTATTTTTTAAATATTTTTTTTTTGTTTTATTTTTTTTATTTATTTAATAATAACGAAATTTCTGAAATTTTCTTTTTATTTCATCGATTTTTGACATTTTTAAAATTTTAAGGATTTTCTACCTATTCCATTTCTTATTTTTTTTTAGTTTGCTCTTTTTTCTGATATTTTTTCTATTTATTTCAATATTCTTCTAACGTTTAGTTATTTTTTACATTTTTTTTGTTTTATTTTTTTTATTTATTTAATAATAACGATATTTCTGAAATTTTCGTTTTTATTTCATCGATTTTTTACATTTTTTACGGATTTTTCTAATTATTTAATTTCTGATTTTTTTATTTTGCTCTTTTTTCTGATATTTCTCCGATTTTTTTTAATATTCTTCTGACGTTTAGTTATTTTTTACATTTTTCTTGTTTTATTTTTTTTATTTATTTAATAATGACGATATTTATGAATTTTTATTTTTTATTTCATCTTTTTTGACATTTTTTACGGATTTTTCTAAATATTTAATTTCTTATTTTTTTTTATTTTGCTCTTTTTTCTAATATTTTTCCAATTTTTTTTAATATTCTTCTGACGTTTATTTATTTTTTTCATTTTTTTAAAATTTATTTATTAATGACGATATTTCTGAAATTTTGTTTTATATTTCATCGATTTTTGACATTTTTTTACGGATTTCTATAATTATTTGAATTCCTATTTTTTTATTTTGCCCTTTTTTTCTGATATTTTTCTATTTATTACAATATTTTTCTGACGGTTAGTTATTTTTTACATTTTTTTTTGTTTTATTTATTTAATGCTTAAAATTTCTATGAAGATATTTCTGAAATTTTCTTTTTTATTTCATCGATTTTTGACAGTTTTAAAATTTCAAGGATTTTACGGGTTTTTCTGATTATTTAAATTCTTATTTGTTTATTTTGCTCTTTTTTCTGATATTTTTCCTATTTTCTCCAATATTCTTTTGATGTTCAGATATTTTATACATTTTTTTGATTTATTTTTATCTAATGCTTAAATTTTTTGAAATTTATACGACGATATTTTCTGAAATTTTCTTTTTTATTTTAGATTTTTTTATTTTTCAATCTTTGACAATTTTAAAATTTTCATGAGGATTTCCTGTTTTTTTTTTGTTAATTTTTTTTTTATTTTTACATTTTTTAGATTTTCGATGTTTTTATATTGTACCTTTGATTTTAATTTTTACTGGTTTTCTATTTTTTTATTTTTTTACATTTTTTTTTTATTTATTTGTCATTTTCACATTTATTTTTATTTTTTCTTTCCCTTTTTTTATTTTTCTGATTTTTCTATTTTTTTTATTTTATTGCGTTTTACACATCTTTCTAATTTTTACTTATATTATTTTTAATTTGTTTTTGTATTGTTGAGACTTTAGATATTTTTTCTATTTTATGTCAATTTTTGCTGAATTCTTGTTTTACTGACGCTGAAATGCAGGATTAATTTTGTGATGACGAAAAAAAATTCTTACTCCCATTTTTTATCACTTTTCTCGACGTTTCCGAGTTCCCAGAGTCAGAAAATGCAAAAAAATAATCCTGTATGGATGTCTGTGTGTATATAAACATTAATACTCACGAAAGAAAACTTTGATCGAATTCCGGTTTTCACTATTTATTTAATTTTCTCTGGGAAAGAACCGTATTGAATTTGAGCAGGATCTGACTGGCCTTTACGGTACCCGCCATACAAACTGAAGTATTTTGCATGGAAAAACAAATATCCATTTAAAATTTTCAGATCTTTTTGCTTCACATCATCTATATGAGAAGATTGTCCAGGATCGAACAAGCTATTCATTCCAGTACTCGATGGGCCGAAGTCCTGAAACTGGGCACCACCGGATGGATTCTCCCTAGATAATTTTGCTAGCAAGTTTTGGTGTTAACTGACTACTTCTATTACGTTTTTTTGTCCCAAGTTACCGATTTTTATAGAGGTCGGTACGGCTTCAGTGGAGGTGGTACTTCTCCTTTGTTTTTCTGTTGTAGTTTTAAATTCTTCTCTGGTTGAGTCAACGTTTTTATGGCTTTCATTTCTGAGTTGTTTATTGTACTCGATGGATCGAAGTCCTAAAACAGGGTACCACCGGATGGATTGTCCCTAAACAATTTTGTTAGCAAGTTTTGGTGTTCACTGACTACTTCTATTACGTTTTTGTCCCAAGTTACTCAGTAGAGTTGGATTTCCTTTCTGAGTTGTTTATTGTGAATTTTCTTTTATTTTTCTTTTGATATTCGTTATTGTTTTTTTTCTATACCTGATTTTTGACAATTTCTGCGGTTGCAACTGTAAACTATTATTTAAATCATACTTGGGCTGTTATTTTATTTATTTTTTGTTTATTTATATCCAAATAAATGATGTTAAATTTCCTGAATTCCACAAGGTTCTCATTTGTAGCTCTAATAAATAAATAACTGCCTTGTTACTACTATTAAATAACATTCAAATGGGCAATAATATTGTAACATACTTTTGTACAAAATACCAGTGATACTAAAGTCCTTGATCTAGAATAATAAATAGATTACAAATATGGAAAAAAATGCAGGTAATACAAAAAATAACAACGAGCCAATACGTAAATCTGATTAAATCAGTATCGACAGATGTCGAAATGTGTTTAGGCTAAAACTGAATCCACTGATTCAGAAACGGAATTAAGCTGTATTGATCATTTTTCTGACATTTTCATTTATATTTGATAAGAACTGCTTATTTGGGAGAAAGGCGATATAACTCTGAAATATATTAATTTTAATCGAAAACCATGTTACGTGTATCATAATCCTTATCATCGAAGGAATGGAACGTTTTTTATCTATGTATTTATTTACTTTGATAAGTAGTAATTTGAAAAAAAAATGATAAAATCTAGCGCTCATCTGATTCTCTTACATATTGTATACAAGAGTAAATTAGTTATACCAGGTGTTTTAACAGTTAATTACTATGTTCACGATGTTTATTTAAAAAATTTGGAGTATTTGTTTACCTATTTTACTATCGATCATGATATTTTTTTTCTCTTTTTATATATAAACCTCAGTTTTATTACAACAGAACAAGAACAAACTAATTTTGGATTTTATTATTCACAATTATATAAAAAATGTTTGTTTCTGTATATTTAAAAATAAAGTCAATATTTAGCGTTCTGTAACAAAACGTTTTTCTTGTTACAAATTTAAAAAAATATGATAAAAATCTGTTTTTCTACACCCACACGGATATTATCGATTCTACGCACAATTTACAGATTGTATATGTAGGCAATATCATGAAATCTATCAATCAGAGATCACATTTAGTAAGCCATTACCTATTTTTGTTTTTTAATTTTACCTACTTAAAAATATATTTTATAATAAATCCGTAAGAGTACGTGATAGCGCAGTGCTAACGCTCTCGCTTTCGGATATGAAGGTCCTCGGTTCAAACCATGTGACTGTAATCTTTTTTTTTATTTTTATTTAAATATTTTTTTATTTTCTCCTTTAATGGATTGTAAAAAAAAGTACTGTTCATCTTGTGTGGATTGTCAATATCGCACTCGGGCCATTGAGCCTACGACGTCGTGTTCAAACTTCGTCCGCGTGCGATTTGCCTATCATATCCACACTTGTTGCACAAAATACTATTAAAGTTGCAACAAATACATTTATTCTTTGAAGTGAACAGCATTATCCAGTTAAAACCAAATTAAATATATGTACATAATAAAGGGTAAATATTGCTGGCGCTTTCACAATTCTAATTTTTCTGACAAATGGTTACAGTCTTCAGATATTACATGAGCGCCATTAATTTTGAATTTGGTTAAAATTTCTCCACTAAATATCATTAATATCTGAGAATCAAAGATAATTTGTAAATTACGTTTGTTGATCCGTCAACTTTCCAAGAAAAAAATGGCCAGATATTTCAAAAATTCAAAAAATTTCAACAAAGTTTTATAAAGAAAACTTTAAAAATTTCAAAAAATACGGAATTGCACAAATGTTAAAAATTTCTAAAATTTCAATAAAATGTCAAAAATTTCAAGCATATCAAGTCAAGGATACCTATAAAAATTATGATTATTTCAAAAAGACTAAAAATTTCAAAACAAAGAATTTCACAAATGTCAAAAATTTCAAAAAATTCAAATAAATGTACAAAAATTTTCGAAGCTTTCGAAGAATTTCACAAATTCTGAAAATGTCAAGAAAACTTTAAAAATTAAAAATTTCGAAAATTTCGAAAATTTTAAAAACTTCAAATTTATAAAAAGGCAAAAATTTCAAGAATGTCAAAAATTTTAGAAATTTATAATTTTAAAAAAATATTGAATTTTAAAATTATAAAGATTAAAAGAAAAACAAACTTCCCTAACTTCAACAAACGTTAGTTTGTTTTTTTTTAATATCACAAACAAAATAACCATATCCTCAATAAATAATTTTATACTTGACTCAATAATTATTTTCTATTCAAAAAAATACAGAATTAAAAATACCAAAAATTCTAAATTTAAATTTTTTCGTGCTTTTGAAAACATATTATTTGAATAAAAAATCTTTCCAAAATTCTAAATTATATGTAATAGATGACTCCTAATAACTAATTATGAAAATTTTAAGAGAACTTAAAAAAATTTCAAAACATACAGAATTTCACAAATCTCAAAAATTCGAAAAACTTTAAAAAATGTCAAAAATTTCAAGTATATAGAAATAATATAAAAATTATGTAAATTTTAAGAAAACTAAAAATTTCAAACCATACAGAATTTTACAAATCTCAAAAATTTGGAAAATTTCAAAAAAATGTCAAAAATTTCAAGTATATAAAAAGGATATAAAAATTATGAAAATTTTAAGAAAAGTTAAATTTCAAAATATACAGAATTATACAAATCTCAAAAATTTGGAAAATTTCAATAAAATGTCAAAAATTTTAAGTATATAAAAATTATGAAAATTTTAAGAAAGCTTTAAAAATTTCAAAATATACAAAATTTCACAAATCTCAAAAATTTGGAAAATTTCAAAAAAATGTCAAAAATTTCACGGCTTTTAAGAATATAAAAATTATGAAAATTTTAAGAAAACTTTAAAATTTTCAAAACACAGAATTTCACAAATCTCAAAAATTTGCAAAAGTTCAAAAAAATGTCAAAAATTTCAAGTATACAGAAAGAATATAAAAATTATGAATATAATTAAGAAAACTTTAAAAATTTCACAAATCTCAAAAATTTATAAAGTTTCAAAAAAATGTCAAAAATTTCAAGTTTATTGAAAGAATATAAAAATTGTGAAAATAATTAAGAAAACTTTAAAAATTTCAAAACATACAGAATTTCACAAATCTCAAAAATTCGGAAAAATTTAAAAAATTTCAAAAATTTCATGTAAATCAAGGCATTCAAGAGTATAAAAATTATGAAATTTTAAAAAAAACTTCAAAACGTATAAAATTTCACAAATGTCAAAAACTTTGAAAATTGTATAAAATGTCAAAAATTTCAATCTTATCAAGGCTTTCATGAATATAAAAATTATGGATATTTCATGAAATTTAAATGAATTTCATAACATACAGAATTTTACAAATGTCAAAAATCTGAAAAATTTCAAAAAAATGTCAAAAATTTCAAGTATATAGAAAGAATATAAAAATTATGAAAATTTTAAGAAAACTTTAAAATTTTCAAAATACAGAATTTCACAAATGTCAAAAACTTTGAAAATTGTAAAAAATGTCAAAAATTTCAAGCTTATCAAGGCTTTCATGAATATAAAAATTATGAAAATTTCATGAAATTTTTAAAAATTTCAAAAAATACAGAATTTTACAAATGTCGAAATTTCAAGCATTTCAGGGATTCCAGAAATTCTGAAAATTTCAAGAAATGTCAAAAAAAAACACAAAATTTCAACAAATTTCAAAACATACAGAATTTCACAAATCTCAAAAAATTTGAAAAATTTCAAAAAAAATGTCAAAAATTTCAAGTATATAGAAAGAATATAAAAATTATGAACATTTTAAGAAAACTTTAAAATTTTCAAAATACAGAATTTCACAAATGTCAAAAACTTTGAAAATTGTAAAAAATGTCAAAAATTTCAAGCTTATCAAGGCTTTCATGAATATAAAAATTATGAAAATTTCATGAAATTTTTAAAAATTTCAAAAAATACAGAATTTTACAAATGTCGAAATTTCAAGCATTTCAGGGATTCCAGAAATTCTGAAAATTTCAAGAAATGTCAAAAAAAAACACAAAATTTCAACAAATTTCAAAACATACAGAATTTCACAAATCTCAAAAAATTTGAAAAATTTCAAAAAAAATGTCAAAAATTTCAAGTATATAGAAAGAATATAAAAATTATGAACATTTTAAGAAAACTTTAAAATTTTCAAAATACAGCATTTCACAAATGTCAAAAACTTTGAAAATTGTAAAAAATGTCAAAAATTTCAAGCTTATCAAGGCATTCATGAATATAAAAATTATGAAAATTTCATGAAATTTTAAAGAATTTCAAAACATACAGAATTTTACACATGTCAAAATTTCAAGCATTTCAGGGATTTCAGAAGTTCTGAAAATTTCAAGAAATGTCAAAATTAAAAAAGAAAAACACAAAATTCAAAAAATTTCGAAAATTTTAAAAAACTTCAAATATTCTGAGAATTTAAAAAAAGCAAACATTTCAAGAAATTCAAAAAATTCAGAGAATTTTAAAAAATACAGAATTTCAAAATAAATTACAAAAATGTCGAAAATTATAAGAAAAACAAACAACAAAAAAATACAGAATTTCAAAAATTTAAAAAGTTTCAAATATTAAGAAATTCTAAAAACTAAGCCTCTATTTAATAGCTCAAAAATCATTTTAATTTTTGTGCTTTTGAGCAAATATATTATTGGTAAAGAGTGGAACGAGTACGTCAGTGCGTAAAATTTAAATCAATTATTAAATTAAAATTACCAATTAGAATTTAATATAACTTTTAAATTACAAAATAAAAACAATAAAATAAAATTATTTAACCTATGGTGACATAAAATATTAATAATTTAATGACCTAACTTGGTAGATATAAATAAATTATGAGCAGTTAAACCATTAAAAAATGGTAGTTTGTACAACAAGTGCGCAAAGCGTCACTTTTCCCACGAGCTTAGAAGTTTGTGGAACGAGCCCTAAGGCGAGTGCCACAAATCTAGCAAGTGGGAAAAGTGCTTTGCTTACAAGTTGTACAACCACATTAATTATGGAAGAAAAACAGTAACCTGTCAAAAAAGTTGACAGGTCGTAGCTGTGTTTGACATATCCGTGAGGAAAAGTACTTTTCGCAATCTAAATTATTACTTTTTCAACGGATATCAAAGAAATTAAGAAGAGGCCTGCTTTGTGTATAAAAATTTGTGTAAAAAAGCGTGTTTTAAATGGTGGTTGTAGAAAAATTAATTAATGAATATATGACATATTTGTTAATAAAACTTAGTTCGAATGTATTTTGTGGATTTTGTGTGCTTAAATATTTGAATCGTTTTAATTTTAATTTTTTTTCCACTGTTACATTTTATATTGAAGCAGTCCTGGAAACATAGATTATTTACTTTTAAATAAAGTAAAATCAGTTTTTATTTCACACATTAATAAAGAGTCTCCTCATCTTTTTTTATATCTTATACACGGTCCTAGACTACACATTTTAAACCCTTTGATAAACTACCACAATGATACGATACGACTTACGAAGATTAATTATAGGGCGTGTTTTGGAGTTGGAAATTTCCAACAATGTATTGTTCTAAAAGCTTTCGCTTTGGTAGACTAGCATGAGAAGGATTTACAGCCATCTTTTGCTTATCAGAATCAGTACTAGGTGTTAGGTGGTCAGAATGAGTATACCTTTTGTTTACGTACGAATTATTAACATCCCGCATTGCGAGTTTCTAACTTTAATATGTATTTCAGTTAATTTCATTATAAATACCAGTTATCTCTGATATTATTACAAGTGCAAGATAATTAGAATATATAATTATGATATGAAAGCTAAGTAACGAAATAATTTAATTTTGAAGTGTTCAACATGATTGGGGATTTCAAACATGAAATAAAAAGTACAGGTCCGTATTAAAAAAAATAGTTGAGGGTGGTGGCATTTTATATTAAATAAAAAATCTGGAAAAATTTTGATCTATTTTTAAATATTAAGGTGTTAGTTAATTAAAACTAAACTGGTCAATTTCGGTTTTCCCTAAGTAACGGAAATCGGTCCAAATATTTTAATTATAAAATAAAAAAATGAGGGATAATCCCACCCAACTTACCAAACGCTCCTGGTAAAGTAATTGTTTAATAAATTGTTTTTTTGATAAAATTTTTATCTAAAATACATCTCAAAATTAAAGTTTTATATTCTTTTTCGATTGGTACAAACCCCATTTTATTATCTTTAACAGTTTAAAAGTTATTCAATTTTTTCGTAAATTGATATTAAATTAAAAAAAAATTTCGCCATATTTTTACGAATTCAAAAATTTTTTGAATAAAATTTTGAAAAAAATCGCAATATTAGAGTTTTTTACTACAAATTTTATGGTTTTTTTTTCTTACATTTATAAAATTAATATCTTTAGTTTAAAAAACTAAAAAAAAATCAAAGTTTTTCTCAAAAAAATTGTCAAAATTGAGCCTTGAATTGTTTTAACTTTTTACATTTTTGTCTATAACTTTTACAAATATTATTTTATTAAATAATTTCGCATATTTTGTTTACTATTTTCATTTGTTTTCTTCTTTTTGATAAAACGAAATTACAAAAAATGTCAAAAAATTCTTTATTTTGGCTATAATATTTACAATTCTAAATTCGAAGAAACTAAAATACGTTGTAAATTTAGAGCTTTATATCATCTTTCGAATGTTGAAAATGTTGAAAAACCTATTATAATAATTTTAATATTTTAAAAGATATTTAATTTAGTTTAAAATTGGAATTTTTTTGATCCATTTTTTTGAAAATTCTACAACTTTTTTATTAAAATTTTGAAAAAATCGCAATTATAAAGTTTGTTATTACAAATTTAACACTATTTTTTTAAATTTTTAATATTAAAATTTATCTGAAAAAAAATGAAGTTAATAAGAAAATAAAATCTTTAAAAATTAAAATAAAAACTAGCGACGAAACTATGCCGATTTCGAAAAAAACGTACAGACAAATTTTGTAGGAAATGTTATGTTTTACAATTTTCTTATCTTGTAATTTTTCATGAAAATCCATTATATTGGATCAAAATCTAAAAAAGTCGCAAAAATCTATATTTGTTTCTTATACCGAAACTATGCGGAATTCGAAAAAACAGTAACGACAGAATGTGTATAAAATTTTATGTTATACAACTTTGATGTCCTGTAATTTTTCATAAAAATGCAGTCTGGCAACAATGGCAAAAGTTTTTAAAATTTTAAATCATCTGAAATAAAACTATAATACATACTAAATATATGTGTAAAGTTTTGTTGCATTCTTGTTTAGTAATGATGTTGCAACTGTCATTTCCTGTTTTCCGATTAACACTAAAATCTATCCAGGTTGTCTTCTTGCTACCCTAAATATGTATATAATATTTCATCTAAATCGGTTCATCCATTTAGACGCTATCGTGTTCACACACACACACATAGACAGACACCATGCTAAAAATGGTATAAATGGATTCAGGTGACCTCAAAACGTAAAAATCCGTTAAAATTTCGGTACGGTCAAAACATCATGATCACAATACATTCCTTCTATACGACTTTGTTGGGTTCGGAAAGTAAAAACGCTCAATTCGTCTAGAAAATGCTTATTTTTCCCATTTAACCAATTTTGTGCTTATAGTGGTTTCCAAAATCCCAATTAAATTTGCGCAACCCTGTATTTATGTCATATACTGTCATTTGCCCTGTTCAAATTTGACCAATAATAAAGAAAATAGATACAATGCTACTGCGCATGTTTTTTAATGAACAAATAGTAACAGAGATAGATGTAGTGCCCTTTAACAAAGTTAGTGTTCATGATATTTTTTACGTATCGGACCAAAATAACGAAATTATTAACTAGTGCTTTTTTGTCATTGCTATTCAGCAAAATGTCTGAATTTTGCATATACCTACTTAAACGCTTTTCCATAATGCAATTTCAAATTTTACCGACGAGAATTATTAGTATTTTTTTTACGGAATAGCAAGATAATGAAAGTATTTACTGTATTTTTACTTAAAGGCTCGCTATGTGTTTGAACTATCCTATACATGTCGAAATTTTAGAATGGTAAGAAAGTATTATGTTGGTATCGTGATGCGAAAGTAATATAACTAGTGAAAATGAGATTTATTATATGTTATTTTATCTCACTGATTCTAAAAATAATTTAAAAAAAGTGCCACAGATGCGCTGCAAAAAATTAAACTGGTAAAAACTGCAGCTTCCTATCTTTATTATTAACGGAGCGGCCGTCCAAAAACGATTTCAGGCAAGATAACATATGATTATTGGCGCCTATTAAGGTCTTGTTTAGTTTATGGTTGGTGTATTTAAGTATTCTTGTCATAAAACAAACCCTAACAAATGAAAAAACAACTGAGCTTATTACGAACTGACATTTTAAATTATTTTGTTCAACCAAAAAAAAAGAACTCTATTTAAACATACCAATAAATTATTTTAGAGAATTTCATCGAATAAAAATGTTTGTGGGATTCGTTAAGTTGGTTATTGTAATAAATGGTACATGTCCATTAGCAGAAGCACTTACATTTTAAGATATCCAATAATTACAATATACCGAGTGACAACGATGTTAGGGTAAACTCAATAACTTCGTTAATTTTATACGTAAAGGATTGAAATTTTTGATAATTACCAATTTAATAATTTTCATGATACCCTGTATAACTTTGTCAACTATCGCATTCTGCTTGTGAATATCGTTGCAACGATGTATCACACGACCATATTTGTTGAAAAATAGCGCTGAAATGAAAGAAAAAGTGATTTTCCTATAATGACCTTGAAATGACATTATTAATGATTATTAATGATAAATTAACTCCTATATAAAATGTGTCATTTAATGATGACAGGTTTGTCAGTTTGTCAGCGATAAAAAAGGTGCATCCATTTTTATCGCGATAAAAATGCCTATTCCTCATAATCAGACTATTTGTCAGTAGATAGAACGTCCTTTAACTTTAACGGTTCTGTAACTAATGACAATGACGTTTAGATTGTGACAATTGTATAAGAAATTAACTCGTAAAGATTTATTCTAAACGTCATTGCCTTTACTTATTGAGTCTTTAAAGTTAAAGGACGTTCTATCTACTGACAGTTAATCTAGTAGCTGTGAATCGCGTCGGCACGTCACTTTAACCTTAGTTCTGTCAGTTAAAATTATTTGTTTGGTTGATATTGAAATATGGAAGATGAATAATAAAATAATAAATTTTTTAAAAAAATAGTAATAATGAAATAATTTAATTGTATAAACATAGATAATTATTGTTGTTGTTCATTCTACATTTTGTCGTTAATTTATCTTGCCAAAAAACACTCATGCTTTTTTTTAAGGATAAATTTCTTTTAAACTCAAAATTTTTCCATCAGTAATTTTCCTCGAAAAACTAACATTTGGCAAAATAGCTCGACCTCCTGTCTCACGATTTTTCCATGTCAGTTTTTCTCGTAAAATTGCTGATTGGCAAAATTTTTCGTTACAAAGAGGAATTTATCCGATAAAAAAAAACTATTGTGTTTTTACTGTTGAAAAAAAAATGGGCCTTGAATTAAATGTAGTTAGGACGTATATTTCTTAGTTACAAAATATTTTTTAAATTTTAAGTTTTATTTAAAATCTAAACAATTTTAAATTTTTATAGTTTTTGCCATAATTCATTAAGGATTCTTTGATTTTTCTTCAATGGAACTACCCATTTTTTATTTTCGTCCATTATTCGGACATATATTAAGTTTTAAATTTCAATTAACATTTTTTTTAAGTCAATGACATACACCAATGCTGCCAATACATTTACTTTTTATTAATAAAACCGGAATTGATATTTTCGATTTAAGATGGTAGAAATGTCGATAATCAGATCCCAAAGTTCAATCCTTTACTTTAAAATTAACGAAGTTATTGAGTGTACCCTAACATCGTTGTCACCCGGTATATGTCCACTGATTACAAAACTTCACTTCATTAATAAAACATTTCAAAGCTATCCATATATCAAAATATCATGTTTATGCAGGTATTTAATGTACTGATGCAAAAGCGATTAAAACCCAGTTGTTGGTGGATATTAAACTTTACGCAAACAAGGACATCGGCTAGAAATTTGCTGAAAACGATGATATTTGGTTAAGTTGAAATTGCCCGCAGCGTAATGTTCGGTTATTAAGCTTCGTCGATTGATGTAAACTATCGTGTGTTATACTGGGTGAAATAATAAAATTATTAATCGAGGTCATTTGATATTTTTATATATTGCACAATAGTTAATGGTAGTAATATTGGAAGACAAATTTGAAAAGTAATGGGATTAAATAAGAACAGCAATAATGAAATAAATAAATGGAACAAGAATAAAAATGTTTAAAGTAAAGGAAACTAGTAGAAACATAAACAAAAAAATAAATTTTGAAATAATTCTAGGAAATATAAAAAAAAATAAATCAGAGGAGAAAATACGAACAGAGTATTTGAAGTAATTAAATATCGAATCAAAGAATACACCAATATATGGACGTAGAATTGGATGCCGGAGCATGTGACTAATTACGGAGCGGCGTTTTTATGTTTAAAATTATACATGTCAAAAGTTGTGATTCTTTAAGTTTTTTTGCATTGGTACTCCGGGGATGAGATACTCCAGTTCAAGAAAAATATGCAGCACTTGAAAATTAGTAATGCCAGAAGCGCCATCTGCCATCTAGTAAGGTGGTACATTCCATATTTCTATAATAGGCCCTCTAATGGACACAAGCATTAAAAGTCATCTCCTATTGGCGGGTGATGGTAAAATTGCAGAGAAGAATGTCATTAATAGTGGCCAGCGCCTACTGAATTAAGGGTTGATACAAGTAGCAACAGGTATAGCACCTATCCATTTACTAGCAGACGAGGGTAAAAGGCTGTGCGGAAGAGAGATCAACGAGCGCACCAAAAAGGAAGAGAGAACCAAATCTCCGGAAGAATGGATAACAGGGCTGATTCCGGAACGCAGGTACTAACTGGGCATGGGTGTTTTCAAGGCATACCTCCACAAAATGGGGAAGGTTAAAAATGAGGAATACGACTACTATTTGACGTTCGTTACAGCTTGTAAAGTACTATAGAGTATCTCATACCTGAGTGTACCAATCTAGTTACAATTTTGTGCTTAAGTCAATAGTACGTTGTGTATCTAGTAGTAAAAGTAATACAGTCCCGGAGTAAATTGTTGCCCGACGCGTTAAACAGAGGCCAACAGAGTTTTGAAGTCTGGTAATGTACTTTTACTAAGCGGTATACATAGTTTTTTTTCTGAAATCAGTTCAGCCTATGTTTAATAATTGTACAAACTGCAACATAATTATAAATATACAAAAATAAAAGTTCCATATTTGTAATAATATATTCGATAAATGTTTCTATTGTGAGTTGGTTGTTTGCGTTTATTTATTTACTTTCTAAAATGTATATAAAAATTTTTTCCGAAAGTTTATTGCTAAGCAACAGTCATTAATACTAGATTAGCGTATTTTGGGGTATGAATTTGCTCCTTGAAAGTAGTAGTATAAAAAATATGCAATATAGATAATCAATAATAAACCGGTTCCCAAATAAATTTTCAAAACATAAAAGTTCTTTCACAAAATCAGCAAATAAACGAGAACTCACCTCTAACCAAATTGAATATAAATATGAATAAATAAAAAAACAATGTTTAGTACAACAAATTATTTAATAATTTACCAACTAAAATTACATAAGTTGTGATAAATTTGAAGTTATACAATAAGTATTAAAATATGGTTACGTGTGCACACTTAAAATTAATAAGAGTGGGAGAAAGTAAACTTGGGAGTTTAAATATGGTACTGGAAGAAACGTTAAAGGGTATTAAAACTTAGGTAAATTTGTATTATACACCTG
This sequence comes from Neocrepidodera transversa, assembly GCA_963243735.1. Lineage (NCBI taxonomy): Eukaryota > Metazoa > Arthropoda > Insecta > Coleoptera > Chrysomelidae > Neocrepidodera > Neocrepidodera transversa. The sequence continues at coordinate 10,111,838 of OY725338.1, forward strand.
AGGATGACATATTTGTGCTGAAATAGTTGAAAGTTTTTCGTCAATCAATTACAAAATAATTTGTGGTACTAAGTTTTGGTTTTTTATTTCTTCATTGGTGGACCACGTTTGAAATTATGGATAACCTTCTTCAGTTGAATATAAATATGTTCAAATATTTTCTAGTGAGATAAAAAAGAGAACAATATAATCTAGTATTATTAGAGGACCATCTTAATAGTCGTGCAACAGATAATAGTAGATTACATACCGGGGCGGAAAATGCATCATGGATCTATTGCCCGAGACAGGAATGATAATTTCCGCCAAGGTTTGTATACTATTTTATTTACAATCATTTTTTTTCAATCCACAATTTAAAAATAATATATAGTTATTGTTTTTAAAAGTGACATGTGACATGTATATTAAAATATTCCAATGAAGTTTTCATTGAAATTAAAATAATATGACATTTAGATATTACATGACTTCGGTGATCTATATTTGCCCTCGACAATAATGATGCATTTCCCGTCTCGGTGCCTATGCAAACAATAATAATTTATAAATAAATAATGTAACTAGAGACGCAAATGTTCCAAATTGTGACCAAATGGAACAATAACGAACTAAATAAAATGGATCCTCTGTTAGTTTTTTCTAAAACGCGGTTTCAACTTTTTATTCATCTGGCAAGTCAAAAAATACTCTGTTTAATTAAATACATATAAGAATTTGATTAGATTTTATTTTAGGGACTTTTAATGGTTTACGAAAGACAGGAGTGTCTTTATCTTTAGTTATACAGCCATCATTATCATCATCATCATGCACCTTTAATAGTGTAGTTTGTGTTTTATCATATACAGAGTTGGGGATAAGTTTGGGACCAGACAAGTTTTGAGAAACAAAATTTAAATTTTACTGAACTTATACCCAACTGTGTATTTTAAAATTTCATCCTTTTAATTTATTTTATTATATCGCATTATAGTATTAGATTGTAACAAATATATAATGCTGTAACCATTAAAATAGATAAAACTTTCATTATAATTTGTTGCACTGATTTTTATCATTTTAAATTTCAAGGTATTCTTGGCAGATGAATAATTTGGAAACAGAGCACCAGATGGAGCCAACTTTATTATCAATATCAAAAAATTTGAAATGTTGTCATTGCAGCCAACCCAAATTTACTGACAATGCCATCTAGGGCTTTGGACCCAAAATACAAAAGCAAATTTATCTTAAACCGTTTACGTGAAACGTTTATAGTAGATCGTCTTCGGATTAAATTAAGAATACTCATTTTTTAGGACATCGCATACAGGACAGTCCACCATCTTCGCCGTTGTTAGGCTTTTTGTTTTTGAAAAACTGGGATAACTACTTTACTTTACAAGACGGTGCCAAATTGTATGCTACCGAAAATTATTCAAAAATTCTATTTATAACTTTGATCCGCAGAGTAGAACATAACAATAAAAACCTAGATACGACCCTGACTTGTCCTGATTTAAAGATGGAATCATATTATGGCGGCTCTACCGCTCTTCATTTCATTAAATATCCCTACACGTATTACTCGCTTTTTTCGTATACGTGTAATAGTTTTCTCTCGTTTTGCCACGTAATTAAATGAGACATCTATCTTTCTCGCTATTTCGCCACCGGATGACGTCAGTCAACAACAGAGACAGCTAGACTACCGGTACTTGTTATTAATTGAAACAATTATTAATTTTTCTTATTTATTCATAAGGATAAAAAAAAATTGAAAAATCTAAAAAGTCTGAAATCAACCATGCAGCAAAGTTGATCATGACAAATATTTATTTAATTAAATTTTTTTTTATATTTTCGATTTTAATTTTTTACTCAAAAAATAGATGGAAATTTAAAAATCTAGCACGATCAATCTTTATTCACTTTTATTTAGAACTTGTTTTTGAACATAGTTTTTTAATGTAATTAAATTTAAAGGCTAATTTTCTGATTCTGATTCTGACACATGATAGGAAATATGTTTGAAACGTAGGTATTCATGTAAAGAAAGCTCCAGGAATTCCAAATTTTAAATAGAAAACGAAATATCCCATTTAAAGGGTTGCTCAAAAATGCTATTATTTGTTTGTCGTCAGAAATAACATAACAACAAAAGATTGTATGAATATCTCAGGTAATAACAAAGATAAGGGAGAAGGAATTTATTACCCCAAAAATTCAAGCAAAAAAATGAAATAAAAAATCGCTCAGGGAGGTAAAGTAGCACTTTTCTTTCTTTCGTTATTAACCAATTTTTGAGGCGTTAAATTGGTATTTGCCTAAATAACAATTTGTTATTGAGCTTGAAATTGAGTTATTAAAAAAAAATTGAAAAAAATTAAAAAATTAGATAAGGTTGAATGTTACTATTTAGTTAAAATAATTCTCCAGTTTACTTATTTATATTTCATTTTTTTTTTCGACTTGATAATGGTTTGTGATACACCGTGTATGGTTTATGTAGCTTATAAATTACCAATAAATTTCTATTAAATGAACAAAAAAGCTCCAGATCATTAACCCTTTGAGGGAGTTCAATAACGGCTGGTTAATAAAAAATCTATAAAAGTAATTTTACGATATCTAGTTAACTGGAAATCTTATTATACAGTAATTTATTTCGCAAGATAAAAATAAAAAGAGGCACTACCATACAATTCTAGTAAAAAATACATTTAGCAAATTATAAAAAATTTAGATTAAAAGATAAAATAACTTCTATTTATTCTATTCGCACAAAAGCAAATTAAAAACTTTACAATAAAAAAAATCACAGCATTTTTTTTGGACAAATTATTTATTTAGTCTTTAATTTTTATTGGATCTGAAAAGTTTTTAACATCATTTAAAAATAAAAACTATAATTGTGTGAAAATTGGCTGTGTATAATAATCAAAAATTAGGATAATAAGCAACATAATAATTTTTCGTTATTTTTTTTTGATAATCTTAAAAGAATTAATATAAATAGATGTATGTACGTATACAGGGTGGCGCAAATTTAATTGTGTACTTTTATAAACTAAATAACACTATTTTCTTCATGTTCTTCTGTTTCATCACATCTTTTGGTTGTTTCTATACTTAATTTTTCAAATATTTTAATTATATTTTTAAAGATTTATTATTATTATTTTGAGATAAATTACTTATATTATATAAAATTTATTGGGACACCATATATGTAATTTTGTGAAGTTGTTCTTGTTGATCCGTGAAGAAGTCCCCTTTAGTTGTCCAAATATTCTCGTTATATGTTCGTTATCTAGCCCCGGGTTACCGCTCGTTGAAGTCTCGGTGGAATATCCTCTCCACGGTCGAGTTTACATTTTAGTCAAAAGCACGAAACGGGTTTAAATACTAACAATATAAGTTCTATTTAACCCAAACTGTCCCAATTTTAGTTTAAATAAACCTATTAATATTATAACAGTTACGGTCTAAAAAATTTCATTATATTACAACTTGTATAGTAGATATAATATATAGGTTGGTCACTTTTTTAATTTGATTGTATCCAAACCATATTATTTAGCATGTAGGAATAGAGAAAATTAGCATATCTGAAATTTTAACAAATAATTAGTTGAGACTGGTCCGAAAACGTCAAATCAAAGACAATTTACTGATAAATACCTAAATGCATGGTTTTCACATGATTTTGACTAACGATTTTCAAATTTCTTAAACATGTTTTACATTTAAATTACCATTTGAAAAATATTTTACGGGATCCTAAATTTACGACCTCTTAAATTTTTACTCAGTTAAAATCCATAAGAAACGTATTTTATATTTAAAAAGTGTTAGTAAATATTATTTCTAGTGTTGATCCTTTTTTGCATTACATTTTCCAAGCTACTGATATAAAATGTAAATAATAATAAAATTATGCAAAACTCAGAAAAGTGGTAGAATAAATCATGCAACCTTATGAATTCTAATAGCAAATTAATTTACTGGCACCTAAAATATTCCATGAAACAAAAGACAACACGTGTACCGTGTCATTACTGTCATTTTAAATTATTTTAATTTATAATTTATCTAAAATTTGCTGTGTTGTATTTCTAAAGCCATGTTCTATAAAAATGAATTATTCATTTGATGAGTTCACAAACATTCATAAAATGTATGCAGAGGCTGGAGGTAATGCGAGATTGGCAAAAAGAATAGACTAGAAACGTGTTCCTGTCTCACAAAGATATCCGCATTGTAAAATATTTATTAATTTAGACAGGAGAATAAGGAATATTGACAGTTTTCTTATAATAAACGGAAGACTGGAACTGTAGATTATGATAAAAATGTTTTAAATTAGATACCTAAGTAAGCATCATCCTTTGTACACAAATTATTCCTAAGTCTAGATTGTAGCGCGAGAAATATAGGAGCCGTCGATTTAAGATTAATTGTTTGATTAGAATTTTGTAGGTGGTTTTAGACGACAATGCAGAAATGGATATTGTCTCAAACATATTGTGTTTATATCACAACAGAAAAAATTATCAACGACGTTGATCCTTATAGTAGGGGATGCCAAGCGGGGATTTGGAAATTTACCTGAGATCGTCAGATTAATGTATGGGGTTTCTTGCACTCAGTTGAGTACCTTTACCGGATATGAGCCCTTAATTTACAGCCGCCCGTCTAGAATAAAGGATCAGAATAGTAAAAAAAGATGAAGATTTGTATGCTTATTCTTCTATAAATATATGTATCCAGTTTAAAAAAATATACTTTTTTCTTTGCATGCCATTTCCTGTGCTTCTTAATGGACTCAGGGGTCTATTCTGTAACGTTTTAGTTAATTTTAACCACTAGGTTAAAAGTTATTTATACCTATGCGGTTAAAATTTTAACCCAAATGTCAATTTCAACCAAAGATGCCATACGGAATATAAAATGGACAATAACATCCGGTTACTTTTATAACCTAGGGTTAATTTTAACCAAATTTTTACTGAATAGACCCCTAAGTACCATTATTAAAAAAATCATTAAAAAATTTTCTTTAAAATTGTCACATTTATGAAATTCCTCCAAATAATCGTCAGCACGTCTATAGGACATTAAGATGAACCGTATGTATCTAAATCTGGTGCGCTCGGATATTTCCATGTAACGGTATTTTTTACATTTTTGAAATTCTATAGACGCTCCCCCCACCGATGAACGGGTATACATTATATAACATTTTTTTCTTTTTATCGTCTAAGCTTCGAAATATAATAGATCTTCACGACGCTCGAGTAAATCCCCATTTAGCATTACTAGTTTGGAGCTACTAGTAATGTGACGGACCGGCTCCAGGTATATACTCCTTGTAGTCAGGATACCTGTGTACCCAACATCCTTTAGACCTATCCTGTTTATCCTTGTTATTTGACAACTCTGATTTTAAATTTATACTAACCATGTTCTGTTTATTTCATATGGGCATTATTTAGAGCCATAAATATTTATGAGCGAAAATATTTTATATTTTAGAATATAATAGGAACGTTAATTGTCTTAAATTGGTTTACCTATTTCGTTTGTATATAAACATAGACAGATCGAGTGTTTGAGAAAATTAAATTAATAAAATGATATACCGCTGATTGTTTAATTATAATAAATTATAAATAAAATCGTACGAATAATCGCAGGTTATATCCCGAGAACTGCAAATTTAACCGAATAAACTGCGACTAGCTTTTTTTGAAAAATTTTGCTTAGAAAATGTTTGAGACTGAATAATCCACCATTAAAAGCCCGAGACCGAAATAAACTGCGCATGCGCAAACACAAAGGACTGGCAGTTACCAGTGTCGTGCCTTACATTTTTATTGCTTGTTATCAAAATGAGTAAGAAGTATTCTGGACAGAAAAAAACAAATATAATCCAACGTTTATGAAAAATAAGATGAAAATTGGTATCCAAATTCCTTTACAACATCACCGGTTAAGAGTAAAAGCATCAACGGGCATTGAAAAGAACACTTTTGAATGCTCTGATTTCCTTCGCTGGTCAATGATAATTTTTTTATTCATCTGTTTATGTCAACTTCTTTGTTTAAAGTTAGATATTCATTTTAATGCTTATAACATTTTTAAAGATGACGGCGCCACTGTTGAAGGATTTTATTAAAAAACCACAAATATACCAGGGGTAAAATGTGTATTTTTGTAAATAATTATTTTTAATGAAATTGAGGTAACTTGGATTTAAGTTTATTTTTCTGAACATTATAAAATGGTATTTTATAAGTACTTTCAGAAATCTAATTTAATAATAATATTTTCAAAAGATTCTTGCTTAATTATAAGTTGTAATTAAGTTATATGGTGCTAAATAGCAATTGCATAGTTTCCAAGACGAATCAGTTTCCTACGCCTTATTCAATTAAAATAGTTTGTTCAAAGTTAGCTTTCTCTTACAATTAATATTAATCTAGTCATTCGAACATCAAAATTAAATTATTTTTAGTTAATAAAGTATTGTTCACTTGAAAAATCAGTGTGTATTTTTTTTTTCTACTATTTTTACGTACTAGCCACGTATAATTTTAATGTCAAAATATTAGAAACATGAAGGAAATTTTATATAAAAAAATAAGGTTTTGAAAATGTTTACAGGAGTATTAAAAGTAAATAGTATTAAAAGTATTAAAAGTAAAATTTGAAAGATATCAACAACAAAAATAATATAAATTTGTTATATATGATTGTAATTTCTTAAACTATGGAGTTGATAGGAACTGATAATTGTATTTTAAAAGGACCAGATCACTTTTTTATTGTATATTAAATTATACAAATTATAATAGCTTTTTTCTAGCTCATTTATTGTATTATACAAGAACAAGAACAATAGAAATTACAGTTAATACAACTTAGTAAACCGAACCCTGATTCAGGTCTAAACCCCAGTAGTTATTCTATACCAATCCTCCGCCAAGATGGCGGCGTTTCTGCTTATAAGGGGATGTGGGAATTTCCGGTTTCATCCGGTGTTAGCGATAACGGAATGTTACCAGTGACGTCAGGACGCGTCAAGGTCAGGGACAAAAGGTTAAAAGGCCGAAGGATCAAGGTCAAGGGAAAAGTCATCAAGTCGACTTTGACCTTTCTACGATTAACGCGTCCTTACTTCACTGGTAATATTCCGATATCACTCACACCGGATGTCATCGGAAACGCCGCTACCTTGGGGGATGATTTATATAGAATAACTACTAATCCCTTACCAAAGATGCACTTCTAGGGCACATATTCCAGCAGAGCTCTTTAAATCTGTATTATTATTATTTAACAATTTTCTTCGATAGTTAGAAGGCTTTTAACCAAGTCTGACATGTTGGACTTATTCGGAAGATTGAGTAAAGCTGCGTATAGACAAAGAACAAAACATTGTTTCGCAACATCATCGCGCAACAGTTTTTTGTTATTCATTGGTGTTGTTCGATGTTCTAAAAATATTGTGTAACAATACACCATCGTATAACTTAAAGCAGATCATTCTGTCTTTGCATCTTTTTTATTCTGACAATTCCATATCGACCTGGGAGGCTCGTAAGTATCAATTAACATTAAAAACAATAAAATATCTTAAGATAATAAATACTTCAGCAGGGTACAAGGAAACACCAAACAATAAATACAGATTACCGAGGAGGGTTTAGCAGGTATGCCGTATGCCTCTGACTCTGCTCACAGAGGGATCCTGCACTACCTCACGCATAGAACCAAGCGTAGGGTCTCTTTAGATTTCCGCCTTCACAACTCAGGATAATAGTTGTAATACAAAAAAATATCGATGTTGTCAAACTATATGAAACAAAAATAAATACTGCGCGTTCCTATTACGCAGTTTCATCCAGACTTGCAAACAAATGCCGCAACGTCGGTCCGTATCATTTCTATCCAATGACACAGAGAAACCGACAACTGATGGGACGCTATGATGTTGCGATGTTGCAGAGTTACACTGTTACGATATACCGTCCACACTTGTTCCTCAAATGTGTTACGATACGATGTTTTGATCTATGGCTGTACGCGGTTTAACAATCTTTCACCAATGAATAAATGAAGTATTTATTTAAAGATGGAAAAGGCAACTAGTTTCGGCATCCTAATGCCATTATCAGGCCTATAATACAAAAGTTCCGTGTAAATGACAAAATAAAGATGACAATGTGGTTGAAACATACCAAATAATTTTTTAACGTTATGATAGAAAAAAGGGGTTAAATAACAAGAGCGCACTTGAAAAAGTTTTTACAATGAAATAAACATTAAACTCCAAATTACTAATATGTGGTACAACAATTAGGGGGGGACGGTACATGGTAATGATAGCGTAAATTATGGATAACATATTGGATTTAATCTTTCACCAAATTAATCCGTTTTCCTTTCCCGGTCCAATTCCAAGGGAAAGTATAGTGAACAAGCAAAAAAAATGAGATATCGATGGAAATATTCATTTTTAAATCCCCGAGAAGATTGGGATCATTTCCAGATTGAGGTCTGTCTGTGTGTAATCTTTCACGATAACTGCCGAACGGTTTGACCAATCAAGCAGAAATTTGGAATGAAGGGTTGATTTAACTCTTTGTATATGATTCGTCAATCTTCGATTCGGCCCTTAGTATTACAATAGTAGTAACAAATTCTGTGCAACAAATGAAAGGTAACGTACTGTAAATAAACAAGGAGTTTACAAACAAATTTTTTTATGTATAAAGTAGTTCTCTAGAAGCATATAAATTTAAAAAAAAATCAGTTGCTCAGTTATTTTAACTAAATTATTTAATTTTAAAAATTTTACTTTTGATTGATTGTACACTATACAGGGTGTTTAAAAGTGTGGAAACGGTCTTACCATCACATTTACTTTTAAAATAATCCTAAATATAGCAATATAGCAAAAACAAATCAATGTTATTAAATTTTAGGCTCACAAAAATGTGAAAAAAGACATATCCTTAATAATTTTATTTGGACCATTTATGACCGCTTCCAGACTCTTGAAACCAGCAGGACCGTTTTCAGACTTTTGAAAGACCCTGTATAATATTTATTTAACAAAAAAATTTCACTCTCGATAAATGCTTTCTATATTAAATAAATTTCAGATGAAAAACCGATATTATAAATATACAGGATGATGTCAACTGTATGTAAATTATTATTAAAAAATAATATAATAACCTTATTCATTTATTTTATACAGTGCAAAATTGAAAAAAAAATGTTTAAAAAAATTCATTTAACAATTTCTTTTACTACAAATATTCAAAAAGTTGGGTTTAATTTGATATATTGTTGACTGTATTTTAAAAGCAAAAAACATGAAAAAAAAACCATAGCTTTGGCATCATCCTGTAAATTTTCAAAATTGGGTTTCCAGTTTTATAAAGCTTATTAGATTTAGAAACTTTTATTACGAATAAAATTTTATGTCACATTAATATTTTATGGGGTACAATCAATAAGAGGTAAAAATTTTTGTTATAGATTATCAATAGATTGTTATAGATTGTCAATTATTCTTTATAAAATTCGATGGTCTAAATTGTATTTATATAAAATCGTAGTGCCCGTTCTGTATTTAAACAGTATTTTTTTGGTATGTCCTCGTGTTAAAATTTTTTCCTAATTTGTACCGAATTTCGGTTTTATTAGGTAAATGGTATTGCTTTTTTGTTGACTTTCCCTTAATTGACAACTAAACGAACCTTACATTTATTACATATAATTTTTCGAAGAGCGTGCCATATAGCGGATAAAAACGACGAGTTAAAGGGTTGAATGATGCCTTGGCCAAACATTTTTTTAATTTGTGTTTTAATTGCTTTTTTGTAGATTTTTGGGTAGCTGTATGTTTTTGTAAATATCGATGTATCGCCCGTCATGTTTATTTTGTGCTTAATCTGATTAGTACAGGATGTTTTTACAGTAAATATGTCGAGGTATTCAAAACATAAGTCTGTTATAGTGTTTTATAATTCCTAATCGATGTTTTTTAAAATTGATTTTAATATAAGGTATTTATTTAGTTAAGAAAACGAGAAATAAAATTTTATGTGATAGATTTTCTTCTGACATTTTTATATGGTTTTTAGTATAAACATAGTTGAAGCTATATCAACATATTTTAAAAAAAAAAAGGAAAACATAAGTTTCGAGTGCTGATAACTCTTGAAATAATGAAAAAATATTAATAGTCCGGTATGAACCATCACAAATGTATGCGCCACTGCAAAAATTAAAAATGTTCATAATATTTATTTAAAAAAAAATTTACTACCTTTTAGTATACTAAACTTACCGTTTTTCAGGAGTGAAGTACTCGATCGAAACTGGAAAAAAATATGTAAATTAGAAAAGACAAGAATAAATCTGGAGAAAATTGCAAAATCGCAAAATCAGCTAGCAAAATCTATACAACTGAAAAAGTGGCAAATCTGGAAAATAGCAAAATAAAAAAAAAAACTAGCCAAATCTGGAACAATTATAAAATATGAAATGTGCAAAAGCTTTAACGACTGAAAATTAAGAAAATTATACAAAACATGTCAAAACTTAAAATGTATAAATTAGAAAAATCTGGAAAAACTTGCAAAATAGAAAAAAATATTTGTAAAATCTAAAAAATATACAAAAGCATGATAAGTAGGAAAATTTGGATAAAATGCAATATCTGGAAAACACGTAAAATTTGGAAAACATTCAATATCTGGAAAGTGTGAAAAATCTGGAACATTTACAAAATTTTGAAAAAAACTATAAAATGTGCAAATCTGGAAAAATACACAGTAAAATCCATGTTTATTTATTTTTAAGAACTTAAAGGAATTAAAATAATTAAATTAAATTAAATGAAACTCAAAATCATGTAGCACAATATTAAGTCTTTGTTGTAAAAAAAATATTATGTAAAATAAAAAGTTCATAAAATTCTAATTATTATTACATATACCGAAAAAAACGGGCCTTTCAATTTCAATGTTTTTAATATATAATCTTCTGTAAATCAAAAGAAAAGGGTATTAAAGTGAAAAATTCAAAATATATGATTGTGTAAGATTCGTTACTAATTTTGGCAAAAAATGTTGAAAAAAAAATTACCACATTTGAGCCACTAGAAATAAATGGAATTTATAGATAACTAGCTACAAAATGTATTTGACAAAGGCCATTACTTCACTTATACTAATAGAAGATTTGATACCTCTAACGGCTGTTACTGAACTCATTTATTTTCATTTATGTCGGTTATAAGTTGTAAAACTGTAAACAACGCTCAAATAAATAAAAACACAAAATGCATTTAGTGTTAACCTAATTTTAACGTTTCCTTTTCAATTGTCATTATTGTCAAATTTGTTTGTTACTTCATAGGTAACTACCGAACTAATATTACAGCTTAAATAGAAGAATATTCAAAATGTTTAAAATCTAAAACTTGTACTACTTATAACCAAAATGAAAAATTACTTTAATACCCTATGCCGCTCCTATGCATGGTGAGTGGATAAATTTCACTGGAATATTATCCAGAAAATACAAAATAATTCATATTTCTTTTAAAATTAATAATATTAATCTTTCAGTTCATACTAATGTCTATTATTGTATATTTTAAAATCTAAAAATAGATTTAAACTCAACACAAGAGTTATTCCGTCTTTCTCTCAGACGTTTTTTCTGTCTACGTTCAAAATACCGTTAACAAAAACAAAATACATAAGCGACCGTTGCTATGCAAGCAATCTTATCGTTCTCTCATATTATCCCATCATTATAAGAGACAAAAAATATAAATATATTTCTTCCCGCTAAGATTCTGAATTCAAGGCTATTTGGATACCACGTATCATATCTCCTACCAATAAAAAACCTGCAACCCTACTCTCCGCTAAAATTCAGAGCATAATCTCGCTCTCGCTTATCGACTGGAATCGGATGCAGTCGCATTCAATAGAGTAAAAAGTTTCTTCAAACAATTAAAATGGTGCGTAATTAACCACACCCAAAAAGTTTCTGAGTTTTCGTACTAAGAAAAAATGTAAAAAGTTTTTTACAGTGAGTGAAGTGATGAGTTATATTTGATTTCGGTTTCATAATTTAAATTAATGTGCCGTTTATTATTTTTCTGTTCATGTTAGTACTTGGAATAAATGGAATAAAAAGTACATTCCTTTGTCAAATTCTTTTTTTGTTTTGGTTTAACTCCTACCTAAAGAGTTTGGTCCTCCGATGTCGTTAAGAAAATATAAGTCTAGTGTTCTTTCAACATTTATGAATACTAATATTCGTAAATCGTTCAGTGAGTTTATGGAAATTAAAGTGTTAGAGGTAGATAAAGTAGAAAGTCAAGTGTAAGAGCTAGACGTCAAGCGCGTCTGGTCTCCCCAGACGTAATGAACAGATCCTTTGTAAAGATAAGAGACGTAATCCAAAGTTAATGAAATGTTTAAATAAAAAATAATCAACACAACAAACTAACAGTATCCCAGTGGCTCATCTGCGGACAGACATGCAGTTGTAGTTGACGTAGGTCATGCCATGAAAAAGTTCAAAGTTCTACACCAATTAATAATTCAGAAACGAGTAATTTTCCATTCTTTGATGGTTATTTCAGAATAATGATTGGTACAGATGTTGTTGTTCTTGCCATTGCTAATTTTACGAAACTGAACTGTGGATAGCATTTGGTGTTGGGTCATCTTGTATTTTACTAATGACGTCATAGGAAATATCTACATGGGGTCTTTATCTTATATCATTAATACTATAAAAATGAACATCCGTACTAAATTTCAGCTTTATATCACAATCTGAAGTATTTTTACACAATATTGAAAATATTGTTAACTATCTTGGATTATAATAGGAATATATGACCTAATAGGTAAGATCCACAAGGGTCTTGATCTTATATCATTACTACTACAAAAATGAACATATCTTCCAAATTTTACTATTGTATCACACCGTGAACGATTTTTCAACTTAACAACTGCACTATCACTAATTAATTCCACATTTTCCTTTTTGTAACTTTAAGTATCTCTAAAATAAAAGTAAATTCACCGATCAGACTTTCTATCGATAACAAATAAATAAAATGTATATATTTATTTATCTATTTATTTAATTTGTTTGTTTTACATTTCTATTTTACATTGAGTCACCAATAACTTAAAAGAAAAAAACAATAGCTAGGCACCTAGGCGCATGCACCTGTATGTGCTACAATATAAAAAACAAAATATATATATATAGATACGCATACATTCTTATACACACATAAATATTTGCAACGTGACATCAAATAGTGATGATAACAAAATAATTTTCAAAATTGAATTGTGTCCCTTATTTTAAAGAATATCCGTTTAGCTCTGAGTCGAAATATATGTAATTTGGTTATATTTTTTATGTTCCTGGGTAACTTATTATACATTTTTGGAGCAATTGTGGTGTGATCAAGTTGGTACTTGAGATAGCTCTTGTGTTGTGAGAATGTGTGGCAGTAGTTTTTAACAGCGGTTTCCTGTATATAAAAATACAACAAAAGTTTAAATAAAGCGTTCTTATGTTTAGGATTTCATCATTGTAAAGAAGAGCTGTCGGATAAAGCGACGGTTTTCTGAAGATTATTTTGACAATATGATTTTGTATTACTATAAGTGGCTGTAATGTTGTATCATATAGACCCCTCCAAACCATATCGAAGGATGGACTCCACCAGTGATTTGTAGATAATTATTAGTTGTTTGCGGTTCATAAACTTTCTTAATTCGTAAAATTTGTATATAAATCTTCGTAATTTGCTTATTAGAGATTTTATGTGCTCATTCCATTTGACCTTTTGATCAATTATGATTCCTAGATATTTCGTTTTTTCAGACATACTAATTTCAAGGTTATTATTTATGTGAAGGTTAAATTTTGGTCGATTAATATTTGTTATTGAAAATGCTATAAACGTTGTTTTGCTAACATTTAAGGAAAGTTTATGAAAATCTAACCAATTTTTAACTTTACCTATGCCCAGTTGAGCTTCCCAGTTGCGGTCGTTAAAAATTATAAAGGTGTCATCTGCATATGAGATCACTGTTCCATTGACATATGTTTCTAATAAAGAGTTTATATACACTAAGAACAGGATTGGCCCAAGAACAGTTCCTTGGGGAATACCTATTTTTACTTCTTCTGGATCACTTAGCATATCTTTTATTTTAACTACTTGTTCAAGAACATTTAAGTGTATCATGAGGTACTGTGTCGAAGGCCTTTGCTAGATCAAGAAACACTGCTACACACTTATTGCCTTTATCTAGTTTAATTTTAATTTGATTTACCAGTTCAAACATTGCATCAAATGTGCTCGTGTTTTGCTTAAACCCATATTGATTTTCACTTACTATATTATTTTTTATTAGATAATCATTCAAACTTACCTTTAAACATTTTTCAAGAATTTTTGCTGTGGTATTTATAAGACTAATGGGCCTATAATTTGTTGTGTGATTTTTATTTCCATTTTTGTATATGGGAGAAATTATTGATACTTTGAGTTGTTCTGGAATTTCTCCACTTTGAAATATTAAATTAATAATGTGAACAAGAGGTGTTAAAATATATTCGTGATATTTTTTTACTAATTTAGATGTTATTTGATCTAATCCAGGAGAACTATTTTCTTTTAAAGTTTTGATAAGAGAGATAATTTCATTTCTGTCGACCGGCTTTAAAAACATAGATTCATTTATTTGTGGCTAATTTATTTTATAGTCATGAGGAGGGTTATCGATTTTTTTGCTAATTTTACGCCGACTTCTGTAAAATATTTATTGCAAAAATTGACCATGTCCTTGGTACAAGAGAAGGTATCATTAGTTTCATGATTGACAATATTTATTTCTTCAGCTGCCTTACTAATGCTTTCATTTGTCGCCTCTTTCAAAACTTTATAAATTTTTTTCATGTCTTTAGGTTTTTCTAATATGTTTGCATAGTAATTTGATTTGACAGTTGATATAATTCTGTTTAGTTGATTTCTGTACATTTTATAATTATTAAAAAGTTTAATGTTTTGATTGTTTTTTTAATTTATCCCTATGTTTAATCGAAGTTATTCTTCCATCAGTAATCCAGGGTTTAATTTTATTATTTTCTATTACTTTTATACACTTTGTGGTAGTGCACTGGTTATATTTAATATTTACATATGGGTGTTCTTAAAACTCGTATTTTTCATAAATAAGAATAATTCGATGTTTATATATTCCATATAAGAAAATATTTATTTTCTTTAAGTTATAACTTTTTATTGAAAGACGTTTCTTGGGTAAATGTTAAACTCAGATAAAACCCTCTTCCCGGCCTTCGATCACTCTAAAAAAGTATTGTATAGGTACTTACCGATTTTCTTTTAGTCGACCTTTTTTTAAGTCCGATTGGGGCTTTCGTTTCTTTTACATAGGTGCTCTTTCCTGAATTTATAACTACGATGACCCATAATAAAATAAAAAAATCTAAAAATACTTGAAAAACCAGAGGCGAACACATTTAAAAAAACAACCACTGATAAATAAAATATAAAGAATATAAAGCCTCCTTTGATAAGCTCAGATTATAATCCCAGGTAATAAAGTACAGATTATAATGTTGCCAATTTGGCATCATTGCATAATTTAATAACCACTGCACTAATATAGGCGGTGATGGTCAGTTTATATTTTAGCATTTATTTTTATAATCATATATTTAACAATATTATTATTTGTTTCTTTCAGTAAATTTTTCTCTGTGATATTTTACCAATTCCGTCATTTTTTACTTTATTTCTTGTCTTTAATTTTGTTGTTATTTGTATCTACTTTTTTTATTGCCTTTGTCAACCCCCAAAATTATTTAGTTCATCTACCAATTATTTTGCCTTTATACGTAATTAATTACCTTCAGATCCATCTCATTTATTTTCTTCAACTGTTTATTGTCTTATTTTTTTTTGTAAAATAGTTCCATTTTTTCTCAAAATTTTTCATTTTACTACAACATTCCCTACTTATATCGCTGTTTTTTATAAGGAAATATATAGTATGTGTATTTTCCGGTATTTTAAAATGTTATTTCATAAGTTTTTTTTCACATTTATTTTTACTTATTCCAAATTTTTGATAATAAATTTAATACCATGACTAGATTTCATTCTTGTTTGCCAAGCCGTAAAAGTACTTATCTTTGCTATCGTTTTGTTGCTTCAATTTTCTTTATCAATTGATTGCCCATGAGATAGAGGTTAAGTGGGTTAATTGTTTAGTTGAAAATCTCCATTTTTTATCCGTTTATCTTAAGATTAAGTTATTTGGAGAAGAGATTAATCTGTGATTAGAGATATAAAATTATTTTTTTAATGCCTAGGCATTAAAAATCATTTTTATTGCCTAGGCAGTAAAAGTGTTACTTCTATGATCGATAAATGTCACTAAAACTGACGTTTAATGTCAATCGGAGAAAAAAGTTATTTCTAATATCATAGATGGTAAATTTTCAAAAAAAAGATCAACTTGCTTAATTACATTATTATAAAAAACTGTTTAAAAGTTCGCATCCTAGGAAGAGCAACTCTATTTAGGTACTAATATAAATTTAAATATCTCCCGAGAAAACTTGTTTACAAAACACTTAATTATTCAAAATAGTTAGTAGTTTACTCTTAATTAGTTTTCTGCTTATTGTTTACTCCGAAATCTACATTTAAATATTATTACCAAAGTCTAATGAGGAAAGTTGTACTTCTGGTTCTAAAAACTAAAGTATTTAATTAACATATTTTTTATTTACACAACTGTAAATGTAATCCTGTATTAGAGTTTTTAGAAGCTAGTTCATTTCATTAGAGTTTTAAGTTCATAAACGATATTTCTACAGAAATGTAAAAAAACTGTTTCATGATTAAAATCTTTTTCGCGGTATTAATTTACTTAAGGCAATTTTAATTTAGTTTCGATTAAATATTTGAAGATCTGAGTTTATGAATTAACGAGTATTTACTTTATTTTGTTTAGTTTTTACACTGAGTTAAGTCTCTACAGAGTGTCCTAATAAATAATTGCGGTGTGAACAGAACATATAAACCTAATACTAATAGTACTAGTACATGTTCCTATTATGATTCCAAAAATAAATATAGATTCTAGCCAATCGCAGCGTTTAACTAATTTTAACAACGCTATTGGCAAAGTCCAGTGTTGAATCGAATTCCTTATTAATTTCAACACTAATCATCTACTATTAAGTTGATGGCAAAAGTTATCCTTGACATTAGCAAAATTACAGATTTCTGATCCCTTGTTCAATTCACTAGCTTCTAATTGAAACTAACCCTTCGGTCCACAAGACATTTACCAATAATGGTTTCATTCATTAACAACTAAATTTTACCAATTAGTCTCTCTGGCAATGGCTATTGTCATTGCTTTTATGGAAGATCTTAACCCACAGACGTAGACCGACTAATGGACAAGCTTAATTATTTCTGAATCGTCTATATATATATACCGCATTCTAGTGAATACTTTTGGTAATTGGTAAATAATAATCAAATGCACAACTCAGCTTTATGCTTGTTGTCTTTAGCTCAGGCACCACTTTCCTATCGTATAGTTGGGATTTGTTTCTAGTTAATCTTTATGTAGCTGTTGTAATAAGAGTCCTTTGAAAAAAATCACCCTGTAATGTTATTTTGAATGAAAATAGCAAATTTAATGTAGGTTAAATTTCGTAACTCTTAATATACAGAGTGTATACTCGGTATAAACATATCAAATTTGGCAGGTAGACTTTCTTAGATATAGTAAAAGTACATAGAAACCATAATTAAAATTTAAGCACCCCAAATATTTACAGAAAATTTATGTTGCGAATTCCTACTTATAGTATTTTTTATTCCCTACTCAATGGTATTAAGATTATTTTAATATAAATAAAAATATACACGATGCTTCATTTAGAAAATTGTAACTTTTATAGTTTTAATATTGTTTAGCCCCTGTAACAAAGAAACTACCGATAATATTAAAATGTGTTAATTGTATATGAAAAGATAAAAAAATATGCTATATACACAATTTTTTTCAAAATTTTAGATAAAAAATTGTGGTTGTAAGAATAGGGAGAGACCACAAGTGTAAAATTTTTTTAATTTTCCTCATTTCTCAAGGTCATAATTCTTGCTTATATTTTTTGAAAACATTCCGACTTATAGTATTTTCTATTCCCTTCTCAATGTTATTAAGCTTATTTTAATATAAATAAAAATATACAGGGTGCTTCATTTAGAATATTGTAACTTTTATAGTTTTAATATTGTTTAGCCCCTGTAACAAAGAAACTGCCGATAATATTAAATTGTATTAATTGTATATGAAAATAGAAAAAAATGTACTAAATACGCAATTTTTTTCAAAATCTTAGATGAAAAATTGTGGTTGTGAGAATAGGGAGAGACCACAAGTGTAATAATTTTTAAATTTTCCTTATTTTTGTCACCCCCTTTTCTCAACGTAATCATTCTTGCCTAAAATTTTAGAAAAAATTCCAACTTATAATATTTTTTATTCCATTTTCAATGGTATTAAGCTTATTTTAATATGAATAAAAATATACAGTGTGCTTCATTTAGAAAATTGTAACTTTTATAGTTTAAATATTGTTTAGCCCCTGTAACAAAGAAACTACCGATAATATTAAAATGTGTTACTGTATATGAAAAGAGAAAAAAATATACTATATACAGAATTTTTTTAAACTTTTAGACAAAAAATTGTGGGTGTAAGAATAGGAAGAGACCACAAGTGTAAGAATTATTTAATTTTCTTCATTTTTGTCTCTCCCTTTTCTCAAGGTCATAATTCTTGCTTAAAATTTTTGAAAAAATTCCGACTTATAATATTTTTCTATTCCCTTAATGGTATGAAGCTTATTTTAATATAAATAAAAATGTACAGGGTGCTTCATTTAGAAAATTGTAACTTTTATAGTCTTTATAGTTTTAATATGGTGTACCCCCTGTAAAAAAATATATTTTATGCCCAATTTTTTTCAAAATTTAAAAAAAAAAATTGTGGTTGTGAGAATAGGTAGAGACCACAACCATATATTTTTTTATTTTTTTCATTTTGGCTCTCCCTTTTCTCAAGGTCATAAATCTTGCTTATAATTTTTGAAAAAATTCCTACTTATAGTATTTTCCATTTCTTACTTAATAGTAGTAAGCTTATTTTAATATAAATAAAAACGTACAGGGTGCTTCATTTAGAAAATTGTAACTTTTATAGTATTAATATTGTTTAGCCCTTGTAACAAAGAAACTACTGATAATATTAAAATATGTTACTGTATATGAAAAAAGAAAAAAATATACTATATACACAATTTTTTTCAAAATTTTAGATCAAAAATTGTGGTTGTGAGAATAGGGAGAGACCACAAGTGAAAATTGTTTTTAATTTTCCTCATATTGTCTCTCTCTTTTCTCAAGGTCATGATTCTTGATTAAAATTTTTGAAAAAATTCCGACGAATAGAATTTTTTGTTCCCTTCCTAATGGTATTACGCTTATTTTAATATAAATAAAAATATACAGGGTGCTTCATTTAGAAAATTGTAACTTTTATAGTTTTAATATTACTTAGCCCATGTAACAAAGAAACTACCGATAATATTAAAATGTGTTAACTGTATATGAAAAGAAAAAAAAATATACTTTATACACAATTTTTTTCAAAATTTTGGATAAAAAATTGTGGTAATGAGAATAGGGAGAGACCACAAGTGTAATAATTTTTAAATTTTCCTCATTTTTGTCTCTCCCTTTTCTCAAGGTCATAATTCTTGCTTCCAAGTTTTGAAAAAATTCCGACTTATAGTATTGTTCTATTCCCTTCTTAATGGTATTACGCTTATTTTAATATAAATAAAAATATACAGGGTGCTTCATTCAGAAAATTGTAACTTTTATAGTTTTAATATTACTTAGCCCATGTAACAAAGAAACTACCGATAATATTAAAATGTGTTAACTGTATATGAAAAGAAAAAAAAAAAACTTTATACACAATTTTTTTCAAAATTTTAGATAAAAAATTGTGGTAATGAGAATAGGGAGAGACCACAAGTGTAAATTGTTTTTAATTTTCCTCATATTGTCTCTCCCTTTTCTCAAGGTCATAATTCTTGCTTAAAATTTTTGAAAAAATTCCGACTAATAGAATTTTTTGTTCCGTTCCTAATGGTATTACGCTTATTTTAATATAAATAAAAATATACAGGGTGATTCATTTAGAAAATTGTAACTTTTATAGTTTTATTATTGTTGAGCACTTGTAACAAAGAAACTACTAATAATATTAAAATGTGTTAACTGTATATGAAAAGAAAAAAAAATATACTTTATACACAATTTTTTTCAAAAATTTAGATAAAAAATTGTGGTAATGAGAATAGGGAGAGACCACAAGTGTAAAAATTTTCTAATTTTCCTCATTTTTGTCTCTCCCTTTTCTCAAGGTCATAATTCTTGCTTAAAATTTTTGAAAAAATTCCCACTTATAGTATTGTTCTATTCCCTTCTTAATGGTATTAAGCTTATTTTAAGATAAATGAAAATATACAGGGTGCTTCATTTAGAAAATTGCGACTTTTATAGTTTTAATATTGTTTAGTCCCTGTAACAAAAAAACTACTGATAATATTAAAATGTGTTAACTGTATATATACAATTTTTTTCAAAATTTTAGATACAAAATTAAGGTTGTGAGAATATTGAGAGACCACAACCAAACTTTTTTTTAATTTTCCTCATTTTGGCTCTCCCTTTTCTCAAGGACACAATTCTTGCTTAAAATTTTTTGAAAAAATATTATCTTATAGTATTTTTCATTTCCTTTTCATTTCTTTTAATATGTAAAGTATAAATATACAGGGTGTATCATTTAGAAAATCGTTGTATCTAATAATTTTTTACAATTATATAAAAAAAACATGAGAGTGGTTACATATTATTATGTAAGTAAAGACTAATATGCCAAAAGTGCATAGCAAAGCAAAGAAATGAAACTTTTAGGAAAGGTCATTGAATGCCTCGTTGTTTTTTATGACTGATATAAAGTCGCGAATTTTCAGAACGTCAGAGGATCCCATTTTCCACTCTTGTAGGATGTAACAATGGTTGGTATCTAAACAGGGCTCGTTTAGCATTTACTTTTATGACAGATAAGTTTCACTGCTACGCTTTGTATTGAATTTCGTTTGAAAATTGAAAATAAAGCTAATTTATGTAAGTGTGGACGAACTTTCCAGTAAAATAGTCATATCGTTTTATACTTATTTCGTTAAATCAACAATAAAAATATAGTTAAAAGGTCAGATAAAATAAGTACTATACTAATTCCATTATCTTGAAGCATTAAATTTGAGTTAGTCTTCGAAGTTGTTTAATTAATTTTGTGACCTATTTCCGAAGCTGATGTCATTATACGGGAGATAAAATTTTATTATTAATTTAGTATTAAAATATTTGAATTTCAAGAAACCGTTATCGTGTGATATAATGTAACCGAGCAATATAAATTTCCAAGACAGTGTAAATGCATAATCTTAAATGGCCAAATATTCCTTTTATCGCTGTTGAAGTCTTTAATAATAAAATTTTCACTATATATTTATTCAACGCTATACGAAGTTAAGTATTTAAGATATCGGCAAATATAATATAATTTTATGACTTGATATTTAACATAAGAACTATAGGAAAAAGGAATCGTGGTGAAAGTTTTAGGATCAAGAATGAAATTAATATTTTATAGGTACTGGTAGTTGTAAAAGGCGCCATAAATTAAGATAATAAAGGAAAGTTTTATTTTGGTAAAAATAAAATAATTAATCAATAAAATGGCAATAGAGATATTAAAAATTTTTAATTTCCGCCATAAGTATAAAAATAGTTGATATATATTAAAAATAGTTTAAAACTATTAAATAACTAAATGGCGATTTGATGTACTTTCTACGTAAAAATGTAAATGTTTATTATCGTCCAATATTACTTACAAATGTTACTACCGCGGCTTTTTAATTTTGAGTGAAAGTGGGATTTTAGTGATATCATGTACCCAAATAGAAGATTTTTATGACACCATTAAACTCGCCTGGCCAAAAACTACTGACCTATAATCCGATATATAAACTCGCCTGTGAATTTTAGGTATCTTTTAATATTTTTTCAATTTTTTTATCTAAATCTATACCTTATTTGTCTAGTAAAAATTTTTTTTTTTAATTTTTTTCTCCAAATAAATAATCTCAGTTTGATTTATATATTGTAATGAGTTTTTTTAGTAACAAAAGAATTTACTTTTGTGGAAATTATTTGTTAGTTACAAAAATTTTATCAGGAAATGATTATTTCAGAACTAATCTCCAAAAAAGGTTAAAATGTAAAGATCCAAAAAATAAAATTAAAATCTTGTTTCAAAATTAATCACTTACTTTCCCAATTTTTCAATTTATTCTGATTTTAATTAGGTGACCAGATTTTAAAGTTCGAAATTCGGGACGCTATTTTGAATATTTTTTTTTCAAAAATCTCTATTTAAGACCGTATAATGAAATATACAGGGCAGAGCACCATAAACGTGTCGCGTTGGTCTTTATATGGAAAACGGTAAAATTGTGTAAAAAATGTTTACTGCAGGAACAATTTTAAATTATTTTTATTTATACAGGTTGTCTCAATAAAAATATCTGCACCATAGTTATATTATTTTCAATGGAACACTCTGTATTTTCCTTGCCTCTCTTTATTTTAGTCTGTCTTTTTATACGGTATGAATTTTTTTTTATATATCATTTGTAATTATTTTATAGAGAAGTTTTTTTTATTTTTTCTGGTTTTCCTTATTTTTTATTTTTTATGATTTTTTCGATTTTTTCTACTTTTTGATTTTTGTTTTGTTTTTCTATTTTCTTTGTTATTTTTTCATTTTTTCAAATTTTTCATCATTATTCTGTTATTCTTTTTCTATTTTTTTTCTTTTATTTTTCAATTGTTTCTCATTTTTTATAATTCTTCTATTTACGACTTTTTTGGAATTTCTTTGCGATTTAGTGCAATTTATTCCAATTTGTTTGTTTGTTGTTTCTGGTTTTTTGGTTGTTCTTGTTTTTTGTGATGTTTTCGATTCCACTCGCTTTTTTCTCATTCTTCTGATTTTTTTCTGTTTTTTTCGATTTTTTCTAATTTTTCCAAATTTTTTTCTTAATGTTCTGGTTTTTTTCTCTTTTATTTTGTTTTCTATTTTTTTTTCTTTTCTTCTTTTTTGCGATTTTTTGTTATTTTTTTTTTGATATTGCTGCGGTTTTTTTGCGACTTTTTGTGATATTTTTCGATTTCTTGCATTTTTTCGGTATTTTACAATTTTATTTTTCATTCTTTTCCCAATATAATCTAATTTGTCTCTCAATTTTTTTCTTTTTTTCAAAACTTTTTGTTTTTTTTATTGTTCTATGATTTTTTTCAAAATTTTTTGGATTCTTTTAATTTTTTTCATTTTTATGATCTTTTTTTTTATTTTTTTCAATTTCTTCTAATCTTTTCTCATTTCTTTCTCATTATTCTGTTTTTTTTTTCTCTTTTTCGGTTTCTAATTTTTTCTCATTTTGTCTTATTTGCGATTTTTTTGTCATTTTTTTTGATATTGCTGCGGTTTTTTTGCGACTTTTTGTGATATTTTTCGATTTCTTCAGTTTTTTACAATTTTATTTTTCATTTTTTCCCAATATTTTCTAATTTGTCTCTCAATTGTTTCTTTTTTTTAAAGCTTTTTGTTTTTTTTTTATTTTTTCTGATTTTTTCAAATTTTTTCCATTCTTTTAATTTTTTTCTTTTTTATGGCCTTTTTTTGTTTCTTTTTATATTTTTTTCAATTTCTTCTAATCTTTCCTCATTTTTTTCTTATTGCTCTGTTTTTCTTTATTTTTTTGTTTTCCAATTTTATTCTCTTTTTTTTATTTCAATGATTTTTTGCGATAATTTGCGATTTTTTTGTGATTTTGTTGCAGTTTTTTTGGGATTGTTTTATTTTTTGTGATATTTTTCGAATTCTCACGTATTTTTTTATTTTTTGAAGCTTTTTTTTCGTTTTTTTTTGCGATTTCTAGCGTTTTTTTTTTCGGTTTTTGATATCTTCATTTTTTCCGTATTTTACAATTTTGGATTTATTTAATTTTTTTTTTTTTTTTTTTTTCGCTTTAAAATATAAGTTTTTTATTGTCACATTGTAAGTATAAGTTTGTACTTATTTTTTATTCACACTTTCCAATGTTCTAGGTTGAAATAATATCCACTATATGTAATGTGATACATAAGAAAAGAAAACGGAAATAAATTGATAACTGCCCAGCATTTTCAGCAATTTGGATTAAAAAAATAAACGATTGGAGACTTATTATAAATTATTATACTAAAAAAAACAACTGGGATTAAATCTAAAAAAAAATAAATTTGATAATCTGTATTGCTCATAAAAAGTTATTGATCTATGTGATACAATAAACATAAAATTTATCTCTTCGAAATTCTAAAAACGGATAAAGTAAGCCGAAAAAAGGAAATTTAGCACTTACGCTTGGAAAAGAAACCGGCTTCCAAAATCCTATTCTCCGATTCTTTGTTGTCTCTGCGACGTCCACTGAAGGACTGTTCTTGTAATCCACAGAACGGAAATCTTCGTTTAAATTTGCACTTAAAACGTTAAAGCCGTGAAAGATAGTCCAGAAAACACTAAGTACCTCTACTTGTCGACAAAAGCGATTTTTCAAGATTTTTTTTTCATACCTCGCACAATTCTACAGATAGTATTTACTTCTTTACGACAAATCATATTTTAAATATTATTAATAATTACGTCTACAAAAGAATATAATAATACTATTTTTTTTTATTTTAATAATTTTAAAGAAATGTGCCTGGTGTATTATAATAATCTGATCTCAGAATAGATTAATGAGTGATTTAGTTTTGACTTAAATTGTATAAAGAGCGTTTCTTAAAACTAAGGCCTTATTCGTAACAATAATCCTAAGGTTCTTATAAACTAATACACCACAATTACGTGTACACATTAAACCGCACTATGCCCTACTATTTAAACTAAAATACTATACCAACTCAAAAGGCTTGACACTCTTAAGTCTCCTTGGCAGGTCTTTTTTGTCTAGGAGATGGATGGCCATGGTTTAGAAGTTATTGTTCGTGACTTCTGATAAATTTTCCTTTGGTTTGTTCAACAGTATCTATCTTAAAGTATCAATATAGATGTTAAAATCACTTTAACTTTTGAAACTCTGCTACGCCACTGTTTAGTTCTTTTTTTTCTCAACAACGGCTCCCGCCAAGGTGAGCACCGTGACAACCCTCTCTTCCACTTCAACCGTCGAGCAGTTAACATGTAAATTAATATAGTGCTTCGTTTTCTACCTGTGTATGGTTTTAATCCTAAAATATAATGTCTAATGTGTGGAATTTAAGGTAACAGATCTTTTCCATTTTATTACAAATATGCAAAGATCACGGGTCTATTCTATAATTAATCAATCATATGGATCATCGTGCATGAGAGCGGTGTTGCCAAAACTAACAGACCAATTTAGAATTCCTTAGGACACGGTCCAGGATATACCAAGGGAGAGCTCCTCTTATGGACATCCTTTTTCTGTAATTATATCTTTTTTATATGTTGTTAAATGTATTGTACTATATTCGGAACTATTTATGTCTTGTTCTTACTTTCATTTAAATGTACTGTATCAAACATTACCTATTTAATTGTTGTCGTTTACTAGTAGAATTTGATTGATGTTTACTAGTAGATGAATTTCTGTTTAATTGTTGTTGTTTACTATTAGCTGAACTTCTATTGTTGTTGTTTACTATTAGATAAACATTGATTAATTATTGTAAATTTATGTGTTAACCTTTAAGGTTTAAAGCTTGCTGATTAAATCTTATCAGAAAGCAGGACGATATGTTTTATTGTCCCACGTCCCCTAAACGTGTAATAATTATAGGGTGGTCCTTCGAAATCTTTATTCGACCACGCGATCGCTTATGTGTGATTTTTTGAACCAAACTTCTATTACTACAAGTCCACAAATCTACTAAATCCATTCACTTTGATTCACACAATAGAAATATGGATGAACCTCCCGGTAGTTCAGATGTACCATCTAAGATTCTCAATCCGGGTTGGGTTCACCATACAGAAAGTTTATTTAAAAATTAGAAAAAAAATTGCAATTTATTCAATATTAATGTTTTCTTTTCCTCTTAACTTTCTTTGGAGATGATTGGTCTTTTCTATATCTCAGTTTCCTTCTGCCTCACCTTGTAGTTTCCTTTCTGTCTCGTTTTTCTAAGAATTTTAGTTCTCTCTGTTCCTACTAGTTCATTTACTGTCTCGTCTTTGAACAGCTATTTGTTCTTTCTCCACGACCATTACTGAATGTATGAATTCTGAAATCATTTTCAATAATAGAATGTAAACATTCACCCTCTAGAGTCTGAATATTTATTCTATAATACTTGCCTCTTATGCATTTTGCATGTATTTTCATTCTTTATCAAGGTAAAGAATGGATTTTCTGTAATCGAAATAAACGATATGGGATTGCCCTGGATTTCAAAAGTGTCACTGTCAGATATAAAATGGCGACGGTATTAATTATTTTCAAACAAGTTTTAATTTAAACAAAATAATGAGTGAAAAATCAAGTGAAGTAGATATAGAATTTAATAATATCTGAAATTGCAAATTATGAAAAAACACCAATGCACCAGATTTTAATATCGGTAAGTGTACCACAGCACTATAAATATTAATACAATGTAATACAAATATGTCAACAAATAACTTGTGTTCATATTGAATTTAATTTTTATTTATACTTTTTGATCGTGGAGAAAATATAGTCTGTTAATCGGTCAGAATGAAAAAATTCGACACTCGTGGTTCCTCACACTCGCTTTCGCTCGCGTTCGGAATTTTCCACTCTTGTCGAATTTTTCATTCTAACCTTGTTACAGAATCTACTATTCCTTGCCTCACCTTATTAGATAGATTATTATGTTTCTTCTTTTTACTCCTTTGACTTTATTAAAAAAATATGGACTTGCCCTTTTATATAAATTATTTACTTTATTTTCTATATTAACAATCTATTTAATAAATTTTTATATTCGAAAATTACATTATTTTTCACTTATGATCTCCCTAGAGCATGAATTATTGCCGGAATTTTTTGAGTAAAGTTTATTGCATAGCCTTTCAGTTGCAAGTCACCAAATATGACGTCATATCATGTTTTCGGCATGTCTTTGATTACTACATGGCATTTGATGGCGACCCTAGAAATTTTTGACAGTTGTCAGAATCGTATTCAGCCAAATAGGAAAAGGTTTTGTAATTAATAAGAATTGTGATATCAAAACATTACAAAATAAAACGAAATGTATTTTTAATTGATATTTATTATCATAAATAATATAACATTAGTAAATAAATTCCTAAAATTAGTTATTATAAGACAACAAGGATCACTTGCCGGATGAAATCTACAATAAGAAATGGAAATGGAACTAATGGAAGTACTGTTCTGATTCAAACTGTCAGGTGTACACTTTGACGTTTATCAAAAATAGCTAAAGAGCGTGTTCAATATTTCAATTTGACTATGAGGCAATGACGTATAGCAAACGACAGCCAATGAAATGCCTGTATTGTGTCAATTGTAGTTATTTAATATCTACGTGTAGATCTCTCATGATGTTATTGCCTTACGAAAAATTTATAGTGGACGTACCTTTTTTTGCATTTCTTTCAACTTAATACGGTAAAGCGAGATAGATGCCGTATGACGTGCAACTGAAAGGCTACATGAATTTTCTTTAAAAATTCATGTACGAGACAAATTCCCCGTAATTAATTCAAGCACGTGGGGGATTCGGTAATAAAATTTCTAACCAAAATATTAGGATAATGACGATTTTTGATGGTAAATGTAAATGTCAGTTTACTTTAAACGTCAAAAATTTTTCTGACAAATTCAAAAAATTTATTTTTCAATAATTGACAAAACTCCCATCTTTTTATCTTACTTGATTAATTTCATTATTTAAATTACCAATCAATAATTCAACCAGGACTGATCATCTTACATATGACATCTGGGATGATCTGACGTCTTTATATTTAAATTTTTATATCAATAGATATCTGTTTTTGGAGTACCAATACTTCACAGTACTTTATTCTGAAACCGTTGACGTATTTCCAGATTGCTCTTACTGGTATATCCTGATAATTGGATTCTATATGTCCAAACCGACTTTAGGATCTGATTATACAAAAGTATTTTGTTGTCGGTTGACAGGGCTGAGTGTCGTCCTAATAGCGAATATATTTTCTTTTATCTAATGTTCAGCTATTCTCTTTTCTTTTTTACATGGACTTTCCATCTTGCATCCAAAGTCATACCCAGATACTTTGCAGAATTAGCATATGGGATCTGAGTGCTTATTATACTGATAGGCGAATGCCGATTGGTTTTGTTTGTGAAATTTACATGAATGGATTTAGTTTCATTCAATCTTATTCTCTATTTTTTAGTCAAATTATTGTAGTTATCAACGTAATTTTGCAATTTATTTGCAGTTTCTTCGCGATCTTTACCTAGAGCTAATATGTCATCAGCAAAGGTGGCAATTGTGTTAATTTCTATGTCAGATGTATCACTGGTATATAACAGGTTCAGAACCGAACCTAGTACATTACCTTGTGGTACCTTGTGGTACCTCTGCATTAATTCCACAGTTCTCTGAATGAGCTTCCTCTTCTTGTATTATAAATGATCTATCAGAGTATTGCTTAGGCAGCATTTTCTGCAATTTGTAATTCCATACTCTATCAAATGCTTGGGATATTATAATGAAATCATATAGTATGATTCATTATTATTATTATTATTATTAGATAAATAAGTGTTGTATACGAAATATTATATTCCAAATGTTTTATAGTTGAATATAATGAGTTAATTTAAAGTAATTGGGTATATAATAATAATAATATTAATAATAATGTTTAATTACAAAAAAAGCAAAAAGTATACAAACTAATTTTTTTTAAAGACGCGTAGATGTAAATAAATTAAGATGGTCCCGTAAAAACCAATGGTTGCACACGGGTTGAACTGGTTTATTTGCAACTAGTGAGGGTTAGTAAGAATAAAAATAACTATATTAACATAGTAATAATTAATAATACAATAGATTAGTACAAAGACTATACGTGATTAGTAGTAGCATTCTAAAGATCGTAGAGACACCGGCAAAACATGAACCAAGGTGAAAATAAATAAAAGGTCAAGTGCGTAGATATGGGGGGGTAAAGGAGTAATTACCCACCCCAGGATGCCAAAAAATAGCAAAAGAAGAAATAAAATATATGAAATGTAGAAACAGACAAACATATTTGTCTAAAAGTTTGATTACTTCCCCGCTGGAAAAAAAGTACCCCCAGGGAAAAAAGTACCCCCCCCAGGAAAAAAGTTATCTACGCCCTTGTAAAAGGTAAGTATCTATAAAAAGTAGATGATTAATATAATTATTTTGCATCTATCAGAATCGTAAATATTGTTCCTCTCAGTACTAATTAGGATTTTTTTAAATAGTTTTTTAATGACGTTTATAGAATTAATTGATTTTGATTATAGTTTATACATTTCTGGGAGTGAATTAAATATCTTTGGTGCTAAGTAGGTAAAACACCTCTGGTTCTAGAGTCTTTCTTGTCGACGAGGTTTTAACAAAATGGGAAGTTTTTTGCCTAGTAATCAATATCGTGCAGTATTTTATTTCTATTTTTATATGCAGAAGTTCTGATTGAAAGGGAAAACAATTGAGAAATATCTAGTACTTGTATTTCTTGAAAAAGTAGATCTCTTGGGAATAGAATATATTTTATTAGTTTTAATATACGTTTAGGGCCCTTCTATGGACTTGATATACTCCATGCTAATATTCCATACTGTAGCCTAGACTCGATAAGTGAGTAATAAATACTTTTTAAATAGCTAATGCTTAAGATAGAACTGAGATATTTAAATTTAGAAAATAAACACCTTAAGGTTTTTGTGATATTTTGGATATTCTTAAATTAAATTTTTTGTATAATCAACAATTATGGATATTAAGGGAGGTGTTATGAAATTTAAAAAAAAAATTGTTTATATTTGGAAAAATAATAATTTAAAATTTTTACTATGAAAATTAAAAAATCATTTAGTATAAAAGATTTAAGAATCAAGTAACGATTTTTTGCTTGTTAAAAAAAACTTTCATGCGAAAATCAATAGAAAAATTCATAAGATTTTACTATTGTCAGTATTGTCATTATATTTATTTTGTGAGAAGGAATTTTTGAAGCTGGCTATACCAAACGAATAATAAAAAGTCAGAGTAATAAATAATTTTTAAATAGCTAATTCTTAAGATAGAACTGAGATATTTGAAATTAGAAAGGTTTTAGTGATATTTTTTATATGCTTAAATAAAAACTTTTGTATAATCAACAATTATAGATATATTACTTAAGGAAGGTCTTATGAAATAAAAAAAATTGTTTATGTTTGGAAAAGTAATAATTTGAAATTTTTACTATAAAAATTAAAAAAATCATTTAGTGTAAAAGATTTTTTGCTTGTTAAAAAAAAACTTTCATGCGAAAATCAAAAGATTTTACTATTGTCAATGTTGTAATTGTATTTATTTTGTGGGAATGAATTTTTGAAAGTGGCTATACCAAACGAATAATAAAAAGTATTATAAAGCTTAAAAGTTTATTTAGATAAAAAAAAACAACAAAAATTCATAAAAAAAATCAGTATTATATTAACCTCATAAAAAATAGTAAACGAATGAAAGACATGGATCAGTAAAACATGTGGAGATTTGAAATCAGAATTTGTTAACAATTGCCCAAGGTAGTCACTATAAATAAAAATGGCCGCCACTTTCAATAATACTTTTCGTGTCCAATTCACATAGGGGTTTAAAACAGACAGTACGTACGTGCATAATAGTAACGAAATGGGGTGTCTGTGAACTCAAAAATATAAAATTTACATCTATTATAAAACATGACAAAAATCGTAACAGAAATGCAAAAAAAGGTGCAGGACGGTATAGTATTACTTGTATAGCTGTTCCCAATTACACGCCGTTCTCAATTCCCCCACTCACCCCTATACAAAACCCAATATACATAGAACAAACCATATTTATAAAAATTTAATATAGTTATTACTATGATAAAAAAATACTTTTGGTAATAATTCATACATTTATTTTCCACGAACTTGAATAATATTTTAATAGTTTTAAAATGGTATGCTTATTGCACCACGGTGCATGCAATTCTCAAACATTTTTACTACTTCACACATCAAATTTTACAGCCTCGTTTTACAAGTTATCTGCAGTTTGGCGAAACAAATTGACATAAGTAGAAAACGACGTGGAAATTTCACAAACTAAAATGGCGTTAATATTTTATGGCATTGGTAGATTGTAAATGCGAAATTGCAATTCTCAACTTGCGATCGGTTTTTAGAGAAATTGGAGCATTTATAGAACAGGAATGTTTTATTTTTATTTCAATAAATCATATATTACAAATTGGCTGTGATATTTTAATTTATATTTCTCCAATTTTTAAGAATCCGATCAAATATCCTCAGTAATAAACATTTTTTACTATTGTAATATAAATAATTTGACTCATTATAACGAAATAATTTTTGTAATTATTTTGAAAATTTAAAAAAAGTTTTTAGGTCTTCCTTTCTTTTTCTGAAGAACTTAAAAGTTCATTACTGAATTCCATATGTATAATTTTTTTTTATTTAAAATTTTAATTTCAGGTTCGAATTTTAAAATTTATGATTTATTTCTTAGTTGTATAAAATTTAAAGTTTTGATTTTACAAAGTTAAAGTAAAGTAAACTAACCCAACCTCAAAAATAATGTATATAAAGTTTCATACATATCTTTTGTATTGTCGGATATTCTCTCATTTGATTTTTTAGAAAAAAAAAATTGGAGAAACGGGAAAACAAGAACAAATAGGGAAAAAATAAGGAAAAATAAAGAAAATAGGAAAAAAGAAAAAAATAACTGAAACAAATAGTAAAAATAGTAAAAACTAGAGAAAAGGGAAAGTACAAGGGGGAAAAGTGAAAAAAATAGGGCGATAAATAAAAAACAAAGGAATAAAGTGGGGAAAAGGGAAAAGTGGGAAAAAAGGGGAAGAAGAAATAAATTAGGAGAAGAATAAAGGGGTAAAAACGGGATAATAGGGGGAATAAGAAGTAGAAAAATAATAGTTTTAAAAAGGGGGTTTAAAAATATGGTAATAAAAAAAATTAAGAACAAACAAAGGTCCAATAAACACAAGTTTGAAAAAAAGAGATGACAAAAATAATATAGTTGTAAAAAAATTGGGATATAAAAAGTATAAATAGTTGTAAAAAAACGGGCAAAATGAAGCAAAAAACAATTGGGCTCAAAAATTATAGTTGTAAAAAAATAAGGGAAAAAGGCATTAAATAATAGTTAAAAAAAAGGAGTTAAAATGGGGCAAAAAATAAGTTGTAAAAAAGGGGGGAAAATGAGGCGTAAAACAATAATTGTGTGGTAAAAAGGTGGAAAATGAAGCAAAAAACACGAGTTTCAAAAAATATAAAAAAGAATGGAACATAAAACAATACTTGTGTATACAAAGGGGGGAAAAAGTATTGGAAAAAATAATAATTGTAAAAAAAGGGGGAAATACTGCTGGGAAACGAATGAGTTTGAAAAAAAGTAGGAAAAATGGAACAAAAAATAACAGTCGCATAAAAAGGGGGGAAAATTGGGGTAACAAACAATAATTGTAAAAAGAAAAGAAAAAAAGCTGGAAAAAATAGACAAAAATAGAAAATAGAGAAAAAATGAAAATTAGAGAAAAATATTGAATCATGGGAAAATTGTAGAAATATGGAAAAATAAGGAAAAATCTGGAAAAAAGGAAAATAGGAAAAAATAAAGAATAATAGCGACAAATACGGAATAGGGAAAAAGAGGAAACATAATCAAAAGCAGGAAAAATATGACGAAATAGGAAAATATAGCGAAAATAGAGAAAAAGGGGAAAATAGTTAATAATACAAAAAAAGTAGGGAAAAAAAGGAATAGGGCAAAATTTTGAAAATAAGTATAAATATTGACAAACAGGGAAAGTTAAGGAAATATATAGAAAACAGGAAAATTTAATGGAAAACAGGAAAAAATAGAAAGAAATAGAAATAATAGGAAAAAAGGAAAAAAGGGGAAACTGTGGAACACAGGGAAAAATAAGTACAAATAGGGAAAAATGGAAAAAGTAGAAAAAAATTGGAAAAATTAGGGCAATGAGAAAAATAGGGAATCATATGAAAAAATAGTGACAAATAGATGAAAAAGGAAAAAAGGAAGATTATGAAAAAATAAGAAAATAATGGGGATAAATATTGGCTAAAAAATGAGTTATGTGGTAAAAAGGTGGAAAAATAAGGCAAAAACACTGGTCTGAAAAAATTCAGAAAAGTTGTATATCCAAAGGGGGGAAAAAGTGGTGAAAAAAATATTAATTGTAAAAAAGAGGGAAAATACTGTTGCAACAAATAAGTTTCAAAAAAAGGAGGAAAAAATGGATCAAAAAATAACAGTCGCAAGAAAGGGGAAAAAATTGGTGCAACAAACAGTGATTGTAAAAAAGAAAAAAAAAAACTGGAAAAAGTGGGAAAAAACAGTGCAAATAGGGAAAAAACGGAAATTAGAGAAAAATAGGGAAACGTGGGAAAATAGTGGAAATATGGAAAAATATTTTTCCCCATATGGGGAATAAAAGGAAAATAGGAAACAATAAAGAATAATAGCGACAAATACGGACAAATATGGAAAAACAGGAAAAATAATCAAAAATTGAAAAAATAGAAAAAAACAGAAAAAAAAGGGAATATAGGAAAAAATAGAGAAAAATGAGAAATAGTTAAAAAATACCGAAAAAGTAGGGAAAAAATTGCAAAAAGAATAGGGAAAATAGGGAAAAATAAGTAAAAATATGGACAAATAGGGAAAATTAAGGAAAAATAAAGAAAATATTATAATATAATGAAAACAGAAAAAATAGAAAGAAATTGGAAAAATAGGAAAAAGGTAAAATACTGGAAACTGGGGAACACAGGGAAAATAAGGGAATCTGGGGAGCATAGGGAAAAAAAAGTACAAATAGGGAAAAAGAGAAAAAGTAGAAAAAAAATAGGGAATCATATGGAAAAAAAGTGACAAATTGAGGGAAATGAGGAAAAAAGGGAAATTATGAAAATAAAAATAATAGTGGGAAATATTGGGAAAAATAAGAAAAAATAATGCCAAAATAGGTAAATTTGGAAAAATAGTGAAAATAGGAAAAAATGATGAAAAACAGGAAAAATAGGTACTAAAAAACTCCGTAGCGGGCATTCAGCTAGTTATTTATGTATAGCAGAACAGTAATAAAAGATCAGGTGTATAATGTATACTTGCCCATAATAAAATATTTTTCTTTAACAAATAAGATTTGCATTGCGGAATGAAATATTTGAAATAACAAACAAAGCTTATAAATTCCTTATGTATATAAGGGCCTAATGGAACGTTTGGATGAAACGGGTATATCGTTATATATTAAAAGCAAAATAATATGAAATAAATGCCGGTTTTCGAAGGGTTGTTTTTGAGAACCATTTTAAACATGTATAACATTTACCTAAACTTGATAACTTGAATTTGTTGTTTCCTATCCCTACCTTTTTTTATGTGGAATGCAATAAGACCGCATCTAAGAGGGCGCACACAATATGAACTTAATATTTATGCATTAAATAAAAAAATATATTTTAAATAAATTTTTACGAAGTTACTTTCACAGTTTTTCTCCATTTTCTATGTTTGTTCCTATTTTTTCCTATTTCTTCTATTTTTATACTGGTTTTCATTGTTTATTATCTTTTTCTATTTTTTCACATTTTTTCCTAGTTTGATCTATGTTTTCCCGTTTTCCCTATTTTTCACAATTGCTATTTTTTTCCTATTTTCCTATTTTCCCCGTTTTTTGTTTTTCCTTATTTTTCCCTATTTTTTGACAATTTTCCGTTTTTCCCACTATCCTTGTTTTCCTCAGTTGTCCTCCATTGTTCTTCTTTTTTTATGTTTATTTATATTTTTTTCTATTTTTCGCTGTTTGTCCCACTGTCCCATTACATTCTCAAGTAAGATAGATATACTGGGTGCAGTAGACAAAGAAGCGGGAGATAAGGCAATGCCCACGAGGCTGCAAAAAAAAAAAAAAAAAATTTTCAAGTCTCTCTGATCAGTAGATTTTGCTGTGCGTTGATTCTATTTATCAGTCAGTCAATCAGTCAGGACTTTGCCGCTCATATGATAGATTGGAAAAACTAGATATCTTTTTATCATTAAAATAGTGTATTAATTGTGGAATATAAAAAATTATAGATAATTTTGAATGGTACTACCATTAAAAATGTTTCTTGAATTATTTATTTAGTTATAGTTAAATTTTTAGAACAAGTTTAATGTGCACAATCTATTATTTTTTGGACTTGAAAATATCTTTAAAAAATCACAATCTCGATATTGGATTTTAGTGTTCCTCTTATTATGACGCCAATAAAGTCATTCCATAATCACTTTCTAAACACTCCTAATGGGTGCGTCCTTCAACGTGCACAAAATAGGTCACAGTCTGAAATTCTATTCAATGACAAGTTTCAGAACTAAACACCACCAAAATAGATTAATTCGGAAAGGGTTTTCAATAATAAACATATTAATAACAGTATTGAGTAAAATCTTTTTAATGTGTTGACGAATTATAGTAGGTTAAAGTCTCATCGTTAGTGTTATGTTTGTCGTGTCTGGTTTTTTTTTGTGACAATAAATTATACTCCTTTGTCAGAAAGGGTAGATAGTTACTGTCGAAAACTTCGGTTTTCAAATTACCAGGATTTTGTTTTGTTTTAGTCTTTACCCATTATTCAAACGTTGATATTAAACATGCACGGTACACAGATTCACATAGCACGGGAAGATCCGTTAATAAGAAATGAAAAACATCAATTTTCTTGGTAGTTTTACATAAGAAACTCATTTTTTTAATCTTAATATAAGTAGATTGGGAAATTTAGTAATAAAATAAAAGAAAATGTAATGCTAAGAATAAAATTTCCAGACGAATTTCTTTATAGTGTTTTATTATGTTTTTTGTAAGCAAGAGACATGAACTTTTAGTTATACAGAATACTGTTGACATAATATCTAGATCCGAAAATCTTTATCTAATGCCTCACTAGATGGTGTGCTCAAAATATTGTCGTTATACGGTATTGTCACGTTCAAATCTTATACGATTTAAAATTGTTTTTGTCTGTGTTACTACCTAATAGTTTTGTTCGTTACGTTTTTTTGTGCCACCCTGTATTTTTATTATTCCTTGATATCCCTTCTCTAGATCTCCCTTTCTTTTAGGTATTACTATAAAATGTCTTTCCCATGTTAACAATTCTCCTTCTTTGCCTCTTCAGTCAAAACAATTGACTTATATATCGTCTGTGCTGCAAATTTATAATTAATTATTTCGACGCTTTAACTTTTATTTACTGTTATTTTTAATTCTTTTTAATGCCTATATATAAATATGAACAAACCCGTGAAGGTTGGTTGTGGGGTGAAACAGCAATTATTAAAAGACGTGTACTCTTTTAACAAATTCCAAGCTTTCGGAAACTTTATTCAATTATTTCCATCATCAGGGAGCTACACATAATAGTTTATATCAAAAATAGAAGGAAAATAGAGATCTAGGATAACGTTTCTCCTTCTCTTTTTAATATACTTACATCTTAGTTGAGAATGATTTATGTGATGTTAAAAACATGGTGATTGTTTTTCCTCATTACAGTTTGAAGCACAATAATTATGATAATGAACAATTGTGAAACGTATTAAAACATTTAAACTATTTAAAACGTATGTTGAAAACTTTAACAATTACTTATTATTACACATTAAAACTTTTTTCGTAGAAAACACTTCTTTTTTATATAGTTTTTAAAATTTGAAAATGCTCGTCAAGACAACATGGTCTGAAGGTCAAATGAATTTTTTTTGTTATGATTACTTCAATTAAAATATGTCAATCAAATGTCAACCTATAAATTAATTTATATATATAGAGGAAAAAATTTGAGATAATAGGAAAATAAAAAAAAAATAGGAAAAAATAAAAAAATAGAGAAAAATAGAAAAAATAGGAAAAATATGCAAAAGTATATAATAAATAGGAAATAATATGGAAAATTGGGAAAATTAGAGTAAAAATAGGAAAAATGGAAAAAAATAGAAAAAACAGGAAAACGTAAAAGAAAAATAGGAAAAATAAGAAAAATGCATAAAACTGAAAAACAGGAAGAAACGGGAAAAAATAGAAAAATAGAAAAAACAGAAAAAAAGAAAAATAGAAAAAATAAAGAAAAACAGAGAAAAATAAGAAAAATAAATTTTAAAATTTAAATAATTTCAGCCACTGGGTGTCCACTAATTTTAGTTATTATTTACTAATATCTCAGTGCTTCATTGGTTTGTTGTCTACCTCGTTGATTTATTTATTAAAATTAGGGGCCAGAATATTTTTTGTGATAAATATTAATACAAGATTATAAGTAAAGGGGCTATAGGACTTTCTCCGCATTCCCTATAAGAAAACACCAAGGTCCGTTATGGCAAAATTGTGTTAAATTATAAGAAAAGTTATATCAGCCGAAAACCTATCAAAAATGGATCGAGACTTGATCGAGATCTGATTATTGGGATCCGCTTTTGATAGGGTCTAGATTCGCTTTGATGATACAACTTTTCTTAAAATCGTATGATGCAACTTTTCTTAGAATTTAACGCCATTTTATCAGAACGGATCTTGACGTTTTCTTATGGGAAATCCTATAAGAACTTTACCAATCAAGTTTTTACTCTTTATTAAAAAAAAAATTGAAAATAATTTTACTTATGAAAAAGATTAACGAGAATCAATTTGTTTTAATTTTAGTAGTGCCATATTTTCCTATTAACCGTTTTGCTAATGAACCATTAATTACTGTTCCCGGCGTTAAGAAATAATTCCAAGAGTTAAACGATTTATTTTCTTTGATAAGAAATTGTGACCAACATTATAAAGGCGGAGAAAATTATTCACGATACAACGGAACGACTTACTATTACTTTGTCTAATGTCTTTTGTCTTCATTAACCGTATCAGATGAAATGGAATAATGGTGTTAGTCTGTTTCTGCCGTCGGGCGTCGACGCTGGCTTACGAACGTTATTAAATTACCTTCTTTTATTTTTACATTTATATAACAACGTAAGTAATTGAAACACACAGATTTAACCCTAAAAGGGCCCATTAAGCTGAAAGAAATAGGATATAATTGAATTTGTGGAATGTTATACATCATTAAAGTACAATGTTTTACACGAGAAAAACAACTATATGCTGTATCTATAAAAACTTCTTTGAAGAAATTGTACACAAAAAATGTCTTGTAATTTTTCTTCTTATTTTTCCTACTTTATTGTCTGTATATGTTTTTACTTCTGCAATTTGTTAAATCATTTTATTTTTATTTTGTTTTAATTCTTGTGTTAATTATATATTTTCTTTCCAATTATTTTCCAAATATCTTGCACTTCTTTTTATTTCTTTCCCACAACTTTAACTATTTTCATTTTTATAATATTTCCATCAATTTTCTTACTTATGTTTGAATTTATATATTCTTTTATATATTTTATATGCTTTATCAATTTTCTTTCAATAAATTGTATAATTTCAGATATCTCTATTTTGAATTGCTTTTCTTCTTTTGTATTATAATTTGAATGATTCACTATTTTGTTTTTCTTCTTCTATAACATTTATATAAAAAAACTTTATTCAACTATCCTAGAAAGTCCTTGGTAGGATCAAACACAAGGAGTTGTGATGACGTTTATCTACATAAACGCTGTTGATTGCTTGTCGGACACACACACCCTGTTATCATAAATTCCACTTTAATTTGACGGTATTATAGCACTGTTATACACAGATGAAGGTTAAAATGTTCTGTTATTAATATGCAGAATTCAAAATTCGGCCAATGAACCATATTTTAAAAAATAAATAAAACGACAGATGCGAAAAATAATAAAGATACTTTTATTTTTACGTCTTTAGGTAGTTAACAATAAAAATACGGCATTTCCCAACTTTTGGAAGCAGGTGTACTCTTTAGCAGGATTAATTTGCGTGATTAAGCTCCCTATCATTATTCATAATTATTTAGAGATTTAGAGAGATGAGACAATATCTTAATATTTTAACAAAAGCATTAAGTATTGTCAAAGCAATTATTATACACAGCAAACCAATAACTGATATACAGGATATTTTCTTTTATCATATTCGAACATTGGAATATTATGAACCATAAAGGATACCAAGGCCATTAAGTAGGCAAAAAGTTATCTATTTTAGAGAATATTATATTGGTCGAAAAAATCTGACGGACGCAAATTGAGCACTTTATTACCCTGAGGTAAAATTGATACCGTAGCCGGACACGCCAATTGAGCACCAAGGACCAAACAGAGACCGGCCAATTGAGCACTTTATGACTAGCCAATTGCGCACTTTATTACTAGTTTGTTCATTAACGAATTATCAGGTACCTACTAAATTAATGCAAACAGTTATTTTTCTCGGTTAAATAAAAATCAGAATATGGTAGTTGGCATTTATTTATTAAAAAAAAATCACGGGGTCAAAACAATTTTTAAGAAGTATTTTTTTAAAAACTCTCAAAAACCCTTAAAAAATCGTTAAATTGAAAATTTTTTGAAAAATTCATGAAAAATCCTTGAAAAATCATTGAAAAAATGCTGAAAAATCCTTGAATAATCCTCATCTTTGTTTTTTAGGGATTTTTCAAGGATTATTCAAGGTTTTTTTATTGTTTTTTTGAGGAATTTTGGAGTATTTTTCAAAGATTGTTCAATGATTCTTGTAGTATTTTTCAAAGATTATTTAACGGGGTTTCAAGGATTTTTTTAATTCTTTTTTAGTAGGTAGGTACAAGTATTTTTTTAAGATTTTTTAAAAACGTTTTTTAATGATTTTTCATGGATTTTTGAAGGATTTTTAAGGATGTTTCATGGATTTTTCAAGGATTGAAAAAACGTTGAAAAATTATTGAAAAATGCTTGAAAAATTCTCGAAAAATCCTTGAGAAGTACTTGAAAAATCCTGTAAAAATCTTTGAATAATTCTAAAAAATGTCTTAAAAACACTTAAGAAATTGTTAAATTGAAAACAATTTTTTAAGGAGTTTTGGAGGATTTTTCAAACATCCTTGTAGGATTTTTAAGGATTTTTCCAAAATTTTTTAATGATTTTTCAAGGATTGTTTAAAGATTTTCCAAGGATTTTTCAATTTAATGTTTTTTTTAAGGAATTTAGAGTATTTTTCAAAAATTCTTGTAGGATTTTTCACGTACTTTTCAAGGTCTTTTAGAGAATTTTTAATGCTTTTTTAAGGATTGTTCAAGGATTTTTCAATTTAATGTTTTTTTTTAAGGAATTTGGAGT
Source organism: Neocrepidodera transversa (assembly GCA_963243735.1). Taxonomy (NCBI): domain Eukaryota; kingdom Metazoa; phylum Arthropoda; class Insecta; order Coleoptera; family Chrysomelidae; genus Neocrepidodera; species Neocrepidodera transversa. Next base: position 10,152,754 of record OY725338.1, read on the forward strand.
ATTTTTCAAAAATTCTTGTAGGATTTTTCACGTACTTTTCAAGGGCTTTTCGAGAATTTTTAATGATTTCTTTAAGGATTGTTCAAGGATTTTTCAACAATGTATCAAGGATTTTTCAATTTATCGTTTTTTTAAAGAATTTTGGACTATTAAGGGATTATTATTACAAAGTGGATCCAGGTCAAAGTGCTGAATTGGCCTGTCTCAAAAGGGTCGCTTTGAAATGTACCTACCTGTACCAACTAAGCACCAGGCAGGCAGGTACCCTGCCTGCCTGGTGCTTAGTTGGCCGGTCTACATTTATTACATCTAGAGCTTGGTGCTCAATTGGCTCATACCCAAAAAATCTACAGGGAATCTCACCCTTTTCGAGTTATATGGGAAATACTAAAAATGCGATATTTTTTTTGCGCATATCATTTTTAATTAAAAAAAAAATCAAAAAATGGAAAAGGAAAGTTTTATTGTATCTAAAAGTAAACTAATAAATCTTCGATACGATGTTTTGTGTCTTAACGAACACCATCAAGTTATTTTTTTAAATACGGACCTGTCTTTTTTATTTCAAGTATTGATAAAATGTTAGAAACCGAATTTAGGGATATATGATACTTAACGACGTTTTATCTGAAATAACTAAAACCATCAATGACAATATTTTTTCTATTAACACTTAATGAAAAATTCATTCAACTAGGCATTGCGGAACAAAATATATACTAATGCAACTACAAAAATATTTGATCAAAACAGTTTACAAATTACATTACAGACGGGACCATCAAAGTGAATAAATGCCATAGATTCAAAACACAGACAGGAGTCCCTCAGGGTTCGGTTTTTGGGGCTCACGCTTTGAAGCACCTTCTTAAAAAGCTTTTAATAAAAAAACGTAACCACTTTTAATTTTTGGTACTTTTTCCCATTGTTCATAAAAAGTGTATTGGTCCATGTATCGTACTCTAGTTTTCAGTATAGTGTTGGGAAAAAATAGGCGAACATTTTCCTATTATAAACCGTTCGGAAAAGCCTATTAAAGATTTTTCAAAAATGATGTCACAAGCGAATGATGGAAATTGTCGAAGTCGGTACGGGTGGGTAATCGATTGTTGGAAATAATCGATTGTAGTTACTGGTATTTCGAATGTTTCAATTGTATGGAAGGATACATAGTTAATTTAGACATTGAAAATATTAAATTGTTTTTGTGGTATTTTTTACTGTGAATCTCGATTTTTATTGGGTTTTTATATTTTTATGTTGTAGATATTTAATTGAAATTTAATTATTTTTGTTGGTTTTTGTAAATTTGTTTGTGGGATTTTCGAAAATTTTTTTTACAAATTTCATTTTTTTTTCTTAAATAATACTTCCTAATATTTTTATTTAGTCAATTTATTATTTAAAATTGGAGCCATATTTTTTTTTGTCAATTAAAAAATATTTATTTACAAATTTAAAATTAAACTTAAATCTTACAATATATTAAATTGTAATTTAATTATATTTGTTTATTTTATTTAAAGTGGTTTTTATACATTTTTTCGCGATATTTTAGAATCTGAAAATTTTCGAAAATTTTTACGCGGTATTTTGGATAATTTTCGAAAATTTTTTTTTAAAAATTATTTTTGTTTGTTTAAATTTTTTCAATTTCAATATTTTTTTTCAAAATATACAACGTTATAATTACTAATATTGAAAAGAAATAAAAAAATGAAAATACAAAAATTTTGAAAAATGTATAATTTTATATTCGAAAATTCCATTTTTTTCGGTCGACGGTTCAAACTTTTATGGATAACTCATAATTGCTGAGATTGTACAGAAAAACTAATGAAATTTTCAGAATCTACAGTATTTTTTCTTATCAGTTTCCAAGTTTGAAAACTTAAGTCTTAATTGGTTATTTTTTTATACAACTTTGAAAATGATTTTTTGTTAGATTTTAGTAGCATTTTGGACTTTTCAAAAATGTTTTTTTAACAATTTCAATTTGTTTTCATAAAATATGTAACGTTATAATTACTAATATTGAAAAGATAAATAAAAAAATGATAATATAAAAATTTTTAGACTAAACCTAATAGAAGGCAGTAAACAAATATTTTTTATAGACGATATCACAATCGTAGTTCAAGTATTGGATTCGGCAAACGAATCGCTATGAATGGTGAAATCGTGGCTTAAAGCAATTTTAAGCGAACTACAAATATTTTTTGGTATTCACCTCAAAATTTCGGACGGACGCCAATTGAGCACTTTATTACCCTCCGGTAAAATTGATACCGTAGCCGGACACGCCAATTGAGCACCAAGGACCAAACAGAGACCGGATAATTGAGCACTTTATGACTAGCCAATTGCGCACTTTATTACTATTTTGTTCATTAACGAATTATCAGGTACCTGCTGAATTAATGCAAACAGTTATTTTTCTCGGTTAAATAAAAATCAGAATATGGTAGTTGGCATTTATTTATTAAAAAAAAATCATGGGGTCAAAACAATTTTTAAGAAGTATTTTTTTGCAGACATGTGTAATAAAAATAATAATTTTGCAGTAAATAGTATTATAGTTTGTATCTATAAGCTATACTAACTTCACAAAATCATATTCTAACAATAGCTTATTATCTAGCTTCAAAATCTTCTGATTTAAAAATTTTTCCGCATCTCTGACTTTTTTCGTTTTTACAACAATAGGGTTACCAATACTTTGAATTTTAATATAAACTAAGCATTGAAATTCAATAAGAGTTTTAACAAAAACGAGAATATTGGGGTGCGTATGGTAAAAACTTTTTGAAAAATAAGAGTGAAAGGATTCACAGGGGTTGATTGTTAAAAAGAAATTACTGGTTTTGGAAGCCCATACCGAAGGAGGAAATACAGACGTTTCCGAAATATAAAAATCAACTAAATAATCTGCTAATCTCGAAAAGGGATTAAAATCAGGAATATCCGACATAAAATTATTAATGAAACAATCGCTTACACTTTCGGGAGTGAGAAAAGGTAAACCAAATAAATGTTTTATCCATTTTCCTGACTCAGTTTGACTTTTATAAAGGTTTACTAAACCCAAGTTTTGAACTTTTCTATACCAACTTTGTGCTTAATGGAATCGACAACCAAAAATTTTTACGTTTGGCCAAACAGATTGCGCAGAATTATGACTGGCTTTTTCGAAATCTATAACTATCTGTTGAGGATTTAAAGAAATATTTATGGAATTTGATAACATCAGTAATTTATTAAACAGAATGGTATACGTTTTACCTAGTTTGTTTGGAAGAAGGCAAAAAACTAAAGGAATATAATATCCATTGCGCAACCCATGAAAAGTAAATAGTTGAAAAAAGAATTTTGTACAATATTTAAATGTTCCATCCATGTAAATTGTGTCACACTGCGATAAACATTTAGAATCTTAAGGGATTCTTATTACAAAGTGGATCCAGGTCAAAGTGCTGAATTGGCCTGTCTCAAAAGGGTCGCGTTGAAATGTACCTACCTGCCTGGTGCTCAGTTGGCTGGTCTACATTTATTACATCTAGATCTTGGTACTCAATTGGCCCATACCCAAAATTTCTTGGTTATCCCGTGCGATTATGGAAGGGATTAGTATACTGACGTTACAAGTGTTAATCATGAAGTGGTATTTACCGTTGTTATAAATTTGTTTATTTTCAAATGTTAATTGATTTAACCTCTCTTTTTCGCTATGTTTAACGTTTGTTTATCGATTTTCATTTATACTGTATTGTTTATTGTCTTGTAAGAAAGAATGGATGTCGTCTCAATGTCTGCAACTTTCACTTTGTAATTTTTACCTTCACAATTTAATCTTAGTCAATACTCATCTGCTGTCATGTTTGCCATTTTTTAATCTGAACTTTTTAATATTTTTCTTTATTTTTAAGAACAAAACATTTACTTTTTTTGTAGTTTTATAACTGTCATCTTGAACCAAAAGAAGTAAAAACAGCTCCGCAGGTAGGTACATGTTAAATACCAGACGCTTTTCGTTATTGGTTTTAGAATTAGTGGACAATAAAGCGGAAGCAATGATCTTAAAATGAACAAGTATATTTCAAACTCGGAAAAATAGATTTAAAGCCAGTTTCTGTATTTCAAATATGTTGTATAAAAAAACAACCTTGAATTCAGCCACTATTAGTGTAAAAATTTGGTAAATAAAATAAACGCATTGATCTAAGAGAATTGACTTAACTTCTTATAAACTTTTAATGAAAGAAAGAACAGACCATTTTTTTCATTCTTTTAAAAAGCTTCTATAAATATTTTTTTTTCGAGTCTGCCTCGTGGCCTCGTTGAGATTAATTAAAATTTATGGAATAAAAAAACAATTTTCCAGCAGTATTATGTTTTTCGTAATTATTTTTGTTACGTATCTGGCCAAATCTAATTGTTAATTAGAATTTTAATTACATTTCAAAACAGATATTAATCAACACGGTTTAGTTAAATAAAATTATCACGAAATACGATAAAATTGAATAAAATTTTTTTAATATGATTTTTCTATGAAGATAACATTTAAGAATTCTAGTTATAATAATAATTGTACATTAAATAAACTACTTTAAATTATAGGGTACATTTATGTGAATGTAAAATTTCATGGTGCTTGGAATTTTAGTGTTGTCAGTTTGGTGTACCTGTTAAGATCCCCCTCTTAAGAGATTATCCCTAACAATTACAACAAATTGACACTTGACTTAAAAAAAGCAGTATTCTTCTTCTTTCTCTTTTGTAGGTGTACTTCTTCTTCTTCTTTATTTGGTTTGTTTGGGCTTAAATTCAATATCATATTCTTTTCTCAAGTTAAAAAGAAAAGTTTTATTTCTCTTTTATTAAGAAAAGTAAACTTTTTCAAAATGGCAACATCCAACATGATCTTTTTCATATTATTTATTTTTTTTTTGTTTATCATTTTTATATCATTTTCCTTTACAAAAGTAAAATTTCACCGCAGCATTGGGTTTTCCTTTTAATATATTATGCAACGATTACATGGAAGTTGTTTACGCTAATTTTTCTACTCCCATTAATAAAAATTAAATGTTATTATTAGCAGAAAAAATTATTTCAGAATATAATTCATAATACTGTATTGGAAATATAATAGCCCGTTTAGAACTGACCCATTCAATGATAAAATCTGGTAACAAACATTAATTAAAACTTGTTAATCCCATTACAAAATAGAAGCCACATTAGATATATAATAATATATCTCGTTTGCTTGCATACAAACATGGGATTACCAATACCAATGCCTTCGTTAAATATCCTATTTGAATTCCTAAATATCTACTATATACTGAGTAATTATTGTTTAGTTTTAGAGTCCTAATTCCATAAACTAATAATAGATGAATAGTAATAATATTTATTTTCCTTTAATACATTAATCTTATATAAGCGGCCTCGACGACATTATTATACGAAATAGAATTTTGATGCAAACATCATCAAATATGCATGAATTATTTTACCACTTCTACTCAGACAACGAAACCTGAGCTGGCTTAGACAACATTGTTATCTCTAGACGCCGACTTCTCACAAACAATAGATAATAATAATTTTCAGTCAGTTATTAGCATTCATTTAATAAACATATAATTATATTCGTTGATATTAGAAAATAACTTATTAAAAACAAAATTTTAAAACTCAGTTTTGTAATTGGCGCAGTCAGTAGGATTGAACGATCGGTTTTCGTTTAACAATCGAAAAACTGTGAACTGTTCGTGGACGTGTTTGAAGTAGTGATGTAAACTTTCGTTACTTTTGAATACTTCTAAAATTATTTTTTTAAAATTCTAAAATTTTTAAGGAAGTTTAAATTTTTTCCGGAATTTTAAGGGATTGTTAAAGATTTTTAATGATTTTTAAGGATTTTTTGATTTTTAAAGATTTTCAAGGACTTAAGGTTTTTTAGGGATTTTTAAGAATTTTAAACTATTTTTAGGGGTTTTAATGTTTTTTAAGAATTATTTTAGGATCTTTATGAATTACTTAAGGTTTTTTAGGGATTTAAGGAATTTTTCATGACTTTTTAGGGTATTTTTAGGATCAAAATCCTCAAAAAGTATTTTTTTAAATTTATAAAAATTTTAAGGATTTTTAAATTTTTTTCAAAGTTATAAGGGATTGTTAAGTATTTTTAAGGTTTTTTAGGGATTTAAGTATTTTTTCATGACTTTTTAGGATATTTTAAGGATTAGAATCCTTAAATATTATTTTTTTAAGGTTCTAAAATTTTTAAAGAAGTTTAAATTTTTTCCGGTATTTTAAGGGATTGTTAAAGATTTTTAATGATTTTTTAGGATTTTTAGGATTTTTAAGGATTTTCAAGGACTTTTAAGGTTTTTTAGGAATTTTTAAGAATTTTAAACTGTTTTTAGGGATTTTAATGTTTTTTAAGAATCATTTTAGGATCTTTTTGAATTGCTTAAGATTTTTAAATAATTTTAAATATTTTTAAGGTTTTTTAAAAAAAATTTCAGCAGTTTTTTTAGGACATGTTAAGGATTAAAATCCTTAAAAAGTATTTTTAACAGTTTCTAAGGTTTTCTAAAAATTTTTAAGGATTTTTAATTTTTTTTCAGTATTTTTAATGATTTTAAGGATTTTAAAGGATTTTTAATGATTTTTTGATTTTTAAGGATTTTCAAATAGTTTTTTAAGAACTATTTTTAGGGATTTTAATATTTTTGTAGGATTATTTTAGGATCTTTATGAATTAAGTAATTTTAAGTATTTTTAAGGTTTTTTACGGATTTAAGTATTTTTTTGTGACTTTTTAGGATATTTTAAGGATCAAAATCCTCAAAAAGTATTTATTTAAATTTCTAAAATTTTTAAGGATTTTTAAATTTTTTTCAGAATTATAAGGGATTGTTAAGTATTTTTAAGGTTTTTTAGGGATTTAAGTATTTTTTCATGACTTTTAGGATATTTTAAGGATTAAAATCTTAAAAAATTATTGTTTTAAAGTTCTAAAATTTTTAAGGATTTTTAAATTTTTTCCGGAATTTTATGGGATTGTTAATGATTTTTAATGATTTTTAAGGTTTTTTAGGAATTTTTAAGAATTTTAAACTATTTTTAGGGATTTTAATGTTTTTTAAGAATTATTTTAGGATCTTTATGAATTGCTTAAGATTTTTAAGTAATTTTAAGAATTTTTAAGGTTTTTTAGTCATGACTTTTAGGATATTTTAAGGATTAAAATCCTGAAAAATTATTTTTTTAAAGTTCTAAAATTTTAAAGGATTTTTAAATTTTTTTCAGAATTTTAAGGGATTGCTAAAGATTTTTGGGATTTTTGATTTTCAAAAACTTTTTTAATAACTTTAAACTATTTTTAGGGATTTTAATGTTTTTAAGGATTATTTTAAGAACTTTAAGAATTGCTTAAGGTTTTTAAGTAGTTTTAAGACTTTTTAAGTAGTTTTAAGGCTTTTTAAGTATTTTTAGCCAATTTTTACCCAGTGATAGCCAATAATCTAGTAGACAAGTAGAGACCAAGACCTTTAAACTTATGAAAATTACAATAATATTTTTAAAGAAAGTTATAAATTTAATTTAATTAAATAGATTCGCGGACTTCAGATCCAAATATATATTGGACCATTCTTTATATACAGGGTGGCGCAAATTTAATTGAACATTTCGTAAACTGTCATAGATAAAAAGTTGGTTCAATAGGAAAAAATCTGATGTGGCCAGCACATGACCTCTCGCCATTTTTGAATCAAAAATCTACAGGTTAACACAAAAAAGTATGAAAAAGAAATTACTTTTTTGTAAATCTGGCAACAATGGCCAAAATTTTAAAAACTTTAATAATACGAAAATAAACTGTAGTGTATACAAAATAAATGTGTAAAATTTTATTGCCTTTTTGTATAGTAATGACGTCATCACTCATAGCAACTGCCACTTCCGGTTGTCCGATTGGCACCAAAATCTAATCAGATCTAATCTAGGGTATCAGAATCCTGTATGCAAAATTTCAAATTTTTTCATTTAGTAGTTTTTGAGTTATCGTTACTACATCCATCCAAACACACACACACACACACTAACACACACACACACACACTAACGCACACACACACAGACATCATCGCGAAAATATCAAAATCGTATTCTAGGACCCCAAAACGTATTTATCAATTGAAAACTCACTACCCAATTTTTAGCATGATTCCTATACCTCTCTTATCTGAAGGGCGAGAGGTAAAAAGATGTATATTGTCAAAACGACTTGATCTGTTTTTTTTAAATACAAATATCAGATCTGGTTTCAGAGATATTTAAAAAAAAATAAATTGACGATTTTCATATTATTTAATTAATACACGTTTCGTCTTTGAATGGCTCTCCTCAACTATTTTTTATAGATAAGGTCCTGTACTTTTTTTTTCGTCTTTGAAACTCCAATTTTTTTCTCTATCCAACCATGTGACGTAAATTAAATAAAACGAAAATCATCAATTTTAGAAACCAGTTCTGATATTTTAATTTTGAAAAAAGAATTCATCATTTTCACTACCCTGTATAATAAATCAACCTCGGTAGTTTTATTACCAAAGGATTTAATCTACTATGTTTGTCATTAATTATCCTTTAAAGGATGGCTTGTTATTCCAGTACATTTACTGTGAGTATAAAAACATTATTTAAAATAGAATATTGCAAATGTATATTCCATTAAAATATAAATACATAATATCGAAAAATGGAATAGAAAAAAGCAAACACTAAAAGCGGCATATACTGTTTTATTCAAATTTACATTTCAGTAAGAATGCTTTTTTCCATAAAAATATTGTAGACATAATTCATAAAATACAAAAGGCCTGCCAGTTGAATATCAACTGTGTGGCTTTTTCTGTCCGCAAAATTTTAGTTTGAAACGGATGCCAATTTACATTCTGATTTGTTTTAAATCTGACACTATGAGAAAGGATGGTGCTTATTTAATTTTTAAAATAGAATTAACTATGCAGAACAGATATACAGATATAAAAAAATCGAAATAAGTAATAATTCCGCTTACTAAATAAAATATTTTATATTAAACAAGAAACTATCTAATTTTGTTAAAAATTTTAAATAATTTTTTTTCTGTTATTTTGTGTATTATTATTTTGTTTTTGTTGTTATTGGAACTAAGTGGCGGTAGGAATTAACACTCATAAATTGTAAAGTAACGAAAAATAAAGATATTGAAATAGTTATTTTCCTAACAAGTGCGGAAAGTTATACTTTTCCACACGCAATTGCAGTTGCCCGAACGACGCGAAGCGAAGTTCGGGCATGCAATTAAGTGGGGAAAAGATACTTTACGCAAGTGTTAGGAACAATATTTTTTCTACAAGCGCCTAGAATTAAAAAAAAATTTTAGCAAAAATATTTTTTTGTCATTAAACAAAAATTTTCTTAGTGCTTCTTAATAAATGAAACATTAGGCTGAAAGTAATCATAGTAACCAAGCAAGAATTAATTTTTTAATCATTTTAGCATTTATAAAATCAGTGCGAAAAGTACAACTTTCCGCACGCTTGTAGAAAAAAGTAACTTTTCGTTCCTTAGTAGTATAAAATGTGAATAGTTATCTTGATTACTATAGTTATTTTTGCATGGTCGGTAGAATCGTATATTGGATAAACTGGATAAATGTTGAATACGATGCCGACATGACACAACGAAATTTTTGCAATTTTATAATGGAAAAAATAAGAAAAAATAGGGAGAAATACGAAAAAAGGAAAAAATAGATAAAATAGGGCAAAAATAAAAAATAGGGAAAAGTAAGAGAAATAAGCAAAAACAGTGAAAAATAAAAAAAATCGACAAAATTAAAATGTGGAAAAAATAGGAATAATGATGAAAGGAAAAAAGGAAAAAATATGAAAGAAAAATAGGAAAAATTGGTGAAAAAAAGTTGTAAATAGGAAAAAATAGGAAACAACAGGGAAAAGAGGGGAAAATAAAGTGAAGCAGTAAAACATAGTGGACAACAGCAAAAAATTGGGAAAAATGAAAAAAATAATGGAAATGGTGAAAAATTGAAAAACTATTAAAGATAATGAAAGGAAAAAACCAGAAAAAATTGAGAAATATTTGAAAATATTGGGAAAAATACAGAAAATAGGGAAAAATACATACAAACAGGGACAAATAAGGAGAAAAAAATAATGAAAGAATAGGACAAAATATAAGAAATATAGAAAATAGGCAAAAATATGGAAATATAGGGAAAAATTAGGATATATATGAAAAATATGGAAAAATAGGGAAAACAGTGAATAATTAGATACAAATAGGGACAAATAGAGAAAAATAGGAAAAAATAATGAAAAACATGGAAAAATGAGAAAAATAGAGATAGGGACAAAAATAGCAAAAAATGGGGAAATACAGGAAAAATAGGGACAAATAGGGAATAGGGAAAAATTGCAAAAACTAGAAAAAAATAATCAAAAATGGGAAAAAATCAGAACACAGGAAAAATGGGAAAATATTGAGAGAACTACAGAAAATTGGGAAAAATACGTACAAAAAAAGATAAATGGGGAAAAATAGGGGAAAATAGAAAAAATATGAGAAATAGAGAAAATAGGCAGAAATAGGGAAACGAGGGAAATATAGGAAAAAATTGGAAAATATAGGAACAAAATAGTGACAAATGAGAAAAACAGAGAATTATAGGAAACTTAGAGGAAAATAGGGAGATATAGGAAAAATAGCGACAAATAGAGAATAGTGAAAGAATGTAAAAACAAGAATAAAATAATCAAAAATGGGAAAATATCTGAAAAAAATAGGAAAATATTGAGAAAACTACAGAAAATAGTGAAAAATACATACAATGATAAATAGGGAAAAATAGGAGAAAATAGAAAAAATAATAAAAAATAGAGAAAAATGGGAAAAATATTAGAAATATAGAAAATGGGCAAAAATAGGGAAACGAGGGAATTAAAGGTAAATATAAAAATAAAGTGGGAAATATTTACTTCAACGTGCGTTTTGGTCAAAAAAACTAATTTCCACTTCACCAAGAGGTAGAGTACGTCTGTCCCATTGAAAAAGACATTAACTGTTTTTTTTTTGAAAAATCTATTTGCTACATATATAAACTTGTTTTAACCAACTCCATATAGAGTTTGTTTAACCATCCTGTGCCGTTACGTCATACATTGTCCAACTTGATCTCTTAACCATGAAATGGATGAGATGGAATTATGACCTCATTAAAGTATTTCTTAGCTAATGTCGACATAAATGTTATTTATTACTTTTGACAGTTCAATTAATTTTTCATTGTCAAAATGCCTTCCCTGTATAATGTGAAAGAGCAAAGTTTAATTTTGAAGTTGATTAATTAGTTTTCAAGAGAAAGAGATGCTGGAATACTGATTTTACCGTTAAATGCAGTCCAGAACGTTTGGGTTCACCCCAAAAATATAATCGTATAATACATTTTTATCGCCATTTAATCACGATTCGATCATCCGTAATTTTTTTAATTTAGTCAAAAATCATGTTTAGGGACGTATAAACATCCCCAAGCTAGAAATTTGAAACCAATTTATTTATACCAACCCACCTTAACATGTGTCATTGAAAACAATCCCTAACATATGCCATTGATTATATTTTAATTGTGAGGTTATGTGTAAAATAACATTCAAATAATATATGTCAAACGAAAAACAGCAGAATACGTCAACGATTATGACGTAACGGCAGAGAATAGTTAAACAAGCTCTACCAATCTAAGTTTTAACTTTCTAATACATCCTTAGATGTATCAAACGTAAAACGAAGTATCTGCATATGTTTTTGGCTAATACAGTCAAAGTTATTTAATATTTCTTAATAATTAAGTCAATGTTGATTACAGCTGAGTAAGTGGCGCGTTTTTTATAGTGATAACCCCAGTAGGCCTAATCCACATGCATTTTAAATGCACGAATTATAGTAGTACCTGTATTAATTCGCAAGTTTCGACCCAGAAAATGTTTCCCTACAAACTGATGGAATCAAGAACGGAGAAGATTGTGATTAAACTGATAATCCGATCGCTAATGATGTGGAAAAAACTTCTATTTGTGATGTTTCGATTGGTACTGAAGACGATGAACTTGCAACACCTCTGGTTTATCAATAACAGCGAAGCGAAGGAGAATGAGCTGAATTTTGGAATAGTGCATTGCATGTGGATTCGGCCCACTACTGGGGATGATAAAAAACTCGCAACTTACTCTACCTCATGGTGGTGTGGAAATGAGTTTTTTGGTCAAAACGCATGTAGAAGTAGGTTTTGAGGCGCTCGTACGCTAAAACTATTGATTGTACAACAAAAAGGTTCTGGTATAGGAAATTTTTTCTTATTTCATTTATTATATAACTGTTTTTATCGTTAAAAGAGTCAGATAATAGTTGTCAAAAACCTGTTTTAGGAGTAATTTTTCTCTTATGGCGACGCGAGCAGCAAAAATCAGACGTGACAAAGTAGAAATTCGCAAAGAGCACATAAAAATCTATAAAATCACCAATTTTGAAAACTCCCAGAAAACTTTCCAGGTAAAACTAGAAAAAGAATGTGCTTATTATTGAAACTATTTTATTATTATCGGTAGCGTCAAAAAATACGTTTTTTGTAATAATTTGTGTTATGAAAAATACCACACAAGTGAGGAAGAAAAGTAAGTGACATTTATTAATACATACATTTTACTTTTCCGGACCCATCAAAGGGAAAGTAAGGTGAACGAGCAAAAAAAATCGAGATATCGATGGATTTATCCATTTTAAGGTCCCCCCAGAAGATTGAAACCATTTTCAGCGTATGCTCTGTCTGTGTGTCTGTGTGTCTGTGTGTAATCTTCCACGATAACTGCCGAACCGTTTGACCAATCAAGCTGAAATTTGGTATGGAGGGTCGGTGTGTGCCTAGAATGCGACCATTAGTTTTTGGTTTAAATTGGTACAGTGGAGGGTCCTCAAGACCGACATTGGTTAAATATACATGTAACAATTTTTTGCTTTGTTTAAAGTTTAAGGATAAACAATACATTTTAGTGCAAAATGTTGTAGTAGAAAGTTTTAGAGCATAAAATTACCTACAATTTTCGTCTTAAACCTTTTCCAAAATTTCCAATAGTTGCGCCACTAGAGGGCGCGTAAAAAATGTGCATGTATGTTTTCTATAGTTTTTGTTGATTTTGAAGACAAACAATACATTTTAGTGCAAAATGTTGTAGTACAAAGTTTTAGAGCATAAAATTATCTGTAATTTTTGTTTTAAACTTTTTCCAGAATTTTCAATAGTTGCGCCACTAGAAGGCGTGTAAAAATGTGCATGTAGGTTTTCTCTAGTTTTTCTTGATTTTGAGGACAAACAATATACTTTAGTGCAAAATTTTGTAGTACAAAGTTTTAGAGCATAAAATTCTCTATAACTTTTGTCTCAAACTTTTTCTAAAATCTCCAATAGTTGTGCCACTAGACGGCGCGTAAAAAATGTGCAAGTATGTTTTCTCTAATTTTTCTTGATTTTGAGGACAAACAATGGATTTTAGTGCAAAATTTTCTTGTGCAAAGATGTAAAGCACTTTTATGTTTAACTTTTATCGAATTCCTCATAGTTTCGCTGCTAGATGGCGAGAAAAATAAACATTTAAAATTCCCTACAACTATTGTATGAAAAATTTTCCCGAATTCCCAATAGTTTTCACACATGATTTTAGGAAATCCCAATTGTAGCAGTGTGATATACAACGTGCGCATGCGCAGTTTATGTCATTATCAACATTGAAATATTAATTCACCATCAGCTCGCTATTTTTAATGTGTTCCATAAATTAATGTAATGCTTAGTATTTTGTAATTAAAATAATAATAATAAATAACATATTCTCTACGGTCGAGCCGGGAAAGTTCTGGGGTGACACAGCCGATTTTTTTTTATTAATATACACTAAGAGGGCACTTTTAGGCGGTTATGGATTTATTGGAGTTTTGAAAAAAATCATTGATTCAAAATTCATTTAAAGCATAATTGTATCTTACGAAATATGGCAACAATAGCAAATATTTTAAAGGCGATACCTATAATAAACGATAAAATATGAATAATAATTTCTTTCGATTAAATATAGATTTTGAGTTCGTTGCTGTTTTGCAATCATAAATAAATTAATAGGGATTTTGCTGTTTAAAGGTTGGTAAATTTATTCAAATAAATACCTCATCCCTTGTTTATCTTAATTATCGTTATTATATCTCTTTTCCGGTACAAGCATTAAACCTGTCTCAACTCTTATTGGGCGTAATTAAACTTTGGTATAACGTGATTTATTAGTCCAGATTTATCCTATTAATATTTTCATGATTAATGAAATATTCTGATATGGTATGATATAATGCGTACATTATGTGATTAATCGTTTCATATCTATATTTATTCAGGTTTATTAAGGTAAAAGTTATTTTTTAAGATTTTCATATATATTTAAGTGGCGCAGTCAGTGAGATTCTTTCTCAAATCTATCATGAAAAAACCGTCAGTATTTACTTTTAATCAAGATGAACCCAATAAAAAGAAAAATCCATGAAAGTTTAAATATTGAAAAAGAATTAGACTTTTAATAACTTAAAAATATTTAACAGTATGTCTTTTCCTGCATTAATTACATTTTTTTAATCATTCCAAATTTTTATGAAAATAATATTAAATATGTGTTTTAGTTATTTAATTATTTTTTTACTTTTGTAGCTTGTTTAATTTGATTTGTACACTATTACTTCATTAGTTTTTCTTAAATTAATTAAGTTTATTCAAATTTGAACCTATTATTAAAAAAAATAATTTCAAAATGACATAAATTCCTTAATTTTAAACTGGTCTGCCCTCTGCTGATCTTTTTTCGAATTGTTAATATTTCTGAAAATAAAAAATCCACTACTATGAATACTTCATACTCCTCACTTTTTTGCTACGTCAAGTCCGCTTTCTTTTTACCCCATAGCGGGCTTTGAAACAAGTTGGTTCGCAACTTTTGTAAAATGTGCATTGTTTTGTTTTGAGAATTAGTGGTGGAGCGATTTGCATTTACTGATAAAGGTAAATTTATTTTATTTATTGATATTTCCATTTGAGAATTTTCAATTATCAGAAGTTTTTGTTATTTTAATTGTACGAAAAATTTGTTATTTAAATTTTTATAAATGGCGATGTCGAAAATATAAGACAGGGACATGTAAGCCGATTTTTCTTATTTTATGTCGTTTGGTCAGAGCAATCACTACAAAAATGCGATTTTCAATTGTTCCTAATTTCAAAACTCTCAGGACAAATCTAAAAAATCGGTTATGTATAAACTTTTTCCACGAGTTTCCACGAATACTTTTTCACATATTTAATGTTAAAGTTTCAAATTTTGACATTTTTTTATTTTTGACAGGTGACAGTTGGAGAAAAAATTTTGACTGTTCTGAATAAAGTTTTTCAAATGCTCTAAAATAACATATTGCAAGTCAAATTCCGTGACATCTTGCATCTGTGTGTCATTTTTTGATAGTGACACTTCCGTTTGACAGATGTCGTACAAAAACTAATGGGTTCTTCCGACTGGTAACCCAAAAAATTTTACCAAATTTCAGCTTAATCGGATTAAACGTGTGGCCGCTATCGTGGAAGAATAGACACAGACAGACAGACAGACAGACTCTCATCTGGAAATCGTCTTAATTATCTCAGGTGACCTCAAAATAGATATTTCCATCTTGATTTTTTTTAGCTCGTTCACAATACTTTCTCTTCTCGGAGGCGGGTCGGGAAAGTAAAATGTAAAAAATACAGGGTGTTTCAATAAAAAATATAACTATGTTGTAATCTTTTTATTGAGACGCCTTGTAAACATTTTTTATAAACTGTTTTCCATATAATAATAGACGCGTATATGATGAGCCACCCAGTATATATACATCAAACTTAAGTGAAGTATAGCTTTTTATTTTTCTTTGCAACAGTATATTTTTGAAAGCAAAAAACAAAGACTCATTTATATAAGTAAAGATGATTTTGTTTTCGTGAATAAATATTTTTTAATCTTAGTATTTTGTTAATAAATTAAATTGGAAATTAAAAAAAAGAGTAGTTTTTACTAATTAGAAAAATCTAAATTTATTTATGACAAAAAATATTTATTTAGGCAGACAACGTGTTAAATTTTTTTTGCTTCTCAATTTATTGTATTTTTTCTTAATTTTTAACTTTATTTTTTTTATTTTATTAATATTTAGAATCTTTATTTTTTTTATTGGACTCGAAATTTTTTTTTTTGCACAAAAAAAATGTATTTTTAATTAAAATATTTAATATTTATTAATTTTGCGTTGATTTATTAAATAAATTAATTACCTGAAAAAAAAATATAACTGCAATTTTTTGTATATATTTTTATTATTTATTAGTATTAAACAATATTTTTTTATTTTAATTAATATTTAAAAATAAATATTTTATTATTATGAGAATTAAACTTGCTAAATTATTATATTATTTAATGTGTTTTAATCTTATTTTTTTCCAATTTTTTTTCTATTTTTCTCAGATTATATATTTTCTCTATTTTTCTTATTTTTCCAATTTTTTCCTGTTTTTCCCCATTTTTGAAATATTTTCCTACTTTTTATCATTTTTCCTTTTGTTTCCTATTTTTTAATATTTTTTTTATCATTTTTCCAATTTTCTTTATTTTTCTTCTACTTTTTCCTTCTTTTTGTCATAATTCTTATTTTTTCCAATTTTTTTATATTATTTCTATTTTTTCTTATTTTTACTATTTTTCCTATTAGTTTCCAATTTTTTCTATTTTTTTTCCATTTTTTGTATTAATTTGTATTTTTTAATGGTTTTTTTCCTTTTTCCTGTCTCAATTTTTTTATACGTTGCCATATTCTTTTTCTATTTTTCTTTATTATTTCCTATTTTTTCCTACTTTTTTAAAGGTTTCCTATTTTGCACCATTTTTCCTATTATTTTTTATTTTTTAATGATTTTTATCATTTTTTTATTGCCTTAATTTTTTTCTACTTTTCCCTGTTTTTCGTAATTTTTTTAAGTTTATTTTTCCTATTGTTCCGTATTTTTTCTTATTTTTTTCCCTATTTTTTTCCCAGTTTTTCTATATTTGCTTATTTTTTCGTATTTTTTCCTAGTAATGTCTAGTTTTTCGTATTTATTCCTATTTTCCTTTTGTTGCCTATTTTTTAATGTTTTTTTATCATTTTTTACCATTGTTTATAATTTTTCGTACTTTATCCTATTTTTTATATTTTTTCCTGTTCGTTATTAATTTTTTCCATAATTCTTATTTTTCCTATTTTTTGATATGTTTTTCCATTTTTCTTATTTTTTCTATTTTTCCCTATTATTTTCTATTAGTTTCCCATTTTTGCCTTTTTTACCTATTTTTCCATTTTTTGTATGTATTCCTATTTTTTAATGTTTTTTATCTTTTATTCTGTTTCAATTTTTTCATACGTTTTTTTCCTTTTTGTCTTTATTATTTGCTATTTTTTCCTACTTATTTCTATTTTTTCCTATTTTTACTATTTTTCACCATTTTTCCTATTGTTTTTTATTTTTTACTGATTTTTATCATTTTTTTCTATTTTCTTAATTTTTTTCTACTTTACCATGTTTTTCGTAATTTTACTATTTTCCTAATTTTCCCTATTATTTCCTTTTTTTCACTATTTTTTTTCCTAGTTTTTCCTATTTTGACTATTTTTTCAAATTTTTTCCCATTTTTCGCATTGGTTCCTATTTTTTAATGTTTTTTTATCATTTTTCCTATTGTCTCTATTTTTTCGTACTTTGCCCTATTTTTTTGTATTTTTTCCTGTTTTTTTACAATTTTTCCTGTTTTTCCCTTTTTTCATATTTTATTTCTATTTTCCCCATTTTTCTATTTTTTCCAATTTTTTACCTATCCAAAAATCTTGAAAAATAAAATAATAATAAAAAAGAGTAAAAAGTTACAAAAAAAATTAAAAAAAAATGACACGGTTACTCTTCGAACCTACGCCTTAAAATCAGCATCTAAGCCCATTCGGTTACGGTACCGATAATTAAAAATAGTCTAATGTATCTTTCTGCACTCGTCCTGTATATAAACTTTAACCATGCAAAATCTAACACTCCTCCGTTTTCACTAATATTTTTAAATTATTAAAATTGAAAAATTTGGTATTTGTTCTCAATAACATTTGTTGCTCCTTTATGCATTTTTTTTTAATTTCTTACCATCCAATCACACTGATCTCATTACTAAATTTCAATTGTACTTCTTAAATTTAACAATAATGTTTTATTTTACTTTAAAATTTACTATACATTGTTGCGCATGAAATAAGTAATTGTTTTAACAAGGGTGATTTGTTTCAATCTAGGAACACAAGGAAATTTATGTTTGTAGTATTTAGGCTCCATCTTTCAGTGGTAAATTTTCTACCTTCGAGCACCTGAGGGGTATAACTTTGTAATGTAAATCTTCCTCTTAAACAAAATTAAAAAATAAACGTTTTTCTTTTTCATTTATTTTCAGAGAAATGTACAAAAAACTCATTTAAACAAGCAGTAAAATGGATTTTACCCAAATACTTGTTAACATCAACGTTTAACTTTTGACAGTTGCTAGAGGGGTTAGCTTTAAATAGATCTAAAAGTTATACAGGACATTTATAATTTGGCCAAAAAGCGCTAAATCTCGCTTAAGGTATAAAATACCGAATCTTCTTTCATACAATGAAGGTCACATTAATCATTAATCATCTCTAAAGATTTGAAAAGGGTAATCATGTTTATCGGCCTTCGACTCATTTGCAGACGGCGACAATAAGTCACAATGGACGTTTTTTTGTTATACCTTCAACATAACAATGTTCTAGAAATTCGTCTTAGAATTGATTCTTGGTCAATGGAAATTAAGTAGCTTATTTTTTTATGGCTAAAGATGGATTTCAGCTTTATCAAAAAACTAAAATCAATAAAAAAGCTGTATAGTTAAAGTCTGTTTTAATTCTGAACCGAAATTTATTATTTTTAATAAGTCAACTAACCGTAATATGTTCTAAACAAAAAAAATATTCCTTCTATTTTAAAATGATTATTTCGCACCAGTGAATATATTATGTACATTGAAAAATTAAAAATTATGACCTAAATTAAAATTTAAGCAGAGTCGTACGAAAAAGTGGGAGTTAAGGGATCCCATATGGGTTAAAGTGCCCGAAACCCAATATTCGTGACCGTGGGTAAGTTTTTAAATTTTACAAAGTGCATTTTTTCTTTGACTAAAGCATATACTTTTTTTAATGAAATATTTTTAGGTTATTATTAATTTATTAAGGTTCAATGGTTTTCAATATTATAGTAATTTTAAAATAAAGTAGCTTCACCGACTTTTTGGTAAATCCTGTACATACAATTAATATATTTTTGGAAATACCAATCTTATGAATAATAAAAAGCTCCAAGTCATACCACAAGAATTTATTATAAGGTTGTAAACGAAAACAACAAGGGGCAGCATCAGACCTATATAATATTAATTAAAAAAAAAATGTGGACGCCAGTCTAATTGATTTTGTGATGTATTTAGAAACAATTGACAAAAAAAAACTATGATATTTCTTTCGGGAAAAGAGAACTTATCTTGATTTCTTCTTGCTATCTAGTTTCTTCCGGTTGTCTTTGCTTTGTAGAAAAACTTTCTGAATCCGGCAAAAGTAAGTTCTGATCCAGTAGAGAAGAAACCAAGAAAGAAACGTTCTGTCCAAAATTTCTGTCTAAAAAAGAGATTCCAAAAAAAAATGTTCTGTCCAAAAAAGAGGCGTTCCAAAAAAGAGACGTTGCAAAAAAGAGACGTTCCAAAAAAAAACGTTCCAAAAAAAATGTTCTGTCCAAAAAAAAAGACATATAAAAAAGAGACGTTGCAAAAAAGAGACGTTCCAAAAACCCTAAAAGTTCATATAAAGAAAATATAAGACAAAAATCTTAAATTACCAGATTTCGTGTTCTCTGTTAAAATAAATAAATAAAACAATGATAATATTAAAACGAAATATATGAATTTTTAGATCAAAATATGAAATATAAAAATAATTAGAGTGAATTAAATTTTAAGACAATTTGTAAAAACAAATTAAAAATAGATTCCGTTTTTGTAATGGAAGACTAAAGAGCACCACAAACATCAGATAATTTATATTATTATAAAAGATAAGATATGAGTTTAAGTATATATAAAAAAATATACCGACATAAAAAAGTAAATAAATGCTAAAGCGTCGAAATAATTAATAATGATAGTAGGGGAAATAAGTGAAAATATAATATAATGAAAACTAACCCTATATATGTCTAGGGGAAGAAAATAAATTTTTAATAAACGACATAGATGAAATAGAAGTTAATTGATCTGACGGATGAGGTAAAAAGAAGAATTGTGAACATGGGAAAGACATTTTATAGTCAGTATCAAAAGGGGAAGGAAATCAAGAGCAGTTGAGAAGGGACACGACGCGAGGAAATTAAGAAACGAGTCTGAAATTAGCAGAGAAAGAATGAAAATACATGGTGACACAGGAAAAAACGTAACAATACAGAATGGAAACATTTTATTACATTACATCAAAATTCATACAAACATCTCTAGTAAATTCAATTTCGTGCTTTTCGTACAATGGTGTTAAAGGGAAATCAAGAAAGCCCTTTCGAATACTAATATTACTTGTCTTAATGAACAAGTTTACCCTACCCAAAATTATTTATTTTAAAAATTTTTCTAATATTAGGTTTGTTCGTGTTTTTAGTTTTGCTTGTGCAGAACAGTTCCAGACATGCGTAGTGGACTAAAAGTGTTCGTGTTTTCTGGAACTAAGTTCTGAACTAAGAATTCTGTTTTAGTTTTTTTTTAGAACGATTCTTAACTGTTTCAAGTAATTCTATGTGATTCTAGCTAAAAGTGTGAACAGACAAAACCCGTTCTAGTCACACATGCGCATTGCAAGCAATTTAATAAAAGAAGGATAATAAATAGGGTTTAAGGTTATGTTTATTTATTTTGTTTATATGAGATTATATACATATGGAATTTTTGGAATTCGACTGGGAAAGCTCAAGTTCATCCTCTTCAAACGAAGAAGATGATGTGCCATTGGCGCTGACGGACGTTTAAAAAACGACAAATTTTATTGAAAGTACAGTGGATTTATGATCGGACCAAGAATTTATAGAACATTTTAGGTAATAATTTTTATATACATAAGTATGTAAGAGCATTTATTGAAGAATTTATTTGTAGAATTTCATGATTCCTTATGATTATTTTGCAAATCAGATTATTTTCCAAATTTGATACAGGAAATGAGAGAATATCACGAGAGAAATTAATACTGTGGAGGACATCAGTCATCATATTTTCGATACGCTGAAAATGTTATTCCTGACCAATGACAAACAGTGTTTCTTGATGTTGACAACTTTGACTTCTTAACAAAAATCCTCGCACCTCGCAAATTAACATATTATGACTTGATTTTAATATTTACAAAGAAAATTACAAAAATGATCATTATTATTACTAAATTTGACATCTGACAGTTGATTTATGTTTGCTCGCTTACGCATTTCAAAAGAATATAGGTTGACAAAAAATTATTTTTTTACTGCTTATTTCTATTTCTTATTTTTACTACTGTTGATAAATTATTAAAAATATCATTTTTCAGTTAAACACCCTGTATAATTAATTTATCAGAAAATCTTAGTCTTAATAAAAGTTTCTAAATTAAATATTCTTCATTTAATTGACAACAAACGACAAAACACTTACAGAGTGATTGAAAAAATTGATAAATTATTAAAAATATTATTTTTCAGTTAAACACCATGTATAATTAATTAACCAGAAAATCTTATTCGTGATAAAAGTTTTTAAATTAAATATCCTACAATAAATTAACAAAAAAAATAAAGAACTTACAGGGTGATTGAAAAAACAGATAAATTATTAAAAAGTTCATTTTTCAATTAAACACTCTGTATAATTAAAAAAACAAAGAACTTACAAATAGATCATTTTTCAGTTAAACTTAAACAGTAAAATTAATTTGTCAGAAAATATTTCTTATGTAAATGTACGTGCAAGAACCTTTACCCCACAATAAATATCTTTTTCATTTTTCTAGTATTAAAAGTACCACAAACAAATTTGACAAATCATGAATGACAATTGATATTGACACTAGATTATTGAGGTGTTCGTCTTAATTTCTTAATTCAAAACTGTTCTGAAATTTGTGTCACTGAGCAACTAGTTCTGCGCAATTTTAGAACGGTTCTATTTTAAAGAACACGAACAAACCTGTCTTTTGCTTCATCTGACACTTATGTAGCTTATAATTCTTCTTTTTCAACCGGACACGGTGGCCGAGTTGGTTAGGGCACTGGCCTTTATACTTGGTCATTGTTCGGGTCGTGGGTTCGAGCCCCATGAATCTCAAGTGGAATTAAAGTCAGATAAGACTTTGGCAAGCGCAAAAAGGTATTTGTGTCATGCGCAGCTTCATTCACGCCGGTAACCAGGCCGGATGAGATCGGATATCTCGTGGAACTGATAGGAGTTGGTGGCACAATTACACACTTGCTAGTCGGTAGATCACCTGAATGACAAAGGCATAGTCCTGGGTTTAGGGTGATTGAGGACCGTGGTTCGGAGTCCACGATACGCTGTAGGTCCCGTCCAGATTAGCCTTAGTAGCAGAAAAGGGACGTTAAAATCACAAGCAAGCAAGCAAGCATTCTTCTTTTTCAATATTATTATTCAATCTCGTATTATCAAGTTCTACTAGTGGTCTGTTACCTTTTTCTTCTTGTTTTCGCATTATCTGTTACGTCAAATTTAATTGTCCATTTTATTTATCATCGTAGTAGCTAGTTGCTGCATGGTGCTCATTAAAAATTATAATTAACATTTTAAAATTTAATTCATCTCAGTGCATCGTAGAATGCATTTTGATGTATTGATACTAAATAGTTTCCTCCACTATAGAGTTATTTTTGTTACCGTTTATTTTTTTGTGAACCATTTGTATTATTGTACACACATTTTAAGATTGATAGTATTTTGTATTATAGGCTTGATGATGGACATCGTTTGGCCGAAACATGTTGCATAATAAATTTTATGGTATGACTTGGACTTTTTTATTATTCATTGAATAATTTGCCACATTTGAGTATGGATAATTTTTTTTGTACCAATCTTATGACTAAATTCTCTCATGATCAAATTTAATATAAACTGATCAATTTTCTTAAAAAATCAAGAAATTTAAATTAAAACAAAATTACCTAAAAAAAAAAACAATTTATCCAATTTTGACTACAAATAGGCAATTTACTGAGACTTCCTTTATAATCTTAAAATTGGTGTATCATTTGGGAGTTTATAATAATGTTAAAAATTGAATATGGTTTATCTACTTTTTAATTATTGTACTATAAAATAGATATTGGTTTTACTAAAACCATTCAATGGCATTCAAAACAAATACCCTAACTTTAGCATTTGAAATAAAAATTTTTTAAATAAAATTGAACAAACATCTCTAAACAACAAATATTAAAACAATGGAATGAAATAATGAATGTATTTTTTGTTTTAACAGCATACCATATATCAATTAAAATCTAAAAAGCACATATACAATTTGTAAATGGATTCCAAATATACAATCATTGCATATTACTTTCAATTTATATTTTTAACTATACCTATTTAATTATACGTATAACTTAATAATATGAAAAATCAACTTGGCTAATTGGACTATAGTCCATTGGCCATGCGAGGTCTGTTGACCATAAAAGTCTCGTGGAAGGAAGTAGCTGGATTTTATGTTTTTTGAGTCGCTGAATCCCCCAAACGCATTATTTTTCCCCAATTCCTGGTCAGTTTTTTGTTATTAACAATTTAAGTTGTTTTTTATTGTTTATAACAAATTGCTACTGTTTTCAGCCTTCCACCCAAGATTTTCTTTCGTCTTTTTTCCCCAGGAATCCGATTTCGTAATCAGTTTATTGGTCCGAGCCTTCCCCTAATTGTTATAAACAAATTTAAATTAACAAATGGAATATTGGCTGCCCAGGAGGACAAAGCTTTTGCGGTTGTAACTTTTAGGGGGTATTTTCACCTGGTCTTCCAGTTCCCGCTAATAATTTTGCCCAAAAATGTCCTTGGAAATTGTTATTAACAAATTCAGATTAACAAATGCAATACTGGCTGCTCAGGGGGGCAAAGATTTTGCAGTCTTCACTTTTAGGGCGTATTTTCACCGTGTCTTCCCGTGCTCGCTGATAATTCGTCCGGCAAACTCTTCTGGAAATGGTTTGTTATTAACGAATATACAAGTAAGTGAATTTGTTAATAACAATTTCCAAGGACATTCATGGTAAAAGAAAGCGGGACTTTTGACTAATGAGAATTTAGTACACAGCAGCAATTTGTTATAAACAATAAAAAACAACTTAAATTGTTAATAACAAAAAATTGACCAGGAATTGGGGAAAAATAATGCGTTTGGGGGATTCAGCGACTCAAAAAACATAAAATCCAGCTACTTCCACCCACGGGACTTTTATGGTCAACAGACCTCGCATGGCCAATGGACTACTACTATATTTTTTAGATATATATTTACCTGCATATAAATTTTGTCTACTGTTAAATATTGACGTATTAGTCAACGCATTTTCGTTATGTAAATCTTGTTAGTGGAAACAGCGTAGATTCTAGTGTGCGCAACAATTTTCTTATATAATTCTTTAAGGCATTAGAAATTGCGAACCCACCTCGTAACACCCTATAAAAATTTTGCCAATAAACAGCAAATTACTCGAACGATTGTTGCTAAACAAAATACATTGTTGTTTCACCATTTCTGGACCTTTATTATTGAGTATAGAAAGAATTTTACTCACCGGGGAACTCCCTGACTTTTCTACTCCTTCAAAATTTCTCTTGATATTAAAAAGCCGTTTTCTTGAAACTAGTGAATGGATAGGAGTGAGAGAAAACACGAACACTGATGCCAAATGTCAGTAGAAAATTCTGACCAATCAGAAATGCAAAAAATTGACCCCCTTTTGATAGACAACTAACCAAGATCAAAAATTATTGTGCTCTAACCCCATTTTTTAAAGCTTTTGATTTGTGAAAAATATTGCTTCCACAATTGCGTCTTTATTTGGGGTCAAATATACATGTTTGGAGTACAAGCAGAAAAAGAAGTAAAATTGAAGTTCATGAAGGCTAGACCCAAATTTTATACCGGAATATTTTCACCAGATTTTACAAAAAAAACAATCTAGAGAAGTATGGCAATTCTAAATACTCATCCCAAAGGGACCAAAAATAGTGGGGTGCTTGGCGTAAGGTTACCATATCCTTGGACAGCCTAAAACATTTGCACAAATTTTCTATGAGATAACAAAAATGGGTCTGTTGGTTGGAGGACATCCCAACCTATTTGGATATTCTCATTTGCCTCCACAACATCATTATTCATGATATGATTCCAGTACGGGACATAGTTTACATCCATTTTATAAAAAAAATACTCACAAAAAACACGGTTTTGGCTTTATTTTAGGTTATGTTTTTGTTATTTCCATTGTCATTTTCTCTTACTTGGGACCATTATATATTTTGAAGAATACAGTATTTTCAGTTTCAGCGAGCCACGCCTACCTTTACGTCACTTTCTTTCATCATTTCTATTCCCCGCGATATTCAAGAATAGGGGTCCTGAATATAACTAATATTATTTAAACAAGAGTTTATATAAATTTAAATTAAGCCCGACATCCATTTTTCATTATTTAGTGAAATTGGAAAAATGAATAGGAATAAAAATTGATTCATTTTTGGTAATATTCAGATCCGTTTGTATTTCAATTATAAGGAAAATTCATGTTTATAATAAATTGGTAAATTTATTATAAACATGAATTTGACAATTAATAAAGAAAATAAGAATATAATAAAATTGTAATAACACCAACACATTAAAATTTCATAAATAGAAAAATAAACTGGAGACAAATATTATTTTTTTTTACATAAAATATATCACTAAAATATTATCATGCCATAAATTCGAGGAATTAGAACAATGCAAAAGGAAAGTGAATATCAATAGCATAAATTTAATTTTGCAAGGTAAGAAACTAAAAAATACTAATAATATAATAAAATGGTACAATAAAGTGAACAAGTGTAAAACCTTGTCAATATTGTACCAGTTTGTGGCTGGTCCAATAATATTACTACCTTCAAGCTCTTTTGCTGGAAATTTGTATCGCAGAACGTAAATATTAAATCTTTATAACACGTGTGCGGTGTTGCCAACTTTGTAAACTGTCCTAGATTTTCAATGCAACATCTAAAAATTTATTAAAAGATTTTTTTGTTTGAAATAATGTCTTCTACCTATTTCTTTATTATGATCAATATTTATTGAATATTTCTGATAATGTGTCCAGTTAAATAGATTTATTTTAGAGTGCCCCCCTGCCTTAACCCTATTCTAATTACAAAATCTTGTATTTCCGCTTCAAGCCTTACATTATGCAACTTTAAAACAAATTAATTAATTCTGAATCCCAAAATTTTCCCAACTGTATTGAATTTACTTTTGATAATAAAACAAGTATGAAGTAGAAAATAAATCAATTTAACCAACATTTTATATATTACATATACTGGGTGTTTCAATAATAATGGGTGATTTAATGCACAACACTTATAAAAATGCTTATCAGATACAGGATATTTTATTGTTAACAATTATTTTAACACTCTTTAGTATTTTATTATAATTGGTTTAATAATTTAAGATGGCGGTTTCTAAGTTGGTAACAATTTTTAACATAGTGATATTTTATTGATATATATTTACACGTATAGATAGCACCAGTTGTATAACATAGTGTATTTTAAACTTGGCGAAATTTTAGTATTGTTCTTGGAAAAAGCAGTTCTTGAAAATTTCAGATTTCGTATTAACGACTCAATAATAGCTGCCAGTAGTACTCATCCAAAAAATAATAACAAGAAGAGTACAAGAAGTTCATTTTTTTCATATTTTTTTTTACAGGATATCAAACATAAAACTTTCTACACATTTTGTCACTACTGTTGTTTCGAATTCCTCATAGTTTCGCCACTAGAGGGCGTCAAGAAATCTAAATAGACTTTTGCGCATTTTTTTTACATTTTGAGCCAAAATTATGGATTTTTATTACAGGAAATCAAAATTGCAGAACATAAAATTTTCTACAAATTTTCTCTTTACTTTTTTTTCCAATTCTGCATTGTTTCGCCGCTAGTTTTTATTTTAATTTTTAAATCATTATTATCTTTATTAAATTATTTTTTAGTTAAATTTTAATGTTAAAGATTTTAAAAAAATATCATTAAATTTATAATAATAAATTTTATAAACTACGATTTTTTTCAAAATTTTGTTACAACCTAAAAAAAATTTAAATTTGCACCACTCGAAAGATATAAACTCTAAATTTAAAATGTATTATAGCTAAAATAAAGAATTTTTTTTAATTTTTTGCAATTTTGTTTTATCAAAAATTATAAAACAAATAAAAAAGTAAATAGCGTATCCGAAAGCAATGTGTAAATTATTTCATAATTTTAACATAGTATTTGTAAAAGTTATAGCAATAAATATAAAAAGTTAAAACAATTCAATGGGTAATTTTTGATAAAAAATTTGATTTTTTTTTAATTTTTTAAACAAGCTGTATTAATATATTTTGATCCAGAAATTCAAAAAAAGGCATGTTTCCCATTTTGAATAAAATTGAATGAGATATTAATTATTTATTGATTTTAAAATTATTCAAAAGAGGTTTTAATTTTTTTTAAGGTTAATATAAATATTAAAAAAAATACTATTAAATTTGTAGAATTCGTAAAAACAATGACGAAAAATTTTTTAAATTTAATATTAATTTAATATTAAAAACATTAAAGATAATGTAAAACTCTAAATTTATAATATATTTTAGTTTCGCCGAATTTAACAGTGTTATAACAAAAACAGAATTTTTTTTAATTTTTTTGTCCTTTTGTTTTATTGAAAATGATAAAACAAATGAAAAAAGTAAAAAGTACATCCGAAAGGGATCAAAAATACTTGTAGAAGTTATCCGAAATTATAAAAAGTTAAAAAAAATGACCAAAAAGTTTTTATGTTTTTTTATTTTTTAAACTGATTTTATTAATGTATTTTGATGCAGAAAAACTAAAATATTCAATTCAACAATTACTTTACTAGGAGTGTTCGGAAAGTTGAGTGGGATTACCACTTCATTTTTTTTTATTGAATACATTGATTTTTCCCGAATGTAAGGTTTTGAAATTTCAACTTAACATGATTCTATTTTCTTGTGTTTCAATTTTGTTATATTACGTATATAAAATATTACTTGGATTATATACCGGGTGGTTTGTTTGTCTTTATTATTATTTTCCTTGACTTTTCTTTATTACTTTACACTTAGAATTTTATAAATATTAAAATCTTTAATGAGCATATTAATAATAGTTAAATAGTGGTTCTCATTTTTTAAGGTACCGTATTAGATTTCTGATCTAAAAGTTTATTGTTTTGGAAAAATGAACTTATTTTTTAACCTTCCCGCCAAGCCCACCTATTTATAATTGGTCGGAATTTTCTGTGACTTGGGGCAATCTAGACGATAATAAAATAACACATTTTATTGTATTAACAAAAAATACACATATAAACATATGACAACAACCAATTCAGTGTTCAGACTCAACAAAATACATATAACATTCAATTAAAATTTATTGGAGTGCGAATATTTACCGGTAAATCTCAACAAACGATAAAACTCTATTGTCAATATATATTTTCCATTTCATTCGAATCGAATATACAGTCGTTAATCTGTATTTAAATTACCGTATATACTATTTTTATTTATTTTTTACTGTAATATACGACTTTTAGTAAACCAGTCTTTTAAATTTCTTATCTATTATACACGGTATTTCGGTAATAATAAAAAAAATAGATAATACTTGGTAGGAAATTTAAATACTTAATGTAAAAAAATTATCTATGTATTAACAGATTCAATTAAACAAACGCCACCCTGTATATTCTGTTTACGGGACGCAACTGGTAAACTGTTTTCCCAGTTTTGTTTTTCCTTGTACTTAGGCTTCATAGATTTCCTCGGCAATTCTTTTCACCTGCATTCTGTAAAGGTGTCTAGACTTTTATCGTATTTGTTATCCTATAACCTTGATTTTATTTCTTAGAAATTTATTTCTATCGCCTTGATTTGTCTTATGTATTTTTTTTTAATTTATTTAGATTTAGTAACAATTTCAAATATTATAAAGATATAATTCATAATTTTATGTATTTTTTTAAATGAGTTTATTTTTGAAATTTAAAGAATATACTCTTATAATATAAGGGAATAAGATATTAACGGGTGCGAACCCATTTTTACTTTACCGACCCACCTCCTCGAAGGGAAAGTATTGTTAAGCGGCAAAAAAAAAATTGAGATAAAGATAAAAATTTCCATTTTGATGATTAAGACCATTTCCAGATTGAAGTCTGTTTGTCTGTCTATGTGTGTGTATTCTTCCACGATAGAGGCCACACGTTTAATCCGATTGAGCTGAAATTTGGTATCTGGCTTTGGGTAACCGATTGGAAGAACCCAATAGTTTTTGTACGATATCTGTCAAACGGAAGTGTCACTTTTAAAAAATGACAGATGCAATATGTCATGGAATTTGACTCTTTAAGATTTTTGGAGATTTCTTGAGGTTTCTTGAAATTTTTAGAGGTTTTTTGAGGTTTTTTGAAATTTCTTGACGTTTTTTTGAGATTTTTTGAGATTCTTTGTGACTTTTTAGATTTTTTAAGAATTTATACATTTTTTGAAAATTTTTTGAAGTGTTTTAAGATTTTTTGAGATTTATTTAACAGTTCTCGAGTTTTTTGTGATTTTTTAAGATTATTTGAAATTTTTATGAAATTCATTTTAGTTTTTTGTGACGACTCTTTGAATTATTTGAGAATTTATAAAGATTTTATGGGATTTTTAATTTTTTTTTTTAAAGATTTTTTGAGTTTTTTTGAGATTTTTTAGGATTTAGAGGTTTTTAAAGAATTTTTGAGATTTTTTGCGTTTTTTGAGACTTTTTTGAGATTTTTTAGGATTCTTTGAGGTTTTTAAAGAATTTTGAGATTTTTTGCGTTTTTTGAGATTTTTTAGGATTCTTGTAGGTTTTTAAAGAATTTTTGAGAATTTTTGCGTTTTTTGAAATTTTTTGAGATTTTATATTTTTTTGATTTTTTGAGGTTTTTTCAGATTTCTTCAGATTTTATTTTTGACGTTTTTTAAGATTTTTTGAGATTTTTTGACTTCTTTGAAATTTTAGAGATTTTTTGATCAAATTTTTGAGTTTTTGAGATATTTTTACTATTTTGAATTTTTTGAGATTTGACGTTTTAAATTTTTTGAGATACTTTGTAAATTTTTAGATTTTTTAAGAATTTTTAGAGATTTTTAAAATGTTTGTGAATCATCTAAAAAAATTTTGAGATTTTTTTTGAAAATGTTTGAGATTTCCTGATGATTTTTTTGATTTTTGAGATTTTTAATGTTCAAGGTATTTTACCTTTTTGAGATTTTTGATTTTTGAGATTTTTTGAAATTTTTTGAGAATTGAAATTTTTTGACACTTGAGATTTTTTGAGTTTTTACTTTCCCGACCCACCTACAAGAGGGGAAAGTATTGTGAACCAGCTAAAAAAATTTTTCGAGATAATGGGGAATATCCATTTTGAGGTCACCTGGAATGATTAAGACCATTTCCAACTGGAAGTCTGTCTGTCTGTCTGTGTGTATTCTTCCAAGATAGAGGCCACACGTTTAAACCGATTGAGCTGAAATTAGGTATATGGGTTTGGGTTACCCGTCGGAAGAATCCATCCAGTTTTTGTACGATGGCTGTCAAAAAGTATCAAAAAATGACAGATGCAATATGTCACGGAATTTGACTTGCAATATGCCATTTGAAAGCCCTTGAAAAACTCTATACAGAACAGTCAAAATTATTTCTCCAACTGTCACCTGTCAAAAATAAAAAATGTAAAAATTTGAAACTTTAACATTAAATATCTGAAAAAGTATTCGTGGATACTCGTCGGGAAAGTTTTGGAGCGACACACCGATTTTTTTTTTGTTTACCAAAATATATTTTATGTAGGAAACCAAAAAAAAAGCATATTTAATTAACTAACAAATTTTAACAGCACGTACTGTAAGCTAAAATCTTTAGTTTATATTTCTATCAATATGCTTGCGATTAGCAAAAATAAAAAATAAAAAATAGAAGACTATTTTTGTCGTCACGGCTAGAATATTCTCAAACGAATCGTTTCAACAAACTTTAAGATATTTTGAAATAAAAATATACTTATAGTTCTTTGTACTATTTCACTGGTATCCGCATCAGTTCTTGATTTATAATACTCTGCCAAAAATTCTAAACAATTGTCGATAAACTCATACATCACTAAGTTATTTCGGGAAACTTCGTATTGTGGTTTATATCTGTTGGCGTTGAAAAAAAAAAGTATTTTTTCTATAAATAATTTTAATTCAGAAAAAGTTTCACAATAAAATCTTTAGTAGTTAAGTTCTTTAAGAAAAGAACGAAAATTGGCATTCATAAAGTTATTGTAAAAATTTAACGTTACAAATTTCAACAGATATAAAAATAAAAATAATGGATCGAAAAAAAAAATTAAAAAAAGGACCATTTTAGATTTAAATTACAGCACTTATAACAACATATGGGTTAATAATTATTTACAATAAAACGAAAAAAATCGGTTGTGTCTCCCCAAAACTTTCACGAATACTCTTTCAGATATTTAATGTTAAAATTTAAAATTTTGACATTTTTTTATTTTTACAGAAGACAGTTGGAGAAATAATTTTGACTGTTCTGAATAGAGTTTTTCAAATGACATGTGGCAAGTCAAATTTCGCGATTCCATCTGTCATTTATTGATAGTGACAGTTCCAAAACTCATAAATTTCAGCTCAATCGGATTAAACGTATGGCTTCTATCTTGGAATATACACAGACAGACAGACCGACAGACTTCCATCTGGAAATGGTCTTAATCATTTCAGGTGACCTCAAAATGAATATTTCCATCTTTATGTCGACATTTTTTTTAGCTCGTTCACAAAACTTTCCCTTCTCGGAGGTGGGTAGGGAAAGTATAAACTCAAAAAATCTTAAGCATCAAAAAATATCAAATCTCAAAAAATTTCAAAAAATCTCAAAAATCAAAAATCTCAAAAAAGGTAAAATACCTCAACCATAAAAAATTCAAAAATCAAAAAAATCATCAAAAAATTTAAAAAATTTTCAAAAAAAATCTTAGACGCTTCAAAAACATCTCAAAACTCTAAAAATTCTTAAAAAATCTAAAAATTAACAAAGAAATTCAAAAAATTTAAAACGTCAAATCTCAAAAAATTCAAAATAGTAAATATCTCAAAAACTCAAAAATTTGATCAAAAACTCAAAAAACCTTAATACATTTTAAAAATGAAATCTGAAAAATCTCAAAAAATCGCAAAAATTGTTTAAGAACCTTAAAAATCTTAAAAAATCTCAAAAAATCTCAAAACATTTAAAAATCCCATAAAATCTATAAAATTTCAAAAGAACTCAAAATATTCAAAGAGTCTCAAAAAACAACTAAAATTAATTTCATAAAAATTACAAATTCTTAAAAATCAAAGTGGTCTCAAAAAATTACAAAAAAACCTCAAGAAATCTCAAGAAATCTCAAGAAATCTCAAGAAATCTCAAGAAATCTCAAGAAATCTCAAGAAATCTCAAGAAATCTCAAGAAATCTCAAGAAATCTCAAGAAATCTCAAGAAATCTCAAGAAATCTCAAGAAATCTCAAGAAATCTCAAGAAATCTCAAGAAATCTCAAGAAATCTCAAGAAATCTCAAGAAATCTCAAGAAATCTCAAGAAATCTCAAGAAATCTCAAGAAATCTCAAGAAATCTCAAGAAATCTCAAGAAATCTCAAGAAATCTCAAGAAATCTCAAGAAATCTCAAGAAATCTCAAGAAATCTCAAGAAATCTCAAGAAATCTCAAGAAATCTCAAGAAATCTCAAGAAATCTCAAGAAATCTCAAGAAATCTCAAGAAATCTCAAGAAATCTCAAGAAATCTCAAGAAATCTCAAGAAATCTCAAGAAATCTCAAGAAATCTCAAGAAATCTCAAGAAATCTCAAGAAATCTCAAGAAATCTCAAGAAATCTCAAGAAATCTCAAGAAATCTCAAGAAATCTCAAGAAATCTCAAGAAATCTCAAGAAATCTCAAGAAATCTCAAGAAATCTCAAGAAATCTCAAGAAATCTCAAGAAATCTCAAGAAATCTCAAGAAATCTCAAGAAATCTCAAGAAATCTCAAGAAATCTCAAGAAATCTCAAGAAATCTCAAGAAATCTCAAGAAATCTCAAGAAATCTCAAGAAATCTCAAGAAATCTCAAGAAATCTCAAGAAATCTCAAGAAATCTCAAGAAATCTCAAGAAATCTCAAGAAATCTCAAGAAATCTCAAGAAATCTCAAGAAATCTCAAGAAATCTCAAGAAATCTCAAGAAATCTCAAGAAATCTCAAGAAATCTCAAGAAATCTAAAGAAATCTCAAGAAATCTCAAGAAATCTCAAGAAATCTCAAGAAATCTCAAGAAATCTCAAGAAATCTCAAGAAATCTCAAGAAATCTCAAGAAATCTCAAGAAATCTCAAGAAATCTCAAGAAATCTCAAGAAATCTCAAGAAATCTCAAGAAATCTCAAGAAATCTCAAGAAATCTCAAGAAATCTCAAGAAATCTCAAGAAATCTCAAGAAATCTCAAGAAATCTCAAGAAATCTCAAGAAATCTCAAGAAATCTCAAGAAATCTCAAGAAATCTCAAGAAATCTCAAGAAATCTCAAGAAATCTCAAGAAATCTCAAGAAATCTCAAGAAATCTCAAGAAATCTCAAGAAATCTCAAGAAATCTCAAGAAATCTCAAGAAATCTCAAGAAATCTCAAGAAATCTCAAGAAATCTCAAGAAATCTCAAGAAATCTCAAGAAATCTCAAGAAATCTCAAGAAATCTCAAGAAATCTCAAGAAATCTCAAGAAATCTCAAGAAATCTCAAGAAATCTCAAGAAATCTCAAGAAATCTCAAGAAATCTCAAGAAATCTCAAGAAATCTCAAGAAATATCAAGAAATCTCAAGAAATCTCAAGAAATCTCAAGAAATCTCAAGAAATCTCAAGAAATCTCAAGAAATCTCAAGAAATCTCAAGAAATCTCAAGAAATCTCAAGAAATCTCAAGAAATCTCAAGAAATCTCAAGAAATCTCAAGAAATCTCAAGAAATCTCAAGAAATCTCAAGGAATCTCAAGAAATCTCAAGAAATCTCAAGAAATCTCAAGAAATCTCAAGAAATCTCAAGAAATCTCAAGAAATCTCAATAAATCTCAAGAAATCTCAAGAAATCTCAAGAAATCTCAAGAAATCTCAAGAAATCTCAAGAAATCTCAAGAAATCTCAAGGAATCTCAAGAAATCTCAAGAAATCTCAAGAAATCTCAAGAAATCTCAAGAAATCTCAAGAAATCTCAAGAAATCTCAATAAATCTCAATAAATCTCAAGAAATCTCAAGAAATCTCAAGAAATCTCAAGAAATCTCAAGAAATCTCAAAATCTCAAAAACATAAAATAATTTCAAAAAAACCTCAAAAACTTTTAAAAAGTCAAAGAAAAATTGAAAAAAAAAATTGTAAAAAATTGAAAAAAATCCACGAATACTTTTTCAGATATTTAATGGTAAAGTTTAAAATTTTGACATTGTTTTATTTTTGACAGGTGACAGTTGGAGAAATAATTTTGACTGCTCTGGATAGATTTTTCAAGGGCTTTCAAATGACATATTGCCAGTCAAATTCAGTGACATATTGCATCTGTCAAGGAATCTCAAGAAATCTCAAGAAATCTCAAGAAATCTCAAGAAATCTCAAGAAATCTCAAGAAATCTCAAGAAATCTCAAGAAATCTCAAGAAATCTCAAGAAATCTCAAGAAATCTCAATAAATCTCAAGAAATCTCAAGAAATCTCAAGAAATCTCAAGAAATCTCAAGAAATCTCAAGAAATCTCAAGAAATCTCAAGAAATCTCAAGAAATCTCAAGAAATCTCAAGAAATCTCAAGAAATCTCAAGAAATCTCAAGAAATCTCAAGAAATCTCAAGGAATCTCAAGAAATCTCAAGAAATCTCAAGAAATCTCAAGAAATCTCAAGAAATCTCAAGAAATCTCAAGAAATCTCAAGAAATCTCAATAAATCTCAATAAATCTCAAGAAATCTCAAGAAATCTCAAGAAATCTCAAAATCTCAAAAACATAAAATAATTTCAAAAAAACCTCAAAAACTTTTAAAAAGTCAAAGAAAAATTGAAAAAAAAAAATTGTAAAAAATTGAAAAAATCCACGAATACTTTTTCAGATATTTAATGGTAAAGTTTAAAATTTTGACATTTTTTTATTTTTGACAGGTGACAGTTGGAGAAATAATTTTGACTGCTCTGGATAGATTTTTCAAGGGCTTTCAAATGACATATTGCCAGTCAAATTCAGTGACATATTGCATCTGTCATTTTTTGATAGTGACACTTCCGTTTGACAGATATCGTACAAAAACTAATGGGTTCTTCCGACGCGAAACCCAAAGCCATGTACCAAATTTCAGCTCAATCGGATTAAACTTGTGGCCTCTATCGTTGAAGAATACACATACACAGACAGACAGACAGACAGACAGACTTCCATCTTGAAATGGTCTTGATCATCTCAGTTGACCTCAAAATGGATATTTCCATCTTTATCCAAAATTTTTTTTAGCTCGTTCACAATACTTTCCCTTCTAGGAGGTGGGTCGGGAAAGTAAAAAGTACCAATAAACATTAATAACAGGAAGGTATTATGTTGTCTACAACCCATTTCTAAAACACGAATAATTACATTTGGATAGAGGTGACAGTATTTCACCCTACAAATAGCCCAAATTATCTGAAAAAACAAATGAATATTTCATGTCATATGTTTTTATTTATTAATAAAAAAAAAGAACCAGCATGTTTTAAATTAGTTTTGTGTTTTACGTCCAATAAAAATAAAAGAGGTTATTTGTCAAAACAAACATTTATTTCTGGCCGACAAGACATACATCAATTACTTAGTTTTTGTGGTTTGTTGGCGAGTTTCTTCTTTTTTTTTGTTTTTTTTTTGAGATGACATGGGGCATTTAGGATTTTAATTGTACAATTTTTTTTCTTTCGCGACGTGCATTCTACTCTCGAATGAAAGCCATATTAATGGCTGTTTTAAAGTAAATTATATTTTTTCCACAAACGAATTTATCACTGTCGAGTACTTAAATTCTTATATAATAGCATTAAATTACCAAGGTGATAAAAATTAGTTGAGAAGCTTAATTAGACGTGATAAGACAAAATGCTCAGGCTTTTTTAGAGAGTATTTTTATCTTCATATTTATATTTTATCCCTTAACTCAGTAAAAACAATAGAAAAGTAAAAGTGACGGAAAAAGTTACATTAAGGGGAGATTTGTGAATTAAGACATAAAATTAAGATACGAAAAATAAATAATTAATAACAAATTAAATAATAATAAACTTAAAAGTATTTTTAACAAATTATCCATATTGGAGGATACTTGATCCAAAATATTACCAAAAACACTCAGATAAAATATTCTTCCTAAACACAGAAAATTTAGAGAAAAAATTTGTTTCCAATCTTAATTTACTTATTTATTGAGTCACCATGTATATTTTTAATATTTTATTTGTATTTTTTGAATATTTTTTTGAATTTAGAAACTTTTATCACAAAAGAAATTTTCTGACAAATTAATAATACGTGCCTAGAAAAAAATACGCTTCCAATCTTAATTTACTTATTTATTGACTCACCATGTATATTTTTCAGATTTCATTTTTATTTTTTGAATCTTTTTATGAATTTAGAAACTTTTATCCCAAATGAAATTTTCTGAGAAATTAATAATACAGGGTGTGTCTATAAAAAAATACGTTTCCAATCTTAATTTAGTTATTTATTGAGTCATCATGTATATTTTTAATATCTTATTTTTATGTTTTGAATAATTTATTTAAGTCGGAAACTTTTATCAAAAAAGAAATTTTCTGAGTAATTTATAATCAAGGGTGGGTCTAGAAAAAAATACTTTTCCAATCTTAATTTACTTATTTCTTGAGTCACCATATATATTTTCAATATTTAATTTCCATGTTGTTAATAATTTATTTGATTTGGAAACTTTTATCACAGAAGAAATTTTCTGAGTAACTAATAATATACGGTGTGCTCAGAAAAAATGCTTTTCCAATCTTAATTTATTTATTTCTTGATTCACCATGTATATTTTTAATATTTTATTTCTATTTTTTGATTATTGTTTTTTTAATTTAGAAACTTTTATCACAAAAGAAGTTTTATGATAAATTAATAATACAGGGTGTGACTAGAAAAAAATACTTTTCCAAACTAATTGACTTATTTATTGAGTCACCATGTATATTTTTAATATTTTATTTTTATTTTTTGAATCTTTTTCTGAATTCAGAAACTTTTATCAAAAATGAAATTTTTTGAAAAATTAATAATACAGGGTGTGCCTAGAAAAAAACTGTTTTCCAATCTTAATTTACTTATTTATTGACTCACCATGTATATTTTTAATAGTTTATTTCTATATTTTGAATCTTTTTTGAATTTAGAAACTTTTATCACAAAAGAAATTTTCTGACAAATTAATAATATAGGGTGAGCCTAGAAAAAAATACTTTCCCAATCTTAATTTACTTATTTATTGAGTCACCATGTATTTTTTTAATATTTCATTTCTATGTTTTAAATAATTTATTGGACTTCTAAACTTTTATTAATGTAGTAATTTTCTGAGTAATTAATAATATAGGGTGTGCCTCGAAAAAAATACCTTTCCAAACTAATTGACCCTTTTATTGAGTCACCATGTATTTTTTTAATATTTTATTTCTATGTTTTGAATAATTTATTGGATTTGGAAACTTTTAGTAAAAAAGTAATTGTCTGAGTTATTAATAATACAGGGTGTGCCTCGAAAAAAATACTTTTCCAAACTAATTGACTTATTTATTGAATCACCATGTATATTCTTAATATTTTATTTCTATGTTTTGAATAATCTATTGGATTTGGAAACTTTTATTAAAAAAGTAATTTTCTGAGTAATTAATAATATAGGGTGTGCCTCGAAAAAAATACTTTTCCAAACTAATTGACTTATTTATTGAGTCACCATGTATATTCTTAATATTTTATTTCTCTGTTTTGAATACTGTATTGGATTTGGAAACTTTTATTAAAAAAGTAATTTTCTGAGTAATTATTAATACAGGGTGTGCCTCGAAAAAAATACTTTTCCAAACTAATTGACTTATTTATTGAGTCACCATGTATATTTTTAATATTTTATTTCTGTGTTTTAAATGATTTATTGGAATTGGAAAATTTTATTAAAAAAGAAATTTTCAGAGTAATGAATAATACAGGGTGTGCCTCGAAAAAAATACCTTTCCAAACTAATTGACTTTTTTATTGAGTCAACATGTATATTTTTAATATTTTATTTCTATATTTTAAATAATTTATTGGATTTGGAAACTTTTATGTAAAGAGAAATTTTCTGAGTAATTAATTATACAGAGTGTACCTTGAAAAAAATACTTTTCCAATCTTAATTTATTTATTTTTTGAGTCACCATGTATATTTTGAATATGTTATTTCTATGTTTTAAATAATTTATTTGATTTGAAAACTTTTATCAAAGAGAAATTTTCTGAGTAATTAATAATACAGGGTGTGTCTCGAAAAAATACTTTTCCAGTCTTAATTTACTTATTTATTGAGTCACCATGTATATTTTTAATATTTTATTTCTATTTTTTGAATAACTTATTATATTTGGAAACTTATCAAAGACGAAATTTTCTGAGTAATTAATAATATAGGGAGTGCTTAGAAAAAAATTATTTTAATAGTTTATTTCTATTTGTTGAATAATTTATTGCATATAGAAATATTCTACATATTCCTTTAGTTTTCGATGATATTAATAATAAAATTGTCACACCAAGTTAAAATCTGAATATAGCAAAAAAATTACGATTCCAATACTTTTTCTTTTATAAAACTTGTTTGTTTAGACAGAAAAAATCTACATAAAAATAATATTTCAAATGATACCTTAAAAGTTCTCAATTTCAGTCTGGGAGAAGTCTTGTTTTTTGTAATTGAATTTAGAATCATCTTTTAAGAAAAAAATCCGATAAAGGTATAAGTGGATACGAAAACCGAGTCACGTTTCTTTTTTGTTATCTTACAAATTTATCATAAAAATATAAGCTTTCCGTATATTTATTCTAAGCATAAATATATAATTTAATTATATATAGTAGGTAGTATGTTATATTATTCTTTTTAATTTGTAAAAATAACAAAAAATGCTATTGACGTATACGGTTTCAATTTTGTTCCAATTCGTTCAAATTAATAAATAAATATAAATAAAATTAGATCTAATGAACCATTACTATTATGTTACAAATTGAGACTAATTATAAAAGGAGAAGAAGAATCAGTATATGTAAATTTTCTTCTGTGTTTGACAATTGGGCTGTTAAAGCCTCCAGGGAATATATTTAATATAAATTTTGTCGACAGGCATGTATATTTTAATTGATGATTTTGTATCAATACATCGTTGTTTTTATTACTCCCATATCAAAAAATAAAATAGCATCTTTATATGTTTTTCTCAACAAATTTAATTCCATTATTGTGTTAATTTAACCTAAAATTATCAAAAACCGATAAGTCTCAGCATAAAAAAATACAGTCTGATGTAGAATTTTATCATATCGCTGATTCGGAATAAAAACGTCACAAGTCCAAAATTATTATTTTTTGAATTTTTTGTTATAGAGAAAAACACAACTCGAAATGAATATGTCCCTCCCAAAAAAAGACATTTTTTGACTTGTGTCGTTTTTCTTCCGAATCAGCGATATAGGTTAAGAATTATAGAATAAATATATTTTTTTACTATTGTAAATGTGAAATATAAAATTTATTTATGTAATAAAAATTTTAGACAAAAAACTAAACAAATGAATAACGATAATAGAAGTATGGTAATGGTAGGAGTCCAGAAAATAGGCTTTTTCCGTGCGCGCCTGACAAATTCTCGTATGAGGCGTAGCCGAACACGGGAAGTCATGCAAGCACGGAAAAGCATTTATGGACGTGTGTAATGAACGATATTTTTTATTACAGTTCGTTGAAAATGAAAACATAGTAATAAAATATTACATAATAAAGACACAAAAGAAACTGGGAACATTTTTATTTTCACAGTTGTAGGAATGAAAAAAATTGGAAATACTGTTTTTAATTTGATTTTCTTCGGAGTTCATTTTGTTGGCATAAATTTGATTGACAGAGAATAAACAATGCTGACAAAACAGTGTTTGGCATGTATGATTTGTTTCCATGGTTATTCTTATAGTTTTTCCGTGCGCTGTTTCCGTGCGCTAGCCCGAAAAAGCCCATCTTACAATATTACTAATATAGATGAAAATAAGGTGTTTTCAAAGAAGTATAGTAAAAAAATAATTACTAGCAAAAAAGTAAAAGATTGATATAAGTAATGCAAAACAGGAAAATCGGAATGAGCAAATGATATAGAACTAAACAGGAAAATGTAAGAGTTTTTTCCAGAGTAAATTATTAGTTCACTACAAAAAAGGGTTCCTATTTTTATTTAAAAGAAAGCAGGATTCCTCACTGGTATTTTAAATTTAACCATATGGTTAGTAGTCTGGTCGAAAAATAAGTTTTCTGCGAAAAATAGTTAGAAGGGTAGGAAAAATATTAGCGATAACTTATTCGACGCACATTGCAATTCTGAGAAATGTGTCATGTCGATCTTTTCCTGCAACTAAAAATTGTAATTGTTATTAACAAAAAATTTAAAAAAAGCCATTTTAGTTTTTGATGATAACTTAAAAACTATACAAGATAGCTGGAATTGCATAAAAGATCCTTAAAGAGGAGAAAATTTCCAAAAAAAACTTCTGATTTCCGAAACTCTAGCTCTAATATTTATAACTTTAATTTGTTGCTAAAAATAGGGTTCCGCGAGACCGTTTCGGGATGAGTACGCCGCCTCTATAGTGACTACCGCATATGAAATATTTTTTTTAAAGCACTAAGTATTCTTTTAAAAATTTGAAATAATTATGTCATTTAAACACCTGAAGAAAGAAAGTCCCCTTGGAAAAAAATTTTAATTGCATTTTTAAAAAAGCTAGTCTATTATTGATTAACTATTTTTTTCATACCTCCGTCTTCATTGAAAGCTCGATTATTGTTTAAATAAACACTCTAAAAATTTTTCGCATCTTGGAGTATTTTCTATGAGTGTACTCAATACTATGGCGCTATAAAATTATTTAAAATTTGTTTATATTGTCTATAGCGAGTTTTCTAAGTTAACAAATAATGAAAAATCGTAAAATTGTTGTTAAATTTTTTTTCTCATATACTATTTTTATATTTAAAATAAGGATTAAATTATTGTGGGTAAGATTTTTTAACGCTATTTGTTTATAAACAAGTGGTTTACTTTATTATTTTTGAAATTTTTTTTACCATTCTATAGTTTAGAGCCAATGATTTAAAAAAAAAAAATTCTTAAAAAAATTTTCTTATTGTTTATAATCATTTTTTTTATATTTGCATTATTTAAATAATTAGTTAGGAAATAATTTTGTCTTTAAAAATCATAATTGATGGCTCATAATGCAATTAAAAAAAAATTTTTTTCATTAATAATTAATTTCATTGTTTATTTAGTTAACAATTTGTTATAAACAATGTTTGACTGTCACAATAATTTTTTTCTAATCCTACAAAAATTACAAAAACAACCATATACAACAATGTGGCGAAAAAAAATTTTTTTTTTTTTGAAAATCAATAAAAAATACAGAATTTTTTTTCTCAACTGGTTGTTTGTATTTTTTAGTAGTATTAGAAAAAAATTATTGTGACACTCGAATATTGTTTATAACAAATTGTGATAAACAATGATATCATTAATGAAAATAATTTTTGTTTTAAATTGTATTATGAGCCATCAATAATAATTTTTAAAGACAAAATTATAAGAATAAAAATTTTAAAAAAAAGTATCATTGGCAGTAGAATGGTAAAAAGAATTTTCAAAAATATTAAAGTTAACTGTTTGTTTATAAACAATTTATAAACAAATAGTGTAGTTACTGCTGGTTTGCTTGTTTCACCACTTTCTTCATCAATTTCATGATACGAGTATGGATTGAAAAATTCATAGTCTACTATAGAAGCAAACAAAATTTGAAAGTCACAATTTTAATATTCAACATATTCTCCTCTTAATTTAATATATTTATTACACCGACCTGCAACGCCTCTACATCTTTCAAAAAAAAGTTTTATCTTGTGCTGCAGGCATCCACAGCTCCTATGACCTCTTCGTTGGGAGACCTTTTAAACTTTTTTTCAGTTGGGAAAATAGATGATAGTCGGACGGAGCCAGATCTAGTGAATAATAGGGGTGTTCCAGTACTTCAAACCTCAAATCACGAATTTTTGGACAACTAAACAAGTTTGGACAACTCTACACGTCTTTTCTCCTTAAGTTTTTCTCATAGAGTAATCCCAGTTATTGTTCTACCCTTGTCAATATAAAAAACTAAAGCAAGAACTTTTTTAGTAGATCTTTAAAGACGAAACTTCTTAAACCCTAGAGAACCAGGATGTCTCCACTCAATCCATTGCTGCTGTGTTTCTGGGTCGTAGAAATGTACCTAAGTTTTATCCATACCTAGTAACAACACAGCTTAAAAAGTCTGCGTCTTTTTCAAACCGAGCACTAGATCGAACGCTTTGCTTCTACCCTTGCACGTTTCTGGTCAGCATTCAGATATTTAGGGATCCATTTTGCAGAAATTTTTCTCATATGCAAATCGACGCGTTCATA
Source organism: Neocrepidodera transversa (assembly GCA_963243735.1). Classification (NCBI taxonomy): domain Eukaryota; kingdom Metazoa; phylum Arthropoda; class Insecta; order Coleoptera; family Chrysomelidae; genus Neocrepidodera; species Neocrepidodera transversa. The sequence continues at coordinate 10,196,232 of OY725338.1, forward strand.
TGAAATTTTCAGTGCCTCAGATATTTGTTTTAGCCCAATTCCATGTCATGAATTACATCGATATTTTTGGGGACGAAAACAGAAATTGGCCTTCCCAATTGGTTTTTATCTTAATTGGAAAATTTACCTCTTTTGAAGCTTGTTAACGATACGAGATTGAATGCACTGTACAATTATTGTGTATATGCACGTCCTACTTTAAGTTCGAATGTCTTATCTCCTGTCGGTCGTATAATTATACCTCCTGACGAATCGTGGTGGAGATTACTTCTCCACCAAGATAAAGTAATTCTAGGGGTCCTGAATATAGCGATCGGTAACCGGTTAAATCATATAAACCACGTGGTAATCTATTTACCTTTGAATGCGTACTGGTTCAAAAGCGTCTAGCTTAGACCGTTTCCGCCAGTGGTCGGTTTGACGTGCACATTTAATATCCGCTAAAGAACATAAAAATAAAATACAGAATGATTGTTTCGTGAACAAAGCTATCAATTCAATTTTTCACGATCGCATACGAATTTAAATACATGTGCCAGATGATTGCTCGATACTCCAATTTTTCGATTCTCACAATATCGGTCGACATCATTTTTTTTCAAATTTTATTGCGTAACACTGGTTTGACTTTTATAATTGAAACTTTATCGCAATATTTTATTTATCCATGAAACTGGTCTAGGCTCCTTGTATTCATGAAAATTTTTGACAAGAGAAATGCGTTTTTTTTGAAAATACGAAACTAATATAGATTTTTAACCAAAAGCAAACATACTCTTGTAGATGGGTCTTTGCTTACAACAAATATATCTGAAATAGAAGTTATTCTTTGCTTTTTGAGTTCTTCTGCTAAAGCATTCGAGGTGAACCAGTTATCGTTCTGGGTTCGCATATTCATTTCACCACACCAGCCTCAGGCTGCTTTCTAGTATAAATATCTATTTTGACTGTATAGAATACATCACTATCAGCCAAGGCAAATATCCAATTCTCGTACTTGTTTGGTTTACTAGGGATTTTTTGCCTGAAGCTGCACCTTCCAGGGAAACACTCCAACATCTCTCAATTATACAATTATCATCAGTTGTGTAGCAGTCATGGCAACTTGAAATTTCTCTAATATTATTGGAGCTAGCTTATCAAATACTTTCTGCTGAGCTCTTGTATGAATATCATCAAAGCGTATAGCTTAAAGCAATAAATAGAATAGTATCACAGACAATACCATTGTGAATAAATCTGGTGAGAATCAGCGCTCCATAGTTTATTCAGATTGGTATGCCGGGATTTCGATGCTTCTGCCATTATATAATCTAAATAGTGCTTTTATATCTTCAGTATCTAAAACATAATTGTTTAGAATTTTCTGTAGGTATAAATTTGTGCAAGAAACAATTTCTTAGAGGATTTTGTCTATTATGAGAAAGTTCCACTTCATATGGAGTTCGAGTATCCTTTACAGCAGACTCTCAATAATTTGGTCGCTTTCGGCTAGTTTTCCGTTCACGGTGCACTTTTGTCTCTGCCGATGTAGTTGGGACCATCTTCAGACCAAAATGTTGAAACAGTATTATCTGTATCATCACAGATAACTCTAGAGATAGTTTTTTAACTAGTATTGAATTCAAGAGAATCTATATCATTTTCTTAATCGTTCAAATTTTGCTCTTACGCCTGAATAAGTAATAAATCATCTTGCTCCAACTCGTCAAATATTTTCAGAAGTGTCCTCTTCTTTCTGATCCAATACATATTAATATTATAGAACCAAATGATTAAAACAAAGGTGATGAAAAATAACAAAATATCGGTATGTCCATTTTCCAAAATTGCAAAAATGAGGGTCTCGACATACATTTTCACATAGAGCTAAAAATAGAGTAATAGACTGTCTGATCACAATTCTATATCAATAGATGTGGGAAGGATTGTTTAAAATTATAAAAATAGTTATAGTCTAGTAAAATTACTTTTTTTTGGATAAGTGAAATATACCACACCATATTTTGTATATGTAATCGGAGGCTATTAAGGAAGTTAGGAAGTTTTAATTCGGATTATCACATCGCTTTGTGGTGACTTCCGGTTTCCATATTGGAAAACGCAAATGTCTCCAGATTTTTGCAGAAAAGTTCAAAGGAACAAAAATATAGATAATAAAATTATCTTTCGTTTTAGACTCTTGGTTTGTCACCTCCTAAAGTTTTTTTGAGGGTTTTTTGGATAAAAAAAAATTTCGAATGCACATAACCTGTAATTAAAAACGCAAGATAATTTTAGTATCTACATTTTTGATCCGGAAATCCGGATTTAAGCTTCCCTAGCGCCCTATCACCTATAAAAAACGACGAGGGTATATTTTAATTAAAAACATGGCTCTTTTTACTAATTTTATTGGGCTATTAGGAAAAAAGTAAGCGGCTGGTTACTCGTAGGGTTAATACCAAACTCATTCAAAATTTATTTTTAAGACTAAATTTCTAAAATTCTTCGGGGAAATTCACCTGCGGGTTAAAACTATTCTTAATGGTAACACAAGAATTATCAATTTTTAGTATTATTTTATATTTTTACGTTAAACGCTCTAATTCTAACTTTTAATAGAAATCTTTTATTTACATATATTTTTATCAATCCTTCACACGCAAATCGAAAAATATTTAATGACATTTCTCGTTTATTTGGATCAAGCTTGTTATAGCTACTTATCTATTTATAAACGACCACCATATGGATTTTATCGTGTATAAAAAAACAACATATTGATACAATTCCATTCGAATTTCACAATTACTTGGTCTGATTGAAAATATGGGTATTAATGTGTTTAGTCAAACTAATTTAACACCTACATTTATATCTAATCTAGAGTCGATGTGTAATTAGACATGCAATTAATATTACTCTGCGATATTGATCAGAGCTTTAACAGTAGCATTTTATATTTATTATACAGTACGAAACACATTAAAATTTTCTATCAGTTAGTATTGTAAAAAAATAATTAAAAATAAAATCTAATAGTAAAATAACCGGCAACACTGCTCTATCTATATTTTTCATTACAGTGGCTTACTTTTCAAATCACGAATACCATATGATATATTTATGACTTATGGTGACACTCGCGGTATCAATAACGGGGATAGTCAATTGCACAAAATTCTATCATCCTGTAAAAAACGCAGAAAAATGCATTTCATTACATTTTATAACTGACAATCGTCAGTTTAAAAGTGACAATTGTCAGTTTAACAGTGACAGTTGTCAGTTTAAAAGTTTCAATTGTCAGTATAAAAGTGACAATTGTCAGTTTAATGGTGACAGTTGTCAGATTTAAAAGCTGCAATTGTCAGTATAAAAGTGACACCTGTCAGTTTGGAAGAGACAATTGTCAGTTTAAAAGTGACAATTGTCAGATTAAACGTGACAATTGTCAGTTTAAAAGTGACAATTGTCAGTTTAATGGTGACAGTTGTCAGATTTAAAAGCTACAATCGTCAGTTTAAAAGTGACAATTGTCAGTTTAACAGTGACAGTTGTCAGTTTAAAAGTTACAATTGTCAGTATAAAAGTGACAATTGTCAGTTTAATGGTGACAGTTGTCAGATTTAAAAGCTACAATTGTCAGTATAAAAGTGACACCTGTCAGTTTGGAAGAGACAATTGTCAGTTTAAAAGTGACAATTGTCAGATTAAATGTGACAACTGTCAGTATAAAAGTGACAATTGTCAGTTTAATGGTGACAGTTGTCAGATTTAAAAGCTACAATTGTCAGTATAAAGGTGACACCTGTCAGTTTGGAAGAGACAATTGTCAGTTTAAAAGTGGCAATTGTCAGATTAAACGTGACAATTGTCAGTATAAAAGTGACAATTGTCAGTTTAATGGTGACAGTTGTCAGATTTAAAAGCTACAATTGTCAGTATAAAAGTGACACCTGTCAGTTTGGAAGAGACAATTGTCAGTTTAAAAGTGACAATTGTCAGTTTAAAAGTGATAATTGTCAGTTTAATGCTGACAGTTGTCAGATTTAAAAGCTACAATTGTCAGTATAAAAGTGACACCTGTCAGTTTGGAAGAGACAATTGTCAGTTTAAAAGTGACAATTGTCAGATTAAATGTGACAATTGTCAGTATAAAAGTGACAATTGTCAGTTTAATGGTGACAGTTGTCAGATTTAAAAGCTACAATTGTCAGTATAAAAGTGACACCTGTCAGTTTGGAAGAGACAATTGTCAGTTTAAAAGTGACAATTGTCAGTTTAAAAGTGACAATTGTCAGTTTAAAAGTGACAATTGTCAGTTTAAAAGTGATAATTGTCAGTTTAAAAGTGATAATTGTCAGTTTAAAAGTGACAATTGTCAGTTTGGAAGAGACAATTGTCAGTTTAAAAGTGACAATTGTCAGTTTAAAAGTGGCAATTGTCAGTTTAAAAGTGACAATTATCAGTTTATAGTTATATTATACATGTTCAACGTTGCCAACTTAGCAACTTCTAAAAATTCAATTAAAATTATTTTTGATTGTTTTGAAAAATTGCATAAGAAATTTTTTGCCTTCTACCCATTCTTTACTATGTGCATTATTTTCGCAGACACTCTGTGTACATATTAAAAGCTACCTACAACCTATTTTGATGGTTAAATTTGAGATTTTTATAAAAGGTCGTTACTGAATTTTGTCTGTCTATTTGAAATAAAAAAGTCATCAGCTTACGGTTGTATTTCTAGATCTGCAATGTTGCCACTTATACTATAATTTATACTATTTATATGATAATTAGTGTAATTTATTTTTATTGAAGAAAATTATTATTGTGTTAAAATTTATTATAGTTTTGTTTCATTTTTTTTAATTTTGTAATCTAGAACATATTTTGGGAACTCTCAATGTATGCAAATTTCATAAAACGAGAAACCAAACTTAAATTGAATTATTAAATTTAAGATACTAATTTGTAAAATTTTTCAAATATGTTAGACAAAATGAAATTTAAATATACCTGAAACTTTTTACGAATAAAAACGCAACGAACGTCTTTGCCTTATTTGAATTCCAGAGAAAAGCCCGTGTAGTTAGTTGCTTGCCACAAAACGGCGGTTATCCCAAAATTTTGGGTGTAACGGGAGTAAATTGCTTCTGTGTTCGACAACTAATTTCAAATTTTTAATATTAATTAATTTGTGCTTGCTTTTTTCGGCGAATAATTACTTTGTTGGTTTTTGGATAAAAACGTTAATTAATTTTGTATAAATAAATTAAGATACGTAAAACAAATTATTTGGTTTATTCATGATATTCATGAAATTTAATTAAAATTATGAAGTGGTTAACTGCAAATAGAGAGGGCACTTGGGTGATTCCCGCCTCATAAGTGAGTTACAGGGTGTTTTGTCAAAATCGCTTATTTCTTCTAACCCTCGTTTCTTCGAAACCACCCTGTATATTTATTTCATCAAGCTTGTTTAAGTCTATTAGTACACTAAACTGATATAGTAAGTAAAATAAAAATCCAGGTCCCTGTATATCAGAATTTTAAAAATTGGATATTATATTCGAAAAGATCGGAAAAATTTAAGTAGGAATTCATGTTTTTTGATATTGCACCTTTCATTTTGCTGCTAAAACTTTTAACTTAAACTAAAAAATTGTTCATTTTCGTCGAATTCGTGCGATATTTCTTAATTTTTTGCGATAATTTGCGATTTTCTTCTCTTATTTTTGGAAGAGAGAAAAGTTTTTTTATAGTTTTTCGTTGTTTTTTTTTTCTCATTTTCGTGATTTTTTGTTTTTTTTTTTGGTTTTTTTTTTTCGAGATTTTCTAATTTTTCCTCATTTTTGTTTTCTCATTTTTTCTTATTACTCTGTTTATTTGCGATTTTTTGCCGTTTTCTTGAATTTTGTTGCGATTTTTTTTTCAATTCATTCGATTTTCTTCATTTTTTTATCGTTACAATTATGCTGGTGTTTTGGTTGTTCTTTTTTTTTTTGTTGTTAAAATTTTTTCTTGTCTTTTTCTTATTTTTCTGATTTTTCTCATTTTTCACATTTTTGATCACTGTTCTTTTTTTTCCAATCTTATTTTCTATTTTTTCTCATTTTTCTTATTCTTTCCTCATTTTTTTGAAATTTTGTTGAGATTTTTTACAATTTATTTCAATTCTTTCGAATTTTTAATTTTTTTTTAAATTTTTTGTGCGTTCTTTTGCTATATTTTTCGATTTCTTACTTTTTTCTGCACCGTTTTTGTTGTTGCGATTTTAAGAAAATACAAACTGGATTGATCTACAGCTATAAAAAGGAAACCAACGTAGTAAATAATTATTTAGTAATTTTAAAATTAGTATTGATTCAATAGTTTTAATAATTTATTATTAAAAGTTAATAATAACCACTTTTTAGTGCCTATAAATTCTTAAAAACTCCACTTTAAGTTCAAAATTTAAGTAGTTAAATTGTCTCCGCAAAAATTTAAAGAGCACTTTTTAATTTAGTTTTTTACGCTCTTTTCAAATATGAAAATAGATTTTGAAATCATGCATTAAGCTGGGAAATATTGTTTTTTCTTTTTTTCTTTTTCTTTTGGATTAACAGTGATTAACAGAGCGTAAAATCCGACACATAAATAACGGGAGAATAATATGTTGGTCACCATGATTTTTTATTCCCTATCATCAATAATATTTATAAAAGTTATGTTCCAATTAAATATCGCCCTATATAATTAACGAATTAATAAACAGAAAATGCTTGATGAAAACTTTGATATTACTGAAATAAAACGATGTGCCAAATACTAACAACCAAAATAAGAATGTATATCATAAAAATATCAACAATTAAGTTTGTTTATTTGAAGTAGATTTGAAATATAAGTTCCCATCATCCGTAATAAATTTTCAGCTAAATGGATATTCATATCAATATTTTACAAGTTATTTTTGACAGTTAATTATTTGAGTTGTAGCGAAATAAAAATCTAATAGCTCACTAAAAATTTGTAGGCTAAAAATCGTGTGGGGAATTTTAAAATTATATTTGTTTTCTAGGTATGTGTTAGAGAAATGGAAATTAACCTCAGAATGTTATTCTGTTCAAGTGGCATTTAAGTATAGTGTCGGTTTGCATTGAAAAGTAAATCTTGTTTTTTAATTTTTTTTATTTTATTTTGTAGTTCTAAAAAAGTACTAAATGTTTTTCATAAGTCCCAGTATAATCATAAATATACAGTAGTTTACTCTAGTGTCGATATCCACGGTGCAACGTTGCCAACTGTATTGGAAGCTGTTTATAGTACGGGCACTTAAATTATTATAGTAGATTGGAGAAAAATATAGTACAATAAAAAAGAAACAAGAAATATGTAACGACATTAAAAATAACAAATACTAATTATCTCAATTAGGTATCAGAGTTCAATTAACTCTTTCTGGATTATAAATTATACTTCCTCTGCTCTTGGTGAATAATAAATCCCTAAAAATCCTTAAAAACTATTAAAAATCGTTAAAAAACTATAAAAATCATTTAAAATTCTTAAAAAAAACTTTAAATATCTTGAAAAAACAATCTAAAAAATACCTTTAAATCCCTAAAACATCCTTAAAAATCCCAAAAAACCCTTAAAAATTATTAAAAATACTACTTAAAAATCATAAGCAATTCTTAAAGACTCTAAAATAATCCTCAAAAATCATTAAAATCCCTAAAAACTGTTTAACATTTTTAAAAGTCTATAAAAAAACTTAAAAGTACTTGAAAATCCTTAAAAGCTCCAAAGGTCCTTAAAAGTCATGAAAAATCCTAAAAAATTATTAAAAATCTTTAAAAACCCCTTAAAATTCTGAAAAAATTTAAAAAATCCTTAAAAATCTTAGAAATTCATAAAAATAATTTTAAAGCATTAAAAAATCTTAAAAAAACCTGAAAAAAATCCCTAAAAACCCGTAAAAATACTTAAAATTGCTTAAAAATCTTAAGCAATTCTTAAAGATATTAGAATAATAATCAAAAAACTTAAAATCCCTGAAAAATAGTTTATGACTCTTGAAAATCCTTGAAAATCCTTAAAAATCAAAAAAATCCTTGAAAATCATTAAAAATCGTTTAAAATCCTTAAAACCCTTAATCATTAAAAATCCCTTAAAATTCTGAAAAAAAATACTTTAAAATCCTTAAAGTATCCCTAAAATATCCTTAAAAAATCCTTAAAAAACCCTGAAAACTTCCTTAAAAATCCCTAAAAACCCTTAAAATTATTTGAAAATCATAAGCAAGATCCTAAAATAATCCTTAAAAAACATTAAAATCCCCAAAAATAGTTTAAAATCCCTAAAAACTGTTTAAAAGTCCTTGAGAATCCTTAAAAATCCCAAAAATCCATAAAAGTAATTTAAAAACCTTTAAAATCCTTCAAAATCCTTCAAAATCTTAAGAAAATATTAGAAATTCTTAAAAATATTTTAAAATCCTTAAAATATTCTTAAAAAATCCTGAATAAATCCTTAAAAATCCTTTAACACCCTTAAAAATACTTAAAAAAAAAGCAATTCTTAAAGATCCTAAAACAATCCTTAAAAAACATTAAAATGCCTAAAAATAGTTTAAAATTCTTAAAAATCCTTAAAATCCTTAAATGTCCTTGAAAATCCTAAAAAATCCCAAAAATCCTTAAAAATCCTTTAAAATCCTTAAAAATCATTAAAAATTCTGAAAAAAATTTAAAAATCGTTAAAACCAAAGATATTCCTAAAAATACTTTAAAATCCTTAAAAAATCATGAAAATATCGTTAAAAATTCTTAAAAACCTTTAAAAATACTTAAAATTACTTAAAAATTTTAAGCAATTCATAAGATCCTAAAACAATCCTTAAAAAACATTAAAATGCCTAAAAATAGTTTAAAATTCTTAAAGTCCTTGAAAATCCTAAAAAATCCTTTAAATACTTAAAATCCTTTAAAATCTTAAAAAAAACCTTAAAATTTTGAAAAAAAAAATTAAAAATCTTAGAAATTCTTAAAAACACTTTAAAATCCTTAAAATATCTTTAAAAAATCCTGAAAAAATCCTTAAAGGTTCCCAAAATCCCGTAAAAATAATTAAAATTACTTAAGAATTTTAAGCAATTCTTAAAGATCCTAAAACAATCCTTAAAAACTATTAAAATCACTAAAAATAGTTTAAAATACTTAAAAATCCCTAAAAATCATTAAAGGTCCTTGAAAATTACTGAAAATCCCAAAAATCCTTAAAAACCATTAAAATCCTTAAAAGTCATAAAAAATCTTTAATATCCCTTAAAATTCAGAAAAAAATTTAAAAAGCGTTAAAAACCATTAAAAATCCTTTAAAATCCTTAAAAGTCATTAAAAATCTTTAATATCCCTTAAAATGCTGAAAAAAATTTAAAAATCTTAAGAAAATCATAGAAATTCTTAAAAATACTTTGAAATCCCCAGAATATTCCCAAAAATCCTGAAAAAATCCTTAAAGATCCCTAAAAACCATTAAAAATACTTCAAATTACTTAAAAATCTTAAAGATCCTAAAATTATCCTTAAAAAAACATTATAATCCCTAAAAATAGTTTACAATTCTTAAATATCCCTAAAAATCCTTAAAAGTCCTTGAAAATTCATAAAAATCCTTTAAAATCCTTAATATCCTTAAAAATCGTAGATCTTTCCAGTTGGGTGGATGACTGAAGACTGTCCTAACAGATTTTTTTGAAATTTGTCAGGAATTGATCATGGTATATTGTTATTAATTGTGAAAATATAAAATCAGTTGCCGTTTATCGACCAGTCCAATTGCCAAATACCGTAAAAAAATAGCTCAAATGACAACACCGTCGGTAGGCTAGCCTCTAGCCTGTCGTCACAGTAAAATAATCATTTTACTCTAAATTCAATTCAGTTGTTTAGTACTTTTTTATTTCTAGCATATCTACAGCGGTTTAATAAATCACCTTGTATGTTCCTGTTAATTAAAGTTTAATTTTATGTCAGGTGTTATACGACAGTGTATTTTCTCTACATAACAAGGACGTAATTAAACGTAACATGACGATCTCCATTTGTTTACACTGAAATTTTAATCAAGGCTAATAATAGATATCACATATTTGCAAATCAAAGCTGTCAACGTAGCTAAAAACTTTTGCACGATATTGAAATCTAGCGTTATAAAAAAAATAAACTTGCAAAAAATAGAAATTGTAAAATATCGAATTTTGTACTCATCTATATTTTTACATTATATTGTTAAATGAATTAATAAGAAATATATCGTAATGAAATTTGTTATACCCTGTATAGGATAGATTTAATTTGTTGTAAAATATAATAGTAAGTAGGGGTTGGTGGAATTAAAAGAAAATGGGATTTGAAAGTAAAATTAACAGTTTTTCCTTGTTTGTAACATATGAAAAAAAGAAAAATGCGAATTAAAAAGAAGTAATATAAACTGGTAAATGGAATAATCTCTGCACGATTTTTCAAGACTACAGACCATTCCCGATTCCAAAAATGGGAATTTTTTTTCAATTTTTTTTTCAATGAGCTCATGCGATATGGATATCAATCGACGCGTCTTGACTTGCACAACGCCTTAGGGGTATAATAGCACCTCAGTAAAATTTGAAATCGAACATCCTTTTGTAAAATAGCCTGAAATTTTAAATGTATATATTGGAGGAAGTTATCTAGGGCTTCCGATTTTTTTTTAAAGTACTTTTTGTTTAAGAGAAAAAAATTCGTCGACCTCATAAAATTGGAATTTTGACAAATAAATATGACCTGACCTAGATAATATCACAATAAATATGTTGTAAAAATTTTGTTTTTTAATATCAAACCGTTGTCGAAAAAACATTTTTCAAAATTTATTATTTATATGGATCCAGCTGTAACTTCACTCTGTACACTCGGGAGAAGAACAACGGTTTGATATTAAGAAACAAAATGTTTACAATATATTTATTGTGATATTATCTAGGTCAGGTCATATTTATTTGTCAAAATTCCAATTTTATGAAGTCCACGAATTTTTTTCTCTTTAACAAAAAGTACTTTTAAGAAAAAAAAAATCGAAAGACCTCGATAACTTCCTCCAATATATACATTTAAAATTTCAGCCTATTTTACAAAAGGATTTTCGATTTCAAATTTTACTGAGGTGGAAATCGATAGCGATAAAAATATTGTTAAAAATATGACATAGATTATTCAGAAACATTTTCTCCTGTAAACAGATTTAGTAATTTAAGATTATTGCTTGCAACAGCAGAATTAGATTTGAAAGCAGATCATTTAGATGTGCAGACAGCGTTTCTGAATGGCGATATAGATGAACAAATTTTTATGTGTCAACCAGAAGGTTTTGAAGAACCTGGGTCACAAAATAAAGTATGTCTACTTAAAAAGGCCATTTATGGACTAAAACAATCATCTAGGTTATGGTATGAAAAAGCTCATAACATGCTAGTAAAATCAAAATTTAAGCAATCAAAAATAGAGCCTTATATTTTCTTTAAAAATTCTGTAAACTCTATAGTTATCGTAGCTCTTCATGTAGATGATTTTATTTTCAACAATAACCTTGATGAGGCTAAATCATTAAAGTTAGAATTAAATAAACATTTTCATATAAAGGATCTTGGGCCAATGTCTTACTGTCTAGGAATAAAAATCGAAAGAAATCGTTCCAAGGGTGAATTAAAATTAAGTCAAGAACAATATATAGTTAAAATATTGGAGAGGTTTCAAATGTCAGATTTTAATACTGTAAGTACCCCCTTAGAACAAAATCAAATTGTTTCAGTTGATGGTAATTTTTAAGATGCTCCTTATCAACAATCAATTGGTTCAATTATGTATCTTTCAGTATGCACAAGGCCAGACATTGCCTTCTCTGTTTCCTATTTAAGTCAGTTTAATATTAATCATTCAAACGAACATTGGTTAGGTGCTAAAAGAGTACTTAAATATCTAAAAGGGACAAAAGATATAGGAAATGTTTGCAAAAGATCAAATAGTCCTATAACTGGTTTTATAGACTCTGATTGGGCAAATAATGTTATTGATAGAAAATCTTTTTATGGTTATATTTTTTCATTAGCTGGAGGGCCTGACTACAGCCTTAAGTTCAACTGAGGCTGAGTATATTGGTATATGTGAAGCTGTTAAGGAATCATTGTATATAAAATCTTTGTGTTCTGAAATTTTCAGCTATACCAAAAAATGTAATTTTTCAAATATTGATATGCCTTTTATTATTTATGATAACCAAAGTACGATTAAGTTATCAGAAAATCAGACTTTTCATAAACGCACTAAACATATACATGTTAAGTATCATTTTATTCGTGATTGTGTAAAGGATAATGATATTAAATTATTGTACATGCCAACTGCAGAAATGGCAGCAGATATGTTGACCAAGTCGTTAAGTAGTAGAAAGCAGAAGTTTATTTGTAATAATTTAAATTTAATGTAAAAAAAATGTTTTTTGTACACCTTTGATATTGAGGGAAAATGTTGTAATTATAGCAATATTTAAGGTGTTGCGTGTTGCCTACTGTTTGGCTAACACACGATAGTGTATTATTGGTTATATACCTATTTAGTTTCTTTAGATGGTGTAAAGTGTATGTGTGTCAACACTGATGTACTTTTGAAGTTTGACACAATATATGTCATATCATATCATGTCAATCAAAACTTTAATCACTTTCTGTTTTTTCTTACCGTTTATTATTATTAAAAGTTAATAATATAATCATTTGACTATAGTTTATTTATCACCTGCACTTCAAAAACAGTATTTGCAGAATTTTAAATGGCTCAAATATTCCTTATTTACTGTAATAATATTTTCCATAGGTCATAAAACAACCTGTATATTATAAAGTTATTATCGTGAAATTTACTGCAAACCTGTTCCTAAATCAATATTGACTTAAATTTTAGAACTATCCAACATGAGCGTGTGTAGCCAAGTGCTTTTATCAAAATGTCCTTCTTAGTATTAATCTTAAAACTAGAATAATATGAATTGAATTCTATTTATTTTCATCTGCTTTCTATATTTATTATTTAAATATTTTTCTCAAGTGGTTAAGAATTATTGGAATGTTTATCATAAATATTTCTCAGTGTTTATAATAAAAACGTAATAATAATATTTTTAAATATCGATGAGAATAGATTCAAAAGTTTTACGAAGTGATAATGAAAATAAAATAATTTAATTATATATGTATAACATTAAATTTTATTCAAATCTTCTAGAACCTTAATATTAATTCAACATTCGTTAACATCTATTTTTTGATCTGGAGACATTAATTGAATATTGAATATCAGAAACACATAGACATCTAAAGGTGCCAGATTAGGATAATACGGTGTATATTTTAGGGCTTCAATTTGGTCAATTAGTGGAGTCATTCTACGGAAAAATAAGGCGATGTTTCGTAATTATACCAAAAATAAGATGTCGTTATTTTTGCCAGGATTGGTTTGGGGGAACCACCCCTAAAAACTGAAAAACAGGTTTTTGAGGTATTTTTTGGGTCGATTTGGTAATTTTTTGAACCCTTTAGACTTCTAGCTAAGATTTGGAATTTGAACCCTTTTATTGTCAATATTTGAGGAACCTTTTTTTGGGCTAAAAATTGAAATAGGCTGTTTTGGTCAAATCTCTGCCGAATCGGAAGAAATTTAGTGAAAAAGTGAGTCATGATAACCACAATAGGTGGTCCAAAAAAGAAGTCAAAATATGCAAAATTTTTGGTTAAAATCTAAATTTGGCCGATTTACCCCCTAATTTTGAAGTGGACCCCCGTTATAACCAACGAGTCGTAGAGGACTCTGCTTGGGCTTAAAGTAAAGGTTATTGTATATAGTTTCATATGGTTTAGGTCCTTATAATATGGCTTTTGAGTTTCGCCCATTTTTTGGACATTTACGGTATATATTGTAATAAATTTATAATAGTCTCAATTTGGGGTGAGTTCTAAATAAATAAAAAAATAATAAACATTACATAATATAAAAAAAATTAAATTTTGTGTATGTCCTTTTACTCCAGTTTATTTCACTTCCTCCACTTCCTGTCCAGTCTCCTGCGTAAATATTTTTTCTCTACCTTCTCCCTACCTCAACTACTTCTTTTCACTACCTCCCCTTAACCCAATTCCCTGATCTCGGCTTCTATATCTCTATATCCTTTCTTACGTGTTCCTATTGGTTGTTTAGTTGTTTTCCCATATGCTTATTACTCTTACAATTTTATTCTCTTCCCCTTATAATAAAGTTTTTTTTTATAGTGTTGGTACACAATTTTATTGATTTTATTCCATATTTTTACAGTTATTCTCTTACATAAACCTTTTTCTTACAAAATTTTTATATTTTTTTAAATTGACAAATCTTTTTTATTTTACCACATTCGAGAATGGATAATCTAGTTTTCTTCTTATTTATTATTTTTTTTTACTGTATGTCTCTCCCCGAAATAAATTTTTTTTGCTACTTGATTTATAAAATAATCTTATTTTTTATCAAAAAATAGAAAAGGAAAGTTTTATTGTATGTGAAATTTTCTACAAAAGTGCACTAATAAATCTTTGATACGACGTTTCATGTCTTAACAGCCACATCAAGTTTTTTTTAATGTGGACCTATCTTTTTTATTACAAATATTTATAAACCGTTAAATTCCAAATTCAATGATATATCACTCTTGTCATTTTAACGACGTTTTATCTAAAATAATTAACATCATCAGTGATAATAATTTTTATTTATGGTCCTGTCGTAGTTATTTTTTAATTAGGAGGTAAATCGGCAAAATTTAGATTTTAACCAAAAATATTGCATATTTTGACATCCATTGTGGTCATCATGACTCACTTTTTCACCAAATTTCATGCGATTCGGCAGAGATTTGACCAAAATAGCCATATTTCAATATTTAGCCCAAAAAACGTATATTTATATCTATTCCAGGGGGTGAAATGATCGCAGCCACTCCAAATTTGGACTAAAGGTTTCTTAATCATTAAGGCTGAGATTAACACCGTCGTTCTTCGATAGATTCATAAATAACGCTAGCATACTAATTTAGTGGTTCAAAACATTCTACAGCAGTCCAGCTAAAAAGTCGACACCACCTCCTACATTTCAGAACAAAAATATTCTGACCCATTATCTGATGACTTGGCAAACGTGCATCTCCGCAGATTTTTAGTAAATTTTAATATTTGTGTGTACTGAATTTCGTCTTCCAGGCAACATTGCGAAATTTAATAAAGGAAAAAATATTTTCATTAATTAGAAATAAATTATGAATCCATAAAAAATGTATAACATATTTTATAACATCAATGAAATACAAAAATATTTTAAACCCGGAATAATTATTCTATTTTTTTAAAACAAAAACACAGAAAAAGAAAAAAACAAAAAAATATTTTATTTGGAATTCTTTTTCTCGGCAGAACCGTCATCGTCGCTTCTGTGATCGTGGATTAGGATATACCTAAAGGGATTATGAACAGATGACATTGTCCTTTCATATTGCCATGCCATACAACAAATTAAATAAAAGATATCTTTTACCTCGACGAACTTTATTTTATATTTAAAAATTTAATGTTTTTTTACTTTTTTAAATTACTGTCTTGGCAGTGGCTGATATTTTTACCTGTGTTATTTTGCCGCCATTTTTGTAGTAATCGCAGATCGCAGCCTAAGTCGAATCTGCATTAGAATTGACAACCCTGCTTTCTATAATGGCTAAAATGCGTTGTAAGAAAAGTCTCAATTTCAGTATAAAAGAAGAAAGTCCTAACTTCCGATCACATAAAGTTACTAAAATTCAGTGTCAACTCTGGCGGTCAATCTAGTGAACTATAATCTAGTGACAAAATGGCGATTTTGTTATTATAAAAGAAAGTAATTGGCTTTAATAATCATTTTTTGACAACAATATTTAAAATCAAGATTGTCAAATATATGAGCTATTCGATGAAGCTGTTTAGTTACAGAATTATGAAACGAATTTAAATGCCATCGAAAAAACCATTCACGATAAATTTAGTGTTTTTAAAAAATTAATTAGCCACTTATTTAGCATTCTACTGTATTGAAAATTGTTCATAGTAAAGCCTAAACGTTGCTTTATATGGAACAATTAAAAAAGTCATGCAATCTTTTTACTTTTTTATATTACGTGTATTATTTTACCGCCATTTTTGTTGTAATCGCAGCCTTAACAATAAAAGGGTTCAAATCCAAAATCTTAGCTAGAAATCTAAAGTGTTAAAAAAAAAAATAAAACGAGTAAATTGACCCAAAAAATACCTCAAAAACCTATTTTTCGGTATTTAGGGGTGGTTCCCCCAAAGCAATCCTGGAAAAAATTACGACATCTTGTTTTTGGTATAATTACGAAACTTTTTGTCATTGTGGCTTAGCTATATTAAATTTTTACGAACCTCGCCTTATTTTTCCGTAGAATGACTCTACTAAATTTTTTATAAAAGATGACTTATATTTGCATTAGAAATTTCTATTTGCTTATCTTTAATTGATGCCTTTGATCAGTTAATTTAAATTTTATTTACTTTCAAGTTAAAAAAAAACCCATAAATACTTTGGTAAGTTTATTAAAATTGTTATATTACTTGAATTTTATTGACAGTAGTCGTTTTAGGCCTGATGATGGCGAAATTTCACCGAAACTAGTCGCCCTTTCAACTTTCAACTTTAATAAATTATTTGTCGTAATTTTACTTCGAGTTTTATTACCTTATTTATTTTATATTTTTCAAAATTCTGAAATAAAAACTAGGTACGCTACTGGTGTTAATAATTAAAATTGACATAATTATTTTTCGCTTTGGCCAAACATTTTGGAGTTTCACATGAATCTTGTGATAAGATATATTGTCACCATTTATAATTGAAGTTTTTATCTTAATTATTTGCTCATTTCTGTCATTGTAAAAACACAATTCAGAGAATTACTTATCTCATGATAATGTAAAGGGATTTTTGCTATAATGAGATAACCTTATTGCAGATTTATATTGACTTGTAATAATTTTAGATTATCTAAATTATTTTACATTGGAGAATTTAAATAAATACAATTTTATTTCTTGTGTACCAGAAAGTTAAAAAAAATCAGGTAATTTCATAAGAATTTTTTCTGGAAGATAATTAACAAAATAATTAAAATTATGCAGTTTATATATGGAGAAATTTCGTATATTTTCTCCATATCCAATTTCAATTAAAATTAAATCAATTTTTTATAATTATAAAAAATTTAAAGATTTTGGTTACACCAATATTATTTATTTTGAAAAAGTTAGAACCCATAATTTATACACTCCCTGTATACCTAAAAGTATATCTAAAAGCAATCGCCACACATAGACACACCTATTAACAATAAAAGAGAACCATTAATCTAAAAATGGTTGAAATGGTTTTGGGAGACATCAAAACGTAAAGATCCTTTGAAATTGGAGTATCGAAAAAGGATAAAAAATAAAAAGGTATTTGGAATGATTTGAAATGGAATAGATTTCTACTACTAATTGATGAAATGGTTGATATCGACACAAATAAATCGTTCTCCGTTTTAGTAAAATACTGGATGAACGGACACGTTTGTGATCAATTACCTACTTGATTTAATTGAAGTGAAGCTTCTCTAGTCCAATCTGCAAAATGTTTACTAGACAAAAACTGCATATTCTATTATAACATGATTGGATTTGTGGCAATTCATGTAAATATCACGACGGGTGATTTATCAAAGTTTCAAAGTAGAACTAAAGGACCAGGCAGCGGCTTATGGAGAAATGGGTTCCGGTTAATTTGCCCGAATTTTTGGTATATTAAAGATATCGACTTCCTGAAAAATATTGTTCATGGACACAACTCAATCCTATGGCCAGTTTTCAACTTACAGGGTGATGAAGTTGAAAAATGGCCATTTTTTAAAACGTATTAAAATGTAATTTTCTTAATGTATTAAAGAGTTTTTGCTCTAATAGTATTCTAATGACATCAAATAATATTGCTTTGTGTAGACAAAGTATTATTTGATTTGATACAGGGTGATTCAAAAATTACAAAAAAAAATTGATGCTGTGCATTCTACTTTACGTAAAAGAAATATTGAAAATTTAAGAAAAATAGAAAAATATAGGCAAAAATTGGAAGAAATGGAAAATAGAAAAAAATTCGAAAAAAATAAAAAAAAAGGAAAAAAATAATACAAAATAAAGAAATATAGGAAAAGATAGAGAAAAAATAAAGAAAAATAAAAAAAGTAAACAAACTAGAAAAAAGAGTGGGAAAAAATAGGTAATAAAATATGAAAGGAGATTGAGAAACAAAAATACACAGAAAAAAATAGGAAAATGGAAGAAAATGGAAAAATACGAAAAACGAAGAAAAAATTTTAAAGGAAAGAAATGGAAAAAAGTAAGAAATAGAAAAATATATGCAAAAATGGGAAAAATATGAAAAAATAAATAAAAAATAGAAAAAAAGAGGAAAAAATAAGAAAAAATAGGAGAAAATAGAAAAAAACAGGAAAAAATATAGAGAAATATATAAAATAGGTATAGACATAAACTTGAAATACGATCGAATTTCGACCACAAAAGTCACGTGGTGTGCGTGCCTCCTAAATTATTTTTAAAAGTGTTGATTTATTTTGCTTATTTAAGAAATAAAATTACTTAATTTATTTAATAAGTTAACTGTATGAGTATTTTTTATAATTTATAATTTAATATACGTTTAACTGATATCTGTTAATTCTAAAGAGTTTTTTTGAGCCTTAATATCTTTGCTTTTCATTATACAGGGTATTCATAAATTAGAAGAAATTATTATTTTGGCTAATTACGGCCCTGTACAACATTTCTAACATTATCTCAAAGTAAGGAAAAAGTACTAAATAAGACATTTGAAAAGTACTTACATATAAAAGAAATATTTTTAAATTCTTTTTAACGGGATGCGCAAATTTGAAAAGAACTTCATCTAAATCATTTTTTTTGCTATTTTCGAATATCTTATCATATTTACAAATAATTGTTATACAGGATGTTGATTTTGATTTGAGGTCGAAAGAAATGGTCAAATTTTATTAAGCCGGACCTGGATTTTAATTATGCTTTCTATGGATTTTAATTATGCTTTCTATGGCAATATTTTGGTTATATCTAAGTAAGTTCA
The DNA here is from genome assembly GCA_963243735.1 of Neocrepidodera transversa. Lineage (NCBI taxonomy): Eukaryota > Metazoa > Arthropoda > Insecta > Coleoptera > Chrysomelidae > Neocrepidodera > Neocrepidodera transversa. The sequence continues at coordinate 10,215,507 of OY725338.1, forward strand.
CCTAAAAAATTTGATATTTTTATACCAAGTGGTTGTTGAGGTATGACCAAATAAAAATTCAGGCGAAATCCATAAAACACCCTGTATCTAGGTAATAAAGTATGATAGCCCATTATTAACCAGTGATTTTGAATCATCCAAGTGTTAACCTATGTACATTTTACTCTGAAACACCCTGTAAATAAATCTACAATTCAAATTCTGAAAAAATGTTAAAATCTGTCAATTTCAATCTACGGGAGGCTGAGTTTTTATCGTAGTTTCAAACTTGTTTTTTCACCCCTCTAGCGCCCAGAACCACCTCTTGAAAAACCTTAAATGGCAAGGAGTGTGAAGTAATACATCATTTTGAAGCTGCTTTCATTGTCTATGCAGCCCTGTTATTTTTTTATTTTGAATTATTTTCCTTTGGAAATTCTTCATTGGGAACACTGGAAGATGATGTAAATCTCCATGAAAACCAACTTTTTTTCAATAGGATGGAGCAACTCCATATAATGATGTACGAGTTCGCAACATTTTAGATGCTCCTTTTCTCCGACAATGCTGTAGATGCTCTATCGAATGGTCTGCTAGGTCACCCGATTTAAATCCTATGGATTTTTTTTATATGAGGCTACTTAAAGTTCAAAGTTTATGCTACACCACCTGAATCCCGAGAATCGTGATAGAATGCCGTTTAATTACACCAGAAATGTTGGGAAAAATTAGAAAAGCATTTGAGAACAGGCTGAACCATTGCATGGAAGTTGGAGGTGGACACTTTGAAAAGTACATTCATTAAAATTAAATTGTTCTGTCACAATAATCTAAGCAGTTTTCTTAAAAATGAGTCGTTCAAAATAAAAAAAAATTCCTGTCGACAGGGGAGGTAGATTTCTATTGTCTAAATTTAAGCATCCTTCCCCACTCCACGATATGGTCAGATCGAAAAAATTTTCAAACAAATAAATTTTATAATAATTAGGACATGAAAAAAGTCTAATGACCTGTTTCAATATTTTTAAAAATAGCGGAGATATGAATTTTTTGAAATTTCAACCCCCTCCAGTTCCATCCCCTTAGGTCCGATTAAAAAAAGTTTCAGACAAATAAATTTTATAATAATTAGAACATAAAAAAGTTTTATGAACTGTTTCAATATTTTTGAAAATAGCGGAGATATAAATTTTTTGAAATTTCAACCCTCTTCAGTTCCATCCCCGTGGGTCGGACGAAAACAAATATCAGACAAATTAATTTTATAATAATTAGAACACAAAAAAAGTCTTGTGACCTGTTTCTATATTTTTGAAAATGGCGGAGATATAATTTTTTTGAATTTTCAACCCCCTCCAGGTCCATCCCCGTGGGTCATATGAAAAAAGTTTCAGATAAATTAATTTCATAATAATCAGTGCATAAAAAACGTCTAATGGTCTTTTTTAATATTTTCAAAAATGGCGGAGATCTGAATTTTTTGAGATTTCAGCCCCCTGCAATTCTCACCCCCTTAGAGGTAGAATGCCCATTTGCAATACGCAACGAATTACTGCTCCAAAGAATTTTTGTACCAAATTTGGTGTCGATTGGACAGAAATTGCGACCTCTATCGTGCCGGAATTTTTTTTTACTGATTCTTATTCAGACGGTCACAAACGGCGTTGCGCCCCTATTCCCGGTTCTGGGTCCCGTCATTGAATCGATTACAATAGGTAGATTCCATATATGGAAATCTACCTAATAACAGAGTTGTATAGATAATGAAAGCAGCTTCAAAATGATGTATTACTTGAACCCCTTTTCATTTAAGGTTTTTCAAGGGGTGGTTATTGGCGCCAGAGGGATGAAAAAATGAATTTACTACGATAAAAAAAAATTCAGAACCCTGTTAGTAAAAGTTAACCTGTTTCGCCATTTTTTTCAAAATTTGAACAAAACTCGAAATATTTGTGGGTGCAAATTTTAGTTGGGACACCATGTACATACAATTTAAAATAATATGATAATACGAAATTTTGTTGTAAATAATTTTTATTTATCCCTTAGCAGATACTTTGAAGTTTTTTTTAATAACAATCTGTTATTTTAGTTACATTTTTAGAAGTCATTTTCATATTCCTAACAAAAAATAGGACTCACAAGAAATAATGAAATAAAGAATTATCGCGTCAGATGAATTATAAACAAAATTGATTTGGTCTTTTAATAAAAATAAATAAAAAAACAAACAATGGACACAAAAAATCATGTTACAATGCTTTATATTTAATTTTATTTATCTAATATCTAATTTAATATCATTTTTGTTTGTTTTTTATTTATTTCAGTATCCAATGATCCATAATATTTCCAATAACATTTGAACAAAATTTCATTCAATTCAAGAATTACTTCCGAAAGAGAGTCGATTTTTCTCCCCAGTCAATAACCTGTATGTATTGTTATTAAGCTTTTTTCGTTAACTTAAAAGAAATAAGGATATCTATTTCTCAGACAATTTTTTTTTTTTCAGTTTATAGGTCCCTGTTTATAACCACATAAAGAAAACTCATTTTTATGCCACTCCTTACTTCTTCAGACAGTGATTTACTCGCAATATAAAATCTACTATGGTTTGCCATCAATATTTACTCAAGGACTGGGATTTTATAGAAAATATGAACAGGGAACAACGAGTTTGTCTTTTGTATTTATCATTTTATTTAATTTACGAAGGTATATGAAAACAAAATGTAATTTTATATATTATAATGGTTTGCACAGTAGAAATATGGTGAAAACCAAATATGTATTTTACTAAAATATGAGTTATACTTTCTGGTTATTAATGTTTAATATAATAATAGTTTATTATAAATATTTCTTTATCCGCTATTCATTTAAGATTTTAATTAATTTATGCGAAATGATTTACTAATGAATAATTTTTTTATTAATTTTTAGTATTGGTAACCACATTTAATTGAAAACTATCAGGATTTCGTAAACCATTATACAGGGCGATTCATTGGGAAATACGCATACAGTAAGGGTAGCTGGGGTACACTGAGGTGATTCTAAATAAACTATATTTAATAGAACTCCCAAGTAAAATAATTTTAAAAATATAGTAGAGACAAAGGCATATATAAAATGCCATGATTTTGTCTTAAAAAAATACCACTAAGTCAATTTTAATTTCAAGGAATTATTATTAGTCAAAAAGAGTAATTTTGTCCTTTAGCAGCATTGGAAAACATCAGTGAACTTAGAGCGTTCTTTATTTAGACCTAAATAAGAAAATAAAACCTCCAAAACTGTCTATCTGGTATATGGACGTTCGCATAACTTACAATTAAACAAATTTGGACTTAAATATTTTCTTCATAGTTATTTTTGCTATAAAGGCTATCCCAAGTAATAATGAATGAACTTTATTACCCTATTTTGGACATCATAGTCGAAGTGACCAATTTTAATAAAGTTTTATTAATATGTGCCAACTTATTATCGTTTTAATGCTGTTTGATTAAGAGAGATATTTTTGGACCTAAATTGAATACGATCTACCCTGAAGATTGTACTTAAAAGTCACGATCCCTAATTATATTTCCCTTTTAGTCATAATGATTTAAATTAGGACAAATAAACTTCAAAATTATACTTTAAAGCTCGCACGACATGGAGCAATGCAACCTGCAACGCCACGCAAGACGCAATTTGTCTTGATCAAAGGCATGCGCAGTTAATGCCCAGCTGATCGACTTTTGCAAGAGCTTGCAATTGCAATCGGTTTGGTGCGATTTCTATTGCCTAAAAGTTGCAATTCTAGGGAGAAATCTAGTTACTTTTGGTTTACCAACTCAACAAATGTCACTTCGCTTGTCATTCAGGATTGTCATTTTTCTTTTAATTGTTTTTTTCATATTTTTGAGGTTAGAAAATTGCTATTGAACCGCCGTATCGGTCCTTTAAAATAATTTATGAAGCCGGAGGCGGTAGCGGTTCAATAGCAACCGCTTTTTTGGAGGGGGGTGGCAGCCATGTTGCAATGGCAAGAGACTTGCATAATGTCAAACAACATGCAATATTCAACGTCGGCAATACTTTGACCTTGCAAGAACTTGCTGAAATTTCTTGCAGGTTGAAGCGAGCTTAAGGAAAATGTGATCGACAAGTAAATGACACAAAGAAAAATTAAAGGACTGCCAACAACAAAACACTAAATGTACATTATGTCGTGTTGGTAGATATATTAATTATTTTTACAAACTAAATAACTAGGTACATTTCTAACCGAAAAAGGCTTATAGATATGTCACCGAAAAAACAAACATTTAAGCTATATAGTACTGTACCTTATCAGTTATCATAGAAAAATTAAATTAAACGTGAAAGGGACAATAGTAAATGTGTCAGAGGAGCCTATATACATTCCAAATTAAAGTACAAATGAAATAAAATTCACGAAAATACTTTTTAATGATTATCTTGATATAACTCTTCATGACGATGATCAAGAGATGTCCTTAAATGAGGTTCTAGATAATAAGCTATATCTATTGAGAGAGTTAAGTAAGTGGGCACTAAAACACAATTTGACTTTAAATGCAGTTAGTGATTTGTTCAAATTACTAAGAAATTTCGAAATTTTTGGGGCTACCAAAAAGTACAAGTATATTATTAAAACTTCTTCTAAATTAGATATTAGTACAATGGACAATGGAAAGTTTTGGTATTGTAGAATAAAATCTAACCTAGTGAGAGTTCATTCTAATAGCAAACTACCTGCAATAATATCATTCATTTTTAATGTGGATGGGATTTCTCCATTCATTAGTCCACACTTGTAATTTTGCCCCATATTATATAGAATATCTGAAATGCCCCATATTCAACCACTGGTAGTTGCTATCTATTTCGATAGCAAACCAGTATTAAAACTGTATTTTTCTTAATTAATCGAGGAATTAAATCTACTCTTAATAGATGGATTGCAGATCGACTTATAATACACCGAAGTGAAAATTCTTGATGACTGTCACAATTTTAAAGTAACTGCAGTCAGTCATTTTATTAGTTATAATAAAAATACAAAATATTCGGAAAATTGCGGCGGGATGACAAAAATGAGGTTAGGTACGAAATGATAATTAACCAACGCTAACAAATGTCACGAGACAAACTAGGCAGATTTTGGTCAGTGTGTCTTAATTTATCTTATCGGTCCGATTTACTTAATTAAGCAAATTAAATTGCGATTTGAATTTTAGGAAAATCTGATTATGAGGTAATAAAAACAGAGAAATTCTACTTTTAAGACCATATTTTGTGAGACGAATGTACGAGTTAGCCGCCATTATGAAAAAATGGCTGTTCCGTGATCTTCGTAGAAAAATAAATTAACTATCAATTTTGTGAGGAAATGCTCGCATTGGTATAGTTGGGTGGGGGTGAAGGGGGTTAAGGTAGAGCGACAAATTTTGTCAAAAATTTCGTTTCCTTTAAATCAAAAGTCGGCGTGTCTCACTATTTTTCTCAAAAATTATTGTGCGAGAGTAAAGTGAGGGTAGGAAAAAACCCCTGTATTTCTGTTCAGGGGGTAGTAAAAAAATTAAACTTAGTGATTTGAATTCTGCATTGAATTACCTTTTCCCTGATGTGCCACTCATGATATGTTCCCTATTAAAATTTTAAAGTTGAGGGACGAGGGGTGAAGGGGGTTGACGTTAGAGTGATGTTTGTTATCAAAAATTTTGTCCCCCTCAAATCAAAAATCGACATGTCTCGCCATTTTTGCCAAAAATTTTTGGGTAAGCCTAAATCGAGGGTGGAAACTTTTTAAAAAAACACCCTGTATTTAGCAGGAAAGTAAAAATTAAATTACCTTTTAATTAACAACTGTAATATTCTAAACAAATTTTTTAAAACTGTCAGTTTTCTAGAAAAATAACTACATCCCCTATTATTATCCCAATAATCCTGCTTAATTAAAATATATGTTAATTAATATTTTCTAAGTAGTTGCACGTAATACCTGTCAAGTTTGTTGTGAATTTATTTTCATTCCATTTTAACATATATATGATTCTAATGGATAAAAATAATTTATTAAACGAATTTTTCAGTACTTATGGTGATTAAAATTCAAATTATTTTTGCACTACATAGTTACTTTTAAGTTCAATGCACATTTACATTTTTGTCTTGATAAATGCATTGATTAATTTGATTAATAGTTTTAATATGTTTCATATAGGGTGGAAAAAATTTATTTGAACACTATTGAAAAAATAGTTGAGGATGGGCCTTTATCGACGAGATTTTTTTTATAAAATTATATATGCTGTGTTAATCTTGAATAAAAAAGCCAAGTTTTTTTCTAAAAATCACTCACTGATTTTCATATTTTAAGAAGTTGTTATATTTTAACCACCTTATATGAATTAATTTTATTTATTATTATTTAAGTATAAAAATAGCTGTTTACGTTTATTTTTCTGTATTTTCTTTATTTTTCCCTATTTTTCACCATTATTTCTTTTTTTTATATTTTTCCTTATTTTTTCCCTATTTTTCTCTAATTTTCCCATTTCAATATCTTTTTTATCGTTTTCCCTATTTGTCCGTTTTTGTCCGCATTATTATCTGTTTTTTTCTATTTTTACTATTTTTTACTATTTTCCCCTACTTTTTAATATATTCGAATGTTTTCCAATTTTTCTCTATTTATATCTAATTTTTCTATTTTACCTATCGTTTTGTATTTTTTTCCTATTTTTCCCAATTCTTTCCCATTTTCGAATTTTCCTTATTTTTCGTAAATGTTCTTTATTTTCCCCTATCTTCCCCTATTTTCTCTTTTTGTCGCAACTTGTCCCCATATTTTCCGTTTTCCTATTTTTTTCTATATTTTTCCTGCTTTCCATTGTTTTGTCCCATTTTTCTTATTTTTATTTATTTTTTTTCTCTTTGTCCCTATTTTTACTTATTTTTCTCTATTTTCCCCATTTGAATATTTTCCCCATTTTTTCCTATGTTTCCTCAATTTTCTCCATTTTTCATTATTTTTCCTATTTATTCCTGTTTTCCATTATTTTTTACGATTTTCCCCATTTATCCCTATTATTTCTAATTTTTTTTCCATTTATTTTCTATTGTTCTCCTTTTCACCATTTCGTTTTGTTCCATTTTTTCCAAATTTTTTCCCATTTATCCCCATATTTTTCTATTTTCCCGTATTTTCCCTTATTTTTTGTATCTTTTCCCTTTTTTTTATATTATTCCTCATTTTCTCTAATTTTCATATTTTTCCTGTTACCTTCTATTTTTCCAGCTGTTCCTATTTACCACTTTGTTTTTCTTATTTTCCCTTATTTTTCGCTGATTTTTTATATCGTTTCCTGTTTCCCAATTTTTTATATTTTTCCCCATTTTCTCTATTTTTCATATTTTTCCTATTATCTCCTATTTTTCCAGCCGTTTATTATTTTCTCTATTTTTCCTGTTTTCCATTATTTTATCCAATTTTTATTTCTATTTGTCCCTAATTGCACTTATTTTCCCCTATTTTCTTATTTCTTCATATTTTTTCTGTTTTTCAATATTTTTTTCAGTTTTCCCCGTATTATTTCCTATTTTCTCTGTTTTCTTTATTTCCCCTATATTTCACCATTTTCACTATTTTTCAATTTGTTTCTCTATTAATTCTCTAATTTCCCTATTTTTCCTGATGTTCATTTTTAACTTATTAAAACATTCCCTTATAATTTTTGAAGTGAGTCAGAAATTAATATTTTTTTATTTCTTTAAATATCGGTTGGGGTTAAATATGTGGGGTGGGGGTTTTATATTTTTTTAAGAACACTGTTATGCAATACAAACTAGAATAAAATATTTGAAAATATTATTCCCCTATTCAAAAATAAATATTCTATTATTGGCAATATATGAATTTAAGCCTCCCCTAGCAGAAAAACTGTTCATATTTGGGGGTTGAGGCAATGTTAACATATGTCATATCAAAAATTAAAACAAATCCAGCACCGAGACCCAATTTCCATAAGGATTTTGCGGGGTCCTTTTGTGTAAATAATACTGGGATTATAAAATTGTTGGTTATTTTATTTTTTGTATAGGTTTGGTAATAATAATTTTTTTTTAATTTTTACTTTGAACGCTCGGCCCGCTAAAAAAAAGGTATATTCCGAACTAGATTTTTTATTCTGAATAAATGTGGGTGCAAAAAGACACGTTGTAAAAATTATACATTATATTAATAATAAATATCTATAGAAAAAAAATATTTTAATTCATTGATAATTGACATATTTAATAAATATTTGGTGAAAATATAATTTTGAGTTGATTGATTCTTTATTATTAATCAATTATTATTTAAAAAAAGTAAAACAAAATGTTTCACATTACAATTTCATATTTTCAACAAATTTTTTGTTATCATTTTTTGTCGTTGTTTACATATAAATATAACATGAAATTTTAGAATTATTAAAAATGTTTCTAATAGTTTTTAAACTTTAATTTATAATTAAAATTGACTTACCACTTATCACAAAAACGACCATATACTAACCAGAAAAAATCTCTCACAAAAACTTCACAGTAAAAAATCAGTCCAGGTTGATAAGAGGTGAACGGACGTATACGACACGACACCGAGAAAATACGCGAAAAAGCGCCGTACCCTCTTCTAGACAAGAGAAGAATGCGAAGCGCCGCGACGGTTGGAAACGCTCGTAGCTTGCATAAAGTTGGGTGACATGCGCTTAAATGTGCAAAAGAGATTACGGGGGAGGAGATGATGTGGTTATTAAAAATTTCATACTTTTATGCTAAGGATCATTACACTTTTCGAAAAGATGTGACTTTCTGTAGAGGATTAGGGACGGTGTGGCCTGGTTTTTAATGAAACTCTGTTAATAAAAATGTTATTTTTTAAATTTAAATTGTTTAAAAGTTTTAATTCTATTTTCAAAATTGTATTTAACAATATATTGTATATTTATAATAATAATAATGTTTATTCATTTCAGTCTACACGAATACATGAACAAAATCTACATGAACAAACATAAAACATGACCACGGAAGTATGATAATACTTGTATGTGGTTACAAAATTGTTATATATAATTTAAACTATAATAAAATTTATATATATATTTTTTTTTTTTGAGGGTTCATCCTTATACGTATTATTTAACTTAGGTAATAAGAAATTTAAAGTAGAAAACATTTTTATCCATCTATAATTTCGTGTATGTCAGTTTGTTTATTTTGTTTTAAAAATATTATTAGTTGCTTTTTGAACCGTTTTAAGGTAGTTTCATCTTTTATTTTTTGTGGCAAGTAATTAAATAGTTTTGTAGCTAGGTAGGAGTAGCTTCTTTGTCCAATCGTTTTAGAAGCCAGTGGTATGATATGTTCTTGTCGCATATGGATAGCTTAAGGTGGCAAGTTCATTTTTATTTTTATATTGTTGGCATCCCAATTCAATACTATATAATTGCCTAATATCTAATATTTCTGTTTCAGAATAGAGCAGATGGCTGGAGTATTTTGCAGGTTTGTTAAGCATTAGTCTTAAAAAAAATCGTTTTTGGGAGACTTCTACTGCATGTAGATAAGTTCTTGATACCTCTCTCCAACCAATAATGCCGTAATTTAGGTGTGACTCGACCAAACTATGATATAAAATTCGTTGTTGTTTGTAGCTTAAAAATTTTCTAATTTGTTTAAATCTAAATAGAATGCTGCGGAGTTTTTTTGTTAGATACTCCATATGAGGATTCCACCTAAGATGATTGTCTATGTATATTCCTAAATATTTGATTTTTTTGGCAGGTTTTATGGAGAAATTTTTTTGGATATTTAGTTTGTAATCTGGTAAAGATGATTCAAGGCTGCTAAATGGTAAGTATACAGTTTTATCGAAGTTAATTGAAAGTAGTCTGCTGTCGAACCAGTTTTTTAGTTTACTAAGATCATTTTCAATGTTTAATTTAAGGGAATACCAGTCGTCATTTTTGTAATATATAATGGTGTCATCCGCGAAACTAATAATTTTACCTATTGTTTCTTGTAAGAATAGATTGTTTAAGTAGATGACTAATAATGTAGGCCCTAGTACTGTTCCTTGTGGTACACCGCACGTAATTTTTATGTCTGTGCTAACTTGGTTTTTAATTTTCACTTTTTGATTTCTGTTTTTTAGATAACTTTCAACTAACTTGTGCGCTGTCCCTCTCACACCCAGATCTTCTAGTGTATCTAAAAGTATGGAATGATCGACAGTATCGAATGCCTTTTTTAGGTCTAAAAAGACAGCTATAGACGGAGTACTCGAGTCCAAGGACTCATAAATGTTCCTAGTTAAGGAATGAATAGCATCGTTAGTAGATTTATTGTCTCTGAACCCATACTGAGATTTTGACAACAGATTATGTTTGGATAGAAAAGCATTTAATCTTGATTTTATGATTTTTTCAAAAACTTTGCTAAGATAGAAATAGGCCTATATTGCGAAATATTTTCGGTATTTCCACTTTTAAATATTGGAGTTACAATTGAGTTTTTTAAAATTGAAGGAAAGTATCCTGCTTCAAATGATTTATTAATGATTTCCGTCAAAGGTTTGCTGATAAATTCTGAAATTATCTTTAAAGTTTCGGCTTTAATTCCATCATGCCCAGGGGATTTATTATTTTTTATAGTATTTTCTACTTCAGTCACACTGGTAGGTGTAAGAAAAATTGAATGATTATTTATATTATTTTTGCTTTTGTAGTTAGGATTTGCTTTTATATTTTTTGCTAGATTTTTTCATACATTGGCAAAGAATTTATTAAATATATCTGCAGTGATTCTTGGGTCTGTAATGATTTCACCTATTTCATTTTTATGTTAATTATTTGTTTGTTTGTTGTTTTAATGTTTACAATTTCAAAGTTTCCAAAGTTTTTTACTGGATTTTTTTTTTCATTTTCAACTAATTTTTTATTGTAGTCTTTTTTCGCGATTTGAAATAAATAATGATGTAAGTACCTACAATTTTATTTTAATAATTCTTGAAAAATTAAAAATTGGAAACCTTTTAAATTGACTTGAAAGCAGAGCTGGGGCTTTAGTAAAAAAAAAGTAATTCTTTACTTTACCGTTACTTTTGCGTAACGATTTATGCGTTACTTTCCAAAAGTAACGCGATCTGAAAAAGTAACGCGTTCTGAAAAAGTAACGCGTTACTAAAAAAAGTAACGCATTACTTTTTTATACTTTCTTCTTGTTCCATGTCTTTTCGTTCTTTTATTATTCAGTTCACCATTTATCACCGTTATTATTGCGAATATAAAAAACATTTTCGAATGAAAGTTGTATGGTTAAGATTGATTTTTAAAATACTATCCAAAATACAGTGTCGCGTAAAATCGAAGGGGTACCTACAGAAAAATAATAAAAATATATTATTTCACATTAAACGGGACTAACAGCAGCTACAAATAAATCGGTCAAGTGCGTGTCGGACTTCGCACATTTAGGGTTCCGTACCAAATGTAGAATATAAGCCAAAAATACTTGGTAAAAAGATTTAAAGAACTGAAAAGAGAAATAACCTGGTGCAGGTGCGTTCGACGAAGAAAACAAAATTATGAGACGAAAAATGCATTTCTTAACAAAATTAATAATAGCATAGATAAAAATAATAAAATATCAAATATCACAATCCGCATATATACTTAGATATATTAACCAATTTTGAAATGCTACGAACAAATTTGTTAATATCAGCGTAACCGACAAAGATAGTAAAAAAATTATAAGATGAAAAATGCATTTTTTAATACAACTAATACGATTGCACACATAAAAATAATAAAATATCGAGTATTACAATTTACATAGATACGAAGGTGCGGAACCCTAAAAATGAGGGAATGGTAATCAAAAAATCATATTTATTAATATATTGGTATTTGTTGGTAAAATATATGTAACAATGAACATTATCACCAAATTTCAAGTTTATAGGCCAATGGAAAGTTAAAAAATTCTTCGGAACAAAATTTTGTAAAAAATGCTGACTTTGGCGGCTTCTCATGCCTACGTTTTGCAATATTTTTTAAAACAAAAACTATGTCTTTTATCTACTCAATGAGCTCTATTCAACGATACCTCACTCGATGGGGTAGGCCAAGTTTTTTTTCAGCGCCCCCCTTTAGTTGTATGGGAGCCCCCCTTGAAAATTTTTAAAAATATTTTTTACAATTTATTTGGCTTTGAGTCAACAAGACGCATAAACTGTGAAAATTTGAAGTCTCTAGCTCCAACGGTTTAGCTGATAGACCGGTGTGACAGACAGACGGACGGACGGACAAGCGAGTGAGAGCAATAGGGTTCCCTTTCGACCCTTGGGGTACGGAACCCCAAAAAGAAAAAACCTAATTTTAAAGTAACGCGTTACCTTATTAGTAAGAGATCTCCATCAGGTTAAACCATTGACAAATAGATGGCGCGTAAAGCTGTAAATTTCTGATTTATTCCAGATTTTTACTACTTCAATTCTAATTTTTGTAGGCACTTTTGGAGCGAAGTTCGTTAACGCTGCTTGCGGTAGGAGTTAACTGGCAGAAATCGTCACGTAAGGAAAAAGCGTTATGCCCCCTCCAGGTGATCTTCCCCCTCTTTCTCTTAGTCTCTGTATCTTTCTACTATATGATTTTTTCTGATTTAGATTTTTTTATATATATTTTTATAGAGAGTGAGAGAGAGATTTATTTTTTCTTGGTTTTTTCTCATTTTTCTGATTTTTCGTTTTTTCTGATTTTTGCCGGTTTTCAGGGTTCCGTACCCCAAAGGGTCGAAACGGAACCCTATTGCTCTCACTCGCGTGTCCGTCCGTCCGTCTGTCACACCGGTCTAGCAGCTAAACCGGTGAAACTAGAGTCTTCAAATTTTCACAGTATATGCGTCTTGTTAACCCAAAGCCACATAAATTATAAAAAATATTTTTAAATGTTTTCAAGGGTGGCTCCCATACAGTTAAAGGGGGGTGCTGAAAAAAAAATTTGGCCAACCCCATCAAGTGAGGTATCGTTGAATAGAGTTCATTAAGTAGATAAAAATCATATGTTTTGTTTTAATAATATTGTAAAATGTAGGCATGACGCCAAAGTTTCAATTCTTTCGCATTTTTTCATTTTTATTAATTTTTTTTGATGTTGACAATTGTTTTCTGTTTTTTGGTGGTTTTTGTTGTTTTTTTTGAGATTTTTTTCAAATTTTTTCCAAATTTTTTCCATTTTTTGCAATTTTTGTTGATTTTTTGCGATTATTTGCATTTTGTTTTTCGTTTTTTTTTTGAGATTCTTGTCGATTATTTGCTATTTTTTGTTCATTTTTACGACTTTTTAGCAAATTTTTGCAATTATTTAAATACATTCGAATTTTTCCATTAAAAAAAAAATTGTGGTTATATTTGTTCTCGGTCTTCTTAGTTGTTCTTTGTTTTTTTTACATTTTTTCCGTATTTTACAATTTTATTTTTTATTTTTGCCCAACATTTTACATTTTTATTTCAAATTTTTCCAATGTCTTCAGTTTTTTTCCAATTCTTTTATTTTCGAATTTTTTTCTCATTTTTCTTTCTTTTTTTTTATTTTTTCGATTCTTCCCTTATTTTTCTGTTGTTTTTTGAACTTTTTAGATCCGTTCAGGTTTTTTTAACTTTTTCTTATTTTTTTCTTATTCTGCTGTTTTTTTGGATTTTTTTCTTATTCTGCTGATTTTTTGGATTTTTTTCGATTTCCTTCGTTTTATTTCAATTTCTTACGATTTCCTAACCTAACCTAACCTAACAGCCATTCTTGGAACGAATTTTATTAAAAAAATTTTCTAAGCAATCCTGGTTTATTCTGCTTGGAAAAAAATACTCAAAGTTATTTACTTGCAATAAATCCCATTATTTATTTTAGAGTTATACCCAGCTCTGCTTGAAAGAATATTTTTTATATTAAAAGGACTCCGCATTATTTAAATGACAAATGGCTTTAGGTCAAATTTGCTAAATTTTGAATATGTTGAAGATCTCGATGTCTTAAGTAAAAGCTTCCATGGCACCAACAAAAAATAATAAGTTTCTGAGATACAGGGTGTTAAAGAATCGTTTTTTCGTAATTTTAAGATTTTTAAAAATTGCAATGTAGATTTTCTCCAATAATGCATTACGCTTCCCCCTTTATCCTTCCTGTATCTATTTTATTCTAATGAGCTATATTGTCGACCTGATGATGGAGGAAGCTGAAACTATTCAACAACCCTTTATGGATTTTTAATTTTTAACTAATATACTGTTGTGGTATTGTGGTGTGTTTTATTAATTCATATACATATTTATTTTAAATACGCAATGCTACAACATTATTTTTAAATTTAATTTAAACTGGCCTAAGTTGTGTTATCTGCAAAACGCTTGAAGTAAAATTGGCGGCAATGTTTTCGCACGCGAGACATAATCCATGCAAATTGTCTTGAGGCAAAGACCCAGTTAAAATGATCTTAGGAGAACAACCCTTAACTTATTACTGTGCTTTAATAGCAATTATGGAAGAATACAACTTAAGGATTTAAACAGGCCAGATAAACGTGTTCTGGAGATTAAAATGTATTACAATTAGTAAATGCTCTCGACGCTACAAAAGTGGAAAATACTGTAATACCGACACTTCATATACTGGGTGGTCCATATCACGCTTTAGTGTTCTAAATAAATATAAAATAAAAGTATTTTGGTGCCGACCTTCACCGTTCTCTAAAATTAATATTAGTTAGCTAGCGTGATAAAAGGTGGACCAAAAAAGTATTTAGTACCTACTGTTATGACCTATCGCTACCCTAAAGATCTCAGAATTGGGCCTTTGCTGGTCTTGAGTCATCAAACGGTATTTTTGCGTCACCTTCCGTTTATAATGTGAAGGTTATTTGCACGGGCAGCTTCAGTAGAGAAAAAGATATTCCAGGGGTCGTTATGGTATCGACCAATTTTGTGTTGGCCGGTAGGGTAGCCTTTACTTGCCCCTTGGGCTAAGTTCTGGAGTAGCTGTTGCTACGATGTTATAACTGACAAACAAATAAAATCACCAAGTAAATAAGAAACCATTTATTTATTTACCAAATCTGGAAGAAGAAAGGTGTGTAACGTAACGCGGTTCTTACTATTGACGTCGGCGGTCGGTACTTTATATTATCGGTTCGTTGGGTTGGGACGGCTGAACTTGACAAGCGTCTAGCGACAGAGGTAATTTTTTTCCTCGGTTATTTCCGACATTATTCGGACTTTTCGATGACTTAGAAATATGGCGCGCAATATTTAGAGTTTCAATTTCAAGTTGTAAATTAATTTTATTTGTAATATTAATTATAGTTGGGAGAATAAATATTCTGGCTAGTTCCCAAATTTATTAATCTTATTCACATATCTATTGATGCTATGTCAAATTTAATCTTCTATTTGGTTAACAAATTTTTCACAATTTTGTATTACGTTGTAAACCATCAATTGAAAATTCGCAAGCTAGCATTGTCAAGACGAACTTTTAATATACAGGGTGATTCATTGAGAAATGCGCATACTGTAAGGGTAGATGAGGCACACCGAGGTGATCCAAAATAGCCTATATTTAATGGACCTGTCTTTCTTTATAACCTAGATACAGAGTTATTTAATAATTTTGTCCCTTTTTGTAATTAATCATAACTTGAGAACCACCCTATATATTTTTCTAATATTTGGTACGTACGTTTTTTGTCCAATGTGGTGTCGATTACCATAATAATTCAAATTCTTATTCCAAGCCTGACCTTAAAAAAATTAATAAGTAGGTTTCGACTCCAAACAACACCCTGTATATCAACATTTTAAAATTGTATTAACATATTTGGAAAGGGCAGAAAAAGTTAACTAACACAGAATGTATTTGGTGTTTCCGCATCCAATTTTGTTACTTATTAACTTGAGTCAAATCTTGATCTTTCGATAAAAAGGTGACACAAATTAAAAAAAATAAATGTTCATTTTCTCTTAATTTCTGAATCTTAATCTTAATGTAAAACTTTAGGACAGGTCCGTATTTGGTACAAAATATTATTATCAATTACTAACTTTCAAACGCCCTGTATAGTTATGCTTTTCTTGGAATAGACATTTTCTTATTTTATTATTTTTTTAAATACAGCGTAATGAACAAATGTTATTATCAGAGTTTCCTTTTCTTGATTTTCTTAACTTTTTCAATGTTTTTTTTAACTTTTTGCCTTTTTTGCTTTTTTACCATTTTTTTGCTTTTTTATATTTTTTATGGCGTTTTTTGCTTTATTCGCTTTACTTTGTCGTATTTGGCTTTTTTTGGACTATCTATTGGTTTTTTTACCCTTATTTCATTTTTTTGACTTTTTTCCTTTTTTTTGCTCTATTTTACACTTTTCCTTTTTTTGTTATTTATGTCGTTTTTATGCTTCTATTTTGCGTTTTTGCTACTTTTTATCCTTTTTTTGTTTTTGTTGAACTTTTTTTTGCCTTTTTCCTTTTTTTGTTTTAATTTACATTTTTCCTTTTTTGCTACTTCTGCCTTTTTTTGCAAATTTTCACTCTTTTTTAACTAGTTTTAATTTTTGCTCAATTTAACAGTTCTTTTATCATTTTTAACATTTTTTTATTCCTTTTTTTGAGTTGTTTTTTTCCTCTTTAATGCCTTTTTTTAACATTTTTTGCCCTTTTTTTTTACTTTTTATTGTTTTTCTTACCTTTTCTTGCCTTATTCCTCTTTTTTTTGCTTTATTTGACCTTTTTTCCTATTTCTGCCAATTTTTGCATATTTTCACTCTTTTTTTATTAATTTTAATTTTTGTTCTTTAACAATTTTTTAAGTTTGAAAGTTAGTCATTGATAATATTTTGTCCCAAATACGGACCTTTCCTAAAGTTTTACATTAAGGTTAAGATTCAGAAATTAATAGAATATGAAATAGTTGATGATTTTATTGATTAAAGCTGGAAAATTATCATTTAGGAACGAACATTTATTTTTTTTTAAATTTGTGCCACCTTTTTATCGAAAGATCAAGATTTGTCTGAAGTTAATAAGTAACAAAATTGAATGCGGAAACCCCAAACACATTCAGTGTTACTTAACTTTTTCTGCTCTTTCTATAATATGTTAATACAATTTTAAAATATTGATATACAGGGTGTTGTTTCGAGTTGAAACCTACTTATTAATTTTTTTAAGGCCGGACCTGGAATAAGATTAATAATTATTATTTTAATTCACACCGCATGGGACAAAAAACGTACGTACCAAATATTAGAAAAATATGTAAGGTTGTTCTTAAGTTATGATTAATTAAATAATGGGACAAAATTATTAAATCACTCTGTATCTATGTTATAAAGAAAGACAGGTCCATTAAATATAGGTTATTTTGAATCACCTCGGTGTGCCTCATCTACCCTTACAGTATGCGCATTTCCCAATGAATCACCCTGTATAAACGTTAATAATATTTAAGCTTATTTTATAATTAATATTGCATAAACTTTATATAAAATGACCTCTATAACTTTCGTTTGTCTTAATAAGCACAAACTTTTATTTTTTATTTATTTTTATATGCTGAATCCAAATCTGAAAACAGAATTTTAAAATTCCATGGAAAACAGACAGTCGGACAGACTTAGAGAATTCAGTAATGAAATCTGAATACGGTAATATACTCTGTGGCTTACAGTCAACCAAGCTCGGCTTTGCTCCCTTTAGCTCGACCTATCTCTAAATATTGCTGAAGTGAACTGACAAGTACTGCCTCTACAACTCGGACTACCACTGGAACTCCAATTGGGACTACCACATCAACCAACTACATCTTTTTTTTGGTATTACAACTATTGTCCTGAGTTGTAAATCTTTTAAAGACACCTCACGCTTGGTTCTATGCGTGAGGTAGTGTTGGACTCTCCTCTGATCACTCTGCGAGCAGAGTCAGGGGCATACCAACTAAACCCTCCTCGGTAATCTGTCCTTTTTGTCTGGTGTTTCCTTGTACCTTGCTGTAGGAGAGTTTCTCCTTTTCAGGGATATAATGGGTGTTTTTGATCTGAAATTGAAAATTAATTGACTTAAGATATTTAAGGTAGGGTAAATATTGTGTATACTTACGAGCCTCCTTGGTGGAGCGTCCTCCAATAGACCTAGGAGCTCGTTCGGTAGATCTATGTCTTCTTTTGCTTTACTAAGGATCCTGAGGTTGGGTTGTGTGAATTTTTGCTTTGGTTTCCTGGGGATTGTTCTTCTGTTCCTGTCAACTGTACTTTTGATTCTTAGAGTTTCTTTGGCGTGTGTGTTGGTGCTGTCCAGTCTTCTCCCGATGTATCCTCTTTGTAGCTTCTTAAATCTGGAAATGATAGTGGGTGTAGGTGTGCAGCAATGTCCTAGGGTTACACCTGCCAAATCGTCCACCAAGTGCGCCAAGGAGAGGTCCGCCTTTTTGAACTTCGGTCCCCCAATTGATAGTACGCGTGAAGCATACTCCCAAGTAGGTAACCTCATCCGAAGGGACGAGTATCTCTCCCCAGAGCCTAAAATTAATTTTATTGAGGTTTTGATTGGATTTTCGTGAGTAAATGGGATGTTTAAATGTAATGAGTTGGGTCTTTTGGGGATTCAGGGTAACCCTCCAGTTGCTACATCATTGGGCGAGTCGATTGGGGAGTTGTTGGGTTTTGATATTAAGAGCTTTGGTAGAAGGAGCCGTGGCTGAGACTTTTGTGTCGTCAGCGTAGAGTTGGACATCTTGGCTAGAAGAGGGAGGGATAGGGGTGTCGTGGGTATAGATGACATATAGGACAGAAGCTAGGACGGAGCCTTGAGGGACTCCAGCTGAAGGCGTAAAAGGATCAGAGAGGGCTAACTACATCGACTCCGGCTGCTGTATACCATAAGGTCGGCTGGTTATGACAAACAAGTACGCGAGTGACTCCATCTTTCAGCAGGGGTTACAACTGTTACTACTGACCTTATATTCTCAGCTTCTTCCATGATTTTAAGTTAATTCTAATCCATTACGGAAATACAAGTAACTTCGTTACAACTCTAACATCGGGAACTGCGCTTTCTTGCATGCGGATTATGACTTATCTGCTTATTGATAGCTCCTCTAATGAGGTACTTATTATTCGACGCCGCTAATAGCTCTAATTAATATAACCAAACAAAATGACGTGTAACAAGGAAATTATAAAAAACAAAGTTTATATAAAATGAGGTATTTAAAAATTATAAAGAAAACAAAGTTCTAACAAAATAAACAAAACTAAAAACTTAATATAAAATGAAACAATAGTAAAATCCAAAATTTACTATATCAAACTAACTAAAATGCTTGTAAAGTTAATTAACAAAATGTTACTTTATATTAATAAAATAAACGCTATTCTACTGTAAAATAGAAATAAAATCTAATTTTTCGAGGCAATTATAACGCCTTGCATAATGAATTCGTTCCTAACATTTTCTCCAGTAGGGAATTGAATTATTAAAATGAACGATAAAGTTGTTCCAGAGCCAAATTGCCACTCTGGAGGATATCGGGTGCAACGATATGCTTTAAAATCAGGTTCAGCGTAATAAGCGAAGTTAAGCATAATTTGGAGGAAACCTTAATAAAGTAAAAGTCGTGCCAGTAGAAATATGTTAACAAAAATCCTCTTAAAATTCTATGATGTTATACATTGTGAATATATTTAGTTTCTACTTTAATTTAAGACCAAAACTGTATTAATTATATTATATTAAAAATATTTATTATTTTCCACACATTACTTTAGTGTACTAAAGTTTATTGTTTACGGTCTCTAAAAAGTATTTTATTTTTGAGAAAAAATATACTCAAATGCGTGTTCTCCGATTTTTTGTTCTTCAAATTGAATTTGGTCTGTCAATTTAGGTTATAGATTTTTATATCTTTGGGAGCAGTTTTTTTAGGAATTACCAAAGAATTTTTTTTTGAGCCACCATTGCAGTTTTTTTGTGCTACCACTGAATTAGAAATTTTTTTTTTATTTGGATCACCACACAATGAGAATATTTTTTGGGAGTACCATTGAGCCTACCGACCTTTCAAAAAGAAATTTTACTTTCTTGGGCTAACACAGGTGATTTAATTTGGATTCGGAAAAATTACCCTACAGATATAGAATTTTTCCTATAAATATTATCTAAGCTCTATTGTTAAATTTAAATTCAAAAATTTATTAATTTTTTTTTTATAATTCTTGTATTTTTTTTTGCTCAGGGGGGAAAGGTTTATAATTTTTATACTAGTATATTCATTTAGTTCAAAAAAATTCTTTTAAACTTTTAGGTACGTTACAAATTTACAAATTTTATTATGAACCGGCAACAGCGCTTTCAGAATACCTCTAAGGTGTCTTATTAACTTTTACTTTCTCAGACCCATCAAAGGGAAAGTATAGTGAACAAGCAAAAAAAAAATTTGAGAAATCGATGAAAATATCCATTTTGAAATTTAGCAATGTTGTTCGTAAATTTCAAAAAGTAAATTTTCAAAAATTCTAAAATATATAGAAAATTTCAAAAAACAAAATTATTCGATTAATCAATTATTATTATCTAAATACATAATTATTCGATTAATTGAAAATACTTCAAAAATGTCAAAAGTTTCAAAAAACATTAAAAAATTATTCGAAAATTTCAGAAATACTTATATCAAAAAATGATTTAAAATTTCACAATTTTTTACGAAAATTTCAAAAAACAAATATTCAAAAATATATGGAAAATTTCAAAAAACAAAATTATTGGATGAAATGAAAATATTTCTAAAATGTCTAAAGTTTCAAATATTAAACTAAAAAAATTATTCAAAAATTAAAAAAAATACGAAAATTGTAAAATTCTTAAAAATTTGTAAAACATGTAAAAATTTGCAAGGAAATAATAAAATATACAAAATTTATATACGACAGCTGCAGTTAAAGGGTTAATGAGATAATTATCCTTATGTTTTTGATTTTTTTCTAGCACTATATTTTTGTCATATTTTGTTTTAACGACATTGTATTTTTTTTAGTATCCTAATTAATATTGCATATTTAATAATAAAAATAGTTTATGAAACTTCATATTTACTTTATATATGTTTCAAAGCAAGATAACAAAGATAAATTTAGACTTCACACTCATTACATCGAACATAACCGTAAAAGAGCTTGTAACGATTAATGCGAACAAAAATTCGTAGCCAAAGGCTATTACGTCTCTAACAGATATCATTTTCCACATCGAAAAAATGTCGGTACAAACTTTTATCGTTTAACAGCTCCATTGGAAAAATGGAGGTCGTCCAACAACGTGCTCAATCTTTACTCGTAAGTGGAATCATTATTCTTTAAAGCCTTTCTTTTAAACTTTGGAATAGATTTTCCTTTGTGGTTTTCGTGTTTAAAATAAACGTATTGAATAGAGATGTATTCATTTATAAATAAATGTCTGGCGCCCATTAAAATTATCGATATATTGTAACTAGTAACTTTAATAATAAAAATTTCACTCAGCTTGCAATCAGTGCATGAACTCACGCCAACCAAAAATAAGAGTCTGTATCTCTATTTACTATTTTTTTTGCAAAATACAGTAGGAACCAGTAAAATATTTTATTAATCTAAAAAAAAACCTAGTTACACTTTTATTTTTGAAGGTTCAATGTATTTGTTTATGGTTTTATTAATTAGTAGTTTCCTAAATTTTGAAATTTTATTTTTGTTTTAGTGACTTATTAGAAAAATTTTTCTCTCCTTTCACAATTTGTCTACCAATTTTTAGGTTTATTTTACTGAGTCAGTTCCAACTGATTTTGTTTTGAAAGACCGAAATTTTCAGTGTTCATAGATTTCTTGAGAAACATGCACGACACACCTGACTTTTCAAGTTATTAAAAAACAAAAATTTTTAATAATTTCAATTTCTTGATTTTTAGTTTCCGCATTTTTCTCATATTTAAAAAAATCGTGCGGTGCTTATTTTTGGCTACATGCTATATTGTGTAATTTTTCTTTTTTATTATCATTACATTAGCTGAAAGTATTGAAAATATATTTTCAAAAATATTAAAAAAACATTCGGCAAAACCCTTGACTGTGATATTTCAAGGACTTTTCAAGGACTTTCAAAGTAAATTTTAAGGACTTTTCAAGAAATGTTTTAATTTCTTCAAGGACTTCAAAAATTGTTTAAAATAATGTTTAGGGATTTTTCAATGTTTTAAAGGAATGTTCAAGGATTGTTTATGGATTTTTTTATGGTTTTTCAAGGATTGTTTAAGAAGTCTTTAATGTTTTTCGAAAATTTTTCAATGATTTTTCATGTTTTTTTTTTAGATGAATTTCTGAGTTATTTTTAAAGCTTTCTTAAGATTTGTAAAACCATAGTTTTTTCCCGATTGTACAAATATTTTTTAAGGATTTTTTGGAAATGTTTCATATATTTGTCGTAACGGTTTTTTTTTTGTAAAAACAAATTAAAGATTTTTCTAGTATTGAAAATATATTTTCAAAAATACTAAAGAAAATTCGGCAACACCATTGGCTGTGATATTTCAAGGACTTTTCAAGGATTTTCAAAGAATACTTCAAGGACTTTTCCAGATTTTTTTAAATTTTTTGAAGGACTTCAAAAATCATTCAAAAAGATGTTCGATGTTTGAAAGGATTTTTTAAGGATTTTTTATAAATTCTTTACTGGTTTTTTAAGAATTTTTCAATGATTTTAAGGGTTTTCTCATTTTTATTTTTAAAAGAATTTATGAGTGATTTTTAAGAGTTTCTATGATTTTTTAAAGGATGGTTTCAAAATTTTTTAACGATTATACAAATATTTTTTAAGCATTTTTCAAGTATTTTTTAAGGATTCTTTATGGATGTTTCAAATATTTATCTTAAAGGTTTTTTTAAAGATTCTTCTAGTATTTTTTATGGATTCTTTAATGTTTTCTCAATGATTGTTTAAGGAGTCTTTTATGGTTTTTTAAGAATTTTTCAATGATTTTGAAGGGTTTTTTCTCAGTGATGTTTAGTGATTTTTAGAGAGTTTTTAAGGATGTTTTAAGTATTTTTTAAGGATTCTTTAGGAATGTTTCAAATATTTATCTTTTTTTTAAAGTAAAAAAAATTGAAGATTTTCTGGTATTTTTTTTGGTTGGATTCTTTTATGATTTTTCAAAGATTGTCAAAGATTGTTTCAGGAGTCTTTAATGGTTTTTCAAGAATTTTTAACGGGTTTTTCATGTTTTTTTCTAGAAAAATTTCTGAGTAATTTATAAAGAGTTAAGATTTTAAAAGGATGATTTCAAAATTTTTTAACGATTGTTCAAATATTTTTTTAAGAATTTTTCATGTATTTTTTAAAGATTCTTTAGGAATTTTTCAAATAATTTTCATCAACGTTTTTTTTTTTTAAGTTAAAAAAAATTGAAGATTTTTCTAATATTTTTTATGGATTCTTTAATGATTTTTTAAAGATTGTTTAAGGAGTCTTGAATGGTTTTTCAAATATTTTTAACGGTTTTTTCATGTATTTTCTAGAAAAATTTCTAAGTGTTTATTAAAGAGTTCGATCGATTGTTTCAAAATCAAAATTTTTTAACGATTGTTCAAATATTTTTTTAAGGATTTTTCAAGTATTTTTTAAGGATTCTTTGGGATTGTTTCAAATATTTATCTTAAAGGTTTTTTTAAAGTTAAAAATTGAAGATTTTTCTAGTATTTTTTATGGTTTCTTTAATGGTTTTTCAAGGATTGTTTAAGGAGTCTTTAGAATTGTTTGAAATATTTATCTTAAAAAATCTTTTAAACAAAAAAAATTGAAGATTTTTCTGGAATTTTTTTGGATTCTTTTATGATTTTTCAATGATTGTTTAAGGAGTCTTTTATGGGTTTTCAAGAATTTTTCAATGATTTTTAAGGGTTTTTTCATGTTTTTTCTACAAAAATTTCTGAGTGATTTTTAAAGGGTTCTTAAGGATTTTAAAAGGATGGCTTTAAAAATTTTTTACCGATTACACCAATATTTTTTCAGGTATTTTTTAAGGATTATTTAGAATTGTTTCAAATATTTATTTTAAAAATTTTTTTTAAGTAGAAAAAAATTGAAGATTTTTCTGGTTTTTTTTTTTTGATTCTTTTATGATTTTTCAAGGATTTTAACGGTTTTTCAATGTTTTTTTCTAGAAAAATTTCTGAGTGAATTTTAAAGAGTTTTAAAGAATTTAAAAGGATGGTTTCAAAATTTTTTATCGATGGTATTCATATTTTTTAAGGATTCTTCAAGTATTTTTTAAGTATTCGTAAGAAATGTTTCAAATATTTATCTTAGAGATTTTTTTAAAGTTAAAAAAATTGAAGATTATTTTATGATTTTTAAGGGTTTTTCATCTTTTTTGTAGAACAAATTCTAAGTTATTTTAAAGAGTTTTAAAGATTTTTAAATGGATGATTTCAAAATTTTTTAATGATGGTACAAATATTTTTTAAAGTATTTTTAAAGTATTTTTTAACGATTCTTTAGAAATATTTCAAATATTTATCTTAAGGGTTTTTTTTAGTTCAAAAAATAAAGATTTTTCCAGTATTTTTAAGAATTCTTTAATGATTTTTCAAGAATTTTTTAAAGAATTTTTCAATGATTTTTAAGGGTTTTTTTCATGTTTTTTTTCTAGAAAACTTTCTGACTGATTTTTAAAGAGTTCTTAAGATTTTTAAATGGATAGTTTGACATTTTTTGATCGATTGCACAAAACTTTTTTAAGGATTTTTTAAATATTTTTTAGGATTCTTTAGGAATGTTTCAAATATTTGTCTTAAAGGTTTTTTTTTTTAGTTATTGATGATTTTTCTGGTATCTTTTATGAATTCTTTAATGATTTTCAAGGAGTTTTTAAAGAGTCTTTAATGTTTTTCTTAAATTTTTCAATGTCTTTTATGGTTTTTTCATGTTTTTTTTCTAGAAAAATTTCTGAGTCATTTTTAAAGAGTTCTTAAGATTTTTAAAAGGATGGTTTCAATTTTTTTTAACGATTGTACAAATATATTTTAAGGATTTTTCTAGTATTTTTTATGGATTCTTTAATGGATTGTTTAACGAGTGTTTTATGGTTTGTCAAGAATTTTTCAATAGATTTTTAAGGATTTTTTCATGTTTTTTTTTTTTGTAGAGAAATTTCTGAGTGATTTTTAAAGAGTTTTAAAGATTTTTAAAAGGATGCATTCAAAATATTTTAGCGATTGTACAAATATTTTTTAAGAATTATTCAAGAATTTTTTAAGGATTCTTTAAGGATGTTTCAAATATTTGTCACTAAAACATGAAGATTTTTATGGATTCTTTAATGGCTTTTCAAGGACTGTTTAAGGAGTCTTTAATGGTTTTTCAATGATTTTTATAAGGGTTTTTTCATGTTTATTTTTTTCTAGAAAAATTTCTGAGTGATTTTTAAACAATTCTTAAGATTTTAAACAGGGTGGTTTCAATTTTTTTAACGATTGTACAAATATTTTATTAAGGATTTTTCAAGTATCTTTTAAGGATTCCTTAGGAATGTTTCGAATATTTGTCTTAAGGTTTTTTTTAGTAAAAAAAATGAAGATTTTTCTAGTATTTTTTCGGAATGTTTCGAATATTTGTCTTAAGGTTTTTTTTTAGTAAAAAAAATGAAGATTTTTCTAGTATTTTTTATGGAACCTTTAATAGTTTTTCAAGGATTGTTTAAAGAGTCTTTAATGTTTTTTCAAGAATTTTTCAATGATTTTAAGGGTTTTCTCATATATTTTTGTCTAGAAAAATTTTCTAAGTGATTTTTAAAGAGTTCTTAAGATTTTGAAAAGGATAGGTTCAAAAATTTTTTAACGATTGTACAAATATTCTTTCAGGATGTTTCAAGTATTTTTTAAGGATTTTTATGGATATTTCAAATATTTGTCTGGTGGAATATTTTAAAGTTAAAAAATGTTTTTTTTTCTAGTATTTTTCGAACAGTTTCAAGGACTTTCTTATGCTTTTTAAGGATTTTTTAGGGATGTTTAAATAATTTATTTCGTATGTTTTTTCAAATGATTCTTTACAAGGATTCATTAAAAATTGTTTAAGGACATTTTAAGGATTGTTCAAGGATACTATTTAGTTTTTATATTGAGTAAAAGGATCTTTAAGAATGTTTTAAGGACTTTTTAAGGATTTACAAAGAATTTTTGTATTATTTTTTAAATATATTGCGGATCTTTTAACAGACATGAAGGAATTTCACAGAATTTTTGAATTACTTTTTAAAAATTGTTCAAAGAAGCAGGGATTTTTTCAAATTATTTGAAAGGATTTTTTATAGATGCTTACTTCACTAATTTTTCAAAACAGTTTTAACAATTTTCGAGCTATTTCTTTAAGCTTCTTTCCTTCAACATGTGGATTTTTTAAGAATATTTGAAATTTTCTAACCAGTATTCAAGGATGTCTTGGTGATTTTTTAAAGAATTAAAACAAAAAAAAATTAATAAATTATCAATGATTTTTAAAGAATTTTTCAAGGATTTTTGATGTATTTTTTGAAGTACTTTTAAATTTTAAAGGATTCTTTAAGAATATTGTTAAGGTTTTTTAACGATTTTTTCAAGAATATTTTATGGATTTTTCAATTAAATTTAAAAGGATGTTTCAATTTTTTTAAAACTGTTCAATGATTTTGATTCTTTTTTGAATGCACAAAAAGATGAAAAAGGTATACTCTAAAAAAAGGACTACTCTTTATTTCTTTGAAAATAGCGTATAAATTATAACCATATATAAAAAACAAAAATTTACCCGAATTATATTCAGCACAATCAATAGTTTTTCATTAAAAATGTTTGGAAATAAATTTTATAACATTTTTATTTATGGCACAACATAGCACATCACAGCACAATTTCATTTTCATTCAATATTCGAAAATGGCGTGACTAAATTAACGGACATTATCATAAAAAATTTTGTTTCTACTTAAAATGACTTTTTCGACGTTTTACAATACTATAAAGTAAAGAAAATTTTCATGACCATCGATCTAGATATGTACGAGGACGATAACTCAAGGACCAGTTGTCCAATTTTACATATTATTAAGAAAATGTCACAACTAATATTTTCGACAAATTAAAAGCCGCGACTCATGATAATTTTCAAAAAATTCATGTATTCAAAAAATTTCCAGCAATAATACATGCCCTAGGGATATTATAAGTGAAAATTATCTTCTCATGTCAAGGAGAACTACCCTATTATTTTTGGAGTATATATATTCATTATTTCTGGTACATCCATTCTTGGATTTAAAATTCAAAATTTTTTCGTGCAGTCGTACCGCACCTCGGTTTGGAAAAAGATATCAAGTCACCTATGAAAACCATAAAAAATGTCATTTTAATTAATTTAAAAAAAAAATTTTGTGTTAATTTTTACGATGATTTAAAAAAAACAGTAATAATTCAAGAATAAAATAATTACCTACTTGTGAAAATTGTGCAATAACAAATACCTGTAAATTAGGGTATAATCCATCAATGGACTAATTGCCTTTTAAATATAATAAATATTTGGATAATCTTTAACAAACTAATTTTAATACCATTTAGATTTTAAAGGATTAAAATTAAATCCAGCTTAAAATATATTTCAAACTCATTTTAGTTAATGCCTGTGAGTGGTAATTAAAATCTAATTTTGTTTCACCTAGTATAAATACACATAACAAAAATATATTTAATATATTATAGTAGTATTTCGAACTATAAGCAACAACAAAGATATATAAAATATGTGGAAAGTGAAAAATTTTAATACCAACACAGGAAAAAAACAAACTTTTAATGAACCGTTATCAAATCAACTTTTCGTTTGCAAAGAAATGTCTCAAGAAAAATACAAACGTTCTGGAAGATTAGAAGATAAAGTTGAATTTATCCATATTTACGATGTAGTAAAAAAAATAATGATCTATAGGATAAAAATGAAAAAAGAAGAGACTAAAAAATTACAAAAAGTTGTCAAAAAATTGGGTACATGCATAGAAGAGCTTGTTGCTACAAACGTTAAATTCCGATATCTTAAAAAATTGACTGATGATCGCCGATATGAAACTAAATACAATGGTACAAATTCTGCTATAAATGAATTGCTAAAAGTGCATAAAAGAATTCAAAACAATGATAAAAATATTATATAAATATTAAATAATTTTTAGAAATTGTGACAAATATGTGTAAATATTGCTATTCTGTATAAAATTATTGAATTAATATACAAATAAATGTTATAAACTAATTGTTGTTTTATTTTATCAACAAAATAATTTTATTTAAAACTATTTTGACAATTTAAATTATGTTTGGAAATTTTCCAATACAATAGAAATAAATATATTTATTTATTTAAATACACAATTTTTGACTTTCACAATCATATGAGCCATCAGTTTTGTCCTAACCAATATACAGAGTGTTTTATTAATAAATATAAAAATTATATATATATATATATATATAAATTTTATTAAATGATACATAATTTCTTTAACTCACTTTTGCCAAGGGCATACCCTATTTTGTACGACGCTGCTTAAATTTTGATTATATTTTTAAATTTGGGTTTACTCTTTATATACATAATTTATTTCTGTTTCATTTCTTTAAAGTGTATATTTTTTAAGTACTTAAAAATGTACTTGACGGTATTCTTTTGAAAAATGATTTTGGATAATTTAAATACAAAATTAATAAAATATTAGATTATTGAATTTCAGAATAAGCGAAAATTGTATAAATATAAAGAAATAAAAAAGAACAACATGTTTGCAAAGTTTAGTAAAAAAAAATTTACACGGGGTAAAAACATATGTTTTTAGTACTTCGGCCAGAAAAATTCACTTTAACAATAAACACAAGAACTATACGCAATACGAAATTTATGAACATAACACTATGAAGACATTTTAGTCTTTTAAGCAGACGTAATCAGAATGACATTTTTTATTAGCTACTGAAGAAATATTGTGAAGTATAAGAAAAGTGACCTGCAAAAAAAAAATGAAATATTAGTTATGGTGCTTCTGTCAGTCGAGATTAAAATTATAAGAAAAAATTGATTTCATTGTACATTTTTATTGAAATTAAATTTTTTAGGGCCTTTCTTCCCTTTTTTTTTAACTTTTCCCATCTTTCCCTATTTTTTTCTGTCTTTATTTTTGTTTTTTTTTCCGATTTTTTATGATTTATTTTTCGTTTTTCTTTAATTTTTTTCGATTTTTTCTAATTTACCCGCGTTTTTCGATCTTTCCCGATATTATCCCTTTCCATTTGTTCCAGGTTTTTTTAGTTTATCACAGTATATTACGGTTTTTTACGATTTTTCACCATTTTGTATGATAGTTTACAAGTATTTAGCATTTACGAAATTTTACGACTTTTTACTAATTTTTTACGATTTTATACAATTTTTTACCATTTTTTTATGATTTTTTACTTTTTTTGCGGTTTTTTAATATTTTTTCTCTTTCTCAATTTTTCAATTTATTTACGAAATTTTACGACTTTTGCCTGGTTTTTACGGTTTTTACGATTTTTTCAGGATTTTTACGATTTTTTCTATTTTTTTGGTCTTTCTGAATTTACCAAATTTTACGACTTTTTGACTGTTTTACGGCTTTTTAATGTTTTTTTACGATTTTTCACCATTTTTTATGATAGTTTACGAGTATTTAGCATTTACGAAATTTACGATTTTTTACTAGTTTTTTACGATTTTATACAATTTTTTACCATTTTTTTACGATTTTTTACTTTTTTTTGCGGTTTTTTAATATTTATTCATTTTTGTCTCTTTCTCAATTTTTTAAATTATTTACGAAATTTTACGACTTTTGTCTGTTTTTTACGATTTTTTTTAAGTTCTTTACAATTTTTTACGATTTTTTCGCGATTTTTACGATTTTTTCTATTTTTTTGGTCTTTCTGAATTTTTTTAATTATTTACGAAATTTTACGACTTTTTGCCTGTTTTACGGCTTTTTAATGGTTTTTTACGATTTTTCACCATTTTTTATGATGGTTTACGAGTATTTAGCATTTACGAAATTTACGACTTTTACTAGTTTTTTACGATTTTATACATTTTTTTACCATTTTTTTACGATTTTTTACGTTTTTTTGCGTTTTTTAAATATATTTTCATTTTTTTCCCTTTCTCAAATTTTTAAATTAATTACGAAATTTTACGACTTTTGCCTGTTTTTTGCGATTTTTTTTAAGTTTTTTACAGTTTTTTACGATTTTTTCACGATTTTTACGACTTTTTCTATTTTTTTGGTGTTTCTGAATTTTTTAAATTATTTACGAAATTTTTGCCTGTTTTACGGCTCTTTTTAATGGTTTTTTACGATTTTTCACGATTTTTAACGATCTTTTCCATTTTTTCTTTCTTAATTTATTAAATTATTTACGAAATTTTACGACTTTTGCCTATTTTTTACGATTTTTTACATTTTTTTTTTTCATTTTTACGATTTTTTGAGATCTTTTACAATTTTTTTCCATTTTTTCCTCTTTTTCAAATCGTAAAAATCGTAAAAAACCGTAAAAAATAGCGAATTAATTTTATAAAAATTGGAACAAAAAAATCTAATGACCTTTTTCGATATTTTTAAAAACGGCTGAGATATAGTATTTTTTTTTTGATATTTCAACCCCCTCCAGTATCATCCCCGTAGGTTGGATAAAAAAAGTATTATACAATTTAATTTTATAATAATAATTAGGATATTTATGGTAAGTTTAGTTTATAATAAAGACCTGTTACAATATTTTCAAAAATTGCGGATATGAATATTTTGAAATTTCAACCCCATCCAGTTCCACCCATGAAGGTCAAATCGAAAAAAGTTTAAATCAAATTAATTTTCTAATAATTTGGACAGGAAAAAAGTCTGATGATCTGTTTCGATATATTTTAAAATGGCGGAGATATGAAATTTTTGAAATTTCAACCCCCTCCAGTTCCACCCATTAAGGTCAAATCGAAAAAGATTTTAAGCCAAATAATTTTTTTTAATTGGGATATGAAAAAAGTCTTATGTTCGATATTTTAAAAAATGGCGGAGATATGAATTATTTGAAATTTTAACCCCTTCCAATTTCCACCTCCTTATAGGTAGAATGCTCAAAAATAATAGAGTTCCTCTCGTAGATACGAGAAAACGATTGACGAAAGAATTTTTGAAATCGGATGACTGGTTCTTGAGTTATCGTCTCCACATACACCCATCCATCGATCCATCCAGACCGACGGACATGAATTTTTTTTTCACTTAATCATATTGTGGGTGGCTCAAAACGTCGAGAAATGTCATTATAATCAAATTTTTTTTTTATGATTTTAATACTTCCGGTCCGGACCGCAGTAATATTTACGAATTTCAAATTGTCATAGTTTGGGTCAAGGATTCTCCAGTTACAATATAAACAGTTAGTAATGATACACCGTGTATATTTTTAAAGAAGCATTTTGATTCCATTATCGAATACCAAATCCTGAGATCATTAGTCATTGATTAAGATTGTTCAAATAATAATGAAACACCCTGTATGTTCATAAAAAAAAATTATTTTATTGATATCATTTATTATAATTGTTCAAAGGCTGAGTAAATAATGTACTACCACCTAAAAAATAGTGTAAAGATTTTCAGGTTATAATATAAATAATATTGAAACGTGCTGTATATTCTTAAAAAAAAGAATTTTTATTACGTTAAGTAATACCGAATCTTAATATGATTTGTCATTGATTAAAAAGGTGCAAATTTGGTTGGGTAAATAATGTACTACCACCTAAAAAATAGTGTAAGGATTTTCCGGTTACAAAATAAAAAAATAATAATGAAATACCCTGAAGATTCATAAAAAAAACATTTCTAATCCATTAACGAATACCAAGTCTTGATAGCATTTATTAAAATTGTTCAAAAATAGAAAAAAGAGGAAAAAACCTGGAAAAATATGAAAAAATGCTGAAAATGGGAAAACATATAGAAAAATATGGCAAAATAGCAAAATATAAGAAAAGATAGGGAGAAAGGAAAAAATAAAAAAAAATACAAGAAAATACAGGAAAAAATAAAAAAAATTACAATTTTACAATATTCACTAGGAGACTGTATTCAAATTTGACAGTTAACAACAATAGTATCAAACAATCATGGGTACGTGAGTATCTAAAAAGGGAGCGAGAAATTAAGAAAAAGTAGGAAAATAAATATATTTTATTATTTTTTTTCTCTTTTCTCCTGTTTTTTTCCTACTTTTTTTCCTATTTTCTCCAATTTTTCGTATATTTTATTTTTTCCTATTAGCTACTATTTTTCCATATTTTTTACCATTTCGCCGTTCTTTCATATTTTTCTTTTTTTCTGCCATTTTTCCATATTTTCCCCTATTTTTTCCTATTTTTCTAATTTTTGCCATTTTCCCTATTTTTCTTTATGTTTCCATGTTTTCCTGTTTTTTTTCTTATTCTTCTTTATTTTTCCAGGTTTTTTCCTCCTTGAAATTTAAATACAGTCTTCTGATGAAGATTAATGTAAGAGGTTCTGGCATCTACTTGGAGGTCATAGTTACAGTGGAAAAAAGTAACCAAGTGGTTCTTTTATTTTTATAATCCTTCATTTGGTTCATTTATGGAATATATTTTTTTTAATGGATGCATTAAAAGTATTAAATATTCTTTTAGTTCTTCGGTAGTTTTTAGGATAAGTCAACAAGTCATAGTAATGCATTTGTTTTTGAATGTATTTAAGAAGGTTTTGTAGATGCTGTTTCTTCAAATCTGATTTAATATTATTAAATATTATAAATGGGCTCCAATAGGTACTATTTTGAAATATAGTTAATTTAGTTATATTCAATTGTTTTTCAACAGTAGGATTTTTTATACCAGAGAATGATCAAATTTATTCCATTAGAAATATATTTTTTTGGCACAAATAATTATTATTTAATTATGAATTTTTTATTTAATGTTTATAATTTATTTAAATATTTTATTTATTTGACTTTAGTACTATTAAAGTGTTATATTATATTTAGGTCTATATTAGGTATAATCAATAAACAATAACCTATTTTACCTTTAATTATTTAATTGATGATAAAATATTTAATACATTTAATAATTCATTATAGAATTTTGAATAATATCTTCCAATAAAAAAATCATTATGTGCATAGTCAAACATATGTATTGTTGTATTAAGACCATTTTTTAATAATTTTTGGTACACTTTTAAAACATCCTAAAAAACAATTTATTTATTAACATTTTAATTAATAAATTTAAAACATACCGGCATAGTTGCTATTGCATCATTTGTTCCTAAGAAAAAATGTATTGGTATCGATATTTGATCAACTTTATATTCTGGTGGTGTAGATGAATTATATTTAGCTTGATTTAAGGGTCCATAATCAAATTTTTGAAACCTCTTACTCGCAATAAATTGTACAAAATGCGATATTGATTTTGTTGTAGTTGGAGATGGAAAATAACTCGCAAGCACTGGTAGTAAATCCTAAAAAAAAAATGATTAGAGAGGAAATTAGTTTATACATTTATTCATAATTAATATAATATAGTCCTGCAAATGCGGGACTAAAGTACTAGTTTCACTCCCCGCGGTGTAAAAAATAATAAGTATAATGTTAAAATAATAAGACTTGTTACTATTTTAGGTAAGTAAACTGAAAGAAATGAGAATAGCATAAATCATCAATATTTTCATTCAGCGAATAATTTTTTCATTCATGAAAACATTCTATATTTTTTTCTTCCAACAAAACATTTTTTTCAATCAACAAAACATTTTATTTTAAATCAAGAAATCAGTTCTTTCATTCAACAAAATCATTTATTTGGATATTTAAATAAACAGTTTTGATGAAACAATAACACGTTTTTTTTTACCTATCGAAATAACATATTTATTTGGTTAAAATAAAATTTGGTTAATTCAAATAATCTTATTTCTCTCTGAACGGGTTATTAGATTTATACTAAATTTTGGTCGATTATAGTAGAGATATTTTTGATTTTTTCTACATAAAAATCCGATATGGGCGACTTGAAGTTTGACCGGAAATTACATGAAAATTGGAAATTCAAATGAAACATCCGGTATATTTCTACATATTTTCATTCTACGACTTCAAACACTTACAGGTTTCAATTTTGTTAATTATTTATCATTTAATTCAGAAAATCCAGTTTTTTAACTGAAACTCAATTTTTTAAATGAAACATAGATGGGCCACTCGGTATTAAAAATTGTTGATTCAATTATCATTAAAATGATGTACATAGCCATTCTTTTTTTTTCACAAATAAAGGAGGAATATTTTTTTTTCTCTTTAATTTCGATACAAATATGCAAAAATATACCGGGTGTTTCATTTAAATTTCCAATCTTCATGTAATTTCCGGTCAAACCAGATGACGGATATATTGGATTTTTATATAAAAAAATCCAAAAATGGCTCTATAATAATCGACCAAAATTAAACAAAAATCTATTAACCCGTTTAAAAGTTATATGGGTGGCCCATGAGCCATTTACACCCGGCATATATCATTATTCACCAGAAAAGTTTTGGAACTATTTTATTTTATTTTGTATGTTTTGAAATTAGGAAATAATAATTCTTTAGTAATATTAATATAAGTGATGCTTATTTATTATTCTTTTGATAGATGGGAAATACTACTTTTTTTCTAATATTATACAGGATGTTTAATAGGTATATGGTATCCGCAAATACTTAGATGATTCCACAAAAATCATATCTAATGGGTCTAACCAGCTTCATAACTGAGCTACAGGGTGTTTTGTCAATAGAGCACATTTTTTCAAACCCTCGTTTCTTTGGAACCACACAGTATATTTATTTCATATTTGGTACAAGTATATAGTTTGAAAAGGCCAATCGTCTACTGTAAATACGTTAGTTAAAATCCAGGTCCGTCTTAAGGATAATTTGCAATCTAAATCAACAAGTTATGTTACACTAAAATATTTTTATAAGTGCACATTTTATTCTACTACCAATATTTTAAAGTAAAAATTCATCAAATGCATTATGTACATTTTCCTGGACCATAACATTAGAACAACGCTGTAGATTTCTTACATATTTATATTGATTTAAAAGCCCAATCGCCCTATGTAAGACCTGAAGGTAAATTCCAGATCTGTCTTAAAACATATTTTTAAAATTTGAGAAATCCCAAAACAACACACTGTAGATTGATCAGAATTTTAAAAAATGACCAAATATTTGATAAAACGTAAAAACTGAGTAACACTGGAATATTATAAATGCGCATTTACTAGGGATGAGCATTTTAATCTTCGAAATTCTCAGACGCAAATCCTTTTGCTACAAGACAAACAAATTCATAGTATAAATTTTCGATTAACGTATAGTATGGTGTTTTAGATAATTGTCTTATTGGACCACACGTCTTACCCCATACATTAACTGGGGGGACTATTTTGATTTTTTGAAAAATATGTCACCGATTCTAACGATAATTTCCCAAATATGTGGACTCCATGCCTGGTCTCCTCGGTCGCCTGATTTTAAACCAGTGGATTATCACATTTGGGGATATCTGAAGGCCAAAGTATACGCCTCTGAGATCAATAGCAGAGAAGAAATTTTTGATAGAATTACACGATTACTCAAACCAAGTTACCCTATTGACCAAAAATGCACCAATTCGACGAAAATTAACAATTTTTTAATTTTAAGTTTAAAGTTTTGTTAACAGAAGAAAATATGCAGTGTCAAAAAATATGAATTTCTACTCATTTTTTTTCACTATTTTTGAATATGAGAGCAAATTTTTAAATTCTGACAGTTGTTCATCGTGAAAATAATTTTGATAATTTTTTTTTGAAGCCGGATCTGAATTTTAATTTTGGTTATTATGTCAGATGAATGTCCAAATACACTAGAATAAGTTTGATAAATTTGAAATAAATATACAGTGTGCTTCCAAAAAAACGAGGAGAAATGAACAATATTAACAAAACACCCTGTAACTCAGTTATGAAGCAGGTTAGACCAATCAAATATGGGTTTTTTGGAATCACCCCTATTTTCAGATAACGTATGTCGGTTTATATATGAAACACCCTGTATAACTGGCTCATTATTACCCTTCTTCGGTTGGGTATCTCTGAGTAAAACTAACGTCACTTGATCGTGAATGCCGATTAAAAAATCTGATATTGTAGATAAATTTCTTTATTAATTATCGATTTTGTATCTCTTACGGTTCAGAAATTCTTTTTAAATCCGTACATAATTTTATTCACTATCCTTTTAACAAAAATAATAGTCGTTTTAAAAAATAATTAATAAACATTAATATTACGTTTTTGTACATGTCATACGTACTCCTTTCAATCATTTATTACACCCAAAGGAAACGATTAAAATGGCTTATCGATGAAATTAGTTTTGAAACAAAAACGACTAGTGACAGGCTCTAATTCGTCATTGTTGCTTAATTCCGAAATGGTATTTCCATGCTCTTAATTCACCATTATAAATGATCGAACCTTTACATAATCCTACGTGTAATTTTTTTTATAATTATATTTATTTTAATCGATTATTTATGATATATAAAACCAAATGCATATCCATAACTCAAATAATGGTCAAATCTTTCATAGAATAATAAAACTCGAAATCATATACCACAATGTATTTATTAAATGTTTTAAAAGGGGCGGCGACTAGTTTCGACTCATACCCATCTTCAAGCATAAAAGGGTTCCGAACAATTGACATACAATCTTACATAAGTCCTTGTAATAATTTTTTAGGCTTGAACATGTCAATGAGCCGAAACTAGTCACCGCTCATTTCGAGTTTTATTTCTGTATTAAAATATATATAGGTACTTACAGCTCTTTCTTCCCTTTTAGCCTTTCCATTACCAACAGCAAGGATATTATTGCAAATTATTATTCCTGGATATGTAGAACAAAATATAAAGATTGCTTCTCGAGACGAAGCATCATTAACAATAACAGGTAATCGTAATGCATTTACGATATCCTAAAAAAAAATTATATTTATTTTTTAATGTTTTTCTAATAACGAAATAAAAAAAATTGCGGTACTAACAAGCAAACTGTCATTAATAATTAATAATCTGGAAAAGATTGTAAAAGACAATAAAAAATCTAATAGAAAAAAATAAAAAATTTAAATCCCAAAATACTATACAGAAATAAAATTATATAGAAGAGACTAAACCGACAACCGAGAAAAAAATAAAAAAAGTGAGAAAGAATAGAAATTGATTAAATAAAAAAAAATAGATCAAATAATAGTAGATAGTCTAAACCATTACTACTATAGGGATAGGGAATTCAACTTGTTAGAGTCAGAGGTATCGAAAATTCAGCGTGTCAGAAAAAGAGAGCGCTATATACGTTTTTTACGTTCAGTATTTTTAGCGTTATAAAAAACGTTCGAAACGTCACATTTTACAACGTTTTCAACGCTTTTTTTTCGAATCAAAAAAACCGTACATGAAAAAACGTTCGAAATATCACATTTTACGGCGTTTTCTACCTTATGTAACACTTTGAATTTTGACTCGAAAAAATACGTTAAACAACGCTATATTTCATCGATTTTGACATGTTTCCTTATGGGAAATACATGTATTTGATGCAAAAAGTGAAAGATTTTTCACAACAAAAAGTAAATGTTAAAAAAGGTTGAAAACGTTGTATAATGTGACGTTTCGAACATTTTTTAACGTTCAGAATTTTAAAACGAAACGTAACATTTCAACGCTTTTTTCGAATAAAAAAACAGAACGTGAAAAAAACGTTCGATACATCATATTTTACGACATTTTCAAATGGTATTATATCATAGCGCTCTCTTTCAGACACACTGAATTTCCTATACTTCTCACTCTAACACGTTGAATTCCATATACCTATAGTAGTAATGGTGTAAAATATCTACTAATTATAAGAACAATCTTGATAAAACTTATTTAGCAAATAAGAATATAAGAAACTTAATGAAGCCGATGTATAGATCAATGAATATTGTACAAAATAAAAGAAATAACACATTTTAATTAAGCACAATAACTGGGTTATAATATATTTGTAGAAGAAGCTGAAGTACTGTAAAAACTTAAAAAAGGGGAAGAAAAAACCAACTACTAGAAATTTTTCAATAGAGAATCAGTTATAGAAAGAATCATGACAAAAGTACGATTTAATAAAAAAACAACGTATAATAAAGAACCAACCATAGAAAAACAAAGAAAATAATTAATTAATCTAAATTAACCAAATTCAGGGATAATTTTGGACTAGAAAAGAAAAATACAGTTAATAGTAAGTAGGCATTTACAAATATGTTTTTCATAAATAAACAAACCTTAAAAAATCAATGAAATGCCCCCTTCCCAAATAATATCCCAAATTTGCACAATAAAATATCACTAATAAAAAACTTATGTTTATCAAAATAATAAAAAAATTTTACCAATCCTAACCTAAACTGACTTTTCTGATTATTTTATAATTTAGAGATCTTATGAAAATTAAAATTTTTTAATGCATTCTACACATTTTTTACTAGAAATGTTTGGAAAGTTGAATACTCAAATATTATTTTGAGAGAAAAAAAATACTTAATTATGCAAACCTGTAACTATAATTTGCTGTTTACTATTATTTATATTTATGAAAAAAAAAAATAAAAAAAAACAATTTTAATTAGCTGTGTTAACCGGTAAATATATTTTCCAGCTTACTTTTTTTTATATTTTTAGAGAAAAAAAAATTATCTTAGCTATGCAAAGTGGTAACTATATTTTGCAGCTCATTTATTTTTGTATTTTTGAGGAAAAAGAATTAAAATTATACTTAGCTATGCAAAGTAGTAACTATTTTTTTCATCCTTCTATTTATTGGAAAAAAATTTTTAAGAAAAAATCATTTTCTTAGCTATTCAACCCGGTAAACATATTTTGCAACTTACCATTTCTTGTATTTTTGGGGGAAAACAAATAAATAAAATGTTTACTTAGTTATGCAAAGTGGTAACTATATTTTGCAGTTTACTATTTTTTGTATTTTTGGTATCATCTTGTATATTTTTTATTTATTTTTATCTAATTTTATAAAGTGTTGAAGACTTTTTTATCACTCTACGTACGTTTCGCTAACAATGTTAGCATCATCAGTGTAGCTTATTAGATTTAGAAACTTTTATTACTAGTAAATTTTTTTGTCAAATTATTAGTACCAGGTGTGCAAGCTAAAGAGTAATTTTATAATCATAATATACGTAATCTTGACATTTAATTTTTTAGAGATTATTGAATTTAGAAACTTTTGTTAGTGATAAAATTGTTTATAATATAAAATTATTATTACAAGGTGTAAAATAAATCGAAAGTAAAAATTTTAGTTAAAATAAGTGACCAACTAGAAATTTTTTAAATCTAGATTCTACAGAGATAATCTATCACCAACACCAAAAATTGTTTTGGTACACAGTTTCAATATATGGGAAAAAATGGATATAAAATTTGACTATTGGTAAGTATAAAATAATATCTACTATAGAGTGTGACCCATTTTAATTGGAATCACCTGTGTAAATTCCGATTTTAACAATTTTCAGTAAGGAAACTTTGTGGTTTAATAAAACTTTGCATTCTCCACAAAACTCTAAAAATTGTTAAAATCGGTGTATAAATATAGAATTTACAGGAGTGGTTCCAATTAAAATTTGACCACACTGTAGAATTAAAACAGTATTTTACATTTAAAACAGCAGAAACTGAACCAGACCTTGTCGAAATTACAAATATCACATACAATAGCAATAATGAGTCTCTACTAGAAAATAGAACAAAACCACAAAAACCACAAACCATCATTTAAGTAGACTTATAGAAAAACTAAGATAAGACGCATTATTGCATACATACAACATTCATGAGTCCAAAATAATGTCTATTTCGTAATTCCTAGAATGCTAAAAAAATAAGAAATCTGATTAAGTAATTATATTTTTGATTTTATATTTATTTCCTTGTTTCAATAAATAGGATCGATTTAATTATATATTATCGTTCAAAATTCTCATTTCTTCTAGCTATCTGTAAATGATCAAAAATAAAATAAATGATGAAAATACAGTCCACTTATTATGTAATAAAGAAAAATAAGTTAATGCAGAATACGATTTTCAAGAACAACCTAAAAATCATAAAATAAGCAAGAAACTTAATTACAAATTGCTTATTGCACTTAGAATATTTACATAAAACATCGGAGCCGTACTTCCTACGAGTTGATAGGGCTCTCTTGAATTCGTCATATACATCACAGGCGCCAAAGCTATCATTCCTTTTAGCTTATCTTTAGCATGGTCACTTTTTTCAGAAGCATAAATAAAAGACATGGTAGTACCCATAGAATGTCCAACATAAATCAGTTTTTGTTTATTATTGGTTTTATTGGAGACGTAATCTATCATGGTTGGTAAATCGTACATCCCATGTTCGTCAACGCTAAAACAGTTATTTGTATATTAGTTGGAATTTAATTTTTTATAGATTTTGAACAAAATAATAAATTGAATGTAACAAATATAACGAAATTAATAAAAAATGCCTTTATAACAAATATCATCATAAGACAACAGATATAGATCAACAGTTATAGATTAAAATAAATGGAGATAAAAATGACAACACCACAAAAGAGAGAAACAAAAAGAAATTTTCCAGTAGATCTTGACGGACATAGGGTAATGGAATTTGAACAAGTCCAAAGCTACGTCTAACTCAAAAAAGATAGCGATAAGGAGAAAAACCTAGAAGCAAGGATAGCGAAAGGGAGTAAGCAGGCAGGAAATCTTAAAAAAATAAGAGAGAAAGAATCCAGAAATACTAAGTTATATCAATAAAAAATAGTTAAAAATAAGACCAACTGTACTATATGGAAGTGAAGCATGGATATCGCATAAGGAGAAAGAAAGTAAAATAAATATATAGAAAATGAAAATACTTAGGAGGATATTCGGCAGAAAAAATGTGGGTTGTGGTTAAGAAGAACAACCCAAGAAATAAAGAATTTATATGGAGAACAAGACAAGTAAAATAATAAGAGCAAAAGGAATAGGATGATTGGCCATATACAAAGAATGTTAGATACCAGTTTAACAAAAAAATTATAGATGATAGATATAGATCATATAGTAACAAGAAGGCCAAAAAAAGGTGGTACACTGAAGCGACTGAAGACCTAAGAGAAGGATGAGTTCAGGATTGGAAGGCGAAGGCAAGAAACAGGAAAGAAAACTATGACCAAGCTATGGGCCTAAAAGGCCTGCGTGTATCATCACATATATATTGAGATTTTCCTTTGTTGTTCTGAAGGATTTATCTCATTTGGACTAGGCTCAAGGACACTTAAATAAATAGAAAATACAATATTAAAAAAAAAATAACAAAATTAATAATTTTCTTTTTAATTTATTTCTTCTTTATGCTGTCTTTTTTTCTCCACATTTCACATCTGCTCTTTGTTCTTCAATATGCTTTTCCATTATTTCTTTATCACTTCGTTCTAATGCTTTTTCACCTATATTTTGTTATGGTACTTCTTTAATATCTACTTGTCGCGTGCTTCTTCTTTTTCGTCATCCATCTGTCCAATTTTTTTTCTTCATCTGAAATCCATTCCTGTTTATTTACTATTTAACACCTTTAGTCTTACTGCCAATATCTCACACACGATATCACTGTAACTTAATCTCCCACTTTTATTGCAATATTTCTAATTTATCGTATTTAATTATTTTGTCAATTCGTTTGTTAAATCATCTAATATCGCAAAAAACACAAATTTTTCGTTTTTGTTTTCAGATTTCAATTTTGCCGTTTGTATGTGCATTTCGTTCGTTTCGAGAAAACCGCCATCAAAATTATGAATCTTTTTATTCTGAAAAATGTAAATTAATAATGATGCTAGAAGTTTCCTGTTTTCAGTTATGTACTTTAAACTGTAGGTATTTTTATATTTAATATAAATATTTCTTGAAAATACTTGATTTATTAGAAAATAATGCTATGGTATGTTAAGACATTTTTTCGAATTTTGATAATTTTTAAATTGTTATTTTATAATTAAGATTCGTTATTAACACATTTCAGATAGCAAACAAATTTTATTTTCAGAAACAAAAATGTACAAAATATAATAAAAAAATTAAATGTGAATATGCTTATACACATACCACAGGATATATTATTGAAAGTAAAATGAAGAGAGTGGTAATTAAAAACTCCGCATGTGATCGATCACATGCGACTTTTTTAACTACAATTGAACTTATTTGTTGCATCACATACGGTATTTTAGACAAATAAATATCACATATGGCTTTTATCCATAATGCTCCGCCCACACAAATGTAGTTGGGAAATTATTTGCAACTTATTTAAACTGTTCTTTCTATCTATTCTAATTAAGATAAAGTATTGAATTTTAGTTTTCATATAGCTTTAACTGTGGAACTTGAAACTACCAATAACTCATTTTGTAAAAAATGCACATTTCTTAAATTCAGAATTTTAGTGTCGCACTATTTTACATTTTTTTTAATTTACTCTACCAATCATAATTGACAATTTCTCCTTTATAAAAAAAAAATGTAAATAGAAAAACTACTCCTGGTCCTAAATTTTTTATTAATCGGTTTATTTTTTTTTTCCCAAATACCTCAGAAGATATTAAATTAGAGTGCCCCACGTTGAGCGCCATTTGAAATAAAAAAGTATGTACAGAGGGTTTTTTATTTCAATATAATTAAAAAAATACTTAATTAAATATAAAAATGAAAAAAAAATTTATAACACAATATTCAAATATAATATTAATAATATTGATAATTTTAAAAATATAGAACTAATGTTAGAAGTTAGAGTTAGAAATATCTGACTTATTCCTTACGAACAATGTTTGGTCGTATTATTTTTTAAATAAATTTTAATGGCAATTGAAGTACGCCTCATTCGTCTCGACGCCGACGCCGACGCCGACGTATATCTTTCTAATGAGAATGACGCTGAAACGATGGGCGGTAAGATAAAATTATTTAGTATTTTTTTTGCTGTATTCTGCTCTACAGAAGAATTTCCTAATAAATACGAAACTCTCTGTATATTTTTAAAATTTATACTATAAAAATCAAATATTTTAAATTAATTTAAAATGTTTGTCATTTTAAAACCTACCTATAGTCCCAATATTTTGGATCGTCTTTAGATAATGTTTCATTTGATACTTGTGTCGTGGATCCTCTAATATTTGTCAACCATATATCATAACCTTGATCACACAGCATAAATGCTAAATTAAAATATAAATATTTAAAATATAACAATATAAACGTTATCAATATATAATAAAAATAATAAATATCAAATGTAGCAATACCCTTCACCCACACATTCAGCCATAAGGATTATTATTGTAGAAAAATGAAAAAAAAAATCTAAATTTAAAAATGATAAAAAAAGAAAAAAAATCAGTTTTAAAAAATGAAAAAAATCAGATTAAAAATGAAAAAAAAAATTAATAGATTCAAAGATGAAAAAAATTCTTATATATTTAGTTTTTGTATGTATATAAATTTATGAATGCAACGAAAATAAATAAGTAGATTCAAAGTATAATAATTAATAAATAATTAACAATTGTAGTAATCACAGACATAGCACAAAAAAGAAATAAGGTTAGACTAATGGATATCTTCGAAATAAGCAATCAACAAAATCTTACCCTCTCCCCCCCAAATGTAGTAATATAATTATAGTATAATTTAAAAT
Organism: Neocrepidodera transversa; assembly: GCA_963243735.1. Lineage (NCBI taxonomy): Eukaryota > Metazoa > Arthropoda > Insecta > Coleoptera > Chrysomelidae > Neocrepidodera > Neocrepidodera transversa. The sequence continues at coordinate 10,259,584 of OY725338.1, forward strand.
CTAATGCAGAAAAAGATTTATAAAGAAAATAAGCCCTATTTCGCATGTTACCAAGTATTAATATAATAATGAGTATATTCAACAATAATTACTTGTAAAATTTAAATTGTATCATACCGATGGAATCTTGACCTCGCAATATCCAAAATGCAGTTGATCCTCCAATACCATATTGCAAAATAACAGGTTGACTAAATTCGTTAAGTTTTTTTTTATTATTCGTAATTCGATAAATAATCAGCATATATCCATCTTCAGTCATAACTGTGTGTTTCTCAGCAGTATATCCATGCCTCTTTGAAATATCTTCCTTTAATCATATATAAAATTATTAAAACAAAAATTATTGTAAACACCAATAAAAACAAATGGAACATTAAAATTGTGATATGAAGATGACGAAGTTTTTTAGCTATTCCTACACAGTTAAAGTTTAAGAATTATTTTACTTCATTTAAGATAATCGCAAGTACTAATCTGATAAGTAATAATTTTTTTATTAACTGCCGAAATTTTTTTTTGTCACATTTTACCTAAAAAAATCCAGAAATGTTTTAATTAGTTGTTCAAATTTCAAAGTAGACCTCACATTATTTTCAGTCAATTGCTATAGATTTAAATTATTTTAAACACCGGCATTATTCTGCGTTGCCGGCGCTTATGCGCCGACAGGAAATTTTGTATTTTATATTATATGAGATATACATAATTTTCAAATTCATATTTGTTCATTTCTTGTACATATAAAACCTCCACAAATTGCCTTATTTATAATGAAGTTATTCAACACAATTATAAATACAATAAACAATTATTACAATTCTATTAAAATTAAAATTCACTGCAATAATAATTTTTTATCAGGATTTGCTAAACTGTATTTCAGAAATTAAACATAATTGTATTAAAGTACTTATATGTATATCGGGTGGCTCATGGGGTCGGGCCAAGTGCATATCTTCAAAACGAATGAACGGATTGTTTTAAAATATAGAGTGGTCATTCTAGACCTAATTTTGAATTAAGTGACATAAAAATCCAAGATGACGGACTTCCGGTTTCTTTGAAAAATTATTTTGGCTGTCAAACATAAAAAAAAATTATTTTTAATCTAGGAAGCCTAAACCTCTCAAAAAGTGACCAGATGTTACTAAAAAATATTATTTTTTTCATAAATTTAAATATTTTTTATTTGTGTTTTAATCACTCCACAAAACGGTCAACGGTAATAAACTCAGCACAGCTTCAATGGCACCCAATTAGATTTTCATATTTTTATGACTCCAAACTGGTTTTACAAACCAGAACCGGAAGTGATACTAGCGGTTTCAAAAATAGTATTTCAACGTGAAATTTAACTAAAAAATACAAAATTCCCGAATGGGAAAGTAAAAGGCTGTAAAAATGAAGTAAATTGATAAAAAAATGGGTAAATATTGCAAAAATACGCAAAAATTAATTAAAACGAAAAACGACAAAGTTATTATAAATTCTAAAACGGTAACGAATTATTTCCAAAAAATTGTTAGAATGATAAAGAATTGATAAATTTCAGCATATATTAAAACTATAATAAAAAAAGATAAAAATCTTGATACAACTTGTAAAAATTGGAAAAAAGAGGCGAAGATGCAGAAAAAGACAAAGAGCAAAAACGGTACCTGACAAAAGGAAAAACGTAAAATAAGGCAAAAAAGAAAAAGGTTCCTAATTAATGAAAAAAAGGAAAAAGGGTAATACAAAAATCAACATGTCCAAAATAGCCAAATAAGACAAAGTAAATGGAAAAGGCAAAAAAACTATTAAAAAAGATTAAAAAGCTAAAAAGTGGTAAAAAATGCCAATTTTTGATTTTTGATTTTTGATTTAATGACCTTTTTTTAACAAAGAAATAAACTTTTGTTATGTATTTATTTTATAATTTCATAATTTTAAATATATTCATACTTTGAAATACACTACAAAATATAATTTTAAATTGAATTTTTTTATTTTTAATCAAATCAATATCCATAGATAATTTTTTTTTAATTTCTATTTGATTAATTTATTAACTATTTTAATATTAAAATGTCTAACTTGTATGTTCTTTATTTTAATAGTCTTGATAATTGGTCATTTAATAAACATGTTGGAGGAGATGGTACGAAAATAAAAAACTAACCATAAATGAGAATAATACACAATAAAAGATACTTAAAAGATAAAAAAAGCAATAAAATCGCAAAATCTGCTTTTGAGGAAGTAGACAAATTTAAATATCAACTATAGTGAGTGACAGAGATAGGGAAATTGCAATAGATATCAATGAAAAAAATAACAATTAATAAGGGATTCCATGATAACAACAAGCTATTAAAATTATAATACTTGGCAAAAAACGAAAATCTAAAAATACCATCGACGATGATGTATGCCAAGAAAACTTTGACAATTGCAAAAGGCCAAAAAAACCTAAAAGTACTCTAAATAAAAAAATTAAAATATATAATGTCTAATGAAAATAGACAACCAATACGGAAAAAGTAATCTATTTTTTCTGGAGTTTTAAAATATTTTTTATTTACCCTCACTAATCCATTACGAAGATAGAGATAAAGAAAAAATAAATGACATACCGTTGATGAAAGCACATCTGGATTATACCAACAGTTTTTGTTAACACTAATTGTTCTGTAGTCGACAAAATTTTCGCAAACATTATTTTCTTGAATAACATTGTCAACTGAATGTATAACTAAATACACTACACTTAATTGGAACAATATCATATTTTCATTCACAAGTCGAACTTTAATTATTAAAATATTTTTCTTGATTTTGTACATATATAAACTGCCTTGAACATTACCCAATCGTTTACAGTAAATAATAAGTTTGTTATTTTAATATGCACCTGTTTTCAAATGTCAAGAGCGATTCATACATTAAAAAATATTTTTAATTATACAGGGTCTTAAAAATTATTAAGGTAATTAGATTATTTTTATTTAGGGTGAGTCCCGAAGAACATTTTATATATGACGCTCTTATGTTTACCATGAGTGACCGTTGTTTTTTTTTGGTTTTTTTAAGAATCTTACAAGTAATATTAATTTTCGTTTTGGATACCAGAATTATTTTATTTCCTTTCTGTACCACATGAAACGGTATTAAGAAAGGTTTTTCAATTTACTTATAACATGATGTTTATAATTTTTGATCTCATGTACTTCTATATTGTTCAAACAATTCGCCTGAAGATGGCTCAAGAGCCGAAACATGTTGCGACGTTATTTGGCAATTTTTTTTCCAGTTGTATTGAAATTGCCAAATAAATTTTTTTTTATATTAAATTCGAGTTTTTTCTCCTTTGAACTTTTTTAAATATTTTTTATTTTGTATACTTAACTTTAATTTCGTAAACATATTGTACTAGTTAAATAAAATAAACAACTACAATCCCATTTTTATATAATTATATTAGTGAAATAATAAATATTTAATAAATTTCAATTGACTATATGAACTATTATTATAGTGTATTTCAAATTTGCTTTTATGAAAATGTTTACCTACATACCATACGTTTATTTATTTCTATCTATATATCCTTATAACAATCTTCAGTATACTTTGAATTTTTTTTTATTTTTTAGACTTCTAAACCCTAAAGTGTAGAGAAGTCTTATAATATCGCTCTGTCAGTCTTTCAATTGACTAGTTAAATTGTATATTTAAGAATAAATTATACTAAATTTGGAAAAAAGAACTAAAAAAACGCAGAAAAGAAACAACCGATATTTAGTCATTTTTATTTTACAATAAAATTTAGTCGAGCGGGATTGAATAAAAAAATTAGTTTAAGGTTTATCTTACCTTAAAATTAATACGTTTTGCTGACGCGAGATGGCATAGAAGACACGTTATGTGTGGACTAAAAATGGCAACATATTAAAGTTTCTTGAAGTAGTGATTGCAGTTTTCTGCATGGGCATGTAACGTTTCTAGACAAATTGTAAGATGTCGCTGCTGTATTTCAAAGTTTTACTGGCACATTTATTTGCGGTGTTGCTGCCAATGTTTCGCCCTTAGTAGATAGTCTACGGGGTTTCGAACCTAGGTATAGGGAATTCAACGTGTTAGAGAGAGAGGTATTATAAATTCAGCGTGTCAGAAAGAGAGAGCGGTATGACGTCACACCCACCAGTTGAAAACGTCATAAAATGTGACTTTTCGAACGTTTTTCACGTTCTATTTTAGATTCGAAATAAATCGTTGAAAATGTTGTAAAATGTGATGTTTTGAACGTCTTTTAAAGCTTCAAAATACTGAACGTTAAAAAAGTTCGAAACGTCACATTTTACGACGTTTTAAACGTTTTTTAGTCTTTACTTTTTGTTGAGAAAAAACTTTTACAAACGTTTATTGACGTTCAGTATTTTAAATCATTTTACAACGTTTTCAACGATTTTTAACGCTTCAAAATACTGAACGTTCAAAATCGTAAATATCTCTTTCTGGCACGCTGAATTTACAATACAATACCTCTCTCTCTCTCTCTCTCTAACACGTTGAATTCCCTATACCTATGTTCGGAACGCCGTAGACTATCTACTGCCCTTATTTATTCGACTGAATTTGGGTGTATTATTTCAGTTATATTTTCTTATTATATTGCCTGATGTTAATTGCGAAACGGGACTTACAATGACTAACAATGAAGGGGTCCCTCTCAACTTTGTGCAGGTTTTTTTTTTTGCATTCGGTTACCTGTTCGATATGCCGATTTAGGAATCGTCCCTTGTCTCTTTAACAGTTATTTTTAAGATATAAGGTTGGTTACGAAAACCCATCATTAAGACGCAGAATTTAAATTGTGGGTATTTACGACTATTATCTTAATTTATTTATGTATTTGATTTACTATCCTTAAAAGGCGACCATTTCAAAATTAATTATGCAACTCTACATCAAGTACTACAATGATTTATTTAATAAAAATTTAAAAAGTTTGCCATCATCAGGTCTATAAATGCTATATTTTTACCTATTATACCCAACCAATTTTTTATATTTTGTGTAGAAATATATAAAAATCAAAATGTAAAAAAAATTAAAATGAAAAAAATTTAAAATGATCTTCCTCTAAATACAAAGAAAAATTATTTAGGGTTAGTTTTCACGCTTAAAATTTAATAATTTCAATTCCGTCCTTATATTTTTCCGGACGAATAATTATTTTTCCAGGAAATATTATCTGTTGCTCTGATTTATTGCTAGTTTCAGGCATATCTGGTTTTGGCGTTTTGACAAACACAAATTCTCGCAAAAATTATAAGTGGGATTACGGACTTTTGAATCAGATTATCCACATGTAAAAATGAAAAAAATAATTAAGGAATATTTAATTATTGTAAAAGCTAATTATGACATCAGAAAACAGCCTGTAGTATATCTAGTAAATAATTTAGTCACTGTCAGTAGATAGAACGTTCTTTAACTTTAACGGTTCTATAACTAATGACAATGACGTTTAGATTGTGACAATTGTATAAGAAATCAACTTATAAAGTTTTATTCTAAACGTCATTGCCTTTACTTATTGAGTCTTTAAAGTTAAAGGACGTTCTATCTACTGACAGTGAAACAGATTTTGGTTGGCATTATAAATTAAACGTTTCCCCATCATTTCATGCAAGTTTATTTTAAAATACAATTTCTTTATAATAGCAAAAAAGAGACAATTTTACCGACACTTTTTTATCATACTGAGTATTTTTTTAAAATAGCCACTTCTCGTTAAATTCACCCTCTTATTATCTTTTTGTATACACCGTAAAGGGTACATGTGTTATACATTTTTAGAAATGGTATATTATAGTTGTTCTTTAAGTATCACAAAATACGAGGTATGTTAAAAATACATGAATCCTTTGATCTAACTTTTTAGCCTACCCTGTATAAATCAATTTTTTACATGTTTCGGATAATTCAGAATAGATCTGGCAACTTACTATTCTCGACATTATTTCTTGCTAGAGAATTAGAGTTATCTCATTACAAATCTTACATGGTTCTGTCATTACCTTTTAAAAAACTGAATAAATTTGATCGTTTAGTTTTTGCGTTTTATACTTGGAAATTGTCAATTTTTTTGATTTTTCTCCAAACGTTGATATGAAAAATTTGCTTAAAATTCATAAAAGTTCAACTGAAAGTCATGTGCAAGTACACAATTTTTTTCAAATGTCTTAAACGTATAGTAAATTTTTGTCACAATAAGATTAATCTTAAATTGGAGGGTTAGAAGTAACGAAATAAAATAACATAAAATTTACGTTTTAACCTGACAAGATAAAACCAACCCGGAAAAATTCACGTAACATGATCCAGAGCAGAACTAAAAGATCATTGAGACGCAATAATTTTGTAAGTACTATATAGGATTGTAAAATAAAGTTAACTAATAATTTAAGAATAGCCCATAAATTATTAAAATTTTGGAAAATATAAAAAATATTTTTTTATGGTAACACACAAAATAATGTCAATTCTTTCATATTTTGACTCTTCTTTACTCTGTCTCAACGGTTTCATTTTTAATTTATTAAAATTAAAACCCAAACTTTTAATAAATACTTTATCTCGTTTTAATTCTAATCAATTTTCACTTTATCAGATAGTCCCTACCACCCCAAAAATTCAAAAATTCAAAATCCATGTCAGACCTTTGATTAAATAAAATTACAATGTAAATAACTAAAAAAAAAAAAAAAATTTGTTGTCAATGATATGTTTAATTGTCTCTAAGATGCGTTTAGTAATACCACGAGATGATATATATTAGGATAGAAATTTTGTATATGGGGACAGATGTCTGACGAGGGATGATTGAGTTCTGGATTTCTGGATATAAAATTTTTTTTAATCAAATAGGAATGAAAAAGAATTATATTTATTGATGGAAAAGGGATGATAGAAAGTTTTTTGAAGGTTGTCAGAGAAGGAATCTTGAATTTGAAATATTGCTAAAGATTGATATAAAAATAAAATAAAATAAAAGAGTTTGTTAATACAAGGTGAGATTTTCTTTTTAAACAAACAGAAAATTTAAATAACAGTATTTGATTATACAAGCTTTTTATGACATTTTGATGTACCCATCGCTATGGGAAATGTAATGTAAAATATTGAAAAAAATTTTGTGGAGGAAATTAAAAGAGCACAAAGGAAACCGGCCAAAATGAATATAGAATATTGAAAACAATTTGGAAAAATGATAAAAACAAAATATGCAAGATATGAGAAAGAAATCGATAAAAGTTATAAAGAGATAAAGGAAATAAAAAAATTAACAACATATCTAGGCAATAAAATTGAACAAGGTAGCAAGAAAAAAAATATGAAAAAGAAATCAAACACATAGGGACAGATGAAAAAAAATTTAAATATTAAAAGAGAAGGAAAATTGTTTTAAAGAAGTAACAAAAGAAATAAAAACGGTTAAAGTACGAGATACTGGAGAAAAGATGACAATAGCAAAATATATATGAATAAATACATTCTCAGGAATGGAACCAAAAGTTAAAAAAAAAATGTTAAAAAATTAGAATAAAAAGGGGTGAAAAAGCACAAAAAATAAGTTAAGAAATAAAAAAATATCAAAAAATAAATAGAAAATATCAAGAAATAAATAAAAAATAATAATATAGATACTAGGCTACTAGGTGTATCCATTACATGGTGGTTTGAAGATAAAATCTGAGATTTTTTTGGGAATAAACAAAAAATTTAAATAAAGTAAATAAGAGTATAGATAATAAGTAAATAAGAGTATAGATAATAAGTAAATAAGAGTATAGATAAATAAAAAGGTATCGAAATTTTACAAATACAATTTTACAAACAGTTTTATATTTAGAGATTTTTTCCCATTACAAATGGGAAAAAAATTTAACAATAATATTATCGCACGAGACGTTAGCCAAGTGTGAAATTCCCAAAAGTGTGTATAATGTCCTACTCCAAAAACAAATACTAATTTTTTACACTACTTTTAGTTCAAATTAATATAGGTAAATAAACATAAACATTAGATCAAAAAAAAAATAATTATATTTGAAACGATTTTCCATAAATCAACTTTTTTACTTCCGTCGATTAAATTAGTTTTTTATATCTCACTTAATTATAAATCAACTCTACGTTGACTATTTATATAATAAACACTGTTTGAATATGCCTTGAATTAAATTGACCTTAAGACGAGTTAATTAGTACCTCATAAATCTTTTTTTTAATACAACAAAAACCTATGTAAAAGATAAATAATTTATTTTGTTGACGTAATAATTGATTCAAAAACAACATAATTAAACATGACATATTTAAAAAAAATATATGGATTGTAGCTAATACAATACTCTTTTGATACATGGTTAATAATTTGTTTAGCTATTATGAATACCTTTTAACCTCGTATGTAAGGTTAATATGTTTTTTAAATTCTATAAAAATTTCTTATTAATTTATAATATATTCGGCAGAATATCTAATAAAGATACTATATTAAAATTAAGAATAAAATCAGTTAGATGAAAAATTATTACAATAATACAGTTAGACAAACCAGAAAAGAACCGCACGTTCGAAAAAATTTATTTATCTTTGAATCGTCGTGCAGTTCAGTTCGTTGGTGTAAAGATCGTAATTTTGTATTTAATTGTGCGGTTTTTTTATATCTTTGATTATGAAAACTTCAGTATTTGTCAAGGGTGAACTGTTAGGAGCTCAATTTTTTTAGAATTTGCCGATATATTAGTGACATAAATCCATAAGGTTACCCAATGGGGTTGGATGATTCCTAGTAGGGAATCATCAGAAATAATAAAGGATCGTAATATTGATTGTTATTTAACGGCTATTTTTACTTACTTTAGGGCATAATTGTATTTGATTACTGTTTTCCGTATTTTGTTAATCTTACTCATCTCTCCTAACCCCCAAGTCATTTCCCTCTGTGTCAAATCTCATTCCTCCATTTAACGGCGATGTTTCTGCCTTACTTTAAGTGGCCTAAGTTGATTTAGATTGTGTTATTACAACACCAAATCATATTAGATTTCGTGTCTTGGCACATGGTTGCCCCAATTCTACGGGTTCCCAAGTGGACCATTTTTAATAGTTGGTTTCTTCCGGATGTAATTAAGAACCCGGTGTTTGCTGATCCTGGATCCTTTATTATTTCTGACGATCCCCTACTAGGAATCATCCAACCCCATTGTGTGGGTTCTACAATACTGGATTTTTCTAATTCTCCTTCAAAATCAATTATTCCTTATCAATATTAATTTTATTAAGTTACATTTTCATATTCCATAATTTACCATTTAACCTACTTCCTTTTATTCCCCATTTGTCACTCCATCCCTACTTCGTAAAACCAACCTCCCTTAACACTAAACCTTATTACTACATCATTATGTTAATTGTTTAAAAATTTTACAATGTTTTCAACCAAGTGCGAGTAGTATGGGTTTGTATCCAATAAATCGACTAACACTAATTTGTTCATTTTTACAAACTATGCACTTGAAACGATGGAAAGTAAATTTCAGCTTAATATTATATATATTGTTATGTTATTTTCAAATCTCAAAATTTTGGGGTGATTCTATATGAAAAAAAATAATAAACATTACAAAAATTATAAAAACAAAATATGAAAATGTATGTCCTGCAACACGTCCTCTTCTGTGCCTTTTCTTCTGTATAATTAGTTCTACTCTAATCTCCCTCTATTCTTCCAAATAATTCCTTATTCCATTATTCCCAATTTTATTCATGCTTCGCCAAAATTGAATATGGTTATGATTTAATATTCTTGCAATTTCACCAACACCAGTATTTGATTTCTTCAAGGAATTAAATTACAACCTTTATTTATTTCTTCATTGACTTGCAAATATTTTTTATTAAAATCATATTTTTTAGGTAAATTGGTGTATAATTTATTTTCTTATATACACGTTTACAAAAATACCAACGACAAATGTTTTTTTTTTAAATTTTCGTCCAAAAAGAATATGATTTGTTTATTATTTTTTTTTTTGTCTTTTTTTTTAAATTCAATTTTTCTTGTTCCTTGATTAATGAATATTTTTTTTTATCAAATTTGACAAACTTGCCCTTTACTTTTTAATTATACAGCAAAATTTTACTTTAATATTTTTTCAAAATTTAACTTTTACTATTAAATTATTACACAAATAATAATAATTTATATTATAATAATGATATAATAATACAAATAAGATTTTTTTTTATACTCCACAATTGTTGATTTTAAATATTTTATACACCAATTATTCTCAATAAATACTTTAAAATTAAACTTTTAACAATAAACTCTATTTATTAAATTCAAAAATCATAAAATTTATGTTATTCCAACCTTTTAACAAATAAATAATAATTAACTTACAGAGCATTTCATTACAATATATATACAGATTTATATATCCAGAAGGAAAGCATTTGATAAAGTTGATCATGACAGACTGTTGATGAAGTTAAATAAATATGGATTATGATAATTTTCTTAGAATACTTAAAAGTTATTTAGAAAACAGATCTGTAGTCGTTAAACATAACGGGAATGCATCCGGGAAATTTAAAGCTATCTGTGTAATATTTAAAATACTAGTCCTCAAATATCTGAAAATAAATAATTACGGGGTATTTTTTTGTTTCATACTCTTATATTACATTTGCTGTTTATATAATGATTTTCTAATTTCGTTTATTCATGTAACAACACCTACGGGTTTGTTTGAATAATAAATAAAATAAAAATGAAATACATAAAAGTAATTTTTATTTACTACTCCACAGTACATTTTAATAAAGAGTTAAGGAAAACAAAGAAAATGTTGATCTTACTTGGGCGATGTATCTAAAAAGACGTCTGATGTTGTTCACATCAGAGTATGAACGAAAATGAATCGTGGTCAGCCTACTCAAAATGAGATTACGACAATTATAAGTAGAAATTATATACGAATATACTTATAAATATGTTAGATTATAAATTATTTTATAAAATTAAATTTTAAGATTTGAGTTTTCCAAAATATGTGTTATAGAAAATAATATAAAAATATTTGTTTATTAAATAATAATAACGTTTTCAATAAAAAAATTAATACAAATGTATTTCCTTTATCCAACGTACCGATTTCATTACTTCTCAGAAAGTCTAAGGTCCTTTGATTTCAGATTAGAAACGAGTCCTTATCGATTGGAAGGATAGAAAAGGATTGAAAACAAATTGTCGGAGCTTCAAAGAAAAATAATTCTATAGAATTCGATTGACGCTTTGCTCTTGTTAAACATAGTTTTCTTTAATCATATGTTTGCAACAAAGCATTTATTCACATTTAAATTGTATATACCTAAAATATTTAATAAAACAAATCCCACGATTGAAGTGCCAACAAAAATCAGTATTTTTCGTATACATATAGATTAAAATAAATCCGCTGAATTATGTATAAAAATATATAAAAATAATAATATCTGTTATCTGTGAGTAAGACAAGAGTTATACGCAAATTAGAAACTACGCTAGTACGTAATTACCATTAATCTTTTACCTTTTAAATCTGATAAGCTTAATATAGATCAAAGGATCCCACAGGGATCTATTTTGGGTCCATTTCTTTTTGCCTGTTACATAAATGGAATTGAAAATGTTTCCAATGATGCTATGTTTACTTTATATGCGGATAACACGTCTATAATAATATCAAACAAAGAGGAGATTAGTCTAAGGCAGGAAAGTAATTTAATAATGCACAATGTTGAAAATTTGTTTAAAACAAATCACTTATGTCTTAATTTAGGAGAAACTAATTGTATGAGATTTCATAATTTTCAAAAATCTGTAAATGAATTTGATTTTATTGTAAATGATGTTATTATTCCCTTTTCTCAGCATACAAAATTTTTGGGTATAATCCTAGATGAACACTTAAATTTTAAAATGCAATGTAATAAAATTATTGCGTCACTAAATTCTGAATGCTACAAATTTAAAAATTTAATAATGGTCCTCACAGAAAATCAATTATTTCAATTTCATGGTTTAATCGAAAGTAAGCTTAGATATGGTTTGTGTTTCTGGGAAACTTCACCTTCTTTCTCTGATGTAAAAAAGTAGTCAGATGTATGGCAGGTATTTCGAGAACATAATTGTCGAGACATTTTTAAAAAATATCAAATTTTAACTTTACCCAGCCTCTATATTTACGAATTATGTGTTTTTGTTTTTCAAAATAAAAATAAATTTCATCTTAATTCTATTCATGAAAGAGAAACACGACATATATATAAAAATTCTCCATGTGTTCTGGGCTTAAAACTATTTAATAATTTGCCTGAAGATATAAGAAATATAAATAAATTGAATAGTTTTAAAACTGGTATAAAAAAATATTTTATTAATAAATGTTTGTACAGTGTGTGTGAATTTTTACCTTCTTGTATTTGATCGTTTTTATTAGTAATATTCTATTATATATGTAATTTTTACCCGAGCCATAGTCATAGTAAATTAACCTAGTAAACTGTAATTGACGACTCCTATACAATTTGTAATTGTACACAAGGAAAATAAAGAATTTTACTTTACTTTACCTAATATTTGATAATTAAAATATATTAATTATATCGCGTACGACACTGGGTTAAATTAATTTAAAATTATAGTAAGAGCAACCTTACATGGAGACAGTCGTGTACAGTGTCTTCATACGCAATAAACAGTTCCTTAAACAACGGCCTGATAGACTTTCAGCAGTACAGGAGCTCGAGCCAAGAACCAGAACCAGTGATAGAGATCGGTCAAGCAGAATGTAGCTAGGCCAAGCTCAGTCGACCGCAAGCCAGTGTACCAGACAGAGAGGCCTAACCAGAAGGACCGTACAACCGTATACAGTTAAGCACATAATAGAGAGAAATCTGGAAAGTTACACTCTTCTTCTAAATTTGGTTTGGTAATAAATAAATAATATTTATTTACTTGGTGATTTTATTTGGTTGTGAGTTTTAACGTTTTCTGCAGCAAATACCCAGGTACTCAAGCCAGTAGATCAAGTAAACCCTGCCTTCTGACCGCATAGCTCTTAGTCGATACCATAACAACACCTGGAATACTTTATCTGCACTGACGCCGCCCGGTATAAGTGGCCTTCATACTATAAATGAAAGATGGCGCCTCAGCCAATCCAAGACCTAGACCAAGGCGCCAAAAGACCGAGTGACGACGCAAAGACCGTTACACTAGTAAAAAATTAAAAAGTATCTTTGTATAAGGGTACGTATTTGGCGTGACGTAAGAGCTCTAAAGAAACGCAAGGTTTGTTTAATTGACTTTATTTTCCTAAACTACGTTTACAATCAGATAGTATTAGATTATTTGCAGTTCAGGTTATTCTTCGTTTCTTCCGTTAACATAAAATGGTAACTCTTCGTAAGTACTACAGGCTTGACTTGTCTACTACAAAAAGGACAACAGAAAAACTGGAATAGAATGATTTCTGCCCAATGTAGGATTAATTGCTTTTTATTCTTCTCTACTTTGTTTAAGTTTTATTAATAAACCAATCGTAAAATTTAAGAATTTACTTTGCTACCTAGAGTAAAAGTAAATGTAACGAAAAGAAAAGAAGAAACATAAAGACTTCGGGTTTATTTACTCATGCCATTAGAGGTACAATATAAGTAAAATCAATTACTAAGTATTACAGTTCTTTTCGGCTAAAGATAAGCCTAAACAGCACAGCAAAGGTACAGGGGCGGCAACGGACTTTTCTGGGCAACCCGATATCACGAAGTTCGATAAAGCCACAATTTTAGTTCAGGTACCTGTAATAATTAGTATTCTTTTTGGGTGATTTTTGGGCCACCAGGTATCGTACAAACCCAGTATTATTTTTATTTCCCGTTCAACGTGTCCTGCTAGAGATCCATCAATACGCTAGAAGGTTATTATCATTAGTGACATTATAAATACGCTACTCTGTATATCCAAGTCGATTATATTAAATTTCTTGACACGTTATTTTTGCAGGATGAGGGTATGGGTCCTGTTGTTCATCACTTGAAATTTCTCTCTATTACATCCTTGAAGACTAGACAAATAATTTAATAACGGAGGACCAGCCTCTCTATTTATTTACACACATAATTTAACACATTTAATTAATATTTAAGTATAGAGTATTCAGGACCGGCTTCCTTTTTTTGAGTTTTTGAGCCCGCCATTACGATTTTACTTTTTCAAATCATAATTTATTTTATATTGTTTTTATTAATTTATAGAATCCATTTTTTGCGTTTTTAGATTTTGTCTATGCAAATTTTGAATAAAAACATTAAAAAAAATTGAGATATTTTGCATTGATCCAATTAAGCCTTCTACGCAGATAGTAAATATTTTCTCAAAATTAAATAAATATACTGCATCAAAATAAATTCTGGAATTTTCTAACATCCAGATATATCTCTTTTTATATAAACGCATACTTCCCTCTCACTGAAAAATATTTTAATTTATTTCAATCATCAGAGGTAGTAACTATGGATAGTAGAATCCGTTATATTTTTTTTGGCCAATCAGCAAAGCCAATTTATTCACAGCACTTAATATCGATATTTTGTATCATTTGATGTGAAAGTATGATATCAGTCTTTGTTTGATCAAAATCTCAGTATTTTCACGGCAATAAATATTTGAGATTATTTAAACCGAAACTTTTAGGTTATGATCAGAAAATTCAATTTTCGTTTTTGTTGCTAATAGCTTTCTTGTTCTGTAGGTCAAAAATATAATGAAATGAAAAAGGTTTCTTCTATTATTAATAGGTCACTTTGGTGATTTAGTCCACGTAACGATTTATAGCGTGAATGCTACTTGCTCCGGGCAGCATCAATCAAGAAATTCATTAGCAGCCAGAAGGACAGACTTTAAATAACAATCGGAACCAATAATAAAATTAATAAGTATAAATCATTTTTATTATTAATAAAATAACGGGGAGGAAGACAAAAGGTGTGCAACAAGGTTCTTACAGGTAGTCAGATTGAAGTGTTTCCTTTTAATCAGAAATAGAGCGATTCGGATATGCGCGTACCAGGAATTGCAGTCATCGTGTAATTTTTTATTTTATTTGATTTTATTTTAGTTGAAACCTCGGACTTAGTTAAACGCTATCTCGAAAAAAAGTCGTCAGCAAAATTGGTCGCGCGAAAAAAGTCGCGCACAAAACGTCGCGCGACAAAAGGTCGCCGGCGAAAAAAGATCGCCGACGAATAAAAGTCGCCAGCAATTGGTGGCACGAGAAAAAATCGCGTACAAAAATAGCGCGTAGCTGTTTGTTACCATTGAAATTGTAGCAAACATGTAATGAGAAATGTATGTATTTATACATATGATTAGTGTGAGGAATCTCTGTAGATCTGTTATACTAAAAGATACGGAAAAAAGTTATTTACAAAAAATTTACGCAACTAAAACCTTTACAGTTTCAAATTGGTTATAATGTTCCATAAACCCGTGCCAAATCAAAGGTATATGGAACACTCTGTATATTTTTAAAATTTACTCGATGATCTGAAAAACAAAACATATTATTTAGACAAAGCTTTTTCAAGCCGAATTCATCTATTTAAATAAAAAAAAACTTTTAAACACGCCTGGTAATATTACCTGCCAGTCCTAAGCCTGGATAAAGTGTAAGGAAAGTTTAATGTAATTTCAGACAGAATTAGTATTTTGCTTTTTTTTTCAAAACAACATTGTTAAGTAAACCATATAAATATTGTATGCAATTCGTGTGTAAAGGCCTATCGTATCATGTGATTTTCACATTTGAATATTCACATTCGTAACACTTCCTACATCAATAACTAGTTATTTTTGTACCCGACTTTTTCTCCCGCGTCCAATTGCTGGCGACTTTTTTTCGTCGGCGATCTTTTTTCGCCGGCGACCTTTTGTCGCTCAACGTTTTGTGCGCGACTTTTTTTCGCGTGACCAAATGTTCGCGTCCTTTTTTCGTAGAACCAGTTAAACTTGTGAAATTTATATTTAGTTGTTATTAGAATATCTCACCCGGTATATTGTAGACGGCGACGAGAACTGCTTATACGACGGACTGGCTGAGTCGGTGTCGTAGTTGTGACTAAATTTTAATTTCTAGATCGATTGCCATTTCGACTAACGGAACCCTCTATTTCAGCGATTTAAAAAAGTATAAGAATTCCGCCATATACGTGCGTATTCCTGTATCGCGATCTAATGTAATTAATTAAAGATTTATAAACGGATTTTAAGAATTAAAAAAATGAAAGGGTAATGTAATGAAAACCGGGATAATGGACTAAATAATACAAATCAAATAAATTTCAAGAAATAAATCGTTAGATCTAAATTACAATTTGCTCCAGACTTGCAAAAGTAAACTAAAATGTAATGATTCTTCCAAGATATAAAATAAAAATCTACATTTAACTAGAATTAAAAAATATAAATCGTTATACCTGAAATTGAAATAACGTCGACCTGTAACCGAAGCGTCTTAAAATTTAATGACTTTTTAACATTCAATTCATTAATTAATCTATTTTTTTAATAATTATCAATTTTATAATGAATTAAAGTAAACTAAGCAAATGATTTTTTTACTAATTATCTTCGTTAATTAAATTTTGTATTTAATAACTTCATATTACAACGTATATTTTTGTCATTATCAAAAACCAATTCAAGAAAATAAGAATATATCCAGATCAATGGAAAGTAAGTATAAATCTATTCAAATTATTGATTTATAAATTTTATTATTAAATTCAACAAATTATCCATTATCTCAAATGTCATCCGCTGATGCAGTAATAAATCTCAAAGTCGAGTACCACAAATTAAAAAAAAAAAAAAAAAAAATTGTGGTACTCGACTTTAAGTTTTATTACTGCAATTTTATTATTAATTGAGAATAGAATTTTCTAAAATAGCCATAATTTAATTCAAGTCACTTTTGTTTTTGAATCATTTCTTCCATCCTGTTTTTCGTTTAGACTTCATATGTTTTTTTTAGGTGATCCTTTAGAATTTATAATGGGATTCTATCCAAAAATATTCTTTAATAATAGAATATCATCAACACTTTTGTTATTATTTTTTAATCAAAATATGTTTTTTTTGTTATGTGGAATTTATAATTTAATTGAGGATTTTAATGCTGAATTTTTTCAACGATATACGTTTTTTAGTTTATATACTATTGGGGTAAGTTTTAATTTATCTCATATTGGGGTATGCTTTAACTACTAACTTATTATTTGGCATACTAATTGAAAACACTGGTAACTTTCCACTATTATTTTTCGTTAAGTACATAATCTGCCACTCTGAACGTTAGCACTCATTTCTTCCTTAAATCATACTTGATTGGTAAGTTTTAACACGTCTGTTAGATTTATGAAATTTATTTTCAATAAAATCATTTTGTCATCTAATTGGATGCTAATGAGTTATGGGTTTTGTGAATTTTAGAAACATAATTTATTTTTATTGTTAAAAAAAGTTTGATTTTAAATAATTTATTGATAGTAATTGGTATATAAGATGTTCTAAATCAATAATTGTGAAATATGAAGATTCTTATTTTTATTTTTGCCACATCATTATTATTGTTATTATTATGAAAATAAAAAAAAACGTTGGGAAATGATATTAAAAGAAAATTTAAGTAATAAGGTAAATAGCAAGATATGATTTTTTTTTACTAATAAAGTAAGAATTTTTTTTAATTTTGGGGAAGAAGCATAAGAAAAGAAAAAATAATAAACATAGAGAACGATGTCATTTTTTTTACAAATTTTCAAGATATCAAATTTATATTATAATAGAAAGGCTCATGAAATTGCAATAATTATGTGGAGTTGTATTTACAGACTAGAAAATTTATTATTTTAATGTATGAAATTGAAAATTTGAAAAAAAGATATATAAAAGCAAAAAGGGAGGGCACAAAAAAGGAACAGCGAAAAAAGGTGAATAGAGCTGGTATGTGGAAGTGGTTGAATGAAGTAGCGTCGGATGAGCTATTTAGGAACAGATTTATAGAAGAAAGAAAGTATCAAGACTAGAGAGAGAGAGAGAGAGAGATCAATTTGTATTGGAGTCATAAAGGGATAGAAAATCG
The DNA here is from genome assembly GCA_963243735.1 of Neocrepidodera transversa. Lineage (NCBI taxonomy): Eukaryota > Metazoa > Arthropoda > Insecta > Coleoptera > Chrysomelidae > Neocrepidodera > Neocrepidodera transversa. The sequence continues at coordinate 10,277,835 of OY725338.1, forward strand.
ACAGGAAACATACATTTTTTTTAATTGGCTTGTAATGTTTATAATTTTTTTAATTTTTTATATAGAAACCACCCCAAAATTGATATTTTTCTGTGTGAGTATTACAATATATAATCCATTATAAAATGTTAAAACCTTCACATATTTATTTCACACGTTTCTTATCAGTCATTATATCCTCTATTACAACTTTATCGAAAATATGTTTTTCACTCACACGTTCCTTATCGATCGTAGTGATTTTCACTATTCTATTTTATAGGATCCTAATCGATGATATCACAAAACCCTTATCAGTCGATTCGATATAAATGCATTAAATAATTTAAAAAATAATCATCCTTATCTTGTTTTTATTTCCAAGTTTATTATCAGTTCTATTACTTAAAATTTAAAAAAAATTGTAAATTGCCAGATTGAAAAAATATTATAATCCTAGCTGTGGGAGGGAGCTCTTTAAATGAATTCTATGGAGTCCCTCAAACTAGGAGTAAAAAATTTGTTAGGCTACATTGCTATTAGTTGTTAGGTTAAGAATTACGTCACTTATAGATGAAAACTCTGAAGTTGGCAACGAGTCTTCTTAGACGTGGATAGAAGAATTTATTAGATTACATTGGCATTAAAGTTTATTAGGTGTGGATTTACGTCCATTAAGATAGGGCCTTAGCTATGGGGTGCTTTAAATTTACCCTGAGAAGCCGATTGAATGCAGAGCACTCTGCGGAGGCCTTGTATGAATTTTCACCCAGTTTGACAGCTCTCTTCTTCTCATGAACCAACATAGCTGTAACTACAGAAATTACATTTAGCATATATCGGAAAAATATCACGTTACAGAGTTTATTCAAAGATTAGGTATAGTAAAATGTTAAGATCTGAGGAAAAAAACAGAAAATATTACTTTATCTGTGTTATTCCGAACCAATGACATAGATAAAATGGAGGGGTCTCTAATAAAATAATTCTGGCCCTTACGGTCACAAAACATAAACACGTGTTATGGGTTTATCGTATTTCGTATTTCTGGATAGTACGCCTATGCGTTGGTCAATGGTCGATTTCAAGTAATATGAATCCTTTTCGGTGATATATAAGAGGATCTGTTCTATTATTATTAAAACAACAATTTTCGGATTTACCGTAGATAAAAATTGTGCTCCTTATTTTATTTTATTGCTTCCTGGCAAAGTTCATTTATGTTTTATAGAATATTTTTGTTAATGAAATTTTCTCACTAATTCGTACTTATTTTCTTAATATTTTGAATTTTTTTATTTTAAATCTCACAAATCTGTATAAAAATTATGACTTTTTTCTTTCGTATCTAATTAGTTTCGACTCTCTTTTTTTTAAACCAAAAAAATCATTACTTGATTTTTCAAATTTTTTAAATTGCTTTCTAACTATAAACAAGGTTAATTTCTACTAAAATTTGATAAGACCTCCTTTATAAAAACCTTTCGAATATATTTTTTTATCCAATTTTGACACATTAAATTGACTTTTTTAATTCCATAACAACGGTAACAAATAAAGTTTTATTCACTAGCAACTAAAAGATTGAGTTAAATTTTTTTTAAGTCACTAGTGACTTAAAAAACTTTTAACCTAACCTAACCTAATAATGTACCTATTTTACTATCTAATACTCCTCGTACAATGATTTAGATTTATTAGGTCCTATTTTTGCTAAAGCCTCTTCTGGAACAAGTTCTTCGTTCACAAAATCTAATATATCCATTTTTCCAAAATTTTAAACGATAATTAACTCTTTTGCCGATGTTTTATATCGTAGATTTTAGTCAATAACAGTAATATTCAACTAACTATAAACAGAGTCTAAATAAACAAGCCCTGACAACGCCTAACAACCAGGCTTAATATAAATTGGATCGACTACTTGTCAATTACATTGCCATAAATGGTTGTTAAATACAAAATTAAATTTAAAAAACACCTATATTTTGATCTAAAAATGTCAAAATTGGATAAAATATTGTATACGCCTCGTGAGTTAATTAATTTTTATTCGCTCGGAAGAAATTATTCTCGCGAATAAAAATTCATTTAACTCACTTGGTGTATAAATATCTATTAGGACACAACACTTATTTATAATAATAACAATAATAAATTATACAAAATGATCCTTATAAAATATACTTATAACGACCGATCTCGAGACATCTGTAAGGGTGACGTCACAATTGCTGGAATATTCTCTGTAATTCTAGAGTGCGGTGTGTCCACAGGGCCGGCCTCGTTACAATATTGGCTAAATGAAAATCGTTGACAGAAACTATAAAAGGAAAGTCACATTATTTAAATAAAATAATTTAACTTAAAATATATAGGGATTTACAATAAAAACTATGTTTTATTACTATCATCACTTTTACTTTCACTGTTGTCACTTCTTATTTTTCCATTACTTTCCCATTTTTCCTTTAATTTTTTTTGATATTTGTAGCCATCGGTTTTCATATCGACGTCACTTATATTATTTTCATCTATAATTTCCACAACAATTTGTGGTTGCTTTACAATTTTGTTTTCTACTTTTTTTTCTTCAGTCCCATTTTCCTCAATTCTGTTATGCAATCATTGTATTGCAGGGTAAGGAAATTGATGCTCGCTGTTTGAGTCTCCTGTAGGAAATTGAGTTCTTTAACTTTCACTACAAAACAAAAAAAGAGTTATAGTCGACATATCAATCACCAGGGGCGTACATAGAATAATTTTCAGAGTAAACAAATGAACTATTCTTAGTAAAGTTTTATTCATCATTGGAAAATATTGCTTTGGTTGGATGGAATATTAAATTCTATATTTAATTCTGCTTCATATTTCATTAAAAAATTTTAAATTATAATGTTTTATTTTGTCCAAATTGTATTTCTGAAAATAGTGACAGGAATGTAAATGTAATTTTTAATTACAAAGTGGTTTATTCCCCATTAAATTTTTTATATACAAAAATAAAATATATGTTTTATTTTGTAAACATACTTTTTTTTATTTGCAGATATTGACTGTAACAGTATATTTGAAAAGAACTACAAACGATTTTCTAAATTTACCATCTGTTTTACAGCATCAAGCAGTACCTTTAAAAATATTTGGGCCAAAAGTTTATCAAACGATTTTAAAAAAATCTAATGGAATAAAACTGCAGTTTTACTTAACAACTAGTGCAACAATAATATGTCCATTAGGTTTATTTCCAATAATAGGAGATGAACAAGATTGGATGATGTCAGCGTATTTTTTATTAAAATTAATAAAAAATAAATTCTTTTACATCATCTTTATGTTACCTACTGGAATATCTACTAGTATTGGGTTTTATACATTGGCTACATTTATTAATATGTACCTGTATATTAATGGACATTTAAGATTTCAGTACACATTACTTAATGAAGCAATTAGACGTCTTTCTGACCAAACTGATAGTAATGATTACCAACAACAAATTTTTTATCAGCTGAAACAATGCATGAAAATATTCGAAAGTAAGTTATTTATATATATATTAATAGTTAGATATAGGAGTCTCTTTAATACCTGGACGCCCGAACTTTACTTGTTTTTTCCTATTTTTGCCGATTTTTTTCGTTTGTTTTTATGGTTTTTTTCTCATTTTTATGATTTTTTGTTTGTTTCTGTTTTTTATTTTCTTATTTTTACAATTTTTCCTAATCGTTTCTTATTTTCATTGTTCTGTTTTTTCTAATTCTTTCTTTTGTTTTGTAATTTTTTCTCATTTTGTCTAATTCATCTGATTTTTTCGATTTTTCGTTTTTTTTTCTCATTTTTCTGATTTTTTTGTTTTTTCTTTTTTCTGTTGTTTTTTGATTTTTTGAAATTCTTTCAGATTTTTTCTCAGTCTTCACTTAAAGTTGAAAAAATGCGATTTTCAATTGTCTCTAACTTTAAAACTATTTATTTTACATTAAAGGTGTAATAGGCCTTTGAAATCAGCTTCTCAGGGCGAACAAAAAAAATGTAAAAACTAGAGAGTGTTCCATTTAAAACAATATAAATATGTATTCTGTATATTTCAAGTGCATTGTTTGTCTTCAAAATTTCAAAAAAAAAGGCAAAAAAGTCTACAATTTTAGCTCGATTGGTTAAACGTTTCGGCAGTTATCGTGACAGATTTCACACAGACAGATACACAGACACACAGACAATCCTTACTCTGGAAATAGTTCGAATCTTCTCGAATCTTTTGTTCGTTCACTATACTTTCCCTTCTGTAGGTCCAGAAGAGTAATATTGTTTATATACAGTTTGTTGGTTATATAAGCCATCAACAGACAAACATGTTTATGCTCCTAATTGGAAATAAAATTATTTTATTTAATATTTATCATTTTACTTTTAACTTGTGAAGTACATACACACACAGATTATTTTCTTTTAGATACAATTTTCAAAAATCTTGCGAAATATATCAATAATATATTTTTCACAATTTTTAAAATTATTTTACGACGTTCGTATTAGGAAGGCCACTTGAACTTGAATTTTTCAAATACGGGTCTGGATTTTTAATATTCGATTTTTCGACACAATTATAATTAATAAATTATTACAAAACGACGTTTCGTTGGCGAGAAAAAAAACAATTTTCGGTATTTATGTTTTCAATTAAAAATTAAATTTATTGTTTTTCCTATTAACGAACAAAAACGCAATAAAAAATTTCTTTTTGTATTATTAATAGTCTCAAAATTATCTTGCCAGATTGACTACAAATTAGAAGTATTATAAATAAATAAATTTAACTGAAATTTTATATTGAAAAATATACTTATATACAAAATTTAGTGTAAATAGTTTCCGAAGAAAAAACTCTTATAAAACGGTTTTGACCGTTAGCCTGATTCAACGGTGAGAGATAGAAACAAACCGACAATTCCAATTAATTTAGTATCGTTAAAAACCCCAAAAATGATACTCGAAATTACGGCAAAAATGTTGCCGTTTTTCACTTGTTTAATTAAAAACATCTTGTATGAAGAGAAAAGTAATTAAAACAATTATTTTAATATAGAAGTGTACGGAAACTGGAATAGGATTATCCCCTCAATGAATATATTAGGATGCTACTTTCGCCATTTTTTTAAATACAAAAAGCCTAATCGGTAATAAATTCTTTATTTATATGGATGAATAATTTTCATGGTTTTTAATTATAATTTTATTCTTCCCTGTAATTTTTTTGATTATAATGGATTTTTCCTACACTAAAGACGTAACTGTAAGTTTGATAGGCGCTTGTTTTATTCTGTAAAAAAAGTATATGGATTTCTAGGTGACTTACAAAAATAACGTCACTATAAGTTGTATATAGTTGCCTATATCGTCTAATAAAAAAGCGAAAAGTTTTGTTTTTTAAGTTTTAAAATGTTAATGTCGATTTTTAAACAAAGGACCATTTTTAAATAGAAAACAATTGTTATTTAGATGGATGAACCAATTTTTTACATGGTTAAATTGAGAATGTTCTATTCTTTTTAGTTAACTCTACATATCTCTGCACTAATGAATTATTATGAATTAAAAATTATTTTTCTCTTTAATTTCCTTGATTACGTCGTCATCTATTCTACACCTCAATTTTATTTTTTAATATTAAATATTTTAGAAGTTATAGATTTTTAAATAATGCTTTCACCATTTTTTTAAAAAGTACAAAACACTTATTGTTATTAACTTCGTAATTAATAAGGATTAATGAACTTCTCACAGTGTTAAATAAAGAATGTTTCAGTATTTTATTGAACTATTACAATTATATTTTAATCATTTTTGTAATGACGTCATTTCAATATATTTCTATACTAATGAAGTCAGTGTAAGTTTAATAAGTGCATATTGTAGCCTGAATTTCCCGTAAAAACTTTAAAAATTTTTCTAAAGTTTTAAAACTGTTGTTATCTTTTTGAATATTACAAGGTTACTCTTTCGCCATTTTTTGAATACAATAAATCCATCAATTATTACAACTATATTTGCTCATTCTTGCTGATGACGTCATTTCAACATATTTCTACACCTATGAAGTCACTGTGCATATTGTAGATTGTATTGTCCAGTTTAAACTAAAAAAAAAATGTTTCTAAATTTATAATACTTATTTTATAATTATTGCACGGTCGCCCTTTCGCCATTTTTTTAAATATAAAAATCCTTTAACTATTACAATTATATTTTGCTTATACTGCTGATGACGTCACTTCAACATATTTCTAATGAAGTAACTGTAAGTTTAATAAATGCATGTTGTAACCTGAATTTCCTATATAAACACGTTTTACTTTCCCGACCCACCTCCTAGAAGGGAAAGTATTGGGAACGAGCTAAAAAAAAAAATTCCAGATAAAAACGGAAATATCCATTTTCGGGTCCCCTGAGCCGGTTAAGACCATTTCCAGATGAAAGTCTGTCTGTCGGTCTGTGTGTGTGTGTATTCTTCCACGATAGCGGCCACACGTTTAAACCGATTAAGCTGAAATTTGGTACAGGGGTTTGGGTTACCCGTCGGAAGAACCCATTAGTTTTTTTACATCTGTCAAACGCAAGTACCACTATCAAAAAATGACAGATGCAATATGTCACGGAATTGGACATGCAATGTGTCATTTGAAAGCCCTAGAAAAACTCTATTCACAATACTCAAAATTATTTCTCCAACTGTCACCTGTCAAAAATAAAAAAATGTCAAAATTTGAAACTTCAGCATTAAATATCTGAAGAAGTATTAATCCGATTGAGCTGAAATTTGGTATATTTGTTTGGGTTATCTGTCGGAAGAACCCAGTAATTTTCGTACGAGATCTGTCAAACGGAAGAATCACTATCAAAAAATGACAGATGCAATATGTCACAGAATTGGACATGCAATTTATCGTTTGAAAGCCCTTGAAAAACTCTATTAAGAACACTCAAAATTATTTCTCCAACTGTCACGTGTCAAAAATAAAAAATGTCAAAAGTTGAAACTTTGACATTAAATATCTGAAAAAGTATTGGTGGATACTCGTCGGGAAAGTTTTGGGGCAACATAACCGATTTATTCTTTTACTACGGTTTTTTTGGATCAAGCTATCTAAATTTCCTTTGGAGAAGGAACATGTTGCCCATTTGTTCAACCAGATTCAATAAATTTATGTGGTATGACTAGGAGTTTTTCTATTATTCTTTGAATGTTTTGTTTTAGAAAAATTTTTAATTATTTTTATAACAAAAAATCTTAATATTAAAAATTAATTAACTTTAATATTATATTTTAAATATTTTTTTTTAGTTAAATAATATAGGTAAAAATTTGGTTGTGCTTAAACATAGAAGAGAGAAAAAAAAATTATCATATTTTTTTACAATTTAAGAGAAATGAAATTAACAAAAAGGAATTTAAAAAATATATGCTTTAATACATAATTTTTCTAATTTTTTTATTTTTTTAGTCTCTCTATATAATAAGATTTTTTTGTAAATAGAAAGTGGAATATGAGAATTTGTAATTTCTAGTTCTAAATGCCCTCTATCCCTCTAAATACGTGGTTAACTTAATAAATTTAAAATCTAGATTATTATTTTATCCCATCTTTCATCCTAAAAAAACGATTTATTAGGGTGTAGCTTCCAATAACATGAAGTTACCAAAAATCAAAAACAAAATACACAAATTATGCCTTTATTAATAAAAACATAAAAATACAAAGTAATTTAAATGGTTACATTTTCCCACTCACTTAATATTATTGATGGCAAAAGTTTTTCCGGATAGGCACTTTTAAGTATTCCACGCGTAATCGAGTCCCTTAAAAGATGTCCATGGCTTCAAGTTAACCCCAAAAATTTTGTATCCAACTTCATCCAAACAAAAAAGTGTATAACAAACAAGAGTTGTTTTGAAGTTTGAAATTTGTTCTACATTTTGAATCGTGTTTAGAAATAATAAACGAATTAAATTTAAATCATATATAGGGCGATTTATAATTATCGCTTATCTGATTCGTGGATGGAAAATATTAGTATAAGAATATTTCAACATTGTAATGATTGTTTCTGGTAGCCTGGAAATATCTCTATATTTCTGTAAAATTTCTTCGGCTGTAAGAACATTTTTATTTAAATTTGACAAAACTAAAATTAATTGTCGAAAGGTAAGCGTTTATTTTTGTACATATAAATATACAAAATATAATATTTACTAAAAAAAATGACTTTGTTTACATGTGTAGCACAGATCGGAGTAGGGAGTGAATTTTTTTGTTTTCAGATGGATACAAAATAGTTTATTGTGTCACAAGGGCAGAAAATGAACTTTAGCAGCCCGCGGCTATTAGATACACGAGCTAGCGTAGCGAAGCGAGGGCAGATAATAGCTAAAGGTTGCTAAAGTGTTTTCTGCATATGTATGACACACAACCGTTTTTCGCCTACCAAGAAAATATAGCACAAGTATTTTACAGATGTTTTGTCTTGATTTCAGACCTTATTTTTCACTGACGTTTAATAAAAATTAATGTGAAACGTCAAAGTATGCGAGTGACAGTTAAAGATGCCTAGATATAGTGAAAAACTATAAAATCGTCTTGTTATGACGATAGGGACGATATTTTTAGGGTTGATATTGATTTATTTTCACATAAGGTAGGTGAAAAACTTTTCATGGCACAAAGAGTATGATAATTTCGGTTACTGACCAAAACTTGTCAGATGAAATTTACGTAAGAATAAGACCATAAATTTTGTGCAATGAATCTGATAGTTAGACTGACTTTCCGTGGACAAAAGATGTTATCGACGATACTGATGAAGCTGATGACAATGTTCCTTTCGCTTCCCGTAGTCAGTTTTCAAAGGCTCAACATATCAAAAATTCAAATAAGAACCAAGATGCATACAAATCTTTTACAACTTCCACTTCATCGTTTTACAGAAACCAAAAGAAAATAAATTCTAAGCCAAGAGAGAAAATTAATTGGCAAGAACAAAATTTGCCATTTCTTGAAGATGACATTAAATTCAAAGGCTTTTTATTTTCCGATGAAATTATTACTTATATAACGGAACAATCGAATTTATTGAATGTAATCAGTGTGTCGACGCTCATGATGAAAATGTGCTTAGCAACCTCGTTTTAACGTATTATATTAGCCTCTTTTAGTTCATTTAAGATGGCTACTATCTCGTTGTTATGAGAGACGGTGTTGCAGGTGTAACCAGCTTTAATAGCATAGCATGAGACCTAAGTTACAATTTGTTGGTAATGAATAGCTAGCTCTAATTTACGACTCAGGATAGATAATTGAGTTAAAATTATTTTTATTAATATTGCAAAATAAATGAATTGCCTGAGCGCCACTTGTCTATTATGTCTGTCTGAAGGATCCCGACAAGTTGATCCCCCACTAAATAATTTAATTGCTTACTTGTTGATCAAACAAGAAAATTGATTTCGTGGAAATGAGTCAAATGAAACAGGTAAAAATAAACTGTAGTGAATTTAATTAATAGAAAAATTATTGATTGAAAATTTTCGTAACGTTATGCACAAGTTTCTTAAATTTTAGACACTGATAGAATTGAAATTATCTCATATAGATCGTCAGCGCATCACACAAATGAAAATCAAAGTTTGTAAAAGAATAGTTAATTACAAAGAAAAATGTCAAAAAAAAGGTACAAATAACCAAGATTAATAAATCGAATACTTAACAATAATCAGTGAAATCAATATAATAAGAAAAAAAGTTATAATGAACAAAAAAAAATGATTTATTACACTACAATCAGTAAAATCAATGTAATAAAAATGTATAACAATCTGTTGTAAAAAAGATAATCAATTATATACTATATCATCAGGTAAGCGCAGTTTGTCGAATTGTCCTGGCCAAAGACGACTCGACAATTAAATGAAGACAAAATAAATGTCGAAATGTTTAATTAAAAGCTCATAAAAGTGGTATGGTGAAAAGAAACAATAAAAAGAAATTTTGATTTGGCTAAATGAAAAAATATAATTTCGATGGACGAAGGTACAAACGCAATTAAGAGAGAACACGAAATTTAGCGCAGTTAAGATTCATTAATAAGAAAAAATGTATTTAACATCAACAAATTTAAAAGAATATCCAATACATTCAACTAAAAATTGAAGTACGTTTTTCTAATAAAACAAACGCTTAATTACTCTACACCAGCAAAGGTAAAAAGAACCAAGATACCTATGCACATCAAAATGAGATGAATTAGATATGTAATAATAATACTCCAATATGAGCGCAGAATATGTTCGCAAATATTTAACTTATTAAGATTGTACCATATTGAAAGGTTATGAAGAGGGTATTCGTGATATAAATTTAATCATTAATCGTTTTCTCAAAATTGCTTATAGGGCGAAGATTACCTTCAAAATTTGATCTGTTGCTCCCTTCAATTCAAAATATTGTGATTAAAAATCAAGAAAAACAAAAGACAAATTATGGAGGTAAGTCTAAGAGATAATTTAATATTAATGATGAAGTATGGGTCAAAGTTTATAGGCCTAATACAGCACAATGGTGTGAAGGAATAATTAAGAAAATTTTAGGTAAGCAAACTTTCTTAGTAAATATTTGTGAAGGCGGAATGGTATGGAAAAGACACACAAATAAACTAAAATTTAAAATTAACGATGTTACGGAGAATTATTCTGTCATCGTCCAAACCATTCAGCATCCTAATATAGATAAAACTTGCAACAATTCTTCTGTAAATTCTGTGACGGGTGAACCATATGTCGGACATGTGACAAGTGAAAGTTCGGGAAAGGAAACCGCGCAAAGTGAAAATGTTGAAAACAATGAAGAAGATAATTCGAATTTGCATATTCCAGGTGTGCGAGACGAAATATCGGATTCGCAAGATAATTCGGGAATAACTTTGCGCAGGCGTAGTCAACTTAAACCGCCAGAAAGATTTACATCTGTATAATAATATGTTTTGTAAAATGTTGATTATTATCAATTAAAAATATAATGGACGCACAAAAAGATAGGAAATGGCCGCTCGGTCAAATTGTCTGAATTTTTGGTATGTTATAGATTTCGGCATTCTGAACAAAAGTCTCAATGGGCACTAAGCCCCAAATTCCATGGTTTGGCCGCTATCGAGTTCCAAAGGTCCGCGACTACACCATATTATAGAAACCTGTGAGACGCATATCACCTCTTTAAAAATCATATTTCCATTATTTGAACGTATGCCTTTGAGTTTTTGAGGATGCTGGATTCAAATGTGGTGTTGAATACATGGTATGGACAGTTGACAGCTGTCAAATAGCTGTCAAATGCTCTGAAAAGAAATAAATCCTACTTTGAGTAATGAGAACTTATGTTTTTGGGCCGCTGAATTCAAATGTGATACCAAATCGAGAATATTGACAGTTGACAGCTGTCAAACAACTGCCAAATAGCTGTCAAATGCTCTGAAAAGAAATAAATCCTACTTTGAGTAATGAAAACTTATGTGTTTGGGGACGCTGAATTCAAATGTGATATCAAATCGATGACATTGATAGTTGACAGCTGTCAAATGCTCTGAAAAGAAATAAATCCTACTTTGAGCAATGAGAACTACTCAAAGTAGGATTTATTTCTTTTCAGAGCATTTGACAGCTTGATATCACATTTGAATCCAGCATCCTCAAAAACTCAAGGGCATACGTTCAAATAATGGAAATATGATTTTTAAAGAGGTGATATGCGTCTCACAGGTTTCTATAATATGGTATAGTCGCGGACCTTCGGAGCTCGATAGCGGCCAAACCATGGAATTTGGGGCTTGGTGCCCATTGAGACTTTTGTTCAGAATGCCGAAATCTATAACATACCAAAAATTCAGACAATTTGACCGAGCGGCCATTTCCTATCTTTTTGTGCGGGGTCCTTTATAAGGGAAGATAGTTCATTGACCTGGAGCCGACCCTGCCTATTAATATCAAAGAATGGCTTTTTATACGGACTTTAATAAAAACTGTATCTAACGATATATATTTATACTTTTACAAACTAGTTCTCATTCAGCATTCATTTATTAAACAACAATTTGAGTAAAGTGTGTTTTATTCAGATTAATAATTCACGTTAATACAGAACAGTAACCAAACAAGATAAAAAAAGAAATAGTGAATAATAAAATAACTATTTATAAAATGTGTATGCTTACGAATCACCAGACAAGAAACAAGAGAGCGATTTTTCTATTGTCCAAAAGTTTTATCAATAATCTTTCTTTTTTAGGTTAATAAGCTCCACTCGATATAAAAAAGGTGTGTCAAAAACATGGTACTATTCTATATGACATTTAAGAATACTACTTTACCTATTTGGTTCAATTTATTTAAATAATATAACAAAAGTTAGAGTATATAAAATATACGGTACACCAGCTCGTTAAGATGCTACCAAAAGTTTTAAGCGGTCACATAACTCGTTCGGGTCGTCCCAGTAGATATATTCTATATGTTATTTAATAACCAGGAGGAGTAATTCAATAAACCTTACTTACACCACTAAAAGTTACTAGATTTTATATTATAAAGGACGTGTTCCGAAATCAGAAATAGTCGTGTTCACAATCTAGGAAATAAATAACAATTACTGTGATCATGGGTTTTAAAGGATATTAACTTATTAAATTTTGGAAAAAAAAATTTAAAATCTTTTAGATACATTACCAAGAGTTATGTTTTGCAAAAGAAGTGATTTATCTTATTTCTTAATAAATAGTTCAAATTAATATAGGAATAAATGGGATTTGTTTTTAATTTAAATGAAAGAAGTTATTATGTAAAATATGGTAATTAATCTTATTTTTAACTGGCTAAATAAACACGAATTAACTTTAATTACAATTTTAATAAATCTTCCTTTATGTATATAAGAAACAAAATTAAAATTATAACATATGCAAATACAACAAAATATTTATATTTATATTAATCTACATCAGAAGATTCAGATTCATCCAATCTTCCAGTGTTCGCAGATATTATTAATGGCTCTCTCATGTCATCCATTAATCCATCAAGTGTAGACATTTAATTCACAGTGGTATGGTGGAAACCGTAACACAACTTTATTGGCTTCTTTTGCCATTTCATCGACAACATACAAATTATGTTTACCTTCATGTTGTCGAATTAGGTGCAAAAGTTCACACCGCTTCATATTTATATCAAAGGCAAAATTTTTAGTTTGTAACCACTTCAGCATTTCAGCTTTTCTTGATGACGAGGTAGAGATTTTTTCAACTTTTCAGCTATGATATGATGCATTATCCATGACAATCACAGCATCATTAAGTAACTGTCAAAAAAGGAGAAAACCAATTCTCGAATACTTCGGAATTCATCTCTACATGGTAATCTCCTGTCTTTTTGCTTTCAAAAACCAATAATGCATTTTCTGCAAAACCTGCTTCAGAACCAGCATGTAAAAAATAAGACGTCTTCCCTTTCCTGTAGGGTTTTTCAGGCCCGTGGATAAACCTTCAGTAAATGCTTGACGTTTACTGCTTACACTTTGGTAGACCTGTTTTTCCCTTGCTATGTCCTTCATTAGTCCATGTTTCATCTAACTAAATGATTGGCCTGTTTTCATTTATATATTTTTTTATGGATCTTAAATATGCCAACCTCCATCTACATATATCATCACGTTCTATTAATATTCTTTGACGATTTCTTTCAAATATCTAAAAAATATATATATAATAAATAAACACCAGGTACATTAACTCTTCAAAGTTACAAACTTACTTGAAGTTAATGTATTTCAAGAAAGTATATAAAGATGACCGAGATATTTATGGCAAATCTAAACGTTTCTTCAAAGCTTGCAAAATTTTGTTCAATGTAGGTAACTCATTTTTAAAAAAGAAATCATGTACTATTCTCCGAACAGCATTTTTAAACCCCTCATCAATTGTTTTTAGAAGTCCTGGTATTCCTCCAATATTTTTTGGACTAGATATTGTTCCACTACTGGGGTATTCTTTTATTACTCGGTAAGTTGTTGACTTTGCAACCCCTGTAAGAAAAATGTTAAGCGCTAATGCAATTTTTAATTAGAAAGTAATAAATATAACCTACCGGCGACGTTAGAAATTTTGGATTTAACATCAACAATTTTGATTTTTGGTTTATCATCCAATACTTGTTTGTATATATTTAGTATTCACTGTTTTTCTGACTAACTTAAATCGCCTAAACTTAGCTGTTTTCGTTGTTTGGTGGACAACGTGAGTGACTGCTACCAGTAGGAGTAGATGGATAAGGATCCATAATCGCAGAAATTGCTTACTGAGTTCTGAAAAGAACTATTTTTTTAACGAAATAGAGTGGAAAACTAACTAAAACTCATGAAATAACAAGAGGACAAAAGCAATAATAGAACTAAAAATAATAATAAATTATAAAATGTCAAAACTGTCAATGTCAATTATCAGCTGATTTTGCTGTGTGAAACTGACTGCAAACTGACCAATGAGAAGCCTACAGAATTGCCAACTTAAATTCAAATCGCTCCTCCTGGTTTTTAAATAGACCATACTGGGAGTAAAAATTCTTTGAACAGTTCTTTAGATATTCTATGTGTGTCTAATGTTATGACTTGAAAAGACAGACAATATACCAAAGTCAGTTTTTTTGTTATAAAATCCAGCAAAAAATAATTGACTGTCGCCTGTAAATTTCAATTAATTTAATTATCCTACCTTGCGTTAATTATAATTTTGTGGTTTACGCTATTTTAAATGTATACTACTAATTGTATTATATATTGGGTGTGATATTTTTACTTTTACTTTATTTATTGTTATGCAATTTTTCAGTGATTTAAATATTGTTTTTTAACCTTGATTTTTTTCCATGACTTTATCTATAATAGGATCTTTTGTTATGGTTACCATGTATATTTCCATTAATTCAATTTTCTTGATAAATATCGAATTAACTAAACTTGTTGTATTTTTTTTTTAAGAAGAATATGAGTAGATTTGAATTCTCTTGAATTTACGTTCTAGTTATTGATTTTTTTTCTTTTATTTTTATTACATTCAACAGCTATCAATTCACTTTTAATTATTCATTATTCTAAAGCTCTAAAATTAGAGAATCCATTCGTTAATATTATATTACTGACGAAATTCTCATCCGGTCGCTCTTTTATTTGCAAATAAAAGTGACTTGAAATAAAATAGATCCTAATTTGCAAGCGAAAATGCATTTTTACGATCGCGGAAGGCAGCTTTCATAGAGCTTACACTATGTGACTTCCATTCAAATATTTGAAATTTTCGAAAGGTTGAAAATCTCTGCAAACTATTTATCATGCTTGGAATATAAATAAGGAGTTTATTGGAAAAGTATTATAGGTTTACACAAACTAAAAAGCTGCTATGCTTTAGTTTGCCAAAGTAAACGAAATTAAATTTTTTATACATATTTTTTTTAAACGGTTGTGGCTAACACTAATGAATTTAAAAATATAGGGTGATGCCAATTTTAATTTTAATATAATTGAATTAAGGTTCGTAGAAAATTTAAAGTATTATCTTTTTCTTGTTTAGTTGAATTATTGGTAAATGCTTAACTGATTAGCGCTGTATGTCTGTCTGTCTGTATGTCTGGTTGTCGTCCGCAAAGCTTAAAAATGCCATAACTTTTGAATTCTTTAATGTATCGACTTGATAATTTCACCATTTTTTAATACCCAAAAGTACTACATTTTAGTATAAAATGAGTGAAATCGGAAAATTATTAAACGGGGTTTTCCGGGTTTTTCCCACTTTTTTTCTAATTTCACAGGAAACACGCTGCAGGTCGTAATTTTTGAGCAAATCGCTTCAAATTTGGAAAAAGATACCTTGAAGTACTGTTACGAAACCTATTGAAAATCGGAATAATCGGAAAATTTCTTCTGGGCTTTCCCGGATCTTTTTTTCCGAAAATGATCATTTTAAAACCGTAAAAGATATTCAAAGAAAAATAAACAAATGTAGGACTGAAATAGCTCAACAAGTATTATTTGCAGTATTTTTCCGAAATTAGTTGAAAAAGTTGGGAAAAAAAATTAAAAAAAAAAGAAATTTTTAGAAATTAAATTCCGAAAATCTCGTTAAACGAGGGTGAAAAGTATGAAAAATAGGGAAAAAATATTGGAAAATAGAAAAAAATAATGAAAAATAGGGAACAAATGAAAAATGGTCACAAAATATTGAAAAAAAAAGTGAAAAAAATTATAAAAAATAGGGAAAAAATATTGGTAAATAGAAAAAAATAATGAAAAATAGGGAACAAATGAAAAATGGTCACAAAATATTGAAAAAAAAAGTGAAAAAAATTATAAAAAATAGGGAAAAAATAATGAAAAATATTAATAAAAAATAATGAAAAATATGGAAAAAAAAATAATAAAAAATATGGATAAAAATTATGAAAAATATAATGAAAAATAAGGAAAAAATATGCAAAAAATAATGAAAAATATGGACAAAAATAATAAAAAATATTGAAAAAAATAATGAAAAATATGTATAAAAATAATGAAAAAGATGAATAATGAAAAATGGAAAAAATAATAAAAAATATGGAAAAAAAATTTAAAAAAATATTATGAAAAATGAAGAAAACAAAATGAAAAATATGGAAAAAAATAATGAAAAATATGGAAAAAAATTATAAAAAATATGAAAAAAAATAATGAAAATATTGTGAGTTATACCGGGTTGTTTTCCCGAAAATGTCATTATTTTAAATTTATGTCTAAACCTTTTTCTCTATTTTCTTTATTTTTCCAAATTTTTTTATGTGTTTTATTTTTCCCCATTTTCCGATTTTTGACTTTATTTTCCTATTTTTTCCTACTTTTCTCTACTTTTTTCTTCTTTCCTATTTGTTACTATTTTTTCTTGTTTTTCCTTTTTCTATATTTTTTCATTTTTTCCCATTTTTCCCTATTTTTTTTTGTTTTTTACTATTTTTTATCTTTTTTTTTATATTTTGGCCTATATTTCCCTATTTTCTATTTTTGCCCATTTATCTTTTTTTTCTATTTTTATCTATTTTTTTTATGTTTTTTCCTGCTTTTTCCTATTTTTTTCTATTTTTTATTATTTTTCCTATTTTTTTTTCTATTTTACTTTATTTTTTTCCATTTTTGTTTTCAAAAAAAATCTTATGGAGTCAAAAGCATATATACAGAATTTTGTTTTCGTGACTTTAATTTTTTGAAAACCTGAAAAATTACGGCAAATTTTGAAAAATAGGGAAAAAATAAGGAAAAATAGGGAAAAAATACGGGAAAATGGAAAAAAAATGAAAATTAAAAAAAAGATGTAAAAAAAATAATCAAAAATAGTAACAAAATAATGAAAAAAAAAGGAAAAAATAATGAAAAATAGGGAAAAAAATATTGGAAAATAGGGAAAAAGTATTGGAAAATAGGGAAAAATAATGAAAAAGAGGGAAAAAATCATGAAAAATAGTGAAAAAAATAATGAAAAATTGTAAAAAAAATAGGAGAAAAAATAATGAAAAATATGGAAAAAAATAATGAATAATATGGAAAAAATAATGGAAAATATGGGAAAAAATAATGAAAAATATGGATAAAAATAATGAAAAATAAGTGAAAATATGGAAAAAATAAAGAAAAATATGGAAAAAAATAATGAAAAATATTGAAAAAATATTGAAAAATATGGATAAAAATAATGAAAAAGATGTAAAAAAATAATGAAAAATATGGAAAAAAATAATGAAAAATATAGAAAAAAATAATGAAAAATATGGAAAAAAATAATGAAAAATACAAAAATTATCTACCGGACCACTTGTTTTTATGGTTAATTATGTACCAAGAGTATAAATAGAAGTTTATTATTTTTTGTAATAATTTGTAATTTTATAAATAAACTATATTAATACATTGATCATGTTATTACGGATGACGAAATAAAACTCTAGTAGTTACATAATAAATATATTATTATTACGTACTATTTACAGGGTGAGTCACGAGAAATCATCCATACTTCTACCATAAGCAGATTATCAAATAACCATTAAAAAATATCGTCTTCTTTTCTTTATTAATATACAGTGTGACCTATTTAGAATAAAAGAAATTCAGGGCCGTCTCCGCGAAAGTTTGTGGGACTGTTTCATATCCAAAACTTCACCCTATATATAATTGATCTAAAATTTTTGGTATTTGAAATTTTTGTTACACATTTTTAATTCAAGATTCATTTTGAAGTCAGATAATAATGGTTAGTAATTATAAATAAATCTTTAAAATAAACAATTACTGACACACACAATGTTCGAGTATAGTAAATACCAGAATTTTAATCAATTTACAGGCCCGGATTTAAAAATCTGATATATCTGGTTCATATCAAAAATTCACCTTGTGTCTATCTTTTTGTACCCTCGATAGACTGAAATCAGATAAAATAGTTATTTTCCTAACAAGTGCGGAAAGTTCCGCACGCAATTGCAGTTGCCCGAACGACGCGAAGCTGAGTTCGGGCATGCAATTAAGTGGGGAAAAGATACTTTTCGCAAGTGTTAGGAACAATATTTTTTCTACAAGCGCCTAGAATTAAAAAAAAAAATTAACAAAAATAATCGTTAATGTTGGATTCCCTTATTTCTTAAATATTATTAGTTAACTTTTTGTTTTTTTGTAAATTGTTTCATAATTTTTACAATAAATTAAATATTTCATGAACAATATTTTTATTTAGTTACCAAATATTTTTTTAATCATTTTAGCATATATAAAATCAGTGCGGAAAAGTACAACTTTCCGCACTCAAATGCGTGCCTAAAAGTATACTTTTCCGCACGGTTGTAGAAAAAAATGTTTCTATTCTATTTAAAAAAATAATAAGTTCAGTAATCAATTATCTTCTAGAGTTAAGTCTAATATTTAATACGAATTTTATTGAAAGGCTTTTCTACTAAATTTTGAACAAAAAAGTAACCTAAATTTTGGACTTTATAGAAAACTGTTGCATGATGGTTTCAATTACTATTATTGATTTATAAAAGCGCTCGTTCTAGATAGAAACTATTTCTAAATTGATAAAGTGAGCACTGACAGATTTATAGTGCTGTACTAGTTTTGAAAGTTGCACAAATTGAAAGTTATCGAAGCGAAAAAAGTTGTTCGTATTTCTCTATTTATATACAAATCTGTTTTCTTAAGAATATAGAGTTTTATGATTTTGTTTTTGATTCACAACTAGGTTGGAAAGTATCATTTATAGCTTCTTAGATATTTTTAATAAAACATCAATTTATAATAAATGATTATGTGAAATATCTATACAGTGTGTCCGTAAAGTATGGAACAAATTCATTTTTAGCTAAACAGGCCATTTTAGGAAATATATGAGCACACACAAAACTATTGTATTTTTGTCCACCCTGTACCAATTGGAATCAACATGTGATACATTTTTGGAATCAGCTCAGCTAGAGTAATCCGAAAATTGAAACAAAATGGGGGTGTTCCATTTAAAAAAAATGACGGTGACTTCATTACTCGAAAGTAATTCACCCTGTACATTAGATTATTATTTTAAAATACGGTAAAATATGGGGGAAAACAGGAAATCATGGGTAAAAATAGGAAAAGCAAGGAAAATTAGAGAAAATTCGGATAAATAGGGAATAATAGAGAAAAATCGGAAAAATAGGGAAAAATAGAGAAAAAATAGTGAAAAACGGGCAAAAACATCGAAACATAGGGAAAATAGAAACACATGGTTCAAAATAGTAAAAAATAGAGAAATTTTCAAAAAATTGTGAAAAATAGGGAAATTTGAGAAAGAAATATAACTATGATGCAGATCTATTAATTGAAACGCCCTGTATAAATCAAGATAATTTTAAAGTGTACTCACTCATATACACCTTGTATATACATGCATTAAACATTTTTTATAAAATCTTTCCGTTTTCCATATAAAAACCGACGCGTATAGGGTGCGCCACCCTGTATGTACGACGGTATATAGGTTTGATTTTTTAGGAAAAATAGGAAATAGGGGACAATAAGGGACAAATAGGGAAAAATAAGGAAAATAGAAAAAAATAATGAAAAACAGAAAAGAAATAGAAAGAAGTAGAAACAAATAGGAAAAATAGAAAAAATACGAAAAAATAGGGAAATATAGGAAAATATAGGAAAAAATAGGGAAACATATGGGATAACAGTGAAAAAAGAGAAAATTGGGAAAAAATTGGAAAAATGGGGGGAAATAGAGACAATATGGAAAAATGGAGAAAGAAAGGAAAAAATAATAAAAAAGTAGGGGAAATAGGGGAAAATGAAAAAAATTTGGAAATGATAGGAAAAAATTAGGAAATTAGGGCAAAATAAGCAAAAATATGGACTAAAAGACACAAATAGGGAAAATAAAAAAGGTGGAAGATTGAAAACGAAGAAGAAGTTGAAAAAAATACAAAAAATATAAGAAATAGGGTTAAATAGCGAAATAAAGAGAAAAATGGCAAAAAACAGTAAAAAATAGAGGAACATATGAAAAATAGAGCAAAATATGGAGAAATAGAGAAATTAGAGAAAAATAGAGCAAAATACGGAAACATATGGGAAAATTGTGAAAATAGAGGAAAATAGGGAAAATGGAGAAAATATGGGAAAATGCCGAAAATGAAATATTTTTTTGCCTTAAAAAAATCTGACTTCGCTTCCACTCCTCTACACGTCAACAATGCACAAGACGTATTTTACTTTAATAAAATACTTTCCCTAAAATAATTGGGTTTTTCCATGATATCCTGTGTATTATAGTTTTGTTTAATTTGTTACCGGTAATCCCTAAATAATTAATTTAATAGCCGCTGATGAGTCCTTCAGGGACGAAACAGCTGTCCGGTATACGGTCAGAAATCAAATTTTCACACCTATAATCTGATTTCATTTTAAAATTAGCATGTTTCAATATCTTGTAATTTTTTTAATTATTGTTGAAAAAAAAATTAATATCAATTAATTATTTTGTAATAGTAAAGTGCGCGTGGCCGGGTAAATTATTTTATAAGTTCCATAACTCATATACTTTTAGTTAATGGACCATCTTGCAGTACTCAGTAGTAATGGTTTCTTACTTCACCGCTTAAATTCTTTACCGATTATTATATACAGGGTGTCCCAGAATAAAGGGGACAAGCTTCATTCTCTAAATGGAATAATAACGAAATTACAGGGTGTTAAATTTTCAGAAAAAAATAACATTTTTTTTCTATAACTCCAAAATGGCTTTATATTTTTTTATGACATTTTTTGTGTCGGTCTATATCAATTAGACTAGTATTATAGTAAAAAAATGTTATTTCTTTCTGAAAATTTAACGCCCTGTAACTTGGTTAATACTCAATTTAAAGAATGGGTACAAAAAGACTTTTGATCTTAAAATTAAGTAAATATTCTACCGACTAAGTTTGTCCCCTTTATTCTGGGACACTCTGTAGATATGTAATAACCCACAAGTTTTGAGATTATTTTTTGTCGTCGTGAACAATTATTTATCTTCGTTGTGAAGCGTTAATAATAACCTACATATTGTAAAATTATTTGTTAAGTAAATTTTCTGACTCTATACCTATAACAAACCTGTAACGGCAGCGCTACTGTCACCACTCTCCTAAGAGAGAAAAAGGTTACGGCCTTGAGCGGTAGCCAAGGCTCTGGAAAAATGGACGTGTTCGTTTCAGACGAAAGGGCAGTTCGTGCTCTCGCGGTGTTGGAGAGTCTTCACCTTACAGTCAGGATTATTAGATGAGGAAGGTTTTCTTTTATAACGTGAATATCAGTTACTTATTCAAAAATATTATTGATTCTTTTAGCTAGAATATTTAACTATATTGTACCTAATCGGCACTTGATCCCCAAGTCCCTTTTCCATCCTCCCCCAGCTTCTCCCCCCCGACATGCCCGCTATTGTGTGCATATCGTGGGTTGTCATTTCAGGACCCGAAGGTCCCCTGGTCTCAACGTCTTCACTACTCTTACTTACCGCCGTATTCCACCCCAATGGGCAGTGGTGGATCCTAGCGTTTCTTCGGTTTTTTCAGGAGACGACCTAAGCCCCTATCTCCTTTTGTCATCTAGTTGTCCTGTCGCTTCAGTGTGCTTTGTCAGTACGTATGGTCGTGTCATTTTAATGTCGTCTCTCGCTGTGAAGTTCGCCTAAAACATAAAACTTATTATTTCTCCCCGATTTTTTTTTTGGGCTAATTGCCTTTAGACTGTTGACTGGGGGCTTATTGTTTGTTTCCAGGATCTTTGTTTTTATTTTTTTATCGGCGCTGATTGGTAAAACCAAGCTTTTATGGTCGCGTTAATTGCCTACTCGGTCTCGCATGTTTTCCGTGGTTGTCGTCTTCGTATTCGAGGAGCTCCATGAGCTCTAGATTGAGGTGGGTCCGCAGGTCATCGAATATCCGTTCTGCTCGGGTATTTAAAGTGTCTAAGAACCTAGACTCTCAAATATCCCTCGATTGGCCACATACCAAGGTAGGTTTGTAACTTCTCGTAAACAGATATTCTGTTGACTTTGGAGTTTTTTCCTGTTCGTTCTGCACGTCTGTCCCCATGCGAGTGAGGCGTAGGTAATTAACGGCATTATGATTGAGTTTATTAATCTTAATTTGGTTTTGATATTTAACTTGCTTCTCCTGCCCGTAAGGAGGGATAGGCGTACTCGCGCTTGCTTGGTTTTACCTATAATCATCTTTACATGATCGGTAAACGTCAGACGTACGTCCAAGGTAACCCCTAAATGCCAGATTGACTGCTGCCAGTCAATATTTTGGCCGAAAAGATTTAATTCAATGTCTGGGGCGTGTCTCCGTTTTTTGAGGAATATTGCTTGCGTTTTGTCTGCGTTAATCGCAATTTTCCACTTTACGAACCAATCTTCAAGTTATTCAAGGTGGGCTTGCAAGTGATTCATAACTTGTTGAGGCCAAGTGTTGCGCGAAGCTATTGTTGTGTCGTCTGCATACAGACTGAGCATTGTATGTGGATATTGGGGTATGTCCGCCGTGAAAATATTATAAAGTTGGGGAGATAGTACCGCGCCTTGAGGCACGCCCGCTTCTAATATTCCGTAGTAAGATAGGACGTGCCCTACCTTGACTCTGAAATATCTTTGTCTGATAAAGGAGTGAATTAGTAGGACTAACGGTTTCGTATACCTAATCTCCATCATTTTGTCGATAAGACCCTCGTGCCAAACCCTGTCGAATGCCTTACTGACATCCAGAAATACTCCGAGATTTTACTCATAGTCGGTCTGTAATGTAGGTTATTATTAAAGTTTCACAACGAAAATAAATAATTGTTCATGACAACAAAAAATAATCTCAAATCTTGTGGGTTATTACTAATGGTGTTAGATATAGTTGAAAACTATGAATCTGGGCACATTGCCACTGATGAGTGCTGAAAAGTCAAACAGCAGCTTTATGGTATACAGCAACTTGATAGTTTTTAAAGAAAGTATTATAAAGAATGAGCAATTGTATAATTCAATATAGTGTTTGCAATTTTCACTTATAATCTCCCTAGGACATGAATTATTGCCGGAAATTTTTTGAGTACATGATTTTTTTTAAACTCATGTACGAGACAAATTTCCCCCAATTAATTCAAGCACGTAGGTGATTCGGTAAGAAAATTTCACACCGAAATATTAAAAAAATACTAGGACAATGACGGTTTTTGATGGTAAATGTAAATGTCATTTTACTATAAACGTCAAAAAATTTCCAGTGTAATTTCATGCTCCTTTACTCCAAGAAGGAGAAAAATTTACGGAAATTGGTCGAAAATGTTAGTTGTGAAATTTTCACTTATAATCTCCCTAGGACATGAAAATATTGCCGGAAATTTCCCGCAATTAATTCAAGCATGTGGGGGATTCGGTCAGAAAATTTTATACCGGAATTATATTTAAAAAGAAGACATTGAATGTGGATGTTCGTATTGGGGGAGATTTTTTTTTGATTTTCGCCGTTCCCTAATAAAATAAAATATATAATATCAGATAAATTATTATGTAAAATTAATTGATTTCGTACATTTTTCTTACTAGGTTTCAGGGAAATGTTAATAATGACTAAAAATGAAAGTGGATCCGTTCGTATTGTCTAATTATATGTTACCGGGAAATTTCCACTTATTAATTTTACGTCTACATGCTCATATGGATCAAAAATTTTCAGAAAATTTGCTGGTATAAAATTTTCACTAGTAATCTCCCTAGAGCTTGAATTATTACCGGAAATTTTCTTAAAAAATCGTGTACGAGGGAAAGTTATTAATTCAAGATCGTGGGGGATTCGGTAAGAAAATTTCACAGTAATTGTTTAATTTTGATTTGCACAAAAAGTAAACAAAAAGTCTTATATGAATCAAGCCCATTACAAGTGTCATTATTTTGACATAAAAATTTCCACTTATTAATTTCTTCCAGGGTACCCTGGAGGATGAAAATTTCCGGAAATTTTTTGGGTTACCATGGTAACCAAACAAAAAAATAGACTCTGATAGGCTTAAAAATGGCGGTGTGAAATTTTCAGAATAATTTTGCTTTAGTTAAAGATTTTCCTAAAATCTATGTCATTTTTTAAAATGCTACTTTCTTAAGTGTTCCAGAAAATGCGTATTTCACTTTTAAAACATTTAACAAATTATAACTCTATTCATTTTTTTATACCATATTTCATAAAAAGTTAATTTAAACATCAACTGTTGAAATATGATGGCAAATAAAAAGACAAAAATTCCACAAAACTCGATATAAAAGACGAGGAGAAAATAGAATAGATAATAGAATATATTTACATATCTTATGTTTGTT
Source organism: Neocrepidodera transversa (assembly GCA_963243735.1). Classification (NCBI taxonomy): domain Eukaryota; kingdom Metazoa; phylum Arthropoda; class Insecta; order Coleoptera; family Chrysomelidae; genus Neocrepidodera; species Neocrepidodera transversa. Next base: position 10,302,810 of record OY725338.1, read on the forward strand.
TAATGCTTGATATTCTATGCTTTTGATGTATTGAAAGGGTTTTTCCTGAAAATATTCCGCGTTAAGCTAAAAAAGCACAAAGTAGCTTATTAGATTGGTAGTTTTTTTTTATTGCAAAATTCATAAAATATTCATTTTTAACTTTGAGAAATATAATTAAAACTCTAGTACGCATATTATAAAGAAAATTATTTTGTGCTAAAAATAATAATAATAAAAATGAGTTGTGGCCTAAAAAATGACGGTGACTTCATTACTCGAAAGTAATTCACCCTGTATATTAGAGTATTATTTGAAAATACGGTAAATTAAAATCAAAAATCGACATGTTTCAGGATTATTTCTTAAAATAGCCTGTTTAGCTAAAAATAAATTTGTTCCATACTTTACGGACACACTGTATACATAGATATTCGATGTATGCCACCGTTTTTCGCCATTTTTTACCCCTTAAAATCAAAATTTCACAAAATCCTTTTTTAGTGGTTGTCTATATTATGAACAAAACATACTCTCAAAATTTCACGTAGATTTTTCTGTGTGTTGATTCTGTCAGTCAGTCAAACAGTCAGGACTTGCCGCTTATATTATAAATATTACGATATCTGTTGCTTTTAAAAATAAATCGATTAAAATAAATCAAAAACCTTTTATATGTTCATTCTTAAGTACTCAACAAAAAGTTATTCTCTTATCACACTTCTACATTTTCAATTTAAATCCTGTACTTTTATTCGGTATTAAAAATGTGAAAGCAGTTTCTACACAACTCCACCAAAAACGTACTTACGTGAGTAGATGTTAACCTCATATTCTAAATTAAGTCATCTTTTCTTGTTCCAGTTTCTTTATATTTTTCTTGATCTCGCTAAGACCATCAAGCAAAATTAGTTATTTACTTTTCTGTGTTAAAAGTGGAACTCTATTAAGCTACGGATCCACTTAGGATAAAGCGATTTTAAAAATAAGTAAGTTGTTAACTTTTTGCTAATACAAATAAAATAATTCTCGAGTTAAATTTTTCTTTTTATAAATGTCTGAAATTAAAATGTTATGCAACTAACCTAAAACGAAAATCAATGTATAGTTCTAGAAAATATATCACCAATGTTATACCAGGAGTTTTAAACATAAATGTACTAAAAAACGGATCTAGGAAATTGTTCGAAATCAATTTTTCGAAAGTCAGTTTTTCGAAATCAATTATTCGAGAATCAATTGTTCGAAATTCAATTGTTCGAAAATCAATTATTCGAAATCAATTATTCGAAACCCTCAACAAAGAAGTTTTTCTTCAATTTTATTCTTGGGCCACCGATTCGAGAATTTTGGTTTTTGGAACACAGAAGTCCCTAAAACTTGTGGAACAATCAAATCATTGGTTTATGGACGGAACTTTTAAAATAGTGACCCACTTATTTGGACAATCATATACAATACATGAATTGAAAGATAACACAGGTTTACAAAAAAAAAGTCTGGACCATTTGACTGGACCATGGTATTCCTAGGTATTTTGGTATCCTGAATTCGATCCCGGGGTCAGTTTTGACCCATCACGTCAGAAAAACCAGATTTCAAGGTCATTAAGAGGTTAAAATGGTGCTTTTTTGCACCCGACCCGTAACAATTTCTCAATCGAACTGTTAAGTTGAGGGGTAACTGTCTAGGTCTTGAATACCCTCCAAATATTGGAATCCCCAAATCTCGACCAGCGCAGGGCCAGCCAAGTGGATAAAATGTTGTCATGATCGTCGTATCTCGCAAATTTCAATCTCCTTGCGAAGGAATTCAATTTCGGCGATCTGTTTGTTCTAAGTATTGCCAGAACATTGGAGTTATGCTTAAGTGGTTCGAGTTATTCGAGCTCGTGAATTTTGCTACCTTGCCAATATGTAATTACTGTTAGAACTTGAAGAGGGATACCAACAAGGTGCATAAGAGAAAGGCACTTAAAAGGAGTTTTGATCAAACATGCAGAAACCATATAACAAGCAAGCAAAATTGAGAAATTGGGAGGGAAAGAAGTGAGAGGCGAGGAGACACACTATAAACAAGCACCCCGGAGGGAACAGTATCTACAACGTCCCCGTCGTTGTTCCTGGTTAATGCTAATAGCAGAACAGATTTTATCAGATTTTATCAGCAGACTCTAAATCATCACAGCAATTCACTTAGTGGAATGTGACGTCTTATCAAAGGTATTGAATTCTAATGGCCTGCCACAGCAGAACAAAGGTGGAAAACTCTGAAGTTGCGGTTTGGGATCCTCACTCCATTTTCTGGAACCTTAGTTTGCCCCGGACAGTATACACAGCTTGGTTTTTCTGACGTGATGGGGTAAAACTGATTCTTGGATCGGATTCAGGACGCCAAAATACCTAGGAATACCATGGTCCGGTCAAATAGTCCGGACTTTTTTTGTAAACCTGTGCAATTATTCCATTCCGCTTCTATATGCGCTTCGTCCGTCTAAAGCATAAAGTACCTATGCAATATTTCTTCAGGAGGTCAAAAACCCTTTTCCAGCTGCTCCAAGTACAATGATGACAGATTTTGAACATGCTATGATAAACGCTTTTCCAGAAGCCAGAATGAGAGGATGTTTTTTTCATTTCTGTCAGTGTGTGTATAGAAAAATTCAATCATCTGGCTTAAAACAACGATACGACAATGATGCAGAATTTTTCTTTAAAAATAAGCATGCTAAATTCACTAGCTTTTGTTCCCATACAGTTTGTAGAAAGAGCATTTAACGAACTAAACGATACATGGGATAGGACATGCTGACAGGAAAAACTGGCGACGAGCTAACACATTTCCTCATCGTATATGGAACTGTTTCGATGGCACTATTGCAGGTACCTAAAACGATTAACGCTGTAGAGGGTTGACATAGAAGTTTTAAAAGTCAAATTTCAGCCAGCCATCCAAGTATCTGGAAATTTGTGGACGCTATCAAAAGAGAACATTTTTTAAATGAGTTGAGAATAAAAAAAGTATAGCGATTGCGCTAAAATAAAATTAAATATCATAGACAATTTCGATCCAACTAATATTTAAGATTATTTTAAAGGAATAGCTCATAACTTAGCTATTAATTTATTGTATTTATATTTAGAGTTGTCAAAATTTAAATTGTTAAATTTCTTGTTTATGTTTAACGAAAATTATAATAATAACTGTAAACAATTAATCAAAAAAGAGACAAAAAAACGCAAAAAAAATTGTAATAATAACAATAAAGAATAATTAATTGAAATTCCTCTTAAATTTAAATAAATCTATTATATTCCAGACATTTGATTTCGAACAATTGATTTCGAACAATTAAGTTTTGAACAATTGATTTTCGAATAATTGCTCATTCGAACAATTGATTTTCGAACAAAATTGATTTCGAACAATTGATTTCGTACAATTAATTTCGTACAATTGATTTAGAATAATTTACCTGTACCGTTAAAAAATATCTGTAATACAATGTAAGTTTTTTTTGTAAGGTAAATGGTGTCTACACCGCAATAGCGACATTATGATACTTTAGTAACTAATATAATGTAATAGACCCTTCATATGCTGTAACCTAGATAAATATCACGGAAATTATTACCGTAATGGTATTTTTTACCTACTGAACAAATATGATTAAGAATCGAAAAATTTAGTAAGGCAGTCGACGTGTTAACATCTAAATAATTATGAAAAGACCAAACATTTTAATGGATTTTAATGTGAAAAAATATTATGGAATTAACTGTAAGGGTTATTTTCTCACCCATTTATTTGTAATAGACATAAGTTATAAAAGGTACAATATATTTACAACACGATAAACACTATCATATCACTTGTTGTCACTCACTTTCACTGTATGAAATAAGTTGTGAAATCTCAGAACATTACGATTAATAATTTACTAAAATATGGGTGCAGTCATGCCGCCATTTTAATGCAGAGCTTTCATTGTGATCGACTATTCGACCAGAGAACTAAGAAGCTAATAGTGTCTATTCTGTAAGCCATCCGTTATATTTAATCGGTTTGTTAAAATATTTCATGTTAACCAATATTCAAATTCTATAATTAACATATTTAACGTCTCCGACAAAATATCAAATTTTAACGGACCGCTTTATAATAAATAAACCACATTTTTAAAAAAGAAGAAAAACTAAACCTACAAATGTAACGTTAGCGCAATTCTTTGTTTATTGTCGGTGTGAAAAATTTTTCAAACTGAAACAACTAAAAATAAATTCGAAAGTGACAAGTCGATCTCGAATGACAAAAAAAAACAAAAACATATTGAAAAAAATCAAATTCTTTTACAAACAAAAAATACAACCGGACGAGCTACAAAAGTCCAAAGAAACATGGATTATGTTAGTAGCTAATTTAAATCATTGTATTTATAGCATAATAGTTTTTTCGGCAATAGTATGGGCGACCAGGATAAACTGGTTGCTCTGCAGGTAGAGATATAATACGAATTAATCCATCTATTACACCAATAGCATCTTTTAATTTCTCATTTAAATTTCTAAAACCTCTTTTGACAAGTATTTTTGTTGATTAGTAATAGTAAATATAACCCACTCATTCAATAATTATTCGACAATGACATTTGTTACTTCTTTCACTTCTTTGTTGCATTTACTAACCATTTGTTGACTTATGCTCAAGTTGTAACCATGTCCAATTTTTGATTGGTAACTTCATTGTCCAAAAAAATGAATAACAGTTAACACCCTTAAATGGATCGACACTTCTAGACTGGTGGACTAAATGCAAAGGCAATCTATTTTTTAAGTATAATACTAAAATTTTATTTAATCTAAAAAATTTTATAAATCTTTCATCTGGTAGATCAAATGGGTTGCCTTGATCTCACAGTTGCCTTTGTTCAATTCCAATTTCAAAAAAATTTGCCCGTTTATTTAAAATTAACAAACTTTGAATAAATTGCGTTACAAAAGAATAATTTTCACCACCATTGGGAACTTATTTTTCATCAAATTCACATTATTATGAACTTGTTTTAATTAAAAATTGCTTACGGTTTGATTTTGAACTCACGTTCTTCATTCTATTGTAGATGTCGAAAGAAATGCATGTTTATCAATTCAGGGTAAAATAAGAAACGAAAGTTAGATTTGAAATTTGACCTTGAAGGTTACCGGTAGGGCCTAGATAAAAAAATGTGATTGGATGAGAAAAATTCTCTCTGGGAATAAAAACTTTCTTAGACATTTACAATAAATAGCAGAATGTTTAATTAACATTTAAAAATTTTAGGAAAACTATGTTTTTAAATTTTGATTTACTAAAGTATTTTTAGATTGAATTATTTCTGGATAAATATTGTTTATGATATATTTATTTTACTGCAGATTTAAATGTAACTTTTTTTATGAAAATAAGCTGCTACTGCTTTATTATGCATTAACTGCGAAATTTCTGAATTTAATAATGCATTTTAGTTATATCAAAACAAAGTCAAATATAAACGTGAAACTGTATATGCTTTTATGCAAATTATTCCAAAACATTATAGTTCAACTTACAAATCCAATATTCTGATATAAATTGGCTAGAAAATTGATTCTCACTTACCATGCGAATATTTCGAATTGCAAAATTGTTTCAATTAGAAACGTGAAATAGGTAGTTCGCTTATTGAAATGTAAATTTATAGTAGGGGAGGTCACGATGCTAAATGGGGATTTACTCGAGCATCGTGAAGAATTATTAGATTTCGAAGCTTAGATGATAAAAAGAAAAAATTGTTATAATATAATGTATAACCCGTTCATAGAATTTCAAAAATGTAAAAAAGAAACCCTTACTTGGAAATATCCGAGCGCGTCAAACATTGATATTATGTATGCCCAACGTATCTTTAATAATGGAGGATGCTTAATTTGACGGTTTGCATAATGGGGGTGGCTGAACGGAAGGGTTGAAATTGGAAAAAAAAATTAATCTGGCATATCAGATATTTTAAGAGCGTGGCAAGTATACTCAAAGAAAGTTCGCATTTAATATTCTGACGAGTTGGACGTAACGATGATTTTTGAAAAATGCTGAAAAAAATCGTCCTTTTCATCTTAATGTCCTAGAACAATAATCTGACGATTATTCGGAAGAATTTCATAAATCTGACAATTTAAAAAAAAATTTAATCATTGAATATAGTTCATTATACAGCACAGGAAATAGCATGGAAAGAAAAAAGTATATTTTTTTAAACTGGATACGTATATTTATAGAAAAATAAGTATAAGAATTTAATTTTTTTAACTATTTTTTTTTAAATCTTCATCCGTCGAATCATTTTTGTCTGGCTCGATTTCGTCGCCAATTTCATCTTCAGATTTTCTTCTCTAGAAATATCACGCAAATATTGATCCTTACAGCAATTATGATAAGGAATATTCGAATTTTTTGAGAAAAAAACAAGCTTTTCCAACATCGGTACATCGTCGTTTTGTTTTGTGGCAGCATTTTTTAATCTATTTATAGTAGGGTAGTCCAAGAGGCTAAAAGGGGCTTTACCAAAGCGTTGTGGTGTCCTATTGGATTGCAAAGATTAGAAAATTTTAAATGCTAAAAAGAAAAAAGTTTATATGATGTTGTGCTCTTTCATAGGGAGGGGGGCGTGTATAAATTTTCAAAAATGTAAAAAAATGGTCACAAAGACATACTTTTTTTGGGGGTGGAGAAATCCTTTATGGACACCTGGGAAGAGAATCCAGGTAGTGTGAGACTCCCCCTTACGGTTTATTCACTAAAACTCCACCGACATCCCGGTTGAGCTCCGGTATCGTCCTGGCTGGGACATTCTTCAGGGCTCAGGGACGTTTCTCTGTATCTTTGAATAAAGCTCCTGTCATCCTGATCTTTCCTCTTCATAATTCGTTTAATGTACTTATGGACAGCCGTCCATCCTTCTTTCGTCTGTAGCATCAGGTCCACCATATTTGTCAGATCAGGTTTTTCGCCGAGGGTCAGCTCCAGTTGTAGCCGTTAGAGGTGCCACCTTTGGCAGGAAAACAACGTATGACGAACATCGTCACTTTCTAGGCAGTACATGCAAGTGTCATGTTCCCTCCTTCCTATCCTCTGTATATAGGTCATGAAGCACCCGCGGCCCGTAAACACTTGCGTGAGGAAGTACTCGATAGTCCTGTGTTTACAATCTACCCATGTTTTTATGTGAGGAATAAGGGTTTTCGTCCATTGGGGCACGTCTTCTGTTTCTTCCCATTCCCTCTGCCACTCGGTCATAGTCCGTTGTCTTGCTTCCTTGTTGGTACCATTTTCTCCCTTGCTATTGTACATGCGTGCCCTTTCTCCCGCAAGCAGATGAATTGGTATCACACCAGTGATGACGTATAGAGCTTTAGTGGACGACGTCCTGTAGGCACTGGCAAATCGTAACAGACCTTTTCTGTCTGCTTTAGTGATGAGAGTTCTATATGATGCCACTCTAAGGTCACCATACCATACTGGTGCTCCGTACAGTAGGATAGATTGAATCACCCCATGAAGTACCTTTCTTTTGTCGCTTTTTGGGCCCCATGTTTGGCATCATCCTACCTAGCATGACCGCCCTCTCTTCTGCTTTCTTCGCTACTCTCCTTATGTGTGGTCCGAAGTTTCCGTTGTCGCAGAGTGTGATCCCTAAGTATCTGATGGTCTTACTTAGTTTTATTTGCACCTTCCCGTATTTAAAAAAGATATCGTCTCTTTTACGCGGTCCCTTTAGTACTATTGCCTCAGTCTTGTGCACAAAGACATACTAGAGCGTACCAGAGTGAGACTAGTGAGAGATAGAAAAGTGTGAGAAGTGTAGAGAAAAAAAAATTAACCGTGCTCGAGTATTTCAAGATGAAGTTTTTTTTAAAAAAATTTTATCTCCCCCACTTCCTTACGTCATACTAAAATCGTCAGTATATTGGAATGTACACCTTTTAGGATGTAATTAACTCACCCTACCTTAATTTGACGCGCTCGAGAATTTCTAATGATTTTTTTAAGTCATTTTTTACTGCAAATAAATACAAAAGAAACGCTCTTACTCTATTCACTAAAAAAATTGAAATTATTCCTATTTCTTTGGAAAATATTCAAAAGAAGTAGGAATGTTTCCTACTTCTTTAGTACATATACAAAAAAAGTAGGGATTGTTCCTATTGTTTTTCAAAAATATACCAAAGTATGAAATAAAATAATATGATAAATCTTGATGGTGATGTAATTAAAAATCGCTACATAAAAAAAATTATTTTTTTAAATTTTATTTCCAAATATTATTTACAAAGTGTACAAAAACATGACTTAAATATTACTAGATATCCTAACACGACGATAAGCAAACATTTTAATACATCTGGTGTGAAATTTTTTTCTTTTTTTTCTTTTTCTTTTCTTTAAAATAAGAATATTTTATTACTAAATTTATCTATAATACCTGTTTTTATTTTGTACAATCTATCTGTCCTTAACATATCTAACAATTCTATTTCAGACCTCCTTTTTTTTTAAATATAAGTCAAGAAATGTGCCACATATAGATCCTGTTTTTTCATTGGTAAGACAGTAATGAGAGAACACAGTCAGCCTTACCAATCTCTAGTTGAAATTTTTTTTTATAATAATTTTAATTCGATTCCAATATGGAGTTACAGAACAATATTTTGCCTATGCCATAAAGTATCAACATTTTTACATTTATTACATAAATCTGTATTGGCCAAATAATTCTGCTCTCCAAGCAGGGTATATACATTTTCTTCCTATATACTCCCAAATACTTTTCCATAAATGATCAACTTTTTTTTACTATTCTGATCATTCATCCTAGACATGCGAATATATATTAAGAGTTCATATACGGTAAAGGTACTCAACTGGGTGCAAGGTATCCCCCATATATTAATCAGTCGAGCTTCAGTAAATCCCCAAATCCCAGCTTGGGCTCCCCTACTATTAGCACGGCGTATGTAAAATGACTTATTTCGCTTAACTGATGGAGTTTTGGAAGCAGCGTTTGAAAATCAGAAAACTGTCACTACAAATCCTACAAAATTATGATTTTTGTGCCTATTCTTATAGATCTTAAATTATCGCTAAATTCGTGAATAAGCTTTGAAATATTCAAAATTTGCTTAGTGTCTGACGTATTTTTTTTTATTTAATTAATATTAACAATCAGAATTTCTTAGGTTCAAAAAAAGTACGTGATTAGGAAGGACCAATCTTTTATTCCTGCTCTTCGGAGAGCAAACACATCTAAACAGGATTAGGGAAAAAGTGAAGCATTTGTGGACAGAAAGAGATATTTATTACAACTATCTTAGCAAACATAAATTAAGCCAAACCATTGTTCCGATAACCGTTTCCATACTGCGAGAAATTTACATTGTAAAAAGTGATAAATCAAAGTAGTGATTTATGTTAAATGTATAATCGTATATTTTTTTACAAGCTGTGAATGAATGAATAATTATTGACAATATTTTATTAAATGCTGTGAAATAATATGAAAAAACTTTTTTTGATGCCATAACTAATCTAATTTATTGAATCAGATTTTTTCAATTAACAAACTACTAATACACATTTTAGACACATTTTAATTATTTTCAATATTTACCTATTTTAATGTGATTTTAATATAAATTATTTTCATTAAAAAAAAAAACGAGAATTTTCATTTATTGAGTTGGTATTGGTAACACTGGCAACACTAAATTTGTTACAATTTACAATACGTTCCCAAATTTCAGTGCGGTAGTACTGATTGCAGAAAATACCCAGGTACTCAGTACAGTAGGGTATTAAAGCACGCCCATCTGGCCGCTAAGGGATTTGTCGATACCGTAACGACCCCCGAACTATTTTTCTTCACTGACGCTGCCTAGAGCAAGGGGCCTTCACGCTTTAAATCAAAAGGCGATAAAAGAGCGTTACAATGTTTGATGTCGTTTAAAGTTTGTGCTTTTATCAAGTTGTAACATTTTTCTATTAAAGGAATAAAGTTGTAATTTTTAAAAATGACAAAAATGACAGTTGAAACATATTTACGGCATTATCTATTAAACATTGTCTATATCTGATTGCACAAGGTTACTGTAGTGTTTATTTTTAAGTCCAGTAGGTACTAATAATTATCAAATTAAAAAAAACTTTTTTAATTTCAAACTTTAGAGTCATATAACTATTATTATTTATTAGTTCCCAAATTTAGAGCACGAACTCCTGGTAAACGCTGTACATTTATGTATAGGTATAATTTTTACCCCTCGAACTTCAAAATAGAGAGGTATAGTAATCATGCTAAAAATTGGGTAGTGAGTTTTAAATGGATAAACACGTTTTAAGGTCCCTAGAATACGATTTTCGCGCTGATGTAATAAGTCGTGAATATAATAAAATTATTTAAAAGTGATAAGTCTTATTTTTCCATTTGTAACACGTGTAAATTTTCAATTTAAAAATGGTGAGAGGTTATGTGCTGGCCACACCAGATTTTTTTATATATTTAATTTCGTATTTTTAAATAGATTTTTTTGACAAAAATCGAACTAGATTTATTTTTTCGTGGTGATTTTAAATGAACAATTTGTGTGGACGGGCGATTCTTCCAATCAAGGAGTGCCTTACGTGACTCAATTTGACAGGATCTGTTTTAAAGGCTTCACGTATTGAAAGTTGTTGAAATGTTTACGTTTAGTGAAATCTTTTTTTTTTATTTTTTTTATCCAAATCATGCTAAAAATTACAGTAAAACAAAACACATGAGAATCAAACTTAGGATATTTAAAAATAAAAATATACAGAGTGTAATAAGTATGCTAGGTATTTATTTTTTTCTTCTAAATTTTTAATCATATCTTTTAAACCATGGGCATTTATTTAGATAATTAAAATATAAAGAGGAAGAAGTGTATTTTGATGAAAGTGGAATTATGCGTTAACGAGTCAGGAAAGAAACAAATTCGGATATTAAAATATACAGGGCGAGAAGAAAAATGAAATATAAAGTGGCCCAGAAAAAAATTAAATTAGGTAAATAGAGTTTTTTCCAAGAGGTTATCCATATTCTCGAATGTGGTCAAAAGTTGAGGCAGTAAACCTCGAAATCCTGTACCTCAATTTTAATTAAAGTAAAATTTCTTGGTTACAAATGAATGATATAGGGGCGGCGACTAGTTTCAGCGATACGCCATCATCAGATCAAATAAAATATAATAGGGGGTGAGAAAGTGAGTTATTAGAGTAAACAAAACTACATCAAGTAACATAAGTGCCCACGGATACAAATAGAAAAAATCGGCTGTGTCACCCCAGGACTTTCCCGACTCGACCGTAGAGAATATGTTATTTATTATTATTATTTTAATTACAAAATACTAAGCATTACATTGATTTATGGAACACATTAAAAATAGCGAGATGATGGTGACTTAATATTTCAATGTTGGTAATGACATAAGCTGCGCATGCGCACGCTATATATCATACTGCTACAATTAGGATCTCCTAAAATCATGTGTGAAAACTATTGGGAATTCGGGAAAAATTTTCATACAAAAGTTGTAGGGAATTTTAAATGTGTATTTTTCTCGCCATCTAGCGGCGAAACTATGAGGAATTCGATAAAAGTTAAACATAAAAGTTAAAAAAAATTTGATGCTTTACAACTTTGCACAAGAAAATTTTGCACTTAATACATTGTTTGTCCTCAAAATCAAGAAAAACTAGAGAAAACATACATGCACATTTTTTACGCGCCCTCTAGTTTGAGACAAAAGTTATACATAATTTTATGCTCTAAAACTTTGTACTACAAATTTTTGCACTAAAGTATATTGTTTGTCCTCAAAATCAAGAAAAACTTGAGAAAACCTACATGCACATTTTTACGCGCCCTCTAGTGGCGAAACTATTGGAAATTCTGGAAAAAGTTTGAAACAAAAGTTATAGAGAATTTGATTCTCTAAAACTTTGTACTATAACATTTTGCACTAAAATGTATTGTTTGTCCTGAAAATAAAGAAAAACTATAGAAAACATACATGCACATTTGTACGCGCCCTCTAGTGGCGAAACTATTGGAAATTCTGGAAAAAGTTTGAAACAAAAGTTATAGAGAATTTGATTCTCTAAAACTTTGTACTATAACATTTTGCACTAAAATGTATTGTTTGTCCTGAAAATAAAGAAAAACTATAGAAAACATACATGCACATTTTTTACGCGCCCTCTAGTGGCGCAACTATTGAAAATTTTGGAAAAGGCTTAAGACAAAAATTGTAGGTAATTTTATGTTCTAAAACTTTGTACTACAACATTTTGCACTAAAATGTATTGTTTGTCCTTAAAATTTAAATAAAGCAAAAAATTGTTACATGTATATTTAACCAATGTCGGTCTGTACCAATTTAAACCAAAATTGGTCACATTCTAGGCACACACCGACCCTCCATACCAAATTTCAGCTTGATTGGTCAAACGGTTCGGCAGTTATCGTGGAAAATTACACACAGACACACAGACACACAGACAGACCATACGTTGGAAATGGTCTCAATCTTCTTGGGGGACCTCAAAATGGATATTTCCATCGATATCTCAAATTTTCTTTTTTGCTCGTTCACCTTACTTTCCCTTTGATGGGCCCGGGAAAGTAAAAAGGGATGAACAAAGGGATTGCGTGGTATTAGGAACATTGGTAACTTATAAAATTCCTAGTACCACGCAATCCCTTTGTTCATCCCTTTTTTGTATTTGTACCCGTGGGCACTTATGTTACTTGATGTAGTTTTGTTTACTGTAACAACTCTCACCCCCTATTATATTTTATTTGGCCTGATGATGGCCTATCCCCGAAACTAGTCGCCGCCCATAAATCATTCATTTATAACCAAGAAGTTTTTCTGCTCAAATAGAGTTTTGATTAGTCTTTATTATTGTTAATTAATACATCGCATTTTATTAAATAAATTCTGAAATCAATTAAATTTTTTCTTAATATATTCAATTACTAAAGAAATTTGTAGCCAAACATTGGCAAGAGTTTTAAAATGAATTGATGCAAACAACGTGTTAAAACAATTTCCTATTTGTACCACGTTTAACGTTGAATTATTTTATTTAAAAAACATATTCTCGTTAATTTATTATAGAGCCTCACATTTCCATTTGAAATACTATTTTATAATAATAATGTTGTACAAATATGCTTTATAATTTATATGCTTAATATAACTTTCATTAATGGCTGATGAGGTACAAAGAAGATTTTAAGCATGGGAAGGGCATTTTATAGTCAGTATCAAAAGGAGAGAAAAATCAAAAAAAATTGAGAAGGAACATGACAAGAGGAAATTAAGAAGGCATATCAAGCGAGTCTGAAATTAAAATATACTGCGCAGAAGAAGAATGAAAATATAGAGTGGTACAAGAAAAAACGTATTAAATGTTTAAAATTGTACTAATACTGTATTGGCAATTTTTTATAGTTTATTTTTCTTATTATAAAATGTGAGATAAACTAAGTTATAGTAAAATTTACTTTTTTCTATCTTTAATTCTATTATTAATTGCGTTTGTTTTTTTTTTATTAATTTTATTTTTAAATTAAATAATTTATCCATATCTCAAATGTGGTCCAAATATTCAAGAAATAGAACACACAATTTATAGCGAAAAGGTTAGGCTATTAGTTTCGGTTAAAAAACCATCATCGGACTTAAAAAGTACATACGTTCAAAATTGAAAAAAATTACAATTACTTAGTCTTAATCCCACTCATTGTAATTTTTTTTTCTTTTTTTAACGCATGTGCTTCTCAGGCCTGATGAGTGAGACCGACTGTAGCGCATGTTAGTATTTGTTTTTTAGGGAAAACATAAGAAATATGGGAAATGGGAAAAAATGGAAAATAGTTGGACATAATAGGGACTATATACTATACTCAAAAATAGGGACGATAAGCGACAAATAGGGAAAAATAAGGAAAATAGAAAAAAATTATAAAAAACAGAAAAATAGGGAAAAGTAGGGGAAAATAAGGAAAAATACGGAAAACGGGAAAAATTTGGGAAAATAGGGAAATTCAAACATTTTTGAAAAGAATGAAATACATTAAAAATTGAACGATTAAATTATACATAAAAATTTATGTTTAAAATTAGAATGAATTTTGAAGCCTCATACATAATATTTAATATTCAATAGAAAATGATAATTTTTAGTTTATTCTTATGTCCTATTTAAACTTAATCTCTGATAATGTCGTTTCAACTAGGGTTGTCTAATAAAATTTGTTGTCCCTGACAGAACCTAAACTCCGATTTTACGGATAATGCTTTTAGCTCGACAGATAAAAGTCCACTTCTTTATGTCAACTTCGAATTGCGTGACACTACTGTCCAGTCGATTCATTCACATCCTCGTTACGGACCCAAGTAAGTATCACGTTTTGTTAAAGAAATAAGAAATCTGTTACAGTAAAAATCAATATTTTTCATTACTATATTTTTAATTGTTATTTTCTATTTAAAAACTATATATTGTTATGATTAACTAATTTGAAAAATTCTATATAAAAAATAATAAACATTACAAAAAATCGGCTGTGTCACCCCGGAACTTTCCCGGCTCGGCTATGAAGAATAGGATTATTTTAATTACAAAAGACTAAGCATTTCATTAATTTATGGAACAAATTTTAAATAGCAATCCGATGGTAAATATGTCTACCCAATTCATATTTCAATGTCGATACATTATATAGCACACTGCTACAATTTAGGATCTCCTAAAATCATGGGAAAACTATTGGGAATTCGGAAAAAATTTTGATACAAAAGTTGTAGGGAATTTTATGGTCTACAACTTTGCACCAGAACATTTTGCACTAAAGCCCATTATTTGCCTTTCAAATAAAAAAAATTGGAATACGTCTAAATGTGTATATTTTTTGCCCTCTAGCGGCAAAACTATGGGGAATTGGAAAAAGAGTTAAATATAAAAGATAAAGGAAATTTGGCGCTTTACAATTTTGCACTAAAAATTTTTGCACTAAGTGCATTGTTTGTCCTCAAAACTTGGAAAAACTGCGCAACTATTGGAAATTCTCGAAAAAGTTTAATACAAAAATTGTAAAAAATTTCCACTGTAACGTTTTGCACTTAAAGGATATTTTTTGTCCTCAAAATTTGGAAAAACTGCGAAAAACTTACGTGCATATTTTTTGCGCGCCCTCTAGTAGCGCAACAATTGGAAATTCTGGAAAAAGTTTAATACAAAAATTATAGAAAATTTTCTGCTCTAAAAATTTGCACTGGAATATTTTGCACTTAAGTGTATTTTTTTGTACTAAAAACTTGGAAAAACTGCGAAAAACCTACATGCATATTTTTTTGCGCGCCCTCTAGTGGAGCAACTATTGAAAATTTTGGAAAAAGTTTAATACAAAAATTGTAGAAAATTTTATGCTCTAAAAATTTGTACTGGAATATTTTGCACTAGTGTATTGTTTGTCGTTAAAATTTAAAAAAACGGCAAAAAATCTTTCATATGTATTCAATCAATGTCGGTCTTGAAGACCTTCTACTGTACCAATTTAAACTAAAAACTAATGGTCGCATTCTAGGCACACACCGACCCTCCATACCAAATTTCAGCTTGATTGGTGAAACCGTTCGGCAGTTATCGTGGAAGATGACACACAGACAGACCATACTCTGGAAATGGTTTCAATCTACTTGGGGGACCTCAAAATGGATATTTCCGTCGAGATCTCGAATTTTTTTTTTGCTCGTTCACCTTACTTTCCCTTTGATGGGACCGGGAAAGTAAAAAATTGAAACCAAATAAATAAATTTTATATATCCTGTCTAGTTCCTTTTCTTCAACAGAGTTGAAAATGAAATAAATTGAAACATTTCCTACTGAAATATGTGAACAAAAACTGGTTCAAATCATATCGCACTTCTGTTTATCAACTATAATCGGTCAACTAAACTTCACTCGTGAGAAAGCGCCTTAAGTTATTTTACTCCGACTTGTCCTGCACCGACTTGATAGTGCCGACTTGAAAGCGCCGACTTGAAAGTGCCGACTTGAAAGTGCCGACTTGAAAGTGCCGACTTGAAAGTGCCGACTTGAAGGTGCCGTCTTGAAAGTGCCGTCTTGAAGTGCCGACTTGAATGTGCCGACTTGAAAGCGCCGACTTGAAAGCGCCGACTTGAAAGCGCCGACTTTAAAGCGCCGACTTGAAAGTGCCGACTTGAAAGTGCCGACATGAAAGTGCCGACTTGAAAGCGCCGACTTGAAAGTGCCGACTTGTCCATGTCCATTATTTAAAATGTAAATTATCGACTGAAGAAACACATGTCGTCAAACTATCCTAGATTATTATATAAGTTCTGTAATAAAAAAAATGATGGTCTATTTCGTCTTCACTGGCCCACCCTGTATATATGGAATTGCGATAATATCATTTATAATTGAATCTAACTCTAAATAATAACACAAAACATGCACAAACACCATTACTGTAATTAGTCATGTGGTATTAATTAATAATTATATCAATGTCTACAAGTATATGTAATAACTTAGTTTTAGAATTTAGGGTCTCTTTTTTGCTTACACTGTGTAACAAATGTTCCTTTTGACTTTAAACAGGCCCCAGAAGCTCAAATATGTAATGTATGAATAGCTTGAAATTCAACATTTGTTTATCATGCGTGTTTCTCAAAAGAATACACTCACCTTTACGTCAAACATTTCCATCTATCCTTTATCAAATTCAGACATTGTTAGAATGCGAATTAATTATATTTAACACTTTAGCAAAGAAATAGTATTTCGACCATTTACAATGTAAAAAATGGTGTAACATGAACCATTTTTTATTTATTTATTTTCCAAAGGAGATTGTATGGACTCTGTCTTCAATTAATCTAAATTTAAATATAAGTAAATATTTCTTTTTCTAAATTAAATTTGCTACAATTTGAATTCGACGTTTCGTTTTTGAAGGGCCACCCTCAATTTTATTTTTTTTAATACAGTCCTAGATTTTGAACTATACTCTTTAATCAATAAAAAATTTTAATTGTAATTACATTTCATTGAAGAGAAAACGATTTTCAGTTTTTTTTGTTTACTTTAAAAAATTATTGTTTATGCTCTTGATCTATAATAATTTAAAATAAAAAACGTAGATTTGTACTTTTAAAGTGTGTAATAATGATTAAAATAAAATATCAAGCGCTTTCAACCAGTTACTGGCCTTCTTCAAGACAACTAAATTAACAATACTGAGAAATTAATTATAAATGAGAATAAGAATTTGTTTTCAAAAGGAAAATGAAATTACAAATTTAACATATTATTAAAAATAATATAAGACCTCATATGCCCTAAAAATCCTTACAAAGGACTTATTTTTAACCCCTATGTCGGGCCATAGTCTCAAAGTTATCTTTTTTTAATATAACATTGAGGAAAAACAAATTAATTATCAAAAGTTTTAATGAACGGAATTAGTAATTTCATTTTCCTTTTCGCACTTCGCATTTGACTTGTAAGTATTTCAAAACAAATTATTATTCTCATTTATAATTAATTTCCCCCTAATATTATTTTAGTTGTCCTGAAGATAGCTGAAAGCGCTTGACATTTTATTTTAATCATTATTACACACTTTAAATGTACAAAGCTACGTTTTTATTCTACATTATCAAGTAACCTTCTGTTACTTTCGATATAATAATTTACTTAACTGTAAATTTTCTATTAATATGATGATCAAAAAAATTGCAGCAGTTGGAAAATTCACTAAAAAGTTAAAAAAAAAATAAATAAACTAAAAAACTGAGCTTTCCGATTACTTAATGATATTCATATACTATATGAGTGCAAATTTACTAAAAACTCAAAGATGTTTAAAACAGTATATTTAACAATTTTTTTATTAAGTTTTCAGAAAATTATGTAGGACTGCCCAAGTTTCTAGGGTAAGTCTTGGTCACATTAAAAACTTTAAATATGAAGTGGAACAGAGTACTCTTCTGGGACATCTATTTTTTTTAATTTTCATTTTTGATTAATTATACACCCTGTAATATTGATTTAACAGAAAATTTCGAAAATTCCTGAAAATCCTTGAGTTTCCTGAAAAAAAAACTTTGTAAATCCTTGAAAATTCCTTAAAAATACTTAAAAGTCCTTGGAAAGACTTTTAAACAATTTCAAAAATCCCTAAACAGTCTCTTTGTTTAATCCATAAAATATCCTTAACAATACCTGATAAATCCTTACAAAATACTTCGAAAAACCATTTACTTAAAGTTTTTGAAATATCCTTTTAAAATTGTTAAAAAAAATTTCGAAAATTCTTGAAAATCCTTGAGTTTGCTGAAAAAAAACTTTGTAAATCCATGAAAATTCCTTAAACGACCCTTAAAAGTCCTTGGAAAATACTTTTAAACAATTTCAAAAATCCCTAAACAGTCTCTTTGATTAATACATAAAATATCCTTAACAATTCCTGATAAATCCTTACAAAATAGTTCGAAAAATCATTTACTTAAAGTTTTTGAAATATCCTTTCAAAATTGTAAACAAAAATTCGAAACTTCCTGAAAATCCTTGAGTTTCATGAAAAAAAAACTTTGTAAATCCTTGAAAATTCCTTAAAAGTCCTTAAAATCCTTCGAAAATACTTTTGAACAATTTCAAAAATCCCTAAAGAGTCTCTTTGATTAATCCATAAAATATCCTTAACAATTCCTAATAAATCCTTACAAAATACTTCGAAAAGTCATTCACCATAAAGTTTTTGAAATATCCTTTTAAAATTGTTAAAAAAAATTTCGAAAATTCTTGAAAATCCTTGAGTTTGCTGAAAAAAAAAACTTTGTAAATCCTTGAAAATTCCTTAAAATCCTTTGAAAATACTTTTAAACAATTTCAAAAATCCAGAAACAGTCTCTTTGATTAATCCATAAAATATCCATAATAATTCCTGATAAATCCTTACAAAATACTTCGAAAAATCATTCACCATAAAGTTTTTGAAATATCCTTTTAAAATTGTTAAAAAGATTTCGAAAATTCTTGAAAATCTTTGAGTTTCCTGAAGAAAAACCTTTGTAAATCCTTGAAAATTCCTTAAAAGATCCTTAAAATCCTTGGAAAATACTTTTAAACAAATTTAAAAATCCCTAAACGGTCTCTTTGATTAATCCATAAAATATCCTTAACAATTCCTGATAAATCCTTACAAAATACTTCGAAAAATCATTTACCATAAAGTTTTTGAAATGTCCTTTTAAAATTGTTAAAAAAATTTCGAAAATTCCTGAAAATCCTTGAGTTTCCTAAAAAAAACCTTGAAAATTGCACCAACTGTAAACAACATGGTTGGTGAAATATGTTTGTCCGCTTCTACAGTTCATATATCTTATTTCTTCTTTTCTTGTTATTTTTCTTACTATCCTAGGGTGAAGGGTAATTACCCCCTTTACCCTCTCTATACCTACGCCCTTGTGCCACGACTGACTGATCCAGCTTACTTTTCCCTATACGCTTACGCCGCTTACTAAAACTGGAGGGAATTTTTCAATTGTGGACCGGAGCGATAGTAAAATCTCGAATAAGATTTTTTTAGCAGACTCAGAAAAATTTACTGGGCTAGTATTCTTTAGATCTTTAACTGCGTTGTTTATTTCGATGAAAGAGGATGAAAGATTTAAGAGGACTAATATCTCTTTTGTTTATTTATATTGTTAACTCTCAAGGCAGCTGATGGTCTTTGTCAAATTTCAGAAATTTTTCTTCCAGACTTTCCTTATTGGACATATTAAATTCAGCTAGAGTCTATATATTATTAATTGTTTTCTGTTATATTTATTTGATGTTATTTTAATTGAGGATAGTGACCGAAAATATTTTTACATCCAAAAGGCTTTTTGACCATTTTGGCTGGAGGAAAAATTGTTAGTTTTTTCTATCATTATGAAAATAATTGAAATAATTGTAATTCTATGATTTTGATGGTTTAGATTAATTACTCAGAGGCACATTAAATCTGTGGAATGTTTTCCTATTACTATGTGAAAATATGATTTTGTTTTAAGACTTTTTTTATGGCAACGTATTGTCAGTTATTGACATTTATGAAAAATAAGTACCTAACAGCATCAAGAGATATAATTAAAACATGAAATTATTATAAATAACACCATTAATAATACATTAGTAAGTTCTTGTTTTTTATTATTCACAGCTTCTTTTTGTTTAATATAACTTAACTAGAATATATTTTTGTTACCCCGTAAGTTTAATAAAGCTGAAGTACGATTTTCTTATGTGATAAATCATTTAGGTCTTGTTTAATTTAACCCTTTACCAGCTTTACATTAGCTACTATAGTTACAAAAATATTAATGCCAATCTCATGTTTTTTAAGCTTAAATTGTTGTAATGGAATAAACATGGCTGACCAATTCAGCGAACGACAAGTAGCTGGATTCAAAGAGAACTTTATTATATTCGCTAAAGATAACGGGGTCATTAGTACTAAAGATTTGGGTACTTTGATGAGATCGCTGGGTCAAAATCCCACCGAAGAAGTCCTCAACGATCTCATCACCGAAATTCGCAGTAGTGACGGTACTATTAACTTTCCAGAATTTTTAACGCTCCTAGCAAAGCAGATGAAGAATGCTTGTGATGAAGAAGAACTTAGAGAAGCATTTAGAATATTTGATAAGAATGGCAATGGATATATATCATTGATGGAGTTCAGACATATTATGATGACTTTGGGCGAGCCTATGTCTAAGGAAGAGATAAATGAAATGATGAAAGAAGTTGAGGTTGACGCCGACGGTCAGATCAATTACGAAGAATTTGTTACTAATTTGTGGACAAAATAATAAAATCATAAAGTTACTTATACAATATATAATTTTATATTATTTTTTACTTGACCACTATATACAGGATGTCTCAAATTGAAAGGGATATGGTAGTCTTGAAAAAACGTAACGTCCCATTGTGAAGATTTACTGACACACTGCTTATGGAAAATTCTGTATAAAATAAATTTAGAATATTATTTGTATAATTTTTGACGGGTCAGAAACTATGGAGTTGATAGGAACTTATAATTTTATCTTCGAAGGACCCGATCATTTTTTTTAAGAGAACGATCAACTTTTTTTGTACATTAAATTATATAAATTATTATTTCTAGAGAGCTTTTTCTTAGCTCATTTATTGTATTAAACAAGAACAAAAACAATTCAAATTATAAAAAACAAAATATCAACACTCAAATGTGGTATAAAATAAATCCAAGTCATACCACAATAAAAATCTTTAATAACAGATATAAAGTCAAAAGGGCGACATGTTTCGGTCTACAAGACCATCATCAGGGCTATAAGCAAAAAGGACATTGTGAAGAAACATCAGTAATAAAAGAATTTACAAAATTACTTACTGAGTACAAATTGGATCAAAACAATAAAATTTAAAATTTAGGAATGAAAAAATTAATTACAAATTTATATAAAAAACGAAACTTAAAACAATGTCCTTTTTAAAGAATAATAAAAAACTCGTAGTCATACCACAATAATATAATGTTGAAAATTTAACAACATGTTTCGGCCATTCGATGACCATCATCAGGCATAAATTTTGTTATACAAGTATTAATTGTTATTGATGACAATAGTAAGAATATATATAGAAGAAAACTTTAACCAATTGTGGCGATACATTAACAAATTAAATGTGGTTTTACATCAAAATTAAAATTTTTTTAAAAAAATTACAAGTTAAAATTTAGAAAATTTAATTAGCTTCATGCCGCTGGATTCCTGAGCCTAATGATAAATGTGGTTGAAGTCGTAGTGCATCCTACGATGCACTTTAGAAAAAATAAATTAGAAGCTTAACAAATTGCGTTTTAACTAAACACCATGCGGCAACTAACTCACATGTCCTTTTTGCTTATAGGCCTGATGATGACCTTATAGACCAAAACATGCCGCCCTTTTGACTTTGTCTTTTATTAAAGAATTTTTTGTGGTATGACTTGGAGTTGTTTTATTCATTAATTAAAATTATATTAAATACAACTTAGTAAACCAGAAAGCATTTTAGAGCTTATAAAGTCGGCACTAGGCTTATTCGATTTAGAACACACTGATGTACCGATATTATTTTCCTTTGAATGGTATTTTACTACAAAAAGAACAACGTTGCCGAAACGACTATTTACCACGAGAGCTTGCGACAGTTTTTGGCGGAGTAGTTAATTACCCATTCCATGAATCTCAGGCGAAAGATGCGTCTGGAGATAAGTTGACCTAATTTGATTGGCTGACAAATTGTGATACGATCTTTTGTAACGGTCGTTATGAGTCAAACTAGCACTCTGTCGAACAATCTGAAAGACGAAAAGAGAAAATAACAGCACCGATAAAACCGTCACTGGCGCACTATCCAAATTACCACATAATAATCAAGTGGGGAGAAAGCATGGGTGGGCAGTTGCCCCCTAAATTTTGGGCACTCAGGAAGGAGCAAATAATATTGGAAATTTGTTGGTGAATATTTACAAAATATTGATTGGTCCGGAATGTTTAAGAATTTTTTTTTAGGAAATGACTTAAAGAATAATGTATTTATATTTTGTGATACTTGTTTATAATGTCAAATAAAGAAAAATCTTTCATTAGTAAAATAATAATTTATTCCTTTCTTCAATTTAGATTTATAAATATAATAGTTTTTTTTATATTTTACAATAATTCATTGGGTTTCAGAATAATTAATACTAAATAAATTATATATTTCTAAATTTGTACGTTAACTTCCATAATAGCACAAAAGCTCCAATTGTCGTTTTTTATGGTTTATTTAACGTCAAAACGTCCGAAGACCAAAATAAAACATTTTATAAACGTTTCTGCAAGAACGTAAAGAAACGTCTCTGTCGACAAAACGTCCAAACTCATAAATCGTTTTTACGTTACAGTACTCAAGACGTTTTTAAAATTTACGATAAAAAACGACTACTAAACGTTTTTTTTAATGTCCATGTCAGAATGTTTTTATAAAGTCACAATAGGAACTTTTTTAAAACGTTTTATTTGAGTCGTTTTTAAATCCACCAGTAAAAACGTTCAAAAAACGTTTTTGAAAGTGTATTTTCAGAAAAAGTCAGAAAGTTACGTTTTTGTGTCGTTTTTATAACCACTGTGAAAAACATTCAAAAGACTTTGAATTTTTGTATCTGCAAAAGTATATTTTGAGAAAGATAGTTTAAACGTTTTATTTGTCATTTTTAAAACCACTGTTAAAACTTTAATAATTATCGTATATGTAACAGTATTAAAGATTTAACTATAAAAGAAAATATTTTGTAAAAACTTATTTTCCAATTTGCGACAGTGACCTCTCTAAAATAAGAGAAATAATTATAAATACCATACTTACAAGGTTTATAAAAAAAATTTGTAGGTACTAACATAGACAGAAAAACTGTCCTTGAACACAGATGGTTCCGAAGATCTTCAACAAATTTAAACATCGTGGAAACCATTTCTTTGTCGTGGATTCCAGCGGGAATCCATGATAATTTTAGGTGGGTATTTAGTATCCAGTGTCAAATAGTTTTATTGGCTGACTTTAGTCCAGTGGACGTTTTAAATTACGCCTGTTTTAAAACGTTTTTAAAACTTCTTTTTTCGACGTCTGTAAAGTTGTGACATTTGCACTAGAGAAAAACATTGTATAAACGATATCGGGTAATTTAACAAACGTTTTTAAAACGTCCCAAAGGTCGGTCTTGTACATTTTTATACGTCTCTGAGCTATTAGGGTTTTAGAAATCTTGGAAGGAGACCAGCTTCTAATATTGATATAAAGACTGCAATATTGCCCCCCAATAATATTTCTGAAATACCGCCACTGTAATAAACAAATATTTCCTCAAATACGTTTATAGTTATTTTTCAGATAGATGAAGAAAATGCCGTCTGTTTCTTTTTGACGTACAAACCTTTTTTAATAGAGATTGGGAATTATTAAGTAGCGAAGGTC
Organism: Neocrepidodera transversa; assembly: GCA_963243735.1. Taxonomy (NCBI): domain Eukaryota; kingdom Metazoa; phylum Arthropoda; class Insecta; order Coleoptera; family Chrysomelidae; genus Neocrepidodera; species Neocrepidodera transversa. The sequence goes on from OY725338.1 coordinate 10,326,960, forward strand.
TTTTAATAAAAAAAATGTCCTAAATTGAGCAGTGGATAAAAACCCAACCATGCATCGATGCTGTAATTTAAGACACATAATACTAAATAAAATTTAAGAAGTTAAACAAATTTTTCAAGCATCGATTTGAAACTCTAATAGCCTTCATTTTTTTATCTAATATAAAAATCCAAAACAGTGCTAAAAGGAAAGCAGTGGAAGATATTTCTGTTCGTCCAAACAAAATTATTAATTTAGAAATTGACGATGCAGTTCATTCGACAACTTCAAACGATTTAGCAAATATTCGGCATGCTATATACCGCTCTAGAAGAAAACTACATCCATCTCTCCCAAAAAATATTAACGAAGTCTTTGAAGCATTAGAAAACATGGATATACAAACATCGACAGGAGAAATTTTTTTAACTTCGGCAGATATAAGAACAAGGGAGATATCATCTTTAGCACCAAAAGAAATTAATAATTTCTTTATGAAGAAGACATGTTTTTTTTGTGATGGAACTTTTAATTATTCTTCGAAATTTTTTACGCAATTCTTCACAATACATGCTGTCAGAAACGGTCATTACATTCCACTAGTTTTTGCGTTAGTTAAAAACAAAAAAGCTGAGAGTTACGAAGAAGTCTTCCGATTAATAATAAATGCATGTGAAAAAGATAACATTTCTTTTACTAAATTTGAAACCACGTGCGACTTCGAAGACACAAGGCGGCAATTAAGGACTGCATAGCCCAACATTACAATAATTGGTTGCATGTTTCACATTTCACAAGCTTGGATGCGAAAAATCCAAAACCTTGGACTAAAAGGAGAATACACCAGGAAGACACCGAAGCTTCTAGCTGTTTTGTAAAAGACGTCATAGCTACTGTGCCTGCAGACCTTAAGGGTTACTGCTTTCTGTGATTATGTAACGGACAATTATATCAGTGAGTCAACGAGATTTCCACTAGAAATATGGGCTTCATGTTCAGCGAGTAAATAAGTACCAACGCATGTGAGTCGTTTCATAGCCACTTCAACGCTAAATTTTATTGTACTCATCCAAATATATTTGTATTTTTAAACGAATTAAAAAGTGTCCAAACACAAACTTATATTAAATTAAATAGTGTTCATTTTGAAAACAAAATTAGAAATTCTAATTATAAGAAACGTTTAGTATATCAAATTTAATTAACCGTTATAAAAGAAAAAATATTTCTAGGATTGATTTTGTAAAAACTGTAAGTCATAAAGTGTGACAATAAATATTACGAATTCCATTAGAATTAGTTTTAATTAATTGATCGAGGAAATGAAGGCGAGTACTTTTTGTTTTATGCGTTAAAATTCACTTACAAAAAACTATTTGTTTTAAACGGACCTTTCTTGGTCATTTTTTAATAAAACAATTTTAAAGACCTAAAATAATTTAAAAAAACACAAACTTGTATAAAATTAAATATTGGTAAGTTTTTTTAAACCGCACACGGATTAGGATTGTACTGTAAATATTATTATAATATATTTATTTATTTAAAATAAAAATAATTTGAAATTTTGTCATGTACATACATTTAGATGTATTAAACGAGTAAAATTAGTTCCTTCCGCTTTGCGCTCAATCTTAACATTCTATTTTAAGTCCCAAAAACATATAGAAGAGACTTTATTTTGTAATTATGTTATTAATTAATAAAATACAAAATTATGTTATTAAATCTGCTTTTAATTAATTTATAAAAACATATACCTTTTTTATTTTATCTGAATTTTAGACTATTAACTTGCAAAAATCTAGAGCAAAATTACTCATTTTTTTAAATGTTACATAGCCAAGAAACCCCTCCAAAAAAATTTTCTGGCTACGGCCTTGGTCCATCTATCTCATCGACAACTCCAGAGCGGTTTCGAATTTTGGATTTTTGTTTTCAGTAATCGATAGATGGTTACTTTACTAACTCAAGAACGGTTTCGAATTCTGGAACTCTGCTTTTATATTCATACCATAGTACTGAACAAAGCAGCCGAGCTACTTGGATACTGCTATTATATTTGAATCCGAAAAAATACGATAAAAAATGAAACACATATTTAACTTTAATTTTTTTTATTATAATTAGTTTAAGAATACAACTTGCATTATTTAAACAAAACAACAGCACCAACATATAATAGGAGAAGTTCATTTTACAAAAAAAAAGGTAATTATACTTTGGGATAGAAATAAATTATTTATTTGGTTATTAAGAACATTTCTTGTGGTTTTTAACTGAAAATTTAACACTTTGGCCGCTATATAATATTGAGATATCTAATTGTGAGAGCAATATATTTATACTGATCAAAATAAAATTATAATGTGACTCAAGTAGCTTCAAACTATTGTTGTTTTAGTTTTCTATCAGCCAAAGTGTTATTTGAGTACTACTTATTATAAATAAAAACGTTAATAGCTGTAGGGAATAACTACGCTCATTTTTGATAAAATTTTGACAACAAATTTTTTGAGACTAGCTTTACTCGTGAACAAGTCAGTTTATGTAAATATTACAAAAAAATGGTAAAAACTTTTTGTTTTGCTCATTGTATTAATTTTAAAATCAATATTCAGGATGTCCAGAAGAATTGTTAAATCTATACTTTATACATAGATCTGGAAAGTGTTTGGAATTATTTAATATTAGGTTTGAAATTTTATTCAGTTTCTTTGGAAAAAAATTGTATCAAGAGTAAACATTTAGTACTATAATCAGGAAATCTTCTTGTTATCCTTCACTCAACTGCTTAAATGAGGAAAATAACATGCTTAATGACCATAGACGTTTAATTTCAATATTTAAGAAGTAATGCATCCATTTTTGAAAATAAAAATAGCAATTTAAATGAATTTAGTTTATAACTAGAAGATGTAAAATCAGAGAAAATTTTCGAAGCAGTTGAAGTAGTGTTAGAATCGACAATAAATTTTTTTTTGCCATTTAAAATAAGTGTGATCTTATAACCCTGCAAATAAATCCCTTTTAGATTGCCTTGGTCTGTGTACCCAATATGAAGTCAATCGTATGTCTAAAATGGAAGATATGGTGTCGACAAACACATACACAGATATTATTATTAACTTTCTGCTTCGCTATCAAGTTAATAAACAGAAAAAAATATTGATACTCTCTAACGGCCAATTTCATGATCAATTTAAAGTATACTTTAAAACACCCTTTAACTAAAAAATTTGATTTCGTAATCAACTTAAAATGACCCTTTTCGTCAAAAGCTTCCTTTGAGCTAAAAGTCGCAATTTCGGCGCTTTAACTCGTTCACTACCTCTGGCTCTTATAAGAGTCAAAGCTACACATGCGCTGCTGCCGCTGGCTCTTTATAGAGCCACAATACGATACGATATCTACGCTTGTTATTTTAGTCGGCATTGAATTATAGAGTGTCTATATAGTGTCGGCGCTGCGTAAACGTTATCTTTTATCTATTTTCCAACGCGGTTCCTGTTTTTTGTGTATTTATTGTTTGTAAATAGAAGAAATTCAAAATGGCGGATGACAATATATTACAGGGACCTTCTAATCCTAAAAAACAAAGACTAAGAAGTAAAAAATATCTTACAGAAAGTGAATTATTACAGATATTCGACGAAAGTGACTTTGATGAGTTTGATGAAATCGAGTCAGAGGCATCCAACTGGGGGGAATCAAGTGACAATGAAGAATCAAATGAGGTGGAAATCCAGAAAAAGATGTCAATCATGTAGAAAGGAGGGAAAGCGTACATAAACTATCTATGAATGTGGAACATGCCCTACTCCCCGGCTCTTCTGCTTGGAGTGTAGTGACATTATTCACAGATAGTTTTTATCTTCAAGCACAAATTTTTTTTTACAAATTATGTAATAAATGTTTTGTATTCCTATTTTTTTATTAATGTACTAGTATTTATTTTAAAAAAGCAATAAATTATCTTCAGACTCTTATAAGCGCCAGTTGGCATAGAGGAAACACATTTGAGTGCCAGTGCCACCGGCTCTTAAAAGAGCCACAAAAATGTCCCGAAATAGAAAACAAACTAAAAAGAAAAAATACTTAACAATCGACTTTAAGATGATTTACCACTAAAATAATAACATTTTATACAGAAACATAATTGGCTCCTATGTAAAACCAAGCAAAAATAGTCGGCAGTCAACGTGTTAAGGTGGTTAAGTTCCGTTTATCAATAACATAACCTAATTATTTTCATGATTTGTGTAACTTAAAAAGCATAATTATAAATAATTTATAAACGTCTAGTTCAAGTTCATCTAAAGAAGAATTCATGTATGCGTATATTAGAAGACCCAAAATTTAGAGAGCGCGAACCGACTGCTTTGAAAAATACGATGTTGTATTTTTATCAACGATTCAGATTGAGAAAACAGACATTTTGAGTAGAAAATAGTTAATTTATTTCAGAGGTGGCTGCATTTACACCATTGCAACAACTTTTACACTATTAAAAAACGCGTCAAATTAATGACACATATTTCTATTTTAGGTCAAATATACCGTGTTTCAGGTTAACCAACAGTATAAAAATTAATTAAAGAACACTTTGCCGAAAGGGCTCTTCAGTATAGATTATGAAATCGAATGACGTCAACAACTACTTTAAGGGACAAGTATCCTTTCAGTAAAGTCTACTTTGGTGCTCGATTATGAAATTGGCCGTAAGGCTAATAGTTGCTTAAATATAGGAAGCATTCGGGTTTAAGAAAAATGGTGTAGACTCGTTTTTTAAAAATTATGTCGAGGTCATGAACAAATACAACTTTTCTCCTGATCGCATACAGATGAAAGTGGCATTTCCACTGTTCTACAAACACCAAAAATTATCACGAAAATAAGATTTAAGCAAGTTAGCCAGTGTGTTTCTTCAGAAAGAGGAACTCTTGTTACGTTTTCTGGAATTATTACAACTACTGGTGTAGCAATACCACCTTGTTATATTTTTCCACGAATGAAGGATCACTTTTTAAATGGTAGTGTACCAGGTGCGATCGGAAAGGCAACAAAATCAGTTTGGATGTCTGGCGAAGTATTTCTAAAACATATTAAACAGCATATGAACATCACTCCTGAAAATGAAATTCTCCTACTCTTGGACAATCACGAAACCCATGTTTCCCTGAATGCAATTACTTATTGCAAGGAAAATGGTATAGCAATTACTATTTATGATGTTGCCAAATTAACTTCCCAGCCATATTTGCTTTCATTTACTCCGAGTAATATTATAAAGGCTTTTTAAAAAACGGGAATTTGACCCATAAACAGTTTTGCTTTTGACGATAGCAATTTTTCAGGTGTGCTCACGTATGATGAACCATCCACAAATGCACAACTAGACAAAAATTGTGACTCACTCCCAAAAATTCAATCTGATGGTGACAGTCAACCATCCACGAGCAAACTAGTTAGTCAATATGAATCGTCCAGAAGTGAGCGCTATGGGTTTTATAACGGATATAATGGAAGAAGTTATGGCAGTTGTATTTAACAAAATATCTACGATAACGTCAGCAAAAAATAATTGCCAAGCTATTGCTGTTGCGCTCTCTGAAATTCGGCCTCTTCCTATTTTACAGCGAAAAGAAAATAATAAACGAGGTAGAAAGAAGGACAAATCCTGTATTTTTACCAGTACCCCAGAAATGAGTAGAATAAAGGAGGAAGAAAACAAACAAGCCAAAAAGTGGGAACAAGAGGCAAGAAAATCCAGAAGTGTGAAAAGAAAAATAAGCAATCAAATTGAAAAGTTCCAGAAAAAATGAAGAGTTTAAAGAAAAAGCCAGTCTATTCCAGTTCTTCAGATTCAGATGTTGAAATAAAGGAAGAAATCTCGGATTCTGACATAGATATGAATAGCGAATATGAAGATATTAATGAACTTTTAGATGACGAAAAAGTTATAGTAGGTGATTTTGTTTTAGTGGTTTGCCACAAAGAAAAAACTTATACATTTTGTTGGCCTTATAGAAGAAACACATCATGATGAACTGACGGTCAAATTTCTAAAATATAAACCAAATTGTGGATTTCATTATCCACTAATCAGCGATATTAGTACTAGATGATATTGTGGCAAAACTACCAGCACCAAAACAAAATAAGGGCACTGCAAGACAATCGTCTTATTTACAATTTAATGCTTCATTTTTTCATTACAACATATAATAATTTGTAACAGTTTTGTCTTAACAATTTTTGTATTGTTAGAATTATAAACATTTATTTTATTTAAATAGTGTTAATATGCACAAAAGCATTTTTCCAGTTCTGCCTCAACCTGTCCAAATCTACCCCACGTCTGTTCAAATCTACCCCTCGGTTTCATTAAATCATGTTAAAACCAATAAGTTTACCTATGGCTCAGTACAATGGAATAGTCGAAATTTTTGGAAATTCGATCATAAATTTCACTTCAAAAAAAAGTGTACAAATCTGCCCTACCCTCCCCTACGCGTTGGAAAATGGAGAACTGTAACGGAAAATCGCACACATTTTGCGTAAAATGTAATGTTCACTTGTTATGTAAACGGAATGTTGTTTTGTTTCTTATGTTGTCATTATAATGGTATTGAAATAAATTTTTATAAACATCAGTATTTATTTTATTCTGCTTCAAGTCACAACGTCCATCAACACGGACATGTCATAAGTCATGTGACATATCAAAATGAAAAAGTTATTAAAATTATCCAAAAAAATAGATCAAATATGATCAAAAAGTGGTGACTGAAAGGGTTAAATAGAACACTTCAAAAGCCAACAAGATCTCAGATGGAGCTCTTTGGAGAAGTGCTATAGAAGAGGATTTAGAATCGTTCAGAGAAAATAACGACTAGGACTTGTTAATTATCGTACGAGGTTAGTGGTTAAGGGTTTTACCCAAAAGCAAGGTATCGATTATAGTGAAACGTTTTCTTCTGCGGTAAGGCATTCTACCTTAAGACTACTATTTGCTTTAGCTGTAAAAATAAAATTAGACATTAAGCATCGTGATGTTAAAACTTTGATTAAATGGTTTTTTTTAGATGAAAATTTTTTTATCAAAATACCTGAAGGTGCAGATTTAGATAAAAACAAATTATTGAACTTAATAAATCCATATATGGACTGAAACAATCTTCCAAATGATAGAATCAACACAGTTTTGTTGGAATTGGGTTATATAAACTCCAAATATGAACCTTTTAACCTTTTTATTTTTTCAAATTCTTTAATATCGAAATAAACGTCAATCTGAAATAACAACTAAAACCGGTAAATTGAATAAAAATTAATTGTAAAGAAACTACATTCAGTGAAATATGAACATAAAATGGTATAAGGATTTACTAATTTAAAAATGACTATATCTGGACATCCTCTACATTAATTATCCTACACTATTATTATTAACCATCCACCTAAAATATGTACATAAAATACGACACTGGTAGTTGCATTTTGAGGCAAGAAAAAAATTTGTCGAAAATTGTAAACCACCTTATGTATGTAATATAAAAACTTAAATCTTAATTTATAAATATATTTTCCATTAGTATTTTTTACTAGCAAATAAATTTAAACACACTTCAAATAATCTTACGAAAATCTATTACCTTATCAATTGTATAGTAGAAGCAAGAATTTAGTACATTTCATATTTTGACAAGATAGAAATTATTATATTGACTATTTGATGCGTTTTGTTGATTCCTCAAAAAATTATGTTAAGTGAATTTTCATTGATTAAGGTAAAAGATAAATAAGTCAGATCGTGTTGGTAATGTCAAAAAGTATATCACAGTTAAAAAAGATTGCTTAAGATTACTTTGAAGCGATGTGAATATATGTTTAAATTAATCTATGTTACATCACAGCCCAGGAGAATTTTTGCAGTGTCACAAATATTTTTAGTAATTTTTATTTAAAAATAATTCAGACATATAATTTTATTTGGTAAAAAAATATTTGTGATATTGCAATTTATATATATTTAAATCGGATATTTTTTTCAATACTTGCATTGAAAGTTGTGAATCGTAAAAATACAATTAGAACAGTTTCATCAAACACCATCGTCGAATCGATCTCTGTAGATATTTTCTCTGTGTCGTTTGTCAAAAACAGGACCTAGTATCAGCTCCGTTCGATTTATTCTCTTATTAAATCGTTCTCTATCTCTGGCGTACTCCTCCCAAGGTCCCTTTCTTGCATTTTTATAAGCAAACGACCATTGCACCATGGGATGGATTTCGCAGAGATCTTCTTTCGCCGCAAAACGTACCTAAAATAATTTTAAGATATACAGGTCAGGGTTGGAAAATATTTAATTTTTATACATATTTTTCAATTGTAATTAAGAAAATGAAACAAATTAATCTTTACTAAATTTATGAGGTAGAAAAAGCAAAATCGTTTAATTTGCAAAAGTCGTATTTCACAAATCGCTAATTGTTGAGGGGAGAGAGAAAAAATATAATTCTGGATATCTGTATCAATCATTGTAACATACCCTAGTTTATTGATTTATACAGGGTGAGTCATTGGGAAACGGACATAGGTTAACTGTGGATGGGGGTCAACGAGGTGATTCTAAAAAAACCCCATACAATGGGTATTGCGCTCTTTATAACCGAGATACAGGGTGTTTTATCCATTTTGCCCATTTCTTTCCTTGCTCATAACATTTGAACAACCCTGCAGATTTTTTTGACATTTGGCACACAAGACCTACATATCTTGTTGAATGTATTAAAATGTAACGAGGTCAGACTTGGTAAAAAAATTCACAAATTGTTCCACCCTCAAAACAACACCCTGTATATGTGAGATTTTAAAATTCGTTTCCATATTTGGAAAGATCACAAAAAACTGAATTCTGTGATGTACTTTTTATTTTTGGCCAGACCAGTTTACTATTTAAATTTTAATGGCAATTTATTTTATTTGACAATTTTCGGGGTGCAAAATCGAATAATACGAGTTTTTATTAATTTTTTTATGTTATCGTCAAGCTTGCTTAACTTAAAGATGTAAATTTTTAAAGATTACGTATTAAGTTCGTACTTGCTTACATGTAGACAGCTACACGATGTAATTACAGGTCCGCATTTAGGACCAAATACCACAAAAATATGTCATTCGAACACCCTGTATAATGATCATTCATAATTTCTACTTGGTAGATTTGTAAATACAAAGAATGGGAAATAACGTTGTTACCTTTGTATGATTAATAAAAAACGCATCATATAATCTAGTGTAAAAAGGGTTTATTTAAGCATGCGAAGGTAGTAACTTTATTTTCCATTCTTTATTTCTACAATTCTACCAAGTAGAAATTTTTAACAATCATTATACAGGGTGTTCGAAATACAATTTTTTGTGGTATTTGGTCCTAAATACGGATCTGTAATTACATAGTGTAGGGTGGTTCAAATGTTATGAGCAAGAAAAGAAATGGGCAAAATGGATAAAACACCCTGTATCTCAGTTATAAAGAGTGCAATACCCATTGTATGGGGGTTTTTTAGAATCACCTCGGTGACCCCCATCCACAGTTAACTTATGTCCGTTTCCCAATGAATCACCCTGTATTAATAATAGCTTATTATATTAAATGTTTTTAATTATATGAAAGAACTAACAACATTTCCCTTATTATATGAAACATTTCTTGGATTTTTTTTTCGGTACAAGAAAATAAAAAGTCTCTACGGAAGAAAACTTATTTTTTATTTTTTAACAACAGTTTTAATATGAATTAAATAATAACGCAACTATGAAAATACAAAATAGTAAAGTAAAAAAACAATTCAAAACATTGTGTAATAAAAATCTTGATACTCTTCTTTAGAAACTGCAAGTCGTACCACTTTTCATTTTAAATTGGAATTGGTTGCTCATAAAGCTGAGGTAATAAATGATAATCACATTAGAAAAAATCTGGATGCTACAACTCTGCCCTTGCGGCTCTTACGAAATTCCAGTATTTGTTACTCATCAGTGTCTTATTTTGTAAAATAATGATCCCTCGCGTTCATATTTTATGGTTAGAGCATTTAGGAAGGGATCTCTAAGTAAGGATCAGCAAAATATGGCTTGAGCTTTTCTTTAGCATTTTGACAAATTCCAGCAAGCTGGAACATTGATGTCAGTCTTTCGTAATTTCTGTTCTATTATGGATTGTACAGAATCTGCTTCCATTTGCGTATGCCCAATATCCAAATATTTTTGTTTAATACAAATTTTACAATACAAATTCGATTTTGTGATGAACAACCGTCACTGTAGATAATCTACTCCACCTGCTGCCTTATGCCAGATATAGCATTTTTAGATTTCATATCAAAAACCGTAAAATTGTGAGAGAGATAACTTGGACGTCCATGCAGAATATTTTGTGATCAGTTTTTATCATTCTTGGCTTCTCTGGCTTTGTTTTTCTTTGCCTCATGTAGTAAATACTCGTCATCGGAAATGTTTTTGCCTTATACGCAACACAAGTATAGCACTGATCTTCCTTTGGACTAAATAAGATCCATGTCGTCAAAAACGTTGGACTTTATTTCTTGTTCAATACATCAAGTATTTTTATAAAATGTGTTTGGTTATAAATATAATTTGAGGGAATTGCAAGGTTTTAAAGAAACCTTTTAAATGTTCTTTTCTGTTGGCCACATTCCGCTTTTGGCTTTTCTATTTTCGGCATAATTTTTTGCCAGTGTACTTTCCTCCAAAATTGACTTTTTTCAATACATAACCGTACTTTCTTTTATACCAAAGGTAATTTAAAAACCTATTTTTTCATACTCTTTTAATTATATTTTTTAAGGTGTACATGTAGTAGATGTCTCTACAGTTTTTCTATTTTTGTGTCTTGTCTTCCTACCTAAATTTTTCTTTCATTCCAGTTCATATTTTTTAAAAAGTTGTCAAATGGTAAATTTCTCTCATCGCCATCAAACATGCTATTGCTTTTGCAGACTTTTTACATTTACAGACTTCTTGTAAAATTCTTCTTTGACAACAAACTTTGTAACTCTACGAGTTGCCAATTCTTTTCTAAATATGCTTCACCTGGATCCCTGTTTTTCTTATTCTCATTACATCTGTGGGGGGTTAATATTATGCCTTTTCTGCCTGTTTCTTCGTCTTCACTAATAAAATCGCTGTTGTTTCCCTCGTTATTTATATTACTTCTTTATCTTCTTCTGTCTTCTTTGCCAGATTTTCATCTCTGTGTAGTTCAATATGACAAAATTTTATTAGTAGAAAAATCTTGGCTCATGGCTGTCTACAGAAGTTTGCAATAATTATTAATAGTATTATTGCCTAAAATTCGGTCCTCACATATGATTTGGTTGGTTACTTTACGAATATAAAAAATAAGGCTATTGAGATCGTCAATCAGAGAACGATTCTCTAGTCAAATTATTCTTATATCGTGAACGAATGGAAAAAACTGGTCGACCTATAAAAATGTATGGAGTATTCCCATCTAGTTTAAAAAAAAATTTGGTAAAAGGTAAATCATTTTGTTGGGTAGGTATATCTCAATTGTGTTAATTGTAGTAAAAATCACAATAAAATTCTGGATACCACATGAAGGGGAGATCAGAAGTCAGCGCAGGCATTTTTGTTAATTGGTATTAGGAAATTACTGCTTAATTTTCTCTATTAGTACTTTTACAAACTCTTCTGTACTTATTATTCTGTTTTCTAATTGGATGTACTTTAGACGAATTTGGGACTTCCAGTGCTTTTCTTTGGATTGTTTCCACAGTATCGCCGACTTTACCATAACGCCTCTTTTACATTAGTTTTAAGCTTTCGTTCTTTTACCTCTTACGGTTCAAAAGTTAAAAAGGGGAGGGACTTATAGACGGGCACTTAACAATTATAAACAAATGATTTACACTGAAAGTGCCTTTTAAGTACTACCTGACAACATTAAAATATGAAAAAATAACCTCAACATGATCCAGAAAAAAAATTATTTGGTTTTAAAAATTATGATTTCGCGATTCTTATTTTAAACGCTAGACACTTATTGTTCAATGACTTTCAAATTTTTTATTTTTTTATTTTTTAAATGGTACATATTTCTACAATTTGTGTTACAAGCATTTACCAAAAATTAAAGTAAATTTGTTTAAAATTAGGGTCCTCCGATTGGTACATAAATAACATTTTGCAATTAGTTTCTCCAGTTCTGACTAGTTGTATGATTTTTTAAAAAAGTGTACAACAAAATCCCTATTAAAAATTAAACGGACACTTTTTAGTAGTCATTCGGTTTATATTTTTTTACTGTAATTACCTTAAAAAATAAATCCGGAAATTTTTATATTAAATAACGTCGGCTGTGCTAAAGTGAGTTAGAAATTAAAAAATTATATTTCGCTTCTGTCTTATGCAATTATACATTTTATTACATTAAAATTCCAATACCAACTATCAAATGTAACGAGGTCAAGTTGATTTCGTAACAGAAATCATAACGAGTATTTTTTCGTGACTGAGTTAACATACAATATGCATTAGTAGGGACATTTTTAATTTTATAATTTTTTTCAAAGGAGATAGAAACTCAAAGTCAATACCACATGAATTTGATATAAAATTATTTGGTAATTTCAAAACAACTTGAAAAATTACCTACTCAGTCGCTCTTAGGCCATCTTCAGGCGCTACAAATTAATGAAGATACCCTAAGTTGGTAATTTTTCAAGTTTTATTGAAATTACCAAATAATTTTATACTAAATTCATGTGGTATCGACTTTCAGTTTCTTCTTTGATACACTATACCACATTTGAGAATGGCTAATCTAGTTTATTTATAATTGTTTTATTAAATAAATAGAACACAATAATAGCGTTTGCTCAAAATGCTATACAACAAGTGTGAAAAGATATTTCTTTGGGTTTATTTTCAAGAAACATTGTAATCCTTTCATATTTTAAAAATAATATGAAACTGTACTTTGCACAATTCCATATTTTATAATACCTTCTTATTTATAATCCTTAAGATAGCTACACAGAACACAGTTGATTAGATTTATAAGCAAACCATTCTCCAAGATTTCTTCTTCTGCTATTATTAACTGTAATAATTTTTTCCATGTTTAATCCCTTTTTTAGTTGCTTTTGCACATTTCAGCTTCAAGGTTCAGGCTTCAATTCCATACAAGAGAACTGAAAAAACATAGCTCTTAAAACATTCATATTCTCAGTTTTGAGCTCGTATTTCTGAATTTTGACTTCCTTTTCTCTTTGATAATCACCCCTAAAAGTAATGGTAGCTGTTCTCTTTCTATTTGTTCGTTTAATACATACAAATTTGCTTTTTTGTCATTATCAAAACCCATATTTTGTGGTAGGCAAAGTTCTTAGCTTATTTAAAAGCTTTAAGAGAAGGATTCGCCTTTAGACCAAATCAGTATATTATGCAAGAGTTTCGCATTATTCGCTTCACGAGTTTGTTTTTTAATATTAGTGAAAGTAAAAATATCTGTGTTAGATAAGATATAATCTGCGCTTCTCTCAGGCAACTTTCCAAAAAAAATCCAAAATAATTTTGATTTTTTACAAAAGATTTACCTGTGTAAAAAAATTATGGCTTATCCGAATTTGAATGGAGTTTTAAATAATTTTCTAAGCTTCGAACTAAAATTGGACTGTTAAATTTAACACATATATTGAAAAGTTTGCACAAAGATTAACATTTACATAAAGTAATACAATGGATGCAATTTTATATGAGTTTTTTTTTACTTACTTCACCCAAGAGCAGAGACGGTCTGCGGTTTTGCCTAAATAGACGGGGGCTTAAAACTGCACTCGGTATCCTGACAGAACACTATGGGTCCAAAAGACACCTGAACCTCAAAGGAGTATCAGAAGATTTCCTATATAGGAAATGTGAGGCAGAGGGTGAAACTCCTCCTCATATATTATGTTATTGCCGGGACCTGAACAAGGAAAAGCAATGGCAGTTTGGGGTACAGAATCCTGAGTTAGCGAATAGGCTTAGAGCCTCAGTGCAGGTGGTATCTCCCACGCCCGATTCAGCTAGAATAGAATACTTGAGTCGTAGCACTTCGTTATCAATTAGAACCGAGCGACGTTCACTGTGTATTAATCACTCTAATAAATTTGTTGAAAATGAGTAGGAAGTTTTCCGTACATTGTGTTTGAGAAAGTAACTGTATAGCCAACATTTGCAAATATTTGGCGCGAAAATATACTACAGTGCTGCTGCTCTATTGAATAATGACGTATTAATGACCCCGAAACGACGCTAATTATCTTCTGTCGGTCGGGGTTAGAAAAAAAGTATTTTTATTGGATTAAAAAGTAACAGTCTAGATGACGTCATATGAGATATTTATAAGTGAAATATATTTTGAGCGTAATGAGTTGGAAGAGTGTAACAAGCGAGATAAAATATGATTAAAAAACAATAGAAATATGCAGTGACAGGATGATTTGTGTCTCTATAAATAAACTGTTGACCTTTGGACGATTTTAAAGAAATGACAGATTTAGTAAAATAGTTAATGTTGAAAATATTTAATTACTTCCGAAAATAGTGGATTTTCACCCCTCTGAAAGGAGCATTGAATAGATCTTCTCCAACACAAATATATTTTTTTCTTTCGCTAAAAACAAACAAAATTCGTTAAGACGAATAATGCGAAAGATTTGTAATTGAAGATTTTACTTCAAAGAAATGGCGCCACTGTTGGTATTTATGTGTTCCAATAAGTCCCACGCAGGAACATGTTTATCTTTAGATTAGGATCACTGCAAAAATAAGGAAACAAAGGAAATTTACTAAAAACGTGCCATGTCAAGAAGAAAATTATATATTATATAGATGAAGACAATTCAAGTAGTTCAGCAGATAATAGTGAACTAAATGGAGAAGAATAATAGTATTATGCTTGGGACACTACCTTTTCGTAATAAATATTAAAATAGGAACAACGGTAGGGAAATGGAAGTCGACACTGGAGCATCAGTGCCATTTATCAGTGAACAATGAATGAATTAAAAAAAGTGAAAAAAATAATGTCCACTGAAAAGAAGAGAAAAATCATGTTAAAATTTTTACAACATGCGGTTAGCAAAATTTGAGGTTGACAAGTGATATTAAAGTATTAGACATTTGATTAATGAAGAGAAGGCATTTTTCTTGGAAGTCTTGAAGATGACAATAAAGCCGAAAGCGCTCGACTAATTTTAACTTATTAAACTTCTCTACATACTTGAATACAAATTTCATTTCCCTCGTGAAAATTTAATAGTTTTAAAGTTCTAGAAGGTTTTGCAAACTTTCCTATTCCCTTAAGCAGCAGTATCAATTAAACTAAATACACTGGAAAGTTTATGAATACTCAAAAGAGTCACTCATAGTATAGTTCTATTGATGTAGATAAAAAATAGATAATGTGGAGATTATAATAACAATTAACCAACTATCACAAAACTTCCAAATATAATGACTTTATTGAGAGAAGAAAAGGATATTTTAATCGATCTTAAAAATGAATTTGAACTCACAGATGAAACTCAAGAATTGTTAACTATAAATACCCATCAAGGTATATAAGCATATAAAATGGTAACCAGCAATTTTCCAGGCCACTAGAGGAACTTTTAAAAGGAATTAAAAATGTTGGGAAACCAATAGTAGAAAAGGTGCTGGATGAATTAAGTAAAGCTTAATTAAAAATACCTTTTTATAAGTGTAAATTTTTTACAGATAATGTGGAATATAATCTCCAGTATAGAAGAATAAAAAAGGAAGTTATTTTAAAAGCACCAAAACCTGGAAATTTAACCATTCTAAAGTCATTTTGTTTCCACACAATTAAGACGCCTTCATAATTGGTTGGAAAAACATAAAAGCTCATCACTTACATTTTATGACGCTCATAAAACTTTTAATTTTAACTTGTGATGCATGAAATGAGGTGTTTTGGCTCACGAAGTAAATGAAGAATGTCCAATGTTTTGAATCACGTACTTTAAATAAATTTGACAAAGGGTATAGACTATAATATCAATCATTTATTTTTATATCCAAGAAAGTTCTTAATTAAGTCGGAAATATTAAAAATGTTACATGAACAACATCCAGGCACGTTGTTTTATTTATCAAAATAAAATAATTTATTTATACATTATAAAACAAAAAAAATAGAGATATAAGTAGAAATTAATTCCCGAGAAATAATTAAATAGTTTTTTTCCACAGTGTTGAATAAAACCGCACCGTAAAGTCCAAGTCTGATAAGTTATCTGTTTTAAGCACTCATTGTTTTTTTCCCTCGTCATTGCAAACATAAGTTGTTATTCAAACTGATAAAAAAAACAATAATTTCTATAAAATTTGTAATATAATTTCATAAATTAATAAGAAACTTCTAAGTCTGACCCTAATTATAAACTTTAAACAAAGTTCAATTACCTGCTTATAAATAATCATAAAAATCCAAAAATATAATAGCAACATTCATTTAGTACGTGACTATTGAAACATGTATAAAAAATTATTATCAAAGAAAAAATATGGATAATTATTATGTTATCATGAGATAAAACGACTTTTGATACTAAAAGTATTGTAATAATCTTAACAATTTAACAAAAAAAAATAAAATTCGCAACATTCATAAAAAAAATTAAGGTAAATTTAATAATATCAAAATAAGGCTTAATTATAATATTTATTTATAATTACATAAGATATTTAAATATTTACCCTAGATAATAACAGATCTTGACAATCTTATGATTTTGTAACAGTATTATTGTATTTTAAACAGATTGTAAAATACGCAATAGGGAAACCGCGCTTTGGTTTATGCGGTAGTCGGCTAACGAGAATTCCCCTCAATTACATTTAGACACCAGCGAACACGCAAAGAATCCGGTTCTATCTTCCCTGCTTAGAATAAACGCGTTATCAAGCTGGAAAAACATGATATCACGGCATAAAAAATCAATATTCAGCTGTCATAATTTTCAGAATGACTTACGACGTTTGTTCTTTGCACAGCAGATTTACTATGTAAGGCAGAAAGATTTACAAGCTGTATCTAAACCATCATGTTCTTACTAATATCTAAATTGAATCACAACCGTGGCATGAAAAGTTGAATTCTAAGTTAAACGAATGGGATTCAGTCATCAACTGAAATTAAATTTGGGGCTATAATATCCGATAAAAAAACACTTCAATAAATGAAAATTATTTTTTTAAATTCCAAATAAAACAAAAAATTGAAATTGACAAAAGTGTGGTCAGAAGGGTTGCTTTATCGGTAACTTGTGTGAAACTAGCAAAAAAATCCAAAAACAAAAATAATTAAAAAAAAACAATTATGTCCTCGTATTCACCCGGAAAAAATAAAAATACGTAATTAGAATTAGTACAGGACGGAGCCGTGAATTCAACGTCGGAAACACCCACATAGTTCGAAAAGAGATGAACTGCGGCCTTTGTAATGCTGACGTAGATTAAAAACTATCATGGGTAATAAGACGTGTACGGTACGCCAATTACAAGCGCATTACACCAGGAGGCAGCACTTAACGAAGCGTTTTAGCCATTAATTTTGGCCAATTTTACAATAAAATTAAAAATACATTAATTTGGCTTTTATATTCAAAATAGTGCTATTGATGGATTCATGCATTTGCATTATGAAATTTTTGAAATTTAAAGCTCCTTGATTTTTTTCTCTAGATAATATAACCTCCTTGATTTTTTTCTCTAGATAATATTACCTAATTTATTTTGCCAAAATTTTAATTTTTTAACAAAATGACTTTTTGAGATATCCTTGTCCGAAAATTACAAAGGTTGCTGTAATCAAATTAAGGGTGAAAACTACTCCTAACCAATTTTTTTTTTATATTTAAGGAAAGATTTCCTTTTTTCTTTTATGTTTTGATTATTTATACAATTCTACGCAAAATATCAAAAATTTGTATGGAAACTCCTTCCCATTTCTTTTTAAATTAAATTCCAAGTCCGCCGTAATTCGCATTAAAAAAAAAATGAGTATGAGTTGCCACTCAAATTTTTAATATTTTGTATAGAAATAAATATATATAATCAATCAAAACGTGAAAGAAATTTGTACTTTAAATTCAATTTAAAAATAAATGAGAAGGGGTACTACCCAAATTTTTGTTTTTTTGTGTAGGCTTGTATAATCAAAATGTAACAGAAAACACAAAATAAAAAATGATCTTCTCCTAAATATAAAAAAATTTTATGTTTTCCGGACTAATACAATAATTTTTGGTTAATTATTTTAATTTTAGGAAATATGATTTATTGCTGGATTTTACTGCTAGTTTGAAAGTTTATCGCGCATCTAAAAAAATCATCTTACGGTAATACGATTTAAAAAAAAATTATTAACTATCAGGTCAACGACTTTACTACATTAGAATAACATTTTACCATATAATGAAATATTTCATCATCTGATTAAATAGAAGTAGTTACCAACAGTATCACCCTGAGACAACAATAGTTATTTGTTTTTGAAAACAAATTTCACTTTATCCAACGACTTACCACAATAACAAAATTGAATATAATTGATGGATATGGTTTATAAATAATTATCAAAATTTGTATTAAAAGTGTGGGACTCTGGGTTGTGAATCATATTTACTAAGTTCGATTTATAAAAGATCCCAGAATTATGATTCATAATGACACGTGGTTATGGTACATACAAGTATAATAACTTTGATGAAAATTACTGGATGAGTTAGCTAAAAAGGATTCGCCCACTATATTTAGTATCCCCCGGTAAGAAGAAAGGGGCGTCTATTGGGAGAGAAATATTCCATATTAAAAGACAAATATTCTATATCGAGACAAATATTCTCTATTAATGACCCAAATTTTCTTCAAAAACTAGATTTTATTGTTCCAAGAATAACATCCAGAACATGTCAAACCATTTACCTTCCCACTCCCTGAACTAGTATCTTAAAATTTTCATAAAGACGTACTTCTTGGGAAGCTAATTGTTATTATTTTTTTTCGTATTTTTATTCTATTTGCTTACCATCCTTAGTATTTATATGTTATAAGCTGTTATTTTTTTCCTATGTTCTGTATGTATTTTTTACGGTTCATACATCTGTTCTGTAGTTGGGTGCAAACCTGTTTGAACAGTAAATAAATGCACTTTTTTATTAATAATTAACCCGGGTTTGATTTGAATAGCAGTTTTATGTTATTGTTTTGATTTTTATTCTAAATAATCAGAAAAAACCTAATCTGACATTAATGACGTACAATAAATCTACCTAAAAAGAAGCATTAATATTTTTCATACAAATTTTGGAACTATACTCCATTCCCTTTGATGGGACCGGGAAAAAATTTAGACAACAAATTTATCGTATTAATATAGAGCTAAGAATATTTTTTTACAGAAGTTGCAATGAGACACCCCTCCAGATTCTGTTACTAGGAATAACAACCCCAAGAATGAATGAAAAATACATGAAACTGATGAACAGTTCAGTTAACTTAGCACAAAATTCTTCCAGTAACAGTTTTTGTTCTTCAGGACCTACCAGAAAATAAGAACAAAAATAATGTATGAGAAGAAAGCTAAAAGAGATACTACTGAAATAAAAACATTTTTATTCTTCAAGGAATTCGGTACCATATAGAAAGTCAGAAGAACGCTTCTTTAAAAAAAAAAACCTTAACTGAAGAATTTTCAACAAATAAAAAGTTACAGACGAGTAATCACTTAAGTTATTTATGCTTCTAGTTTTTCCAGAAAAAAGAAGGCGAAGTTAACTTAAAACGCGTGTATGATTTTTGTTTGTGATGAAAATTCAGGAGTTTGTCCCAAGCAGCTTAAAAAATTATACTTTATTTTCATAGTTCTATCAAAAAAAAAATTTAAAATTGAGAACTTTTTGGTTGTTTTTCCCAAAGTATCAACTTGATACACATGTTTGTACATCACACTCAGTATGGATTTGGTATGAAAAAAATAACAATTATGTAAATATCCCCTTTGATAATATTCCTTGTAAATATACAATTCTATTTAATGAGACTGTTCCAGAGGTTTCTTCCCATAATAATAGTTGTAAGCATATTTTATGATAACTGATGAATTTAATTTTATAGATCTTCTATATTATTGATTAGTAAATACCAAACCCACTTATCACTTGATGATATGTGAACTTTGAAATTACAGTTTAATTAAACACACAATGAGATAGTTTGAATTCCAATCTAGATAATTTTTATTTTTGCATACTGAAATTATAATTCAACTTGGAATTTGGTAGCAACATTAATTATTAGAATTAATATTACAAAAATTTTATTATGAAAAGCACATAAATATTTTTTTGTCACCAAAAAGCATCTTGAAAGTTTTTTGAGATACATTATTTAAATATCAAGAATTTATATTAAATAATTTATCTTTATTAAAGTAAGTAACATTTAAAACTAGCTTAATAACTTGCACATCCAATATCATGGTCAATGTAATTGACTATACAATACAATCTTTGGATAGAACTAAAAATGTCTGAAGTATCACAAGGTTATCACACTTAATGTCTACATTAATTAAAAACATTTTATATTATCTGGAATACCTTAAAACTATTAGTCGAGAAATGTTAATGTTGTTTTATTAATTTTTGGCATAATGTTTTAATTGGGATCATGTTTGGGACGGGGAAATGGTTTTGAATTACATTCTATAATAAGGTTTTTAATAAAAAAAACAATAACAAAAATACCAGAAAAATAAAGGACAAGAAAGCGTCTAAAGGACAAGAAAGCGTCTACAGGACAAATTAAAAATTATATAAATACAATGAAATGTTATCTTTCATCTAATACCTTTTTTTATTAAAACTAATCATGGTAAAACAAAAAAGACATCATTTCCCTTTAATTGGGCAAAATGGTCATTGGCTCTTATTTTTTCAAGTAACAAAAATATGTTTTGTGCTGCCACTTCAGAAAATGCGTTTTTTTAAACACTCTTTAGCTTGCAAATGCGCTTTTGTCGGAAAATTGACATAACTGTCTGGCAAAGTGACATAACTGCTCAGTATAATTTTATTGAGCACTTCGGTCAAAAATTGTATTATATATCACAATTGCCATGATATTACTGTAGCCATCTGACAGTGGAAATATTTGACATTTTGTATCTAAACTGGTTATAGCTAAAATTATTGGTGGCTGCACAAAATAATGTACGTGCCACACTCAGAAAGTGAGTTTACAGGGCAAACATGCTTTACTAACTTTGCCTACAAAAACTGCATGTTCGCCCTGTAAAATACCACTTTCCAAGTTTAATACCTACAAACTGCATTTAATAATACTACTTAGTTACTGTCATTCAACTATAGGAATAAAAAGTGTTATCAATTTTTTGTTACAATTTCCAGAATATTAAATAATTAAGTAAAACTGGAAAAAAATCGAAAAAAAATTCTGAAATTAATATATCATTTGTGCTGCCACTTAATAAAATGCGTTTTTCCAATAATTTTTGCAGCTAAGCAAAGTGACATAACTGGTAAGCAAAGTGACATAACTGGTCAGCAAAGTACCTAATTTCCCAAGCTGTCATGTCAGAGTATTTTAAATATTACAGGTGCCATACCAGTACCATGGCCATCTGTCAAATATTTTTGACAGTTTGATGCATATTGTGTATTATTACAAGTTTCTAAACACTCTAAAATTATTGGTAACTTCACAAAAAAATATTGTATGCGCTATACTCGTAATTTACGTTACAAGACCGGAAAATAATATTTTGTAGGTCGAGGCAAGTAGAGACCTGCAAAATGTTATAGGCATTTTTTGCGTTTTTTTTTAACTGTTTTGACACTGTTTGAAACAGTTTTAAAACACTTCATTTTCTTGAACCATTAATGACGACACACTTGATTCTGGTTCAAAACGTTTTCAAGCGTCAAAGACCGTTTCATTTCCGTAAGCTATCAGAAAACCTTCACTTTCAATGTGCTTTTTTTGTGTTGTGATATATTTATTTTTTTATTTTTAAATAGTTCAGAAAAATGGAAAAAGTGATGGTGGAACTAATTTTCGAAAAATTTCTGCTCACTGTAGACAAGTACACTGCACAAAAATTAAATGGTAAGCTCAAATAATTTGGCTTTGGTTCCCTTTTTAATTTTTTTGACAATGAAAAACAATAATAAGTAATTGATTATTATATTAAGAACGTTTCTTTAAACCATTTTAGATAATGTATTTGCTCAGCAATATCTTCAACAACTGACAGAAATTGAAGATAGTCTAAATTCAGTGATTCAAAAAAATAAACAATTGCTAAATGGGGAACCTGTTACTACAAATAAAGTTTGGACTTCCTCCAGAACCTAAACAGAGACTGATTAAGTGGCCACAATGTATTTTTTAGCTCCATGAAAAAAACTAAATTACAAACTATCTGATAAATGTACAGCCAATAATTCTCTCTGGTTAAAAATTGCACAAAATATGAACAAATTCACAACACCCATTTTAATTTGAATTTTTGGCGGTTTTAGAATGACAATTGACGTGCACGTGACGTTTCGAAATGTAAAATTTTTTTGTTCATAAAAGTAGTGACGTCAAGGTAGAAATTATTTTAAAACGGTCTTTGAAACTGTTTCGTCAAAAAAAAATACTTTAGTTTTTGTAATAACAATAACACAATAAACTCGATGTGCTGCTGGCATATCAAACGTACTAGTTTTTGGTCCTGAGGTGTACAATATTTTTTTGAAGACAAGCACTTTGATGTAAACATAATTATTTATTTTATTTCATATCGTAAGTCACTTTCTTCTAGAATTTCATTTTCTATGTCAGACATTTTCAAAATCTGAATCCATATTTTCAAAACAAGTTTGACATAAACAATTAATTAAAAATCAATGAACTGTCACTTGACAGCTAATTGTAGTAACGAAATCAAGGCGATTTGAAAAGTGAAAACACTGCAACCGGAAAAATCTTTTGCCAGTCCCTGATGTTCATTTTCCGGTCTTGATCACAAAATGTTATTTTCTGGACGAAAAATTATCTGTATAAGTAGTGTATATTTTCTGTTTGGTCTTAAAAAAAGTGTATTTACAGTAAAATATCACTTTCAGAGCTTGACAATTAAATAACTATTAGGGAGTGGATAAAGATCCGCGAGTCGCAGACCTTTAACATATTTTATAAAGTTCCGCGAGTTGCGTGAAACGTAATTCTATTAAATAATAAGTTTGAACATATTTAAGCATAAGCTCTGGTATCCGCGTGACATAGTGCCCGTTAGTGTTGCAGTGAGTCTGGAGATCGAATCACACATGGCCATTTAATTTTTTTTTAAACACAGGCTAGATTTAGACAGTCAAGACTTTTTTTAATAAAGTTAATATTTTGTTAAATACACAGACTCTGGATTTA